>OU343222.1:131798324-132181484 GCA_910596185.1 Chrysanthemum makinoi
GAATCATAGTTCTTGAATTACCTCGAAGTTTGATCAAGGTTAAAGGTGACGACTTCATTACTGACCGTAATGTGATTTCTTGCTCAAATACATCAAGTAGAGAGCTTACGGCCCGTTCTCGGGAATCCTCGTCCAACAATGAGAGGAACCGATGATCGACATCGAAATCAACAACCGCGTCGAGGGAAAATGGAACTTTCCTACTTTCACAATCGTCCTCGGCAATGCCGAGGGCCGGATATTGTATACGATCTGGGCTTCGAGAGTCATGCATGTAGGAGTAGGTTCAGGAAGATAAAGTTTCTTCCATCTTGAATAAGGCATCGGGTTGATGCTTGCAAGATCTGCTAAGGCAAAGCAATCAACCATTCCGGAAATACACAAGGCAAGAGAAATTTTCCGGGATCTCCAAGCTTTTCTCAGAAGCTTTTGGAATAAACTGCGGCAGTTCGTTAAGAGGAGTCTTAGCCATTTCAAACAGCTTTTCCTTGTTGCTTAACATGTGTTTGAGAGTCGATGCAAACTTGGGCATCAACATGATAGCATCCATAAAGCTTATGTTAAAATGTAGTTCTTGAAAATTTGAAAAAATTTGTCCATTTGACTTGCTTTTTCGCTGAGCTTTTGCTCATTCAAACGTGATGGGTAAGGAATAGAAGATTTGGATTTGGTATTTTCAATGTGAGCTACAGGTGGTTCAAAAACAACTCCTGGATTTGATTTAGGTTTCACGGACAACTGAGGTTGGACTCACAGAAGGTAGGGCGTGTCTGATTCCATTGGGCTTGAATAATGCACCTTGTATCCTTGGTAACTTGACTCATTTCTCCTAGTGGAGGAGGCATTGGAGTCGTGGGTCCATTGTGTGTCTTAGGTTCACTTTCCACTACCTCCGGTAGAAGAAGAAGAAGAGGTAGTAGGAATAGCGGGTCCATCATATGAAACACCACTTAGGTTGTGATCGCCGCATCGCCCCCGGGTTAGCGATCGTATTGCTCGGAAGTTTTCTGAGCAGGGTTGATCATTTAAAGACTTCTTGAGATCGCGATCTGCGACCAACAACCTGTTCATTTCATCTTGGGATTTCATGAATTGTTTCAATAACTCATCGGATGATGGTGCTTGGAATGTGGAGGGAAATTATGAGGTCGGATGTTTTGATTATGACCTTGTTGTTGAAAATTCCCTTGATTAGGATTCACATTTCCCTGAAATTGATTCCCTCGATTGAAATTGTTTTGATTAAGGTTTCCTTGATGTTGGAAACCTTGATTGGGTCAAGGATAGAAATTACCTTGGTTTTGATAACCTTGGTTCATTCTAGGTTGATTGATCGATTCGGTTAGGATTACAGTTAAAGCGGGTGGTGCACGATAAGTGTTAGCACGGTAGTTTGGTTCATTTTGAGGCGGTATTGATTACCTCCACGATGTGAAGTACGGCTATAGCATTTGCTTCAAACGGACTACCATCGGTGGCGATCAGTTGTAGTATGCATGCGGACCACCACAAGTAACACAAACTTCAACTTTCTTCACTTCACCATGTGATGGTGTGTGAGTGAAAGTGACTTTCTTTTGGTTAGCAGAACCAAAGCCTGAACACTATCTGTGAGTTTATCAATCTTAGCATCGGTGCTAGATGTACTCACAGAGATGAAGTAGAAAGGTCCGGCATTAGGCGAGTCGATATGTCTTTGTGGGAAAGAGCGGACTTGGACTTGTTTTCAATGATTTGTAAGGCTTCTTTTGTGGTTTTGCTAAGGAAATTACCTCCAGCGGAGGCATTCAAAGAGTCTTGATCGACTTGTCTTAGATCATTGTAGAAAGTATCCATTTGCATTAATTCGGTAAAACCATGATGCGGACACTAGAAGCAATTCTTTGTAACGATCCCATGCCCCCCGAATGATTCATCAAATCTCTGAGAAAATTTCATTATCTCATTCTTAAGACTTGTAGTTCGGGATGGAGGATAGAATTCGTTAACAAACTTGGTGACTAGATCTTCCCATGTCTCAATGGAACGAGGGGTTGTTTCTCAAGCCAATTCGGGCTTGTCTCTAGAGAAAATGGGAGCAGAAAGAAGCAATGGCCGTGTGGGACATTTTTGTACTTGATGGTAGATGCAATCTTGTTAAACCATCGAATGTGTGCATGAGGATCATCGCTCAAAACCATAAATTGGCTTTGGGTTACAAGATTAAGTAACGGTTTTGAGCTCGAAGGTATCAACCACAATGCTTTGGGACAACAATAGCATCTCCGTAACCCTCGATGGGTGCTTGAAGAAGCTCATTCATCGGTTTGTCTTCGCCATTTGACGGGGGTGGTGGTGGTAGGCGTTCACGGTCCGGTTGAAGGGCGAACGTCCTCTACGTTTACGAGGAATCTTGCCAAGTTCGAAGAGTGGACTTGTAGAACTGGAAGAACAAGTGCGCATGCACTAAGTTTAAAAATCAGTTTTCAAAACAAATGCGAGGCAAAGCGACAAGTGAACTTAACCAATAATCACAAATGAAATGGCTTCTTTGAAAAGGTACACCAGATCACAAGGACACAAAGGCAAGTTTAAATCGTGGTTCGAAACTTATTATGGTCACACCCCGGTTGGTAGGTGTACTGCCTTGATTTCGCGGTGGTTGATTTTATGTATATATTAAGTACCATTGAAAAGACGTAGGTATGATTTGTGCAAAGGGTTTAAAACTTTTGGAAAATATTTTTAGAATCGTCTCGTTTAACCAAATCGTATTTCTTTAAGAATCACCTTAAAAGAAACACAAGCTAGAAAGCGTTACGATTGTTTTGTTGTTTTATATTTTTTTGGTGTTTTTAACACTTTAGGAAAAGTGTTAATGAACTTTTTGATTTATATTTAACTTTACAAAAAGCTGTTTACAAATTGGTATATGTGCAAGAATCGGTCTGAAAGCGCTTAAAAACACGCTACAGACCTCCCGTGGCGCCAAATTTGATTGGTCAGAACCGTCAAGCTATATCCTCCAAGCCACCACTTGTGAATGGCCGTAATAAACTTAAAGCGCCGAGAAACCAATGCAATTAAGATGAGGAGAATATAGGGGATTCGGTTGTTAAGTCCCACGGAGGATGAATTGGTGTTTCACACGCTGAGGATGTCGAATAATCACTAAAGATAGTGATCAATAAGGATTTTGATGAATAATTATACCTAAAGAAAAGATTAATAAATTACTGGCGACTTAAATGCAATTTAAAAGAAATTAAAAAGTTAAAATATATTAAATAAACGCTATCACTATTTTACAATGATGTTTTTGTGATTTTATAAAACAAAATAACTTAAATAAACTATTTTAACTAAAATGTAAACTTAAATTATCTAAAAATGTGATTTAAAATGAAAGCGTCGTTATTTATAAAAATTAGCGAGTCATAAGTAAAAAGCGTAAAATTTATGAAATAAAAGTCCTACAAGTGTAAAACAATTTTCTTCATTGCTATATGATAAAAGAAAATTTTAGAGAAAAGATTTATATTTTTTTGACTTTTATATTTTTATTATGAATTAAATAAGATTTTACACTAATTAAATGTTTAAAAATACTAAAACTATTTAGAAAAATAAAACTTTTTATAAAATACTTAATATTAATACAAACTAAAGAAAAATAAAAAGGATGAAAAAGCTAGTTCAAATAAGCTAGAAATAAGCTATATTATGCGTATAAGCTTAATAGACTAAAACAAGGTTATATATTAAATAAATTGTAAAAGGATACGGTCAAAGACCCAGGGCATTTGGTATCGGTACACTCTTATCACTCAAAGGTGGGAGGTCTCGAGTTAGAGCTGCCTCCCCACCTTTGCTAAACATTTTTTTCGATTTTTCTTTTGCAAACTTATTAAAACAGATAAGATAAACAAATTTTATAACTATAACTTTTTACAAAAACCACTAATAAGCTCTGAATAAGCTTAAGTTACTCAACAATTAACAAAATAAATGAATAAGCACAAGATTAATCTAAGAAAGCTAATAAGCTACTCGATAAGCAAATGTAGTGAATAAGCTAAGAAAATGTTAATAAGCTACTATAACTCTGAATAAACAAGATCACAAGAGATAAGCAGAAAGCTTTAAAATAAGCACTAGCTAAAGCTACTAACCAAGCAGTCTGTGGACTTTTGAAGCCAAAATAAGCTAAAATAAGCTACAAGCTCAAAAACAAGCTTTGAGTCAACAAGCTGGCTAGGTGGGGTATCCAAAAGTCAAAGCTTACTTACTATGGTTGCCTTGATAAGCTTTTACAAGCTTATGAAAAAGCTTGTAATTCGCGAGTTGCTTAGTTATACAGAAAATGGGACAAACAAAAAGGCTTATTGCTGACCTACCAAATAAGCTATAAACTGGAAAAATGAACTTGGGACCTTAAGATGGCTTGGTTAGCTATCCAAAGAACCAAGTTTCACAAGATTGACAACTAAAAGCTTTTTACAAGCATTAAAAAGACTATAAACACATTACTTGAGGGCATATTTGAGATGATTGTCTAAAATAAGCTAAGGAAAAAGCTATTAAATAAAATTTGTTTGGAAAATATAAAAATACTAGGTTAAAGATAAGCGACTCTATTTTAATATGCTAGAAGCTCAAAAGTTGAAAACTAATATATAATCCTATATAAAATAATCTATTTTATTCAACGACCAAGGAAAATTTTGACTTTTTAACTACTATACTAAGTTGACTTTTATGAGTTTTTAATTGATCCTAAGCATTATTATGATGTACTAAGGTGTATTAAGACTAAATTGAGCAAGTATAACAACTTATTAACACAAAACCATGATCATAGAACTTAAAAATCCAACAGTGAACAAAACAGATATGATCAAATGGTATTTTGACTTTTTAATGATCAAGCACTGGTTTTTATTACTTGCTTGAGTTATTAGATGTATATGTGACACAAAACAACAAAAAACAAAGTCTCTAACAAACTCTAAAACAGATTGCACAGTGAAACCAAACACTACTTTATAAGACTGTCTTGATGTTTTTCAAATCAAAACACAAATTGAGACCATGCCATAGATTTCAGACCTTATATTGTTATATATTAAAGCTAACTGAACATAAAACAATAGCAATAGCAACATAAAACTTAGGATTAATAATTATGCTAAGATGACTGTTAAAATAAAAATTTTAATAACTATAAATTAAAAAGAACAAGCTATCTGTTTAATAGGTTTATTTATACTTAACTATGACTACTGAACATGGAAACACAAAGATTTGAGCTTATGACTGTCTTACCGTGAAAATGCCAAATGAATCAAAAGCTTACAAGTGGATTCAAGCACAAGACTGGACGAGGACTTGTAAACACTTCCTATAGAACCTCCATAGGTTCACTAACCCATTCCATCAATAAGCAAAAGCTGCCCGGCTTTCTTGATCATTCTCCATTGATTTTTTTTATTTTCTCTATATTTTCTTGGTATTTTTGTGAATTTTACATTTTAATACTAAACAAAGTTTTAGAGTTACTAAAAGCTTTGATAAGCTTTATAGGAGCTTACATTAACTAGTTAGTCAAAACAACAACTAATAACAATATTGGAACATTCATGATATTTTTGAAATATGAATTTTTGCATAAAGCTGAACGAAGAAAGTTATAATTTATCACTTCAAAAGATTTACAATACACTAATATTGCTTAAAAAGTACTTGAAAGATTTAAATTACACTGGGAAAGTAAAATTAACTAATTCGACATTAAAAACTAAAATTGCTCTAGATAAGTCTTCACATTGCTTCTTCTGCCCTTTATAATCATCTTTTTGAGACTTCGTCTTTGTTTACGAATCTTTCCCACCTCGATCAACCATTGGATTGGTCAAAGTAATCATATCGTCCATGTGGAGATTTTGGCGCAAAATTCTCTTTAGCGGTTTTCCAATTAATGGGGTTTGGTTGTATGTAGAGGTGGAGGAGAGGTGTATTCAAGTGGAAAAGCGAGGTGGAATGTTGAAAAAGAGGAGAAAACCACTACTGGTTTTGGGATTACAGCTATGTGAAGGCGATGAACGATGGAAGTGGATTGGCGCTTTGACCGGTTTTGACTTTAGGATATTATAAGTGGGGTCCAAAATTGGGGGGTCACAGGCCATGGCAGGGGTTCTTTTGGTTATGGTGGGTTAAATACAAAAGGGTCTAAATGGCTTATGTATTAATAACAAGGACTAATTGTAAATCGCCAAACATGAAGGACCAATCGCAATTTTTCAAATGTTAAAAAGGACCAAACTGCCAAACTTGAATAGTACAAGGACCAATGATGATTATTTTCAATTTTTAAAATGTCCAAGGACCATTTTTGACATTTTTCAAACTTGAAGGACTAAAGTTGTAATTTTGTCAAAGATTTATTCAAGGACCATTTTTGACAACTTAGAATATTTCAGGGACCTTGAATAACATTTTCTTTATTTTGATTTACCAGGGGTATTTTGACAACTTTTGAAACTTGGGGACTAAGCGCCAATTATACAAACTTGATCGTTTTCACGATTTTGATATTTTGCATTTATAACACATAAAACACTTGTTTGTGATATTTTTATCATTTTGATCGTTTAGTGTTTTAGATGTTTTTGCGTCTAGAACAGTCTAAAAAATGATGAGTATTTGCACACTCATCAGAAGGTATGAGCATTGGTTTGAAATTTTAATAATTTAGAACATAATTATTTGAAGTGTATATTGAGTATGGATTAGGAAAGTTTTATTTAAAAAATAAGAGTGTAAAATTATTCTGTTCTTACAATGTAGAGATTGTTGAAGAAAAAAGCAACAGTGCTGCGAAAGAACATGTATAGCCTCCTGACGATTGGTACTACCCAATCGAAATGGTTTTGAACAAAGAACTTGAAAAAAGGGATGAAGCACAAGCAGAAAGGGATAGCAATGAAAAACTAAGAGATGATCAAGCGAAAGAGTTTGCTACAATGCCTGGAGTTAATCTGTTTGAAGAGGGTTCTTTGGATGTGGTAGAAGATTTGGAGAAAGAAGACATTGAAAGTTTTGACTACGATAATTTACATTTAGCATTTTCCAAGGATGACTCAGATTAAGATTGTCTTAAGTATGTATTTGAACATGCTTAATGTAATAAAAAAAACGTTATGAAATGAATTATATTTACGAATTATCTTCATTCATGGTTTTGATTCACTGAATGTGTAGTTAAGAGTATATGCTTGTTTAGTTTATTGAGGGATGCAATTATGTGTGCCAAATTGGTCTGATTTAAATTGAAAATATAATGGAAAGAAAAATAAAACATTTTACGACAACATACCGGGATTATTCAACTTTATGAACAAAATGCTCCACATCAACAGCCATGACATGCTAAGTTTTTTCCCAAACAATTTCCGGCCGAGACATACTATCTGTCAAGAGTAACATAACAAAGAATGACCTCAAATAATCACCCATACCCCAGTGACTCACTTCCAGTAATCCATCAATATACTCCTTATCATCCTGCAAAAGGCCACACGCATAGCAAGCATCCCTGTAAGTAGGATACACAACATCGTTAAATTCCTTCCCATTTTGGACTCTCACCTTGTTTTAGAAATACACGCAAATAAAACATCTCACCCCAAGAAGGTGGAACATGATGAATACGGCCCAAACTCTTACCTCTTTGTCTCGGCGTCCAAATCCGTTTTTGAGGATTCCAAACATTGAATTTAGGTATCTCGACATAAAGAAACTTCTGAGCAACTTCTGAGCAAATTTATCCGTCTTGTTTAATTCCATCCACTGAACAAACTTAGTCTCGTTTACAGATGACTTTTCAAGGGTGTAATCAATGCTTTCAGTTGCATCAAACACAAATGATTGTTCATCCATCAAATGAAATGGCAAACGTTCAACACTTGGAGTCCTATAGTGTATATCAAATTTGAATATACGCCATATCTTTGCTTACAAGCGAAAGATATCTACAATCATAGAAATCCTTAATCTCATCGACCTCTTCACCATCTAAGCCAACAGTAATCCTATCAGGTCCCTTGTTTATGTATTTGAACAAATACTTAATGGAACCAACCTGGTTGCACTATTCAACATTTATATGTGACTGATATCGCCTGAGCAAACCGGGGTTGTAAGGAACTATGAAACCGTTGTGCAAATCTGTTCCATTTTTCTTTATAGTGGTGCCATCATTCCGCCTCCTATAAATTCCATAACCGTTGTCATCAATTACCGTGGTTTCGTTAAATGGTTTTAGAAAATTCTTGGTACATTTAAAATAAACCGTGCACGGACAGCTTGGATTATCATGACCGCATGGGCGTACATCATGTGATGCATGTACGATTTGGTACAATTGAGGTCCTCCTCCTTATTGATATTTCATTGGATATATACTTATCAATATTTGTTGTTGTGGTTATATTATCTTCAGTTTCAAGCCATAGCAATATGTGACAATGAGGAAGGCCTCTTTTTTGAAACTCAATGGTGTAAACAGCTGTGAAACATATAATCAAATGAGGAAATCAAGGAATAAATTAAGAAAATGTACACCATCATTGTCAAAAGAATATTATTCAAAAATGTTTACTGACATTACCTCCTTTGACACGTCCAAATGTATGTCGATCCTTTAGATCATTCATAAGGCTATCAAGCTTAATTTTAAAGACTCGTGTAATTACATCTAGTCGATCCTCAGATTTCAATCCTCTTTCGGCCATAAAACGTGATATCTCGGGCCAATTTGGGTTACATGTAAATGTTATGAATAGGTCCGGATAACCATAGAACTTGCAAATTGTCATTGCGTCTAAATAGTTCTTCATCATATACCTTGGACTACCAATAAATGACGACGACAACACAACCTTTTTGCCACGTAGTGGCAATTACTCGAATGCATCCTCGCCAATTTTGCCAGCTTAGAATACGTTTCACTTCTAAGCTCTTTCTGCTGCCTGCGATTAAACCTCATTCCATCTGATTCAACCATTTTGTATCCATCTACCAAAAATTGCTGAAATAGCCTTCTTTCGTTTAGCATCATGGAGAATTCATTTCGCCTTTCTTGTACGGTATCTGAACTACTCTCTCATTGTTACGCGTGTTCCTTTGTTTGTTTCATCGTGTCGATTCGCCTTCATGAAATATATTAGTACGATAACCATCCTCGGCATAAGGAAAGAACAAAGGGTACTGCAATGCGAGATAAGAGGGGTGCAATTCACTGATTCTTTGAAGGTCGCCATCTTGTTGATGGAGAATAATGTCTCTCTTGTGTTTCGTTTGGTCAAAATCTCCGACAATTAAAGCAGCCACTTCGGATGAAGTAGGTAGATTATAGTGTCTACCATCTCCCTGCCTTGTACCAATAAGCTTAAGACAATATTTATTATCATTAGAAGATCTCATACGTTCACCCGCCATGCAAAAATCCTAAACCAATGGATTAATTTCATCAAGCATGTCGCGTATCTCCTTCGTAAGCTCGTAGTCTAAGTCTTGTTTTTTGGAAGACGTCATATGTTCATTGCTGCAAGATTAAATTGGTCAATATTTACAAAGGTAATAAAGATAAATAAGGACATAGATTGTTTTGTGTTAATGTGAAAAAAAATAATGTAGTTGGATAAAGAATCAAACCTGACAGCGTTCATTCTGTTCCTTATCTCATTCTCAGTATCAACTATATAAAGCTGAGAAAATTTAGGTGTCCTTCCGGCCTTTGGCAATAGACTACCTGCTAAGTGGTAATTCTCGCCATGTATGCGATAGCAATATGGACCACGTCCGACATTAACAGAGTGGTCTTGTTGGGCACCAATGGAAGTGAATGCAAACATTGAATTATACCGCCTTATATTATCTATGAATGTCGTGCTCTTAGGGTGTTCATTCGAAATAAGCTCCTTTAGCAGTTTAGGTGGCTGTTTAAGTTCAGTGACCAACATAACCTTACCTCTACCACAACAGAGTGAATAAGGCTACATGACTGCCGCCAGTTCCGTGCCTTTTATCGCCTCAGCATGCCAAAGCATTGCACCACAAGATTCGCATTCAAATCTTGGATCACCATGATCAATATAATCTGATACACGTCAATACATTTATGACATATTAGTGATTTCGTATATTTACTAAAAAAATTACGTGCTTTAACAGGCACGAATGGTTCATATTTTGCGCATTGTTGTTTTTAAGCACTTACCATTAGAGATTCCAACAAATGAATGTTTGTTGGCTGTTTTATTGACTATAGGATCAGTTAGGTTGAAGTTTATATGCCTTGCAAATGTGACCATTTTTCCTTTAAGCTTATGAAGTTGAGATGTTAGTAAAGAAGATTAGCCATTCGACAGTGTATCGCGTTTAGAAGATGTGGATCCTGTGAAACATTATATTACACCATTGTGATTGTATCCGAACGTATTAATCAAGTGTGATATATATAAATACATTAACGGATAAACGAAAAATTAGTGATGAAACTATGTACCTAAATTGAATTTCACCGGCGTCTGGTTTCGAAACCTTGAGCCATTGTTGTTTCGTATGAATGTACCTATAAAAAATGAAATTATTTATTGATATCTTTATATATGGACTTATCATTTTTAAATATTCTCTTCAATGCATCATATTTATGACGAAAAGATAAATAGCTTTTGATGTCGGTTCGGTATTACCACTACCTTGAAGAGGAACGTTACGTATAGTATCATTTGGAGTTATTGAGCCAACAAGAGTAACATCGTTACATGGGGTATCTGAGTGAAAAAAGATAATGTTAAATTTCGGAGAACACAATAACAAACAATTGATAAATTTGTTAACATTTTGAATTACTTGTTGAATTGTCGCTTTTGCGCGGACGTCCCCTTGGTCGAACACCTTTATTAACAATTATCATATAGTTATTTGACATAAAATAAAAAATAATTAAAGTTGTTAGGTATGGAGGTTATTATTGTAGATATTAAGTTAGGAACAAACTGTCTGAAATTTCAATAAGTAGAGGCTCTTGAAGCCTTTCTTCAGCCTTCTTAATGGATAAATCCACTAAAGGCGCATCAGTTACTATCATATTCGAGTGAGTACCTAGATTTCTTTGATGTTTAGTTAATTGGACATGAAGAGTAACATGTTAAATTGCATTACGTAATGGTATAAAATATTAAATATGAATTTTTTAAAAAACATGATGTAATTAACGACGACAATATGTAACGTACTTGTATAAAAGATAAATAAATTTATTAATAATACTTAGGTTATTATTGTGGATATTAAGTTAGGAACAAACTCTCTGAAATTTCTGTAAGTGGAGGTCTTAAAGCTTTTCTTCCAGCCTTCTTAATGGATAAATCCGCTAAAGGCGCATCAGTTACTATCATATACGATTGAGTACCTATATTATAATTATCTTGAGTTACTCGGACATGATTAGTATGACGGTAAAGTGCATTACCTACGGGTAACAAGTAATGAATATAAATTTTTAAAACTATATACATAATGTAATTAACCACCAGAATACTACACGTACGTGTATTAGTCACACCTGAAAATGGTCTTCCAACAGGTTTTTTAGAAGTTATCAAATCATTAAGCACACCTGAAAATCAAATAAATATAAACAATTTAAAGTTGGAATAACAACAAAAACCAAAAAAAAAATTATGTATTGTATTGTAGACATTAAGGGAGTAACATACTTTCCGTGCGTGGAACTGTTGAAGCCTTTCTTCCAACCTTTCTAACGAAAATGTCAAGTAAAGGTGTGTCGTGCAAGCCAATATGTGAATGTCTTTGAGGAGGGGATAACAAATTTTTATTTCCTTTAGCTTTCCTCTTGTTGTTATTCGAATGTGCAATTGCTTTATATATGAAAGTAAATTCAAACATAAACAAAATTCCAATCAAATATCAAAAAAGCTACCTATTAGATGTAATTTTCTAACGGTAACAAACAAAACAAATGAAGCAAATTATAAAAAATTAATAAACTTCATACCTTGATGCACCGACGTGCCACAATTCTCTTTATCTTGTGTTTCTTTCATGGAGATGATAAGTCAAGATACTGGTTGTTTTGTGGAGATGTATTTGATCGATCCAAATATTTGTTAATATAAAAAAAAGAAAAAAAACGGAAATAGCACATTAAATTCACATATATATATATGGTATAATGTATTTTAAGAACTTAGTTTACGAATATCATGCAAAGTCAAATCCATTTAAAAAAAACTTTTATTTTTAGATAATATGTGAATATAAATATTTAATTATACTAAATACGTATTGAAGTAAAAGTACCTAAAATTAAAGTATTTTATGGATACAAAATCTTCTAAATAATTTGCTAAAAAAATCTTTGACTCTACTAACTACTTGTATAGGACCTACAAAATCTATTTTCTTGGTTTCTTCTTCTACACCTCGAGACGTGCATTCACTACAACTGAAGGTATACTATAGAAAGGTAATCATTCTTCTGACCTCATCATTCATCTTTACGTCATCAACAAAACTTGAAGATCTGAGTTTATACTGTAAGATTTTATTTTTTGTTTAAGAATAATAAAATGTTTGATTGCTAAACACTTTATCAAAAAAATATGGTGGTTGTAAATATTTGTTTAGGTAAGCATAATTTTGAATTGTTCTTTGATTTCATGTGATAAATGATCAAAACAAAGGTATATTCACATAGAATCTGATCATAGGTTGCATGTGTTGTTATTAGTAAGGTGTTATTTACACTAACAATAGGGTTGAAGTTAGGTAATTTGTATCTTTTAAGGTTGTTAAATTAAGTAAGATCATATAATCGAATAGAATAAGGGTGTAAAATTTTGTGTTAATTATTTTGTGATCAGGAATCTTTTCCAATATTATTTGATCTATGGTTGCATGTGTTGTTGTTAGTAAGGAAGATATGACATCAAATATGCTTTAGCTTTAGGTAGTTTATATGTATTAAGGTTGTTTGGTTAATGAAGATCAGATTAACTGTTAGAATAGGGCTATAACAATTTTGATATACCTTTGTTTGTTACTATGGTTTTGCGATAGACTTTGATCAAAGGTTGCATGTATTGTTGTTAGTAAGTCCGATATGACATCGAATATGCTTTAACTTACCTACTTTGTATGTATTAAGGTTGTTAGCTCAACGAAGATCAGATTATATGTTACAATAGAGCTATATCAAATATCATATACTTTTGTTAGTTAGTATGGTTTTGCGATAAACAATGATAAAAGGTTGCATGTGTTGTTGTTAGTAATGAATATATGACATCAAAAATGATTTAACTTAGCTACTTTGTATGTAGTGAGGTTGTTAGGTAAATGAAGTTCATATTATCTTTTGTTAATAGGGCTATAACAAAAGTGATATACCTTCGTTAATTAGCATGGTTTTTCGATAGACTTTGATAAAAGGTTGCATGTGTTGTTGTTAGTAAGGATGATATGACATGAAATATGGTTTAACTTACGTACTTTGTAAGTATTAATCTTGTTAGCTAATTTAAGATCAGATTATATGTAAAAAACAGGGGTTAAAAAAAAGTTTCTTAATAAAGAAGTTAGTTAGTATTGTCTTGCGATACACTTCATTAAAAAAGTTGCATTTATTGTTGTTAGCAAGGTAGATATCACCGGAACAGATCTTTAACTTAATTAAGTTGTATGTTTAGAGATTTACATATCAAAGTATATGTAAATGTATTTTGAACAAACTATGGTTAAGACGCTTTTACGGATGTGGTGTTAAGCTTATTACATGTAGTTAAAATCATATTATCTGTTAGGATAAGGCAACAAATTTTTGGTCATAACTCTGTTGATTATTATGCTTTTCTGAAATACTAACAATCAAAGGTTGCATGTAGGGGTTGTTAGTAAGATGCTCTGTACTCTTAAAATGTACTTTAAGATAGGAAATGTATATGGATTAAACTACCTAAGTTACTTACGACTTGATTATGTATGGTATTTTGGTTGAAAAGTTTGTGTTATAACTTTCTAAATTAGTATGGTTTTCCGATATAGTTTAAGCAAACGTGCCATGGATTGCTGTTAGACCAATTAGATATCACATATAATATGCATTGTTGTTAGACTCATTAAATCAAATGTTACATATATTATTGTTACTAATAAGATCATTTTATCAACGGTTTTATATTGTACATATTAGTAAGGTAAAACGAATAAGTAAGGACTAAAAAGTCTGTTCAATATGATTTATTATAGGTGTTATAGTAAGGACTAAAAATTTACTTGTACGTGTAGGAAAAAATGTGTATCGAATTTGTTGTGCTGCAAAATGAGGACCACTTTCCGGAATACCAGGTAGGTTATAAATTCATTTGACTTTGTTTCAACGTATAACGTTGAATGTTCTTATATTTCCATACATTTTTCATTTGTTGTAGATTTTACCGGAAGTTTACAATCTGGAAGGATACAACGGTAAGCCGGACATATACATCATATCCGCAGATGGATATCGTTTCAAAGTTGAGTTAGTCAGGCCTCGCAACGGTCCATGGTACTTAATAGGACCAAAATGGACATTATTTTGCAACCGGAACTTGAATGAAGATGTACACATGCTTCACTTTATAGAAGAAGGCAATGACTGTTTCTACATTACTGGGTATCTGAGCAATGGAAGGGAAGTAGCGGGTTATGCTGGAAACAGAGCGACTTTCTCAATGTTCAAGACCAATGTGCTGCCAGAACCTCGTGTGCCTCAGGTATTCAATTTGAGATTAATTAAGATTGGAATTCATAAAGTAGACAGATAAATTTAATATAAGTTTTTATATAGCAAGTTTAAACAATTATCATGGTATGCATTACTACAGGTAATTCCTGCTGAATTACTGCCGGCGTTGGAGGAGCTTGATCTGATTATTATCAGGGCAAATGGAGAGGATTACGTGTGTCATGCTCGCCGTATTGCTGCATTACTGGATGCCGGTACTTATGTTTACCGTTTGTTGGGCAATACCTGGAATGAAGTGGTGGAAGCTGTAGGTCTGGAGGCTGGAACAACCTGTGTTTTCACCAAAAACAGGGGAAACAGAGTTTGGTTGGATGCTTTTAACCATGAGGGGAGCATGATAACAGACATTGTTTTCAAAGGAGCGGCAACACTAAGAAGGCAGCAACTACCATTGGAATGGCACGAAGAGAGTAAGTATTTTGTGTTTGTATTAATATTATTTGTTTTTTGGCGTTTAAAAAATATAACTTGTTAGGTCTTGTGTGCTAAAATAAATTTTTAATATATAATTCTGATTTGTAGAGGATGATAGAATGAAGCATGTATGTTACTGGCCATTCCACATGGATCATTTCCAGGAAGAGCAGAGGAGTTTTTACAAAACCTACGCCCAAATCCAGTGCAAGAATAGACTGGTAATTTAGTTTCATGTTAATCCTTAGTAATGCCTTATTGATTGCCTATTTTTCAAATTTACTAATTGAAAATATAAATATTATAGGCAATACCTGCGAAATTCCTTGCCACTCACCCAATGCACATGTACAATAAGGCACTTCTAATACACCAGGAATATCGAGATGAGTTTAAAGTGCAGATGGAGCCTCACAAAGAAAAACCATACAAAACAAATCATGTGAATATATTTGGGCGATGGAAGCTGATGGCAGTTGGTTGCCGATTTGAATACTCCAAGGTTATCCGATTCAAGTACGTGGGAAATGGAGAAGACTTGGATGCTGAAGATGGTGAGAACCCTCAATTCCCAATATTCCATCTATGCTAAGCTTCTACATGGTTCAACCTGTTGGTTATTCATGGACATGAAGTAAACAATGTACATTTATGGTGCCTTTTGTGGTTTGTCTTAAACAATTTCTAGGTTTCTTAAGCTGTGTAGCTTAAGATCGTACAATGGTTTATTATGGTTTGTAATTAACGTTAGGTGTCTCGAATGCACATATGTACAGGATAAACAAAACATAGTCATGTAGTTTATGGTAAGATGTTTTTATTTTATGATATAATGATGTTTGCAAATATTATTTTGTTAGTTATGGATTTTCTGATTGTACAATAATGTGTACATGCATTAAACATAATAAAGTAGAAATAAAGGAATCCTAATGATTGTGTAAAAATACAATTGATTTAGCAATGAAACTTAATAACGAAATTAAAGAAACATAATCTTTTAAAACCATAATATTCCGGAAACATTCATAAAGCGTAAAAACAAATTTAACAATCAAACGTTGTCATCTTCATCATCAGTAGAATCATAACCTAAATATTGGTCATCAACGAAACCGTCCGAACCATCTCCATCAGATACAGATGGTACTTCATAGCTGCCCTCATCTTGTAAATCTTCTTCGGCTTCATCATCAATGTATGTCTTAGTATTATCAAATTCGCGCAAAGGTTGATCTAGATCATTTATATTAACCCACACACCATCATCACTAATGTTGTTCTTGTCATTAATATCGTCATCTGATTCTTTATCAATTAGAGAAAAATTCTTGCTTTTGTATTTTAAAGATTGTTGTTCGTCAAGTATCTTGACTTCATTCAAACTTTGCATAGAATCATTAGGATGAATAATGAATTCATCATCCTCTTTACCAACTACTTTAAACTTTGGTGACACTAAATTATCAAATGATTTAAAATCGTTGGTATGTTGAGCAATGTCGTCCTCTTCAGGATCATTAATCAAATGATCCAAAACTTTTTTTGCAGAGTTGCTTTGTGTATTTATGTTTATGCGCTTAAATCAAATAGGGGTTTGTTCATCAGATTCCTAAGATGATATAGAAATTAGATTCAAAAAAGTGAAAAGCAAATAAAATTACTCTTATTATATGACAAAAATGAACAATATACAACCATTGTTAAAGATATAATCATCAAATAAAACGTTAAAATAATTAATAACATACCAATTTGTGTTTATCAACGTCGTCTTCATCAGATTGATTAACCAAATGGTCGAAAACTTTTCTTGTAGAGTTATTTTCGTAATTATATTAAAAAAAAAAAATCAGAATATACATGTTGATATCGGCCTTTTGAGGGGTCAAATAGTCAATTATAATAAAGAAAATACCAAATACGAAATAAGCGAGGGAATCGCAAATCAACCGTTTTAGGAAAAAGATCGACACGCAAAATCCTCGAATATACGATATGTGATACCGGGTAAGTGATTACCGGGTCGTTTCCCAACGAGGTGCGAATTGACGGTGACGTTTGAGGTTTGGAATTAAAGTGCTTGAATACAAAGAATTTTAAATTTTGGAATTTAAAACTAAATGACGGGAATATAAAGGAAAGCAATAAAACTACACTAAGGAAATCTAAGGGAGTCCTAAAATTAATCTAAAATACTAAGGGAAACTACGGGAAACTTAAAGCTAATTAAAAACGTAACATTCTAAATGTTAAAAAATGATTTTAGAAAAAGCCGGGTATTATTATTATTATCATTTTTTTTTTGACTTTTAATTTATTTATTATGAATTAAAAACTAATAATGTAAAACTAATTAAAAACTATTTGGAAAATTGTGAAACTTTTTGTAAAAATACTTTCAACTAAGCTGAATATGAAAAAATACTAACTTAAAAAAAAATTTGGAATAAGCTTAAATAAATCTAACTGACTAAAAAAACAAAATTGTTAAAACGTGGATAAAAGGAATTAAAGTTGAATTATTGTACGCAACACTAATGAAGCACAGACGGTAATGGGTTGAGTTTGTGAGGCGTGTGTTCGATGACAGACCCATGTTCAAACCTGGGACATGTCATTTTTCTCTTAATTTTTTTATGCTTTTGAAATTTTGCTTATACAAACTTAAAAATAAACTACTCTAACAACTATATAACAAAAACTAACTATAGAAACTTTCTAAAAAGTAGATAAATAAGTGAAGAGTGGACGAGAAAAGAAAAAGCCAAACACATCTCAAGAGAGTTCAAGTAAACTAAAAAGCTAAAGGAAACTTATGAAACCTAAAATAAGCTAAGGGAAATTCAGCAACTTAACTAATATTACATAAACTAAACAAAACCAACCTAATTAATCCAATAAGCTAAAAGTAAAAAGAAATAAGCACTAAAGGGGAACTGAAATAAGCAAAGGGAAATACTTGTTAAGCTCAAACAAACTCCTATGCAGCTGCTGTTTTGCTGCAGTCTTTATCAGACCAAGAGGGCATTCGGGAGCTAAAACTAAGCATGAGAATAAGCTCTAAAAGCCACAATAAGCTGAAAAAGATAATCTTTATACTCCTAACTAACTATAGACACCAAATTAAATCCTAATTCTAGCTTTAACTATCCTAAAATTAAGCCAAAAATGGACTAGTGGGGACAGTTAGTGCAGCAAATCAGGGCACTAGTGGGAGTTTTGAAGGGCAAAAATAAGCTGCTATAAGAACAAAAAAAAACTGAAGTGAACTAAGATGTATTGAATTTATACCATGAACTACTTGTATAAACCAAATCTCATCCTAATTCTAACTATAATTCACCTAAATCTAAGATTAAAAAAGGAAGTTGGGACAAAAAGGGAACTGATGTACAGGAAAAAAAAATTTGACTAAAAGGGTAACCTTAAGCTTAAAATTAAACTAACAAACAACCTCCTAAATCCTAACTAAGGTAAAACATGTGAAATGCATATATCAAAGATTCTTAAAAACAGATTTCGAACAATAGTGAGCTTATAACAAGTAAAAAAAAAGCAACAAAGGGGCTAGTGTGGCAGAACATGCTACTGATAAAAGCTTCAAACAAACTTTTTAGAAACTAATTCAAAAACTGATTGCAACTTAAAACAGCTTGAGAACAATATAATGACAGCAAACTTACAAATTTAACATTATGCAAACTATTTTGAGACCGACAATGGGTCAAAAACATGAATTTGACTCAAATCTTCTACAAATCCAAACAGGGCAGTGGTGGATTTTCGAAGCAGGAAAGATTTTGAAAACTTGAAAACTGATTTTATCATTAACTAAAAACTTCACAATGACCTTAAACGCACTTTTGAATTTAATGGACAGAAACAAGAAAAAGTCAAATTGCATAAACTTGAATGAATTGGAACTAAAAACATAAAGTTAAATTGCATTGAAATTAAAGGGTACAAGAAATGTAAATGACAAGAGAATTAAAAGATGGGACTAGAATATCAAGATTCTAGACAAATTGCTACGAAAGCACTAAGGTTCTATTTATACTAAAAAAAAAGTCTTGTGTGCTTCTTTGGCTCTATCTGTTATTGTGCTTTTTGTGTGAGAGGAAGAGCTTCTTGGTGCCATTTTGTGTTTCTTTGTGTCAATCTCAGCCATTCATATTATCTTGGGCACCAAGGAGAAGATCACAGCCGTCCATCTTGATAAGCTCCAATGGGTGTTTGTGGGATTGCCAAGGTGGCAATGAGCCATGTGGGATGTGGGGTAGGGTCTGAGCTGGGGACCAAGGTGAGAGGGACAGGTTGGGAAGAAGACAATGGTGGGGTTGAGGTGTTTTGGCGCCAAAGGGAATGGGTGAGGCAGCTGGGTTAATGGGTTGGGTAATTAGAGGGTTAAAAGGTTTAAGAGGTTTATGTTTTGTAGTATTTTGTTTAAAAGATAAAATGTATTTTTTGTGTTATTAGTTTAAAAACATTTTTTTTAATAGAGAAAATAATTTTTAATAAAAATTGGTTTTTGAAAAATAATTGGTTTTAAATAAAAATAAGGATTTAAAGAGAAATGGTATTTTTGGATTTTTGTGAAAAAGGGTAAAATGGTAATTTTGGGTTTGGGTGAAGGGTAAATTAGTGATTTTAGGTTTAGGTTAGGTTTTGAGTCTGATTCCCAAGCTCACCCCCAAAAATGTATCCCGGGCTCTGAAAAATGCAGAAAATCATCTTCCGGCTCCGTCTTTAAAGCACGTTTTCCAATCCGAGCTCATTTCTGTCCGTTTTTGCCCTGTTTTCAATCCTTTGTACCTGAAATATATAAAAACACATTCCAAGGATATCTGCAGTATAATTGATTATATTTTCGTGTTTTTAGACGTTTTTGTGGTCTTAGATGGGTAAAAATAATGAGTGAATAAGCACTCATCACATGTAAAAATAAAAATGTTTAAAAAACAACATCATACAACCATTATCAAAGATATATTCATTAAATAAAACTTAACATGAATTCATAACATTACCAATTTGTCTTGATTTTCAAATTGGTCTTCTATTTTATGGTTTTGAAGTGATGGTAATACATCATCTGCATCATCATCCGACAAAACAATATGAACAACATTATTTTCCGCAAAAACAATATCCTTTATACATCTTTTGCGTTTTTTGGAGAAAGAGACATCCTGAAAATTTATAAGTATAACTTAATATCGTAATATAACTTTAGTGATAATGTCTAATAGTTAATGTTTAAAACATACCACTTCATCATCCGATAAGATGATCACGGGTGAGTTTTTGTTTGTTAAATTGGTTGGTGTTGTTGATATTTCTTCCTTGTTTGTAACCTAAATAAATAAAATTAGAATACGTTATCAACAACTAAACACAGGTTGTTATATTCTAAGAATATATTATGCTTACCTTTGATGACTTGGAATGAACCATTGATTATTGAAGAATTGAGATTTATGAGAAGGAAAAAAAATATGTTTTACGTTTATTGTGTTAGAATTTATATAAGCTATGAAAAGTTAGAGATTTTAGGAAAATATATTGTTTGTAAAGGTTTTAAAGTGAAGATTGAATGATATAATCTTTTAAAAATCGAACGTTTGTTACCAATTTTAAGATACAGAAAATAGGAAATGATTTGAGTTTGTTTGTTTTTAATTTAAGAAGTTTCAAACATAACATCTAAGAGATGAAGTTTTGTTTTTCAAAAATTCTCATCAATGTTAACCATGTTTGAAAGAATATTAGGATGGTATTGCATATGTAAATACTGAATTGATGTTGTCATGACCATAATAACATTTATGTTTTTGTTCAACATAGTTTTCCTAAATGTGTAATTAAATGTTGTAAAATATCCAAAGAGCAATGAATCAAATGGTAACTACAAATAAACAGCATTAAAACGCCAAAAAGTGGCAAAATTGATTAACAAATTCCATCTCCATGATACTTATAAAATAACAATTGCTTTCATAAGAAAGCAAACATATTGTTTGAAACAAATAATTCAAAAATAAAAATTGTTCTTGCAAAATGCATGCCAAATAAAGAAACAAAATGATAGGAACCATGGAGTGGTTGGGCTGGATCTAATCTTCAGGTTCAATCTTGACTTGTACCAAATCTTGGGTAGTCTGTATTCCTTCTTCACCATCGGGTTCACTGTCAATCTCTTCCAAATCAACAAACACACGTTGCTTCTTTTCAGCACTGCCCGATGATTCACCTGTTGAAGGAGTTGACTGCAAATCAATCGCACGACCCTTCTTTGAACCGGAAGTTGATCCACTCTCAGATGCATCACTATGTCCAGCAGGTGACTGCAAATCCAACACGCGACTTAAACTTGCATCATACATTGTTACCTTCTTTATAAGAGTGGAAGGTGTGGCAAACTCCTGAGATTGAACCTGATAAACATAAAACATTAATAAAATGTAGGTCGGCACTAAAAAGATGATTGTTTGTAATAATTCAATATGTTATATGATAATTTACCTCATAAGGCACATCATCAATCACGTCTTCATCCAAAAACTCTTTCTTAAAATGAGTGATAAATTCAACATTATTAGAAAAACCGTCACACCGGTAAGTGTGATTGTTGTAGTTGACATTGTACTCAGAGAAGTAGATCTTAAAGAGACATTTCTTGCCTACTATCTTGTCCAACTCATGCGGCCAGTATTCGTCTGGATCCATACCATGCTTCTCCATCAGTTCCCATGCAGTATGCCCAGCAAGCTTGTAAAAGTTGTTGTTAAAAAAAACAATAGGGGCAGATCCCGACTCATCAATCAGCCTTACAAAGACCTTAAACCTTTGATAAGAAAATAACAAAAAACATAAGATTCATAAATTAAAAAACAATGGATAGGCTTTGTTAATGGTTATTACCTGGATGCAGCCTGGATAGATCCATGGTCCTCGCAAATAAAAGCAGGTTTGCGATTCCTTCCCTGTTCAACATGAACTCTTTTGTTACACTCTTTGCATGCGGTGTAGGCCCAACCATGCTCTTTGTGGATCCTATGTATTGTTTCCAAAACAATACAATGTGAATCCTGTATTTTATAGTCCAAATTTAGTATATTTAATAACTGCAAACAATTTAAATATAGTTTGTTAATATTTAATAATCTACTTAACTAAAGTACTAACTCACCGGAAACGATGAAAGTCTAAGGATCGAAAGGGCCTCTTCCATGTAGCGGCTTTCTTCTCGGCACATTCCAAAACATCAGTTTTAAGTGACCGGGCTTTTGACACCTCACAGAGAATAGTACCGGAATTAGCGGGAATTCGATTCCAAAGATTTACGAAGCTACCGTTAAGTTAAAACTAAACCTAAACGGATTACAACCGACGATGATTTAGAAATTCAAGATTCAAAGGTGAGATCACTCCATGTAGCGACTTTCTTCTCAGCTTGTCCTTTTAAGGAGGCTAGGTTTTCACCCTCGAGAATAGTATCGGAGCTTTCGGGGTCTTTGAAATCAAGGATTTCTAAATTACCGTCAAACTTTTAGACAACATTGACGAATACGAGTTCAACTTCCGATTTAAATTTAAGAAAAAGCAAGTTTCACACATTTATTCATAAGCAACATAGTACTTTTATTCATGCAACTCATATTTTTTCATTTTTCAATTTTTCCATTTTTTTTTTCTTTTTCTCCTTTTTTTTTTTTTTTTTTTAATTTTGACTTTGAACTTTAAACTTGCAACTTTTGCATCATTCAAGCATTTTTCGATACTTTCATTTTGCAACATTATTCAGAATTTTAAGAAAGTATGATTTCTCGGAAATTTAAATAAAAAGTTGAACTCGGACTCTAAATCAATTTTGCTTAAAAACTTTTTATTGTAACATGACGATTTGAATGTTCAAAAGTTTGACAACGAGCACGTATTTAGGTCCAATTAGTTAGCTTCTGGGAGAAAAAGCCATAGATTACTTATATAACCTCTAAAGAGAACCAACTACTCCACGCTTAGCATTTTCATTTGCACAACGCGTAAAACCTTAGCCTAAATGTTAAGAGAGTAGCTAGATCAACATTCTAGCAGAGTCGGGATTCCCCTTGTTCTAGCCTAATCAAGACTAAACTACCATTAATACCGAGGCATCAATGAATTATTTTTGTGCAAAGCACTTCTTGTAAATGTAAATACTTGACTTAAAACGATAAAAATTTTAAAATTTTTGGTCAAAACGGGGGTGCTAGGGGTACTAGAAGGTATAATGTGATCAAATTCGCTTAGAATTCCCCCCCCCCCCACACTTAGAATTGAATATTGCCCTCAATATTCAAAGTACCGGCCGTAGCCGAAACTGTAGAACGGAAAAAGGTAATACTACTAGCCAAGTGTGGAAGCGAAATCTTTTTTCACAAAAAGGATTTTATAAAGATATCCCTAGATAAACGTTAGCAAAAAGATCGGATATTGGGCGGCTGGATTGAAAACAGGCGCATCAATCATCACAATCTACGGGAATCCTGAAAACAGAGAGCAAACACACAACAAACAAACAACAGTGGGGAATTCCCCAACACTTAGTGTTAGAAAAGAGAAAGAAGTCAGAAATATGGATGGACACCCATGAAATGCTACTGTTTTTGTTAACCGAGTCGCTAGCTTGACTCGACCCCGAATTCATTGGTCCATGGGGGAGCAAGTGGAAGAGAAAATCTCCATCGGACTTTCATTCAAATAGTTTGGATAAACATTGAATGTGCTGAAAGTTCCACTCCGATGAGATATAACCGGCTTAGAAGAAAGAGAAATGCCGGGGTCAAAGATGATGTCCTCACTCCCGTAGGAATGAAGGAGAGGAGAAGTCACATCATATGTGAGGAAAGGAAGAAAGATGTTTATAACAATTAGGATCCATTCTTCATTCTCAAAATCATATTTCATATTTTCCTTAATTGGAATTTCTTCATTAAAGCTCTTTTGGTGGTTTTCAATAAACACCTCGGGAGGGAGAGGCGGGGTAGTGTCCTCAATAAGCAAACTCTTATGATAGAGCATGTCTCCTCCCGGGTCAAAATCAAGATCAAGATCAAAATAGAAATGATCATACTCCGGAGGAGATATGATATGAGAGAGTTCACCGGAGAACTCCTTAGGATCGAGATCAAAGAGAAACGAATCATACTCGGGAAGAGAGATACAAGCATGAGAAGTGGTACTGCCACGACTCGTATCTTCAGTATGATCGATATCAAAGCAAAATGACTCATAAGTCGAAAGAGAAATATCGGGATGAGAAGTGGGACTGCCACTACTCTCCTCAGCCGCATCAAAGATAAAACTCTCAAATTCGGGTAAAGAATCCTTGAGCTCGAGCTCCGTAGGATCTGACGGCTTCACTTCAACAATTTCTTCAACATTAACATCTTTTGGGGGAAGAGAAAGTAACGGTTCATGGTATAGCATTTTCTCAAGTGAAATAGTATCTCCCCCCGGATCACAGTCTGTAACATCAATTTCAGGTGAAATTAAAGGAGTGAGAGAAGGAAAAGATTCGGAAACGATAGGTTCTGACAATGGAGTGGGACTGCCACTCGGAGAATTGTCTGAAAATTCAAGAACTCCTGGAGCGTACTCCTCACCATCTGCATAATCAATGTCTTCACAAGATAATGAATCGTCATCATACGAAGTATAATCATTGTCAGAACCGGAGAAAATCTCAGAATGATCATTAGAAATGTCACGAGGAGGAGAATTATCGTTAAAATGCATATCACACATTTTATCGGAGATACCCTCGGACTCAATTGGGATTGGGACAAGGCTCTTAGCTTTAGACAATTCCGTTTCTGGAATAGTGCTAAGATGCTCGTCCCCCATACTTAGAGAGTTTACGGGTTCTTCGGGTGCGATTTCAGCTGACAAGCTCTCATAATATTCTTTCATTTGAATGGAGTCCTCATCATCATCGAAAACGAAAGTCTTGCAATATTGGGTTGTTGTAGCATTGTAGACGTCGTCATCGGTGGCTTGACAATCGTAAAAAGGATGGGGACCACAACAATAATCACATCTTTTGGTATCAACGGGCTCTGATCGAATATCATCGGTAAGCTCAGCCATCACATTTTTTCGTTCCGTAGAAGAAGTATTGGTATTGACTTTAGAAACAACCGGTTTGTTTCTTGTTGTCGGAACTTTCGATTTGTTCTTGATGATCGTCAATATATCCCTTGGGGTACGATACAAGATATTGCCACCGGCAGCTGTATTAAGTGAATCTTGATCGGTTTGCGTTAAAGCATTGTAGAATATATCGATCTGAAGTAAATCCGAGAAACCATGATGTGGGCATTTTCGTAGGAGATCTTTGAATCTTTCCCATGCCTCACCAAAACTTTCATCAAAATGCTGCTGGAAGTTTGTAATTTCGTTCTTAAGATTTTTCATTTTAGAATAAGGAAAAAAACGATTTACAAATTTTGAAATGAGATCTTCCCAAGTAGTGATCGATCGAGGGGGTTCTTTTTCGAGCCAATTCCGAGCTGCCCCCTCGAGAGAAAATGAGAATAACATCAACTTAATTGTGTCATGAGGAACATCCTTATATTTTATAGTCGAAATTAACTTATCAAACCATCGAATGTGAGCATAAGGATCGTCCCTCTCGAAACCATAGAATGGATTAGACATAATTAGTTGAATCAAACCGGTTTGTATCTTGAAATTTTCGGAAAGAATCTCCGGTACAACGATTGCATCTTCATAACCCTCGGTGGGTACTTGGAGCAATTCTGACATCGTACGCGTGTCCGCCATTAGAATTAAACATAAGAGGGTAAAAGAAATAGAATTAAGTGACCGAGAGGATGACGAAGAATAGAATTAAACGGTAAAAGAGGGTGAGAGAACTAGAATTATACGGATAAGAGGAATGAGAATAATATTTTTGGGGTTTTATAATGAAAACGGGTGCACATGCACAAAAACCAATCAATCAAAACGATACCGAAGCAAAAACACAAAGAACTTAAACCAATAATCACAAGCGCACTCACACAAGTGACACAAAGGCAAGTTTTGAATCTTTTGTTTGGGAACTTATTATGATAACATTCAAGTTGAGAATGTTATATGATTGATGTCTTTTATTTTTATTAAACGCGAAAATAAAATATTTTTGGGTTTTTTAACTTTTATATATATACAAAAAGAAAAGGAAAATATTTTTGTGTTTTAGGGTTTTTTGGAAAGCAATAACTTCACGAGGAAGGTTCTTCAAGTCACTAATCGTCAAACCGTAACGATATTGTCGCAACAAAACCTCCCCGGCAGCCAAATTGATAACCGCCTTTTTAGGGGGCAATTATACCAAATAGTATAGTAAATATCAAAAATAACACGTGAAACGCGAGAATCGACAAATCAAACTTTTAGGAAAAAAGGGTTAACGTGCCAAAGCTCACGAAGGTGATATAAGTGATACCGGGTAAGTGATTACCGGGTCGTTTCCCAACGAGGTGCGAATTGACGGTGACGTTTGAGGTTTGGAATTAAAGTGCTTGAATACAAAGAATTTTAAATTTTGGAATTTAAAACTAAATGACGGGAATATAAAGGAAAGCAATAAAACTACACTAAGGAAATCTAAGGGAGTCCTAAAATTAATCTAAAATACTAAGGGAAACTACGGGAAACTTAAAGCTAATTAAAAACGTAACATTCTAAATGATAAAAAATGATTTTAGAAAAAGCCGGGTATTATTATTATTATCATTTTTTTTTTACTTTTAATTTATTTATTATGAATTAAAAACTAATAATGTAAAACTAATTAAAAACTATTTGGAAAATTGTGAAACTTTTTGTAAAAATACTTTCAACTAAGCTGAATATGAAAAAATACTAACTTAAAAAAAAATTTGGAATAAGCTTAAATAAATCTAACTGACTAAAAAAACAAAATTGTTAAAACGTGGATAAAAGGAATTAAAGTTGAATTATTGTACGCAACACTAATGAAGCACAAACGGTAATGGGTTGAGTTTGTGAGGCGTGTGTTCGATGACAGACCCATGTTCAAACCTGGGACATGTCATTTTTCTCTTAATTTTTTTATGCTTTTGAAATTTTGCTTATACAAACTTAAAAATAAACTACTCTAACAACTATATAACAAAAACTAACTATAGAAACTTTCTAAAAAGTAGATAAATAAGCTGAAGAGTGGACAGAAAAAGAAAAAGCCAAACACATCTCAAGAGAGTTCAAGTAAACTAAAAAGCTAAAGGAAACTTATGAAACCTAAAATAAGCTAAGGGAAATTCAGCAACTTAACTAATATTACATAAACTAAACAAAACCAACCTAATTAATCCAATAAGCTAAAAGTAAAAAGAAATAAGCACTAAAGGGGAACTGAAATAAGCAAAGGGAAATACTTGTTAAGCTCAAACAAACTCCTATGCAGCTGCTGTTTTGCTGCAGTCTTAATCAGACCAAGAGGGCATTCGGGAGCTAAAACTAAGCATGAGAATAAGCTCTAAAAGCCACAATAAGCTGAAAAAGATAATCTTTATACTCCTAACTAACTATAGACACCAAATTAAATCCTAATTCTAGCTTTAACTATCCTAAAATTAAGCTAAAAATGGACTAGTGGGGACAGTTAGTGCAGCAAATCAGGGCACTAGGGGGAGTTTTGAAGGGCAAAAATAAGCTGCTATAAGAACAAAAAAACCTGAAGTGAACTAAGATGTATTGAATTTATACCATGAACTACTTGTATAAACCAAATCTCATCCTAATTCTAACTATAATTCACCTAAATCTAAGATTAAAAAAGGAAGTTGGGACAAAAAGGGAACTGATGTACAGGAAAAAAAATTTGACTAAAAGGGTAACCTTAAGCTTAAAATTAAACTAACAAACAACCTCCTAAATCCTAACTAAGGTAAAACATGTGAAATGCATATATCAAAGATTCTTAAAAACAGATTTCGAACAATAGTGAGCTTATAACAAGTAAAAAAAAAGCAACAAAGGGGCTAGTGTGGCAGAACATGCTACTGATAAAAGCTTCAAACAAACTTTTTAGAAACTAATTCAAAAACTGATTGCAACTTAAAACAGCTTGAGAACAATATAATGACAGCAAACTTACAAATTTAACATTAAGCAAACTATTTTGAGACCGACAATGGGTCAAAAACATGAATTTGACCCAAATCTTCTACAAATCCAAACAGGGCAGTGGTAACTTTTTGAAGCATGAAAGATTTTGAAAACTTGAAAACTGATTTTATCATTAACTAAAAACTTCACAATGACCTTAAACGCACTTTTGAATTTAATGGACAGAAACAAGAAAAAGTCAAATTGCATAAACTTGAATGAATTGGAACTAAAAACATAAAGTTAAATTGCATTGAAATTAAAGGGTACAAGAAATGTAAATGACAAGAGAATTAAAAGATGGAACTAGAATATCAAAATTCTAGACAAATTGCTACGAAAGCACTAAGGTTCTATTTATACTAAAAAAAAAGTCTTGTGTGCTTCTTTGGCTCTATCTGTTGTTGTGCTTTTTGTGTGAGAGGAAGAGCTTCTTGGTTCCATTTTGTGTTTCTTTGTGTCAATCTCAGCCATTCATATTATCTTGGGCACCAAGGAGAAGATCACAGCCGTCCATCTTGATAAGCTCCAATGGGTGTTTGTGGGATTGCCAAGGTGGCAATGAGCCATGTGGGATGTGGGGTAAGGTACTGAGCTTGGGGACCAGTGGTGAGAGGGATAGGGGAGAAGAAGACAATGGTGGGGTTGAGGTGTTTTGGCGCCAAAGGGAATGGGTGAGGCAGCTGGGTTAATGGGTTGGGTAATTAGAGGGTTAAAAGGTTTAAGAGGTTTATGTTTTGTAGTATTTTGTTTAAAAGATAAAATGTATTTTTTGTGTTTTTAGTTTAAAAACATTTTTTTTTTAATAGAGAAAGTAATTTTTAATAAAAATTGGTTTTTGAAAAATAATTGGTTTTAAATAAAAATAAGGATTTAAAGAGAAATGGTATTTTTGGATTTTTGTGAAAAAGGGTAAAATGGTAATTTTGGGTTTGGGTGAAGGGTAAATTAGTGATTTTAGGTTTAGGTTAGGTTTTGAGTCTGATTCCCAAGCTCTCCCTCAAAAATGTATCCCGGGCTCTGAAAAATGCAGAAAATCATCTTCCGGCTCCGTCTTTAAAGCACGTTTTCCAATCCGAGCTCATTTCTGTACGTTTTTGCCCTGTTTTCGATCCTTTGTACCTGAAATATATAAAAACACATTCCAAGGATATCTGCAGTATAATTGATTATATTTTCGTGTTTTTAGACGTTTTTGTAGTCTTAGATGGGTAAAAATAATGAGTGAATAAGCACTCATCACATGTAAAAATAAAAATGTTTAAAAAACAACATCATACAACCATTATCAAAGATATATTCATTAAATAAAACTTAACATGAATTCATAACATTACCAATTTGTCTTGATTTTCAAATTGGTCTTCTATTTTATGGTTTTGAAGTGATGGTAATACATCATCGGCATCATCATCCGACAAAACAATATGAACAACATTATTTTCCGCAAAAACAATATCCTTTATACATCTTTTGCGTTTGTTGGAGAAAGAGACATCCTGAAAATTTATAAGTATAACTTAATATCGTAATATAACTTTAGTGATAATGTCTAATAGTTAATGTTTAAAACATACCACTTCATCATCCGATAAGATGATCACGGGTGAGTTTATATTTGTTAAATTGGTTGGTGTTGTTGATATTTCTTCCTTGTTTGTAACCTAAATAAATAAAATTAGAATACGTTATCAACAACTAAACACAGATTGTTATATGCTAAGAATATATTATGCTTACCTTTGATGACTTGGAATGAACCATTGATTATTGAAGAATTGAGATTTATGAGAAGGAAAAAAAAATATGTTTTACGTTTATTGTGTTTGAGTTTATATAAGCTATGAAAAGTTAGAGATTTTAGGAAAAGATATTGTTTGTAAAAGTTTTAAGTGAAGATTGAATGATATAATCTTTTAAAAATCGAAAGTTTGTTATCGATTTTAAGATACATAAAATAGGAAAGGATTTGAGTTTGTTTGTTTTTAATTTAAGAAGTTTCAAACATAACATCTAAGAGATGAAGTTTTGTTTTTCAAAAATTCTTATCAATGTTAACCATGTTTGCAAGAATATTAGGATGGTATTGCATATGTAAATACTGAATTGATGTTGTCATGACCATAATAACATTTATGTTTTTGTTCAACATAGTTTTCCTAAATGTGTAATTAAATGTTGTAAAATATCCAAAGAGCAATGAATCAAATGGTAACTACAAATAAACAGCATTAAAACACCAAAAAGTGGCAAAATTGATTAACAAATTCCATCTCCATGATACTTATAAAATAACAATTGCTTTCATAAGAAAGCAAACATATTGTTTGAAACAAATAATTCAAAAATAAAAATTGTTCTTGCAAAATGCATGCCAAATAAAGAAACAAAATGATAGGAACCATGGAGTGGTTGGGCTGGATCTAATCTTCAGGTTCAATCTTGACTTGTACCAAATCTTGGGTAGTCTGTATTCCTTCTTCACCATCGGGTTCACTGTCAATCTCTTCCAAATCAACAAACACACGTTGCTTCTTTTCAGCACTGCCCGATGATTCACATGTTGAAGGAGTTGACTGCAAATCAATCGCACGACCCTTCTTTGAACCGGAAGTTGATCCACTCTCAGATGCATCACTATGTCCAGTAGGTGACTGCAAATCCAACACGCGACTTAAACTTGCATCATACATTGTTACCTTCTTTATAAGAGTGGAAGGTGTGGCAAACTCCTGAGATTGAACCTGATAAACATAAAACATTAATAAAATGTAGGTCGGCACTAAAAAGATGATTGTTTGTAATAATTCAATATGTTATATGATAATTTACCTCATAAGGCACATCATCAATCACGTCTTCATCCAAAAACTCTTTCTTAAAATGAGTGATAAATTCAACATTATTAGAAAAACCATCACACCGGTAAGTGTGATTGTTGTAGTTGACATTGTACTCAGAGAAGTAGATCTTAAAGAGACATTTCTTGCCTACTATCTTGTCCAACTCATGCGGCCAGTATTCGTCTGGATCCATACCATGCTTCTCCATCAGTTCCCATGCAGTATGCCCAGCAAGCTTGTAAAAGTTGTTGTTAAAAAAAACAATAGGGGCAGATCCCGACTCATCAATCAGCCTTACAAAGACCTTAAACCTTTGATAAGAAAATAACAAAAAACATAAGATTCATAAATTAAAAAACAATGGATAGGCTTTGTTAATGGTTATTACCTGGATGCAGCCTGGATAGATCCATGGTCCTCGCAAATAAAAGCAGGTTTGCGATTCCTTCCCTGTTCAACATGAACTCTTTTGTTACACTCTTTGCATGCGGTGTAGGCCCAACCATGCTCTTTGTGGATCCTATGTATTGTTTCCAAAACAATACAATGTGAATCCTGTATTTTATAGTCCAAATTTAGTATATTTAATAACTGCAAACAATTTAAATATAGTTTGTTAATATTTAATAATCTAAATCACTAACATACCGGTTCACATTCACGAATCGATCCAACAATCTTTTCACATAGCCGTGAAAAAACTCTGATATGGTTTGAACCTTTACCTCTGGTGAGAACACCGCAATCTTCAACTGATCAGCCTGAAACCCCTCACGCTGTTGAACCCTAAAATACATTACAAAAAGCGAAAATAATATTTTTGTTACTAACAATAAAATATTCGATTGTTGAACTAACATAATTAACAAACAGGTATAACCTTGTTTTGAATGAAACGATCTCTGGTATATCACGATTGATATATATCTTCGAACCAAATAGAGCATTGTGAATAGCGGCAGTGCAAGCTATGTGGAAATTGAAGACATATACTTAAAACTGAATTAATAAAGTAACTATATTCAACATTTGAAATGAAGAAAAATGCACATACTGTCCCAATACTTCACTTTCCCAAGCTGAAGTATAACTACCAAATGATCAATTGACGCACGCTTACTTGAATATGGATCCCACATGCTCGCCCATTGGTCCCGGAAAGTCAAGTTCAAACAGTTGGCCCTGTAATTTATGTAAAATATAGGCTACTTAAATAGATACAAAAAGAAATCATTAACATCAAATAGTTACAAAAATGAAATATCATTGGAAAATGTATACTTACTCAGCATCCTCAATGACAACAGTTCTACGAAACTTTTTACCAGCAGCAGACATAACAGGGACACTCTCCTCGATACCAATTACGGAACCAATGATATCTATTTAAATAATCCATGAATAAAATTAGCAAACAATAATAGTATCAATTTTAATCAGGGAAAATAAAATTGATATTATTCATAATGGATCAAGTGCGTACCAACAGCATCATTTTCATAGTATTCGTGATGTTCAGGATCCAGTAAATGACTATATGGTACAAAAATAAAACCATATGTGTTGGTATCAAAAGGTTCCGTACCTGTGACAATGGTTGTCCTGTAGAAACTTATTTTGAAACGATGTGGTAACAAAGGAAGTTTCCCACCATTTTCAGCTATCTCAAAATTGGAAATGATGTAACATTTTCCCTCTTCGAACAACGACTCGAATTTAACATAAACTCCTTCTTGATATACACCTGGATCCTTGTGTTCTGAATTACAAATAAAATATGGTTAATAAAAACATCATAAAGTATTAATCTATTGTATACATAGAAAAGAGGATAGTGTACATACATCTTTGTCTTGCAGAACCAAATCAAGGATATATGGATCGTGGGCAGCATTCATTTTGTGAGAATGCCAAATTGATATACATCTTCCTTGCACAGATATGTCATCATTCATAGGATTAGCATCTTTGATAGGTGTTATTTTCCTATCCTCGCCATTACCTGACATATAGTAACACAGATGAACGCGTGTTAATGAATCTAAAAATCTAATGGTTTTACAAAAAAACTAAATATGCTTTTCACACAAAAAACATATTAAAACAATGTTTAACATAATGGATGTTTAACATAATCAAATAAGCTGCACATAAATAAACATAATGCACATACATTCAAATAAAGAGAATACATAATAAACAGGAAAAACACAATTCAAAAAAGGATTTACAACCAAATGATGGTAAATAAGAATATCAAACAAATAAACATCGTAACAAAACACCAATTAAGTATATTGCACGTAAATACATAATATGATTAGTACCAAATTATAAACAATGGAACAAAAATAAATGTATAACCTCCTGATCATGCAGAATTGCCAGAACCACCAAAACTCTTAGATCCGCCAAAACCTCCAGAGCATCCAAAGCCTCCAGTTTTTCGAAAACTGCTACTTGGCACGGTTGGAGTTTTTTGGTATCCCATGTTACCACTCTTTCTAAAACCCTTATTCATAACTGCCTTTTTGATATGTAAAATATATGTGGATTAAGTGATGTGGTGTTAGATGATTTTGTAAATATTTATAGATACAAATTAAGGTTTTGAATGTTGCATTGAGAAATATGTAAAAAATATTTTCAAAATCAATTTCATCCGTGATTTCTGTGATATGGAGCATAATTTGAATTTGGAACATATTGATTGAGATATGAAAAGTTGACTTAGATTCAAAATGATTTCAAGAATTGGGAGAGAATTGAGGAGTGCATTGATTCGGTTTCACAAAATAGCTAAGATTTAGGGGAGGATTTGAATGGGTTTGAGTAACCTCCAATTTGTATCTGGCACTCCACCTCTTGTTATCAATTTTTTTTTTTCAATGTGTAGTCACAAAAACCAAGCTGCTCTAGTGGTAGGAGTGTTGGTAACATGTTCCAAGTGACCAGGGTTCGAATCTCATTACTGCCATAATTTTTTTAACAAAAAGCACACGTACCAGCAGCTTGGGTGGCATTGCATGTGCCAAGTGGCATTGAGGTGACATTGAGGTGGCATTTCCAACTCATTGTACATGCTTTCAAGTTTCAAGTACAACTCGTACTTAGCCTCATATATAAATAAAAATATAACACGTCTCGCATTATATGTGTGTAACGTTTATGTCTCACAAATAGTAACTAACATAAGTTTATATGTTTTGTGATACACACATAAATCAACACGTTCACCTTTAGATTTATTTAACCAACTCAATCAAGCAAAACATTTAGCAGTTGCATGTTTGACTTTCATATCATATATATATATATATATATTTTTTTTTTTTTTTTTTCAAAATAGTTTATATGGTTTGTTTAGAGCTGAATATGAGCAAGGCAATAACAAGATTCTTGTTTTATCAACAAGATTGAGACGCTATTCAAAGTAGTCATCATATAGGTAAACCAAGGATGTTAAGATCGTACGATCATACGATCCCACCAACAAAAAAGTTGAAAATCGTTCTAGGATCGTTTGTGTTGTTAGGTCGCACATAAGATCGCGGGATCGTCCTTAAGATCGTAGGACCGGCTCTCGATCCAATCTTATCAATTTGATGAGTTATCTTATCATTTTTTGTCAAAACCTTATATAGAAAAAAAAAAGTAAAGTAACGCCCAATGCCGTCTTCCACGGGTTATGGGTACCCAATACCATTTCCGGTGTATGGGGGAGGTTAAGATGTAGACAACCTTACCCCTACCTAAGGTAAAGAGGCTGCTTCCAGTTCTACCAAAGGTAGAAAGGACCTCCGGCCTTTTGTAAGGAGTGAGGATCGAACCTCTGACCTCTCGGTTGAGAGGCAAAGGGTTTTCCAACTGATCCAACCCTACTTGTTTTCAAAACCTTATATAAGACTTGTAATTTTTTTTCCTTGCTATTTGTATTATTATATTTTGGTTGTAAAGTGTTTTTACGAGACGTATATTTTTCTACCATACAGCCGTAATAAAGACTCTAAAAGAAATCATCAAAAAAAAAATTTGAGTGTGGGAAATGAAGTTACCGAAACATTTGAAATAGATTAACTTTTTATGTTTGATTTTTGGCATGTTTACGACTCGTATCTTCTTTTTCCTATCTCAATAAATTGTTTATTTAGCTATGAAAATTTGAACAAGTTAAATGTATTTCACTATTTTTATTATTAAGATGTTTGAACTTTTCTTAGGCTATCTTATGAATCCATGTTTGATATCCAATAGATATGTATAAGTATATAACGTTATGATCCATCGACGCCTAATAGCAAGACAAGATATTTTGGTGGGACCTTACGATCTCGATCTGATCTTACGATACTGATCTTGCAAAGACAAAAACAATATTGGGCAGTATCTCGATCTTAACATCTTTGAGGTAAACTACATGCTTATTTTTAGTTTATTAAACAGTAGATAAAAGTGTTACAAAGGAGGATGCGAGTTTGATGTGTTTAATTTTCCATCATACTATAAAACAATAAAGTCAATGCATACCTGGAGTCAACTGCAATGCCATCTTCAAAATTGGCAAAGAAAAATGCAAGAGTGATATTGGTTCGGCTCATCTACCACTTAGAAAAGCGAAGCAAACCGAGGAGCCACACGAATATCACACCTGCTTGTTTCTTTGTTTCAAGCTTGTTAAAAAATCACAAATGTGATCTAGAGAAGTGGTCCTTCATCCCTTTATATAGTTGGCTTGTTTTGGGCATGATTCAGGAAACTTAAGATAAGTAAAATATACTTGAATAAAGCAATGATAAAGCGTGTCGTATTATAATATGTTTGGCTGGCAATTGTTAACCTTAAAACAATTTCTTATACATATAAAATGTAGTTATTGTTTGATTAACCGTTACTATATTGTTATTTTGATGGCTTATATGTTTATTGGTACAATAAGATTCTTCAAGGCGCAGCCAGATATAACAGGTTTCTGGTACGCTTGTCTTATTATGTGGATCTGGTCTTAGTCTTGTTGATTTTCTATGTCTAAAATTATAAAATTAGTGTATATATCCTATCAACGAGAAGTCACAGATTCCTTCCTTAGTGCATTTTGTACGTGTTTGTGCATATTATATTGTCACAAGCAACATGTTATATTCCTAACCTATAGATGCTTTATGAAAGTAGGGAATGAAAAGGTCTTACATGTTTGTTTGTTTCCGGTTAAGTCCGTAATTTGTATGAAAAGAAAGAAGTCATACGCGTATAGTATTGTGTTAGTATTATGTTTGTTTCGAACAAGGTTTGGTTTTCACTACAACATTGAACGATGTCCCCTGCGAATGCTTTTACCAGGGACATGTCCCCGGCGAAAGTGCCTCGCTAAAACCCTCTCGGGGATACTTTCCCCGGGGACATATGTCAACTTTCACCGGGGCCAGGTGGGACCCACAACCATTTGAGCCAGTCAAACTTGTCCAGCGAGGCACTACTTTTGCCGGTGACATGTCCCCGAAAATAGTATTTTTCAACGCTAAGCTAGTCAGCTAATTGCATGATTAAATTAAATAATCTAACCTTTCGGCGGGGACATGTCACCGGCAAAAGTGGTATGCACTGTTGAGCTTACCCTTTTTGGCGTGAACATGTCCCCGACGAAAGTATGTAGCAATTTTGTGAAACCGTATTTCGCCGGGGACATGTCCCCGAAGAAGGTAGTATGCGTTGTTGAGCTTGCCCTTTTTGGCGTGAACATGTCCCCAGCGAAAGTGTGATAATAAAATTATGTGTTAGACTTTCTCCGGGGACATGTCCCAGACGAAAGAATCTAACCCATTTTGCAGCATATTGCTGCAAAATGGGTAATTTCCAGATTTTTTCCAAAATTTTTTCGTAAAAAACCTACAATGTAACAACCTGTTTTCAGAACCTGTTTTATGCTACAACATCACAAATCCGCTAAACATATATAATATCATATATAACCATCAATCGCTAAATATAATTATATGTTTTCAAATTCTCCAAAACGGCTCAAAAACCGTGAACACATGATCATCTAAAAAACTATACATAACCTAGCTATCCGTAAATTGTCCAAAACTATACGCATAATCCATTTAGCGAAAATCCTAACACATAATGCACATAAACACATAATAATCCATGTTAATCTCGACAAACATGTCCATACTCCCCACCAAAAGCCTGTAACACTTTCCCCGGGGACATGTCCCCGCCAAATGTTTTGGTGGGAATAAAGGCGGGAACAATTAGCATGCTTTGGCTTTGGTCAAATTTTAGTAAAAATGGAAAATACTTTCGCCGGGGAATTGCGTTGAATTTTTGGTAAACAATCAGCGTATTTGTGTGCCACGTCAGCTGTTGTTTTGTCGTTTAGCGACTTTCGCCGGGACATGGGTGTCCCGACGAAAGTCTCCTCGCCCGTCCTACTTATTGTAGTAGTGATACCACTGTCTACTTTGCCGTTACACGTAATGCTGAGCTTCTGTTCTTTTCTGTATAGCGGGTCACCTTCGTTTTTACATCTTGGTAATCCTGTAATTAATCCAAGAATATTGGTGACCAAATTGTAGATGCATGCTATAAGTCTATATATACAAGAACACCGAGCCGCATGTCTGATAACTTATTTTAGCTGTTATATTGATGTTGCAAATCAAAATCCTTTAATATATCACTGAACATGTGTACATAAAACCGTGATCTTAGTTAATTTAAGATGAAAAAAATAACTCAATAGAGACATTGTCTAATACGCATCATAGATAATTATCATATTATATATGTTGTGAAGCAATAGTGTGGGTCTGGCATTTTAGTGATCATGGTTGTAGCCTATCACAAGGACTAGCAAAACAAAGGCAATGGGATACCGCGTATTCAAAGGTGGCAAAAGGTTGGTTGTTCCTTATACAAGAATGGATCACATGTACGTGGCTATAATAGGCAGATATGTAGCAAGTGCTCACTAAAACACATCTTGCTATCTAACAATAAGTAGTGAATCTTGAGGCCTTTAAAGATGAACAAAGAACCAAGTGCCCATTGTAGCAAATCTAAGTAAAAGAATGCTAAGAATCAGGGTAAGAAGATGAATATGTTTGCAAGGAAACGGAACAAGTCTGTAACAACGACTTCATTGGAGTGAGTCCGGGGTTCATTTAGCGAACTGGTGAGTTGACAATTTTTTTGAAAGATCTCCTTGAGATTTGGATGACGAATACATTATTTGTTGCTAATGATAAGCTACCTACTTATCATAATTTATGGGCCTGCATGTCTTGATCAACAACGATAAACAATCTAACATGACAAAGAAAAGATATCAAGGATTTCTTTTATATAAAGTAGAGATTAGGAATATATTTGAGTTTAATGTTATACGGAGTACATCTTTGTACATGGATTATGTATATGAAGAACAAGTAATACTTTTTGTATTTTCTTGAATAATAATAATAAACCGACTGTTTTATGGATGTGACCCCACAATTTGTTTTTGTTTAGAAGTAACAATGTTATGCATGTCTTGCATGTAGTTTAAATATTGTTTTTGTGGAACGTAATCAGTAGTTTGAAAGTCATTCTCTTACCCTAAATTAAGATCATATTAAAGTGCTCACAAACCAAAGCTTCTTGTCCATAACTTGGATAACTTCAAACTTTTTCGGATGTGAAAAGTGTGACAGAGCGGTAAAAGTTTTTTGCTAGGATTTGCCAGTACGTTGGTGATTCATATATACACTTTGATTCTTTGAACACACTAAAAACATTATTGTTGGCACAAATGGAATTCTGATCCAGAAGTTTAAAAAGAGATTAGAATGCTACTCCGTAATTTGCAAGAATGCTATTTCAGTGCACTAGTAGATTGAGGTAAAGAGTTGCTTGACAGATATTAAGTATTTAGACTAGTTTTATCGTTCCACTTATATGCGGGCAGCATCTTTTGCCGGCAACAACGATTGTATATGATGAATCAGTTCAATCGGAACATATTATGATTGTTGTGTGATGCTTATAGCCCTTCATCCCCTATTTTTTGTTCATCTCCTTCGTCAAAACTCCGTTATTTTTTCTGACGAGCCACCATCTTTTATGGCGAAGTAGTTTCATGCCTTAACATAACGGGGATAGCTAATTGAAAAAAGAAAATCAAAAAGTGGCGAGTGCTTCCACAACTTTTTATCCATATCTTTTCCAAACGATAATTGTTGCACGTTTCTAGCTGGAAACGAAATCATTCTTCTGAGATCATCAAGGTCTATGTTCCATTATTTCAATGTCAAAGCTGCTTGATAAATCAAGTGCTTCTCTTACTTTTAGAAAACAGGACAGATCAATGGGCTGGGATTTATGAAGCCTTAGCATGAGCTTAATATGTGTGGGACTGCGGGAGTACTAGATGGAAACAAGAGATTAGGCATTTTCGGGCCTTCGTATGAGAAATAAAGTAACTTTGAAGCATAAATTTTTTATGTTCATTCAATTGCTTGTCCCATAACCAATAATTAAGTCACTCTTTAAGGAAACACGAGTAATTTCAAAGGTTTCTAGCGTGCAATTGGGCATTAGAAGGTACAAAGTCTCAAGAAAAGGAAACTTTGATACTATCATGTCGGAAAATGTATCGTACTCTACTGTCATACTACATATATACAATTCTCTTACGCTTCCAAATGTATCCATTCTCATGGTAAACGGCCTTGAATAGTTCTCATAAGAAATTTCCAAACCGTCGATATTATACCCTTTTGATTTTATATGCAAATAAAGAAGATAACGAAGGTTTTTTACTTCAATATTCTTCTATTGCTGGGAATAAAGAATTACTATCTTCTAAAGAAAGCGACAAGAAGAGAATAAAGTTATGAAGTCCACTTAGAGCGCACGGTATAATAACCGTTATGCTCGTGTTATACCTTAACGCTGGGGCGTTAACCCCCGTTACTCACGGCGTGCAAGGCGTTAAACGCACGTTAACGTGTCCAAGTTAGGAGCATAACGTTGCGTTATGGCAACAAATAAAACACCATTTTTTAACCACTATAAATACTCAAATAAAACATCATTTTTTTCACACTTTCACTACTCAATCTTATACTTCCATTTGCTAAAAAAAAATGTCCCGAGGCAAACAACGATGATTCATTCATGAATCTTCTCGGTGGGTGGAATACCTCAAACCCGGGTTCATCTTCAAACCCGAACGCGGGTTCATCATCACCCAACATCTCTTTTCCTAACCCACTAGGCTTGTCGAACCAATATCTTTACCTACAACATCAACAATTTATGTTTTGGCAACAAAGTCAACAAAACACACTAAACACCAATTTTCAAAATATACAATTCTTTCAACACTCACAAACTGAAATATATGATGTTCCCGAAACACCACGTCTCCTCCAAAGCCCAAAAGTCGTGGTAAACGAAATTCCAAAAAATCCAAAGACCCCGAACCAATCGATGAGGATGACGAAAATCTCAACTGCGCCCCTGGACGTTGGCAACCAAAAGAGGAAGAATTACTTGCCACGTGTTATGTAGCTGCTACGGAGGATCCGATTGTCGGGCGTGCACAAGGATATGATATGTTTTGGCATCGGGTTAGAAATGAGTTCAATAGACTTAATTTTCAACGACGCATGTGGAGTTTGATAGACTCCATGGATCGTTTAGAGCATCTAGGATTTAACAATAACAATGATAAAGAACATATATACGCAGCGGAAATAAAACAAATCAATGTTATTGATACAAGGTTTTTCCACATCATCCTCAATTATTATTTGATCAGAATAACAACGTGTTACCTAACTGTAACATGGATCTAAGACACCTCAGATCTTGGAGATATAACTAAACTACTTACCTAGGCGTTTACAATACTATACGCCTAGGACACACACACACACCTTTAGACTACATTATGGAAGACTTGTATTTTTTTAAAACCTACACCCCATGTCCTCTTTATATACTAGAGGATTAGGGTTTACAACTCTCTACGAAGGACTAAATAATAAATCTTCTTTTGCAAGCAAGTCCCTCCATCCTTTTGTAGGTTTCATCTTTGTCACTTTAAGTCCCTTTGTTTCATTCTTCTATTTACTTTGTCTCATCAAATCAAGAATCCCAACAATCTTTCCCTATTTTATGAAGACAAAACAAACAAAGTCGTGTATGAACTTCCCTAGACGAAGTAGCAGAAGTTGAGATGTAAACATCTCCCTGAATGAAACAAATCTTGTCTTCCTTGTCTTCCCCTTAATTCATGCCATGTACCTCGTTATAAATAAAGTCTAGGAAACTTTTAACTAACCACTCATAACATGTACTCAAAGTACCAGTACCATGTATGACCTTCCTTTCCATGATAAGTTTTAAAGATTGTCCAATTGATAACCTACTAGCACATGTACCTTATCAAAGATGTCATGCTCTCACTTTTCAATAAAGCCTTACCACTTTTAACCTTATACCCCAACATGCATATCCCCACGTCCAAAGAATCCAAACTTCAATCAGTAGATTCAATCCAAAAGTAGACATGCATATAATAGTAGCAGTTGGAATACATGAAGTAACTAATCATCTACGAGAAACAGTAGTACCAATCGTATAAGTATTTCACACCTGTTGTCCACTCTCTCACTAATCACAACATGCTCCAATGCTCTCTCGAATTACTCGATCCTCATCTCGCAATAGCAGCAGATTCAAGAGAGCTTAGTAGTAGGAACTCGCGTAGCAGCATTAAAGTATAAAGGAGCAGTAGTTTGTATCTCGTAACTAACAGTAGGAACGTGATACCATAAGTAGCAGCAGAAACTGTCCAAGTTAGCAGCAGTTACATAAGGCTAGCATCATCGACTTCGAGCAACACTAAACGTACAAACTAGCAGCAAATTCATCATGACCAATAATATCAATGTACGTTAGAACCCACGTATGCATGTTCCCAAGCAGCAGATTAGTTTACAACAGCAGTGGTAAGTAGCATAAGTAGCAGTGGTAACGAGATAACTAGCAGTGGAAACCAAACATGCTAGCAGTGGTAACTTATTGAAGGCAGTGGTAACTCTCGAGTGGTAGCAGTAGTTACAAAGAAACTTGATGAGAGCATAAATACGTAACAGCAAATACGTATGAACGAGCAGTAGAATCAAGTCAAGTAGAGTAGGTTACCTCGAGCAATAGTTAATGACAACATCAGTAGTATAAACACTAACAAGAACAAGCATAAACTTCATGTAACGAGCAGCACTAAAAACTTTTCAAGATATTATGTAGCAGCAACCAACAATTAATGTATACCCATGTTAATATTGACATTAATTCACCTCCAAACAGATCAATAAATGTTCCACCGACCTATGATCATAAAATAATGAAATATCCAATTCTGGTACGAGGTTAAGAGAAGTTATACCGACCTATTTAATGTTTTATGCATCACAGACCAGTGTAATACTCTACTGACCCACGAGAGATATAATCATCCATGACCCATGATTAATAAATAATACCACTTATCTACTATCTCATCCATCACAATGATTTAAAAGCAGTACGAGGTAATCAATGAAGTACGAATCAGAATCATCACATGGTGTTAGGGTTTCTTATATGAGCAAAATTTAAAACAAAAATCTAAAATTCGACTTTTAAAATCTCCTTCTGCAGCAAACTTCGACACTGAATATCTTTTAAATGGGTGCTTAGATCGACGATCCCTCCGGTGAAAAGTTCGATAGGTATATAGAGAAGCTCCAGTAACAATTGTAGCCCGATCCAACGGTTCACGAAAAAGTTATGGTCATTAGAAAACAGTGCTGCAGAAAAGTTGTGAATTTTGCATAAAACGATTTTCTTCATTCTTTTTCGCCAAGAAACCTTGTGAATCCCTAGGTAACGAGCTCCCCGAGCTCTGATACCAATTGTGGAGTTTGATAGACCCCATGGATCGTTTAGAGCATCTAGGTTTTAACAATAACAACGATAAAGAACATGTATACGCAGCGGAATTAAAACAAATCAATGTTATTGACACAAGGTTTTTCCACATCATCTCCAATTATTATTTGATCAGAATAACAACGTGTTACCTAACTGTAACAGGGATCTAAGACACCTCAAATCTTGGAGATATAACTAAACTACTTACCTAGGTGTTTACAATACTATACGCCTAGGATACACACACACACTTTTAGACTACATTATGGAAGACTTGTATATTTTTAAAACCTACACCCCATGTCCTCTTTATATACTAGAGAATTAGGGTTTACAAATCTCTACGAAGAACTAAATAATAAATCTTCTTTTGCAAGCAAGTCCCTCCATCCTTTTGTAGGTTTCATCTTTGTAACTTTCAGTCCCTTTGTTTCATTCTTCTATTTACTTTGTCTCATCAAATCAAGAATCCCAACAACGCACCAAGGATATGATAACAAGCAAGTGGAAAACGTTGAACCGTGATTGCTCAAAGTTCAACGCGTATTTCAAATGTATGCAACGGGAACAGAGAAGTGGGGAAAGTGATATGGATGTCCTCAAATGGGCGAAACAAATGTATCGTGACGAGCACAAATTCGCGCCGTTTTCTCTCGAGGAGGCTTGGGAGGTTTTGCGTAAGCATAAGAAATGGGACTCGCCGGATCCGGTTGATTTAACCGGAGATGTCCCAAGCCAAACAAACGAGGCTTTGTTTGGCCATGATGAATAATCACGCCCCATGGGAAAAAAACGTGCTTCCAAGAAAGCAAGATCCGAGAGCACGAAAAGTACTGGGGGAGCGAGCACCGGAGGAATGAGCTCGTCAAGCCAATTCACCGAAACTATGACAAACGAGTATCGTATCAAACGGGAAACCGCCCAAGCGGCGTATCGGGCCGCCCAAGTAAAAGATGAAACGATAACAAGGTTGAAGAAATGAAATTTTTGATGATTGACACTGAAGGTAAAGATCCAAACGTCGTGGCTTGGATCAATGAAGAAAGACCGAATCATCAAAAAATATAACTTGCAACCTCGTCACTAGATTGTATTTTCGTCATTTCCTTTATGTTGTAGTTTACTTTGCAGTGTGTTTTTTTTATTTCGTATTTTTTTTTCGTTGTAACCTTTTTTTTTAATTTCGTATTGTAACCTTTTTTTTAATTTCTTATTGTAATATGTTTACGAATTAATGATATTGTGGAAAACTAGAAGGGGCGGTTGAATAGTTTTACCGATTAAAACTTGGTTTTAAACTATTTAGATCGACGTATGTCAATCTATTAAACATGTGTGTTGGATGTTGATAGACAAGCATATATAAGTATGAAATGAAAAGATAAGGAGTAAGAAGCACAAAACCACAACGCGAGTATTTATAGTGGTTCGGCTACAAGGACACCTTCCTTGCCCTACTCCACTCCCCGAGTCACCTACTCGAGAGTTCGTAGACACTACACGACACCAACTCCTTATGGCGGAGAATCCTTCACAACGTTGCCTACTCTTTATCCGGTACAAGGCTAGATATCGGGTTCTTCCACGAGGTAGAACCAACCTATCACAACGTCGCCTACCCTTTATCCGGTACTAGGCTAGATACCGAGTTGCATTACAATGGAGAAACTACTACCCAACACTACAACAACAACTAACCCCAAAGGAGATCTACTCCTTATAACAACATCAACAAGGATATCAATATCCTTTTACCCAATACTAATCTATCTTGTACATCGAATTACACCATATCGAATGTACACCTTAGGCACCTTTCACTAATGCCTTTGACTCGATCTCCAAGGCACCCTTCACTAATGCCTTGTGACTTGACTTCTAGGAATGCTTCACTAATGCCTTTAGACTTGACTTCTAAGCACCCTTCACTAGTTCTTTCAATACAGACGTTCGACACCTTTCAGACATCTTTCACTAATGTCTTCAACACTACACTTCTTATGAGGAAGAAGAAAACTATTAACAAGAGAACCTCAGTAGTCTTGATGATAACGAAGCATGAAAACTCATGGACTTGAGCTTGCTCGTCTTCAAAAGATGGTGATCTTGCCTTTAAGAGGAACCTAGAGAATCACACAAAAACAAAACTACATACATAGATCACTTGGATATGGAATTAGCGAGTTTATAACTCAAAGAGAAAATATGTGAGAAAGGGGTAAGAAATAATGAAGAAATGGCTCACTATTTATAGAGAGAAAATAGCTACTGTTCCACGGATCCCACGGATCCCTCACTTGAAGGATCCGTCCAGTGTATTACTGGGGATCCGTGGGACGCTCCCTTTTGCCCATGGGTTTTGGGTCATGGGTCATGGGTTATGGATCATGGGTATCCAAGTAGATACAATGTATCTACAAGATGCAATGCATCTAGTCCATGGTTTATGGATTAAAACCAAGGGTCATGGATTAAAACTATGGGCCATGGATATTATCCATATATGACTTATGCATGATGTCATGCAATGGGTTATGGGTCAAGCTCCATAGGTATGGGTCATGGACTTTGGGTTGTACCCAACTACATTCAATGTATTTGGTCAATGGGTCAAATACTTAAGTTTCTACCCAATTGTATCACCCATTATAATACATACTAGTTATGTATATATTCACCCAATATGTAAACACTAGTTGTTATACATATGTATTACTAAATCATAAAAACACTTATACTTGTTTTAGTGTTTTATGTGAAAACGTAAGTGTGTTAGAAAACTATTGGCTCAAACCATTTACGTATTTTATTTGTTTCGTTAAAATGATTTTACGTTTGTTATCGACCAAACATTAGAATATCGTAAAATATAAATAAACGTTTTTACGGCTTATTTGTATTAACAATCTCCCCCTTTTTGTTGATGACAAAACATAAAATTATTTTAAGGAAAAACTAAAATTCGTAAAAGTTTGAATTTGTAGTTTTTACTTTCTTCTCCCCTTTTTTGTCGAATCAAAAAGAGCTTAGGAAAGGAACTAACACATTTTTTTAAGAAAAACATGTGAGAGAAAAAGATAGAGAGCAAGTGACGGGAAGAGTTCTCATCTTAACTACCCCTTGACGAGTCCATACCTTTGTGAGGGCGTCAAGAAATAATACTAAGCTAGTTCATTTGCAACTAAGTTTGCAAAAGATTTCGTCTAAGTGATGAATATGCTCCCCTTTGATGATTGCAACTTTGCAAAGGGACGTCATGAAATGTAATCCTAATATTGCAAGTGATTTTGCAATGTATTGTTTTGACACAAATCTCCTCCTAGCTTAAGGTGTCAAAGTCTTCACGTGTAAATTGAAAATCTACAAAACAAATGTTAGAAAACAAGTATATAGTGCATAATCTCCTGCAAATAAGACTCAAGTTAGTAGAAAACTAGTCTTCTGTTACACGGATCCCACGGTTCCCTCCTTGGAGGGATCCGTCTAGTCAAAACGTAGGGATCCGTCTGTCTGTAGCTAAAATACAACAAATGTGATGTACAAAAAGATGTTGACATCAAAATGAGATATGTATTAGACCAATGATCATATACTCAGAAATATAGCAGATATCATGTAATTTAATAAAACTAGAGATATGATATACATGGCTCTAAAAACTAAGAAAATGAACAATACATGACTTTGAGATACTAGACTATCTAAGTCGCGCTTGATACTAGGACACCACTAGAATCCTCTAGCTCAAGTTTGTTTCGGTTTAATCTCGTCGAAACGTTCGAGGAGGTGATAGAACATGAAACGTTCATCTTCACGCACTTCATGTATCAAACTTTCAACATGTTGACAATGATAACAATCTTTGTCATGGCTAGGTAGTGGTGATGGAAGAAAGGAAATTGCTTGATGTGAAGGATCAAGTGAAGCGGGTTGAGGAGCCTCAAACGAGGGAGGGATTGGCGGAGGTACATTCGAAGATGGCTCGACCAAGAATGATGGTGGTGGTAGATAGGTGTCAACTTCCGTGCGGTCGGGTGGTTGACTTTGATGATTTCTCATATTCCAAATGGGATTATTTGATGGTGGCGGAGAAAAGGAAGCCGGAGCTAGTGTTGACTCAACACCTTGATTTAGTTCCACTATTCCTCCTAATGAGGAGAATGTTGTTGGTGGTGGAGGATGAGATGGCCTAGGAGGCAAATCCTCTAGATTGTAGAGGTGTGGTGATGAGAGTGGAGTGGTGAATGATATGGCTCTAGGAACCAATGGTGATGGTTTAGTGGAAATGGGATTGTTTGGTTTAGGAGGTATGGTGGTGTTTGGCATTGGTAGTTTTGTGGGAACTATTCTTTTAGGGATTGGTTTGAATGATTGAGTTGGTGGAGGAGAAATCCTAGCATTTGTGGATTTAACCGGAGATGATTTGGTTGAAGAAATTTCGTATACAACACGAGCAATTTTCTTGGGTGGTCCTTTGGTGGATGAGTTACCACTTGGAGCTTTCCTCATGATGAGATGATTCAAAGAGGTTTGTAAAGATTTCTAAGTGCTGAAAATGAGGATGAAGATGATGACTTTAGGAGTCCTAACAATGTGGTTTATAAAGCAAGGGATTTGACAAGTGCATTCAAGACTTAAGCCACTAAGATTCCTTGGAATGTGATGATTAGCATGCACAAGAGTCAACTTCAGAGTTGTACTGATCTAGGAGCTTAATTAAGATGAGATGGAGTGTTCAAGTTAGCAAGATGAGCTTGAAATGATTGTTTTACCTAGAGTTGACATGAATCTGTCACACGGATCCCACGGTTCCCTTCAAAGAGGGATCCGTCTAGGCTAATCTTAGGGATCCGGCTCTCAGCAGCTAGGAAAAGATAACAATGATGTTTGTAAGGTCTAATACCTATACCTTCTTGAGTGTTTCAGTTCATCTAAGTGTCTTAAATGAAAGGGTACTTAAATGCTTAAGGGCAATGAGTGATATAGCTAATGATTGCCTTTTATGGAAGAAATTGGAACTTTTATGAGTACCAATGAGTGACCAAATATGACACTAAAGATTTTAGAGTGTCAAATGGAGCTAAATGATCCTAGAGACCAGATAGTAACTTAAGATAATGTTTTGGAGGATATCTTAAAATCTTAAGATGGAAAAGCTAGAATTTGACCCATTTCAGCCTATTTTGAGGTAAGGATGACTACAATCAATTTGCTAAAAGTGAAATATTTGTAAAGCTAGATGTATTACCATGTGAGGGATTATGTGTGAGTATAAGAGCGGAAGAGTAATGAGTTTTGATGAAACGATAGATCCACAAATGCCTTGAGTGTGATCTAAGTGAGTTATGCGTGAGTATGAAACTTTTACTAAGTTTGATAAGAACTCAATTTTTCCGAAGACACTATGTCTAGCTTAGTGTGGAGTGATCTAAAGACATGTTTTGAAATATAATGATTGCAACTGCATTTCTGTTTGCCGGTTCCCTAGGAGTAGGGATCCGTCTAGCACAAACTTTGGGATCCGTCTCTCAGCTAAACAGAACCTTTACAAAAGGTATGCAAGGGTTGCACAAGGCATCATATTTTAGTGTTTTCTAAGAGGCTCTAACACTAATATAGTGGAGATATCAAATGTTAAATGTTTTATTTCATGAAGGAAATTACATTACATTGATAAAGCATGAATACTAATGATCAACCCTATTTTGAAGGAAAACTAAGTTTCTCGAGCGTTTTCGCTAGATGGATCATCAAGTGTTTGCCGATTCAGGAATGAAGAAAGTCTTCATGAGAGATGTGTTTAGAGGTTCCATCATCTTGTTCACAAGTACGTACAACGGACTTTGAAATTGAGGGTGGAAGTACATGATATGATGATAAAGGCGTGTCAAGAACATTCCATAAGGGATTAGTTTATTCTTGGACCCTTGAAGATTTACAATTCGCCTTGCGAAGAAGTAGGCGAGATTGTATGGTTGTTGTGTTAGCAAACAATACATTATGTGAGCACAACAAGCGGTAAGGATTTCTCGATTTCCCCTAAGACTCCAAACATTTTCATGTAGGATGAGTGCGAGAGCCTTGTACTCTTCTCGGATATCCCGTGTATAGATAATGTTTGGATCGGAGTAATAGGGTCGAGGTTTGCATATTATGCGAGTCAAGTCTTGCGGGGAAGGTATGTGTGAACAATATGGACTATTTTCTTCACGAAAGTTGAAGAGAGAATCAAGAGACCAATCTTCAGTGAAGCCACATTGTCTATGATTTGGAATTCGGAGAATGTAAGCAAATTGCCCAAGGGTTAAAACAAACTTTTGGTTTTTGATCCAAAATCAAAGAGATAGAGAGCGATCCTCGTTACGAACGAGTTCAACTTGACGAAAGAATTCCAATACAAACCTTGGACATATTTTCTCGATAAATTCGAGAAGACATTTCAATCCTATGGTTCGGAAGGAGGTATTGATACCTTCTTCGTATTGTAGAGAAGTGTCGACAATACGTCCTTAATGAAAGTGATGGGTTTCGAGATTATTGAACCCACGGACATGATTGCCAGGTATGTTGGGCTCAAGAGAGATGTTAGGGGTGTAGACGCAAGTGAGTGAAAAATCGAACTCGTACTCATGCGACATAGCAAGAACTATAGAAGTGAAGAGTTAATAAGATGGGACGTATTACAAGTAAAACAATGATTACCTAACGTTTTTACTAGATGCTTATTAACAATGATAATTAACTCACTTAATGTTTTGACATTCTAGTAGAATATTTCTTTTAGGAAGAAAACGGTTTTTGTATTACATGAAAGAAAAACTGTTATCAGAAAGACGGTTCCCACGGTTCCCTTCCATGAGGGATCCGGCTAGTATACCTACAGGGATCCGTAGATCTGTAATGATAGAAAGAAAAGGGTTTTGATGAAAAGAGATTTTTTGCATCTTATATGTTTATACAAAAGTATGTATTTTAGCCAATGTTTATTTTAGCATGCATTGTCGGTTTCTAATGTATCTTAAGACCAAAAATACGAAAGATAAAAAGTAAACGAAAGGACAAACATATTTGAGAAATAAACTAGATAAACTAGAAAATTAGTAATATTTCATTTCAATGCTAAGAACGATACAAAGGATTGGGTATACAACACCAATGTAGATTAACAACACAAAGTATATGTCTCCATACGAGAACTTCATCATGGGGAACACGAGACCGATGAGTACGAGGGTGATGTAAACCATGTTGATGAAGAACCTTCTTGGTTTTGGTTTGAGATGAGATGAGATGAGGAGGAGGATGAAGTTTTGAATGAGAGGTAATTTTTGAAAGTGGAAGATTTGAAAAAGTGAGGATTTGGTGGAGTGGACGTCGGAGGGAGATTTATAGGGAAGGATGAATTTTTTATATTTGTGTTTTGTTTTATTATTAGAAAGATATGATTTTTGGATTAAATGAAATAAAATACAAATTTTATAAACCTCGACTTTAGACGTAAGAGCAACCCGTATGTGAGAAAAGTTACCTAACGAAGCTACGTGTAATATATGAATATGCACAAAAGATAATCATATAAATTCTTATGAAAGCATACTTATTAATTAAGCTAATGTTATTTAGAGATAAGTGGAAAATCATACCTCAAATGCACTTAGGAATGTCTTTACAAATGACACAACAAATGTCAGTAGACAATTCCGGTTCCTTCGTGTTTAAGATACCTTCTTAGGGAAGGTATTCTTGTTACCAAGAAATTCCTATGGTTTGGTAGGTATGAGCTTTAACTAAGCAATATGACAAAGAATGTTAGTGCAATTAAATAAATAGAAAAAAAAATGTTGTCATCTAATCAACATCCAAACAAAGTGTTTTAAAAACATGGTGTTTGTTTTTGTAAAAGACCTTCTTTGTAGTTTTCAATTAAACACGGATCGTATCAAGTTTTTAAAGTACAATATACTTTAAGAAACTTGGTAACGAAACTCTGATACCAATTGTGGAAAACTAGAAGGGGGGTTGAATAGTTTTACCGATTAAAACTTGTTTTAAACTATTTAGATCGACTTATGTCAATCTTTTAAACATGTGTGTTGAATGTTGATAGACAAGCATATATAAGTATGTAATGAAAAGATAAGGAGTAAGAAGCACAAAACCACAACGCGAGTATTTATAGTGGTTCGGCTACAAGGAAACCTTCCTTGCCCTACTCCACTCCCCGAGTCACCTACTCGAGAGTTCGTAAACACTACACGACACCAACTCCTTTTGGCGGAGAAGCCTTCACAACGTTGCCTACTCTTTATCCGGTACAAGGCTAGATACCGGGTTCTTCCACGAGGTAGAACCAACCTATCACAACGTCGCCTACCCTTTATCAGGTACTAGGCTAGATACCGAGTTCCATTACAATGGAGGAACTACTACCCAACACTACAACAACAACTAACCCCAAAGGAGATCTAATCCTTATAACAACATAACAAAGGATATCAATATCCTTTTACCCAATATTTATCTATCTTGTACATCGAATCACACTATATCGAATGTACACCTTAGACACCTTTCACTAATGCCTTTGACTCGATCTACAAGGCACCCTTCACTAATGCCTTGTGACTTGACTTCTAGGCATCCTTCACTAATGCCTTTAGCCTTGACTTCTAAGCACCCTTCACTAGTGCTTTCAATACGGACGTTCGACACCTTTCACTAATGTCTTCGTCTTGACTCTTTTAGACATCTTTCACTAATGTCTTCAACACTACACTTCTTATGAGGAAGAAGAGAACTATCAACAAGAGAACCTCAGTAGTATTGATGATAACGAAGCATGGCAACTCATGGACTTGAGCTTGCTCGTCTTCAAAAGATGGTGATCTCGCCTTTAAGAGGAACCTAGAGAATCACACAAAAACAAAACTACATACATAGGTCACTTGGATCTGTAATTAGAGAGTTTATAACTCAAAGATAAAATATGTGAGAAAGGGGTGAGAAAAAAATGAAGAAATGGCTCACTATTTATAGAGAGAAAACGGCTACTGTTCCACAGATCCCACGGATCCCTCACTTGAGGGATCCGTCCAGTGTATCACTGAGGATCCGTGGGACGCTCCCTTTTGCCCATGGGTTTTGGGTCATGGGTCATGGGTTATGGATCATGGGTATCCAAGTAGATACAATGTATCTACAAGATGCAATGCATCTAGTCCATGGTTTATGGATTAAAACCATGGGTCATGGATTAAAACTATGGGCCATGTATATTATCCATATATGACTTATACATGATGTCATGCAATGAGTTATGGGTCAAGCTCCATGGGTATGGGTCATGGACTTTGGGTTGTACCCAACTACATTCAATGTATTTGGTCAATGGGTCAAATACTTAAGTTTCTACCCAATTGTATCACCCATTATAATACATACTAGTTATGTATATATTCACCTAATATGTAAACACTAGTTGTTATACATATGTATTACTAAATCATAAAAACACTTATACTTGTTTTAGTGTTTTATGTGAAAACGTAAGTGTGTTAGAAAACTATTGGCTCAAACCATTTACGTATTTTATTTGTTTCGTTAAAATGATTTTACGTTTGTTATCGACAAAACATTAGAAGATCGTAAAATATAAATAAATGTTTTTACGGCTTATTTGTATTAACAGATATGTTTTTTAATAAATGAAGTGTTTGTTTTAGTTTAGGGTTTGAATTTGAAAATATTTGAGTTAAGGTTTAACTTGGGAATGTTATGATAATGGGTGTTTTTTTGTTAACTTAAGGTGAAATGTTAAAGCTGATGTGGCGCTGACGTGGCAAATGTTAAACCTTAACCTAAGGTTAACATACCTTACGCTCTTATGTACACATCTCTCAATTTGAGTACGCATAGGCACTACTAAAATCGGGGCTTTTAGGCCCGGAAAACTTTTAGCCACTTTTAGTGACGACATTGGCGTGGCTAAAAAGTACGTGTCGTGGCTAAATGCTTTTCAAACCTTGACTTTGACATTTAGTCTTTTAGCCACGACTTTGGGTCTTGGCTAAAAGTGTCAATTCTTGTAGTGATGTACGAACACTTGATCACATGATTTATATTTATCCTAACCTCATAGAGCTCTATTTTATTAGCTCTTATATTTATAGTATTTTGGTTTTCACAAGAGAATATCGCATCCAGAATTGTAAGGCAACCAACCTCATTTTTATTAAGCTTCTTACCACATATTGTTACATTATGTTCTTGAGTTTTAGACCAAAAGAAAAGAAAGTATACAAGACGAAAAGAAAGATAAAGGAAAGAAAAGATTGAAAAATTGGAAAAAGTATTTGTGTTATTGAGTTGAAAGGAAAAAAAGAAAAATGTTAATCCATTTACAATTACTAGGCGAGTACCCGCGCCTGGCGGCAGCGGTCCTTAGCGATTCTTTATGCATTAAACGCATTGTTTGCATTCCTCCATTAGCAAGGTTGCCTCATTTAGTTTTCAATTAGTTTGCATTCCTCAATTAGTTTTTCAAACATTCATCCATTAGGTTGGCAATAGTTATATACATTAACGTACATTAAACGAATGGCATGCATGGATAGTTACTCTTCCAGAAAATCAAGATGCCAACTTTACACTTACATGCATGATTTTCAACATTCAACAAATATCCTTGACTTTCAACTTTCAACTTTCAACTTTCAATTTCCACTTTCACCTTTGACCATTTTTCTATTTTATGTAATTAAGATATCCATGTTTGAAAAATTCAAAGTACTTGTTTGCTTTATGGATCATTTGAAAAAAGATTGCCCCAAAGTTTCCCCTAAACGTGTGGTGAATGGGATGGGTAAAAGCAAAGATATTAATTCGGGTGTATCTAAGAGGCTTTCTAATGATGGATTTACTGGTGTGAAGCGAAAAGGGTAATACTAAGAAGTTCTATGCTATTCAAATGAACAAATTTAAGTATTGGCTGGTTACTCCTAAGAATACCAAGGCTTCTCCTTCCAAAGACAACACAAAGGAGGCGTCTATGTGACTACGTCTAGACAACCAAATAAGAATGCTAAAGTGGTGAACACGTCTACGTCTAGACAAATAAATAAGGATGCTAAAGTGGTGAACACGACTAATGTATTTTGTGTTCTTAGTGATTTGGATGAAGGTTCTAATGTTAATATAGAACCTAGTGGTAATGTCCCTACACCTTTGGTTGGTACGGCATCTGGTAGTCCAAGTACTACACCGTTGGTTGCAAGGATTTATGAACTGGAAAGTCATATTCGTGATGGGAAGCTTGTGCTAGTGGGTGATGATGTGATGCCACTAAAACCTTGTAAAGAAACGATTCCTAGCTCTAAAAAGGCTGTTGATACGGATAATATGGATAGTGATAGTAATGATGAGATTAAGGAGGTCTTTGATGAAACTGTCAGCTTAATGGTGTCTACGAGTTCAAAAGTTACTAGAAGTGGCAGGGGGTAAATAAGAGTTTGTATGAAAAATGGAAAGAGGATTATGATGAAGACTCGTATGATGATGATGACTTTGATGATTGTGTCCTGCCTAATGATCTAAAAAAGTTCGCAAATGATTATAGTATTAATTCGTGATCAACTTAGATAAAGTTTTGTAGGTCATATAAGTTTGGCGTGTCATTCTTATGTTAGGTTAGGTTCGAAGCACAGTAGGTGTGTTTGTTTTTTGCCTGTTTATGGCTGAGATGGTGGACTCGCACACATTCGTTGTTCTTAATTGTTTTTTTGTGAAGCAATATTTATCGGGGAAACGCTTTACCGAAAATAAATTTAAAAGTTAAGGACAATTTGTCATTTGGAATGTTTAACATTAGTTTCCTTTCATTTCCTCTCATTTTTTGAAGGAAAGTATTAGCCTAAAATTTCCTTCCATTTACTTCCTCATCCTTTCTTTTCTTATCTTTAAAAAAACTGAAGAACATAAGTTTACTTAAGTTTGTTTTCCTTCACTTTCTTTTCTAGCCAAAATTGAACTCGAGAGAAAGCTCTGTTGGTCCCGTTTCACAAATAGCAAAATTGAACTCGAGAGAAAGCTCTATTGGTCCCATTTCACAAATAGCAAAATAACAATTTAAGGCTAATCGTGATCCATGACTTAAGCAAAGTATTTAGAAAAATCAGTAAAACAAGATAAGTAAAGTAAATTCACAAGAGATTTTTTAACGTTTATATTCTTATTAAAACGAATCAAAAGAATATATTACCCAAGTATTTGCGGAACAACACTTGGGATTGAATGACAAGTATGGTGTGAACTCCTCACTAAGCTTAGGCTAAGTCTAAGCACAACTACATGGAATCACTGAACTATTTCAGGGACTTAGTTGTATTTGGAGGAGAGAAAGTTGCTTGTGAATGTTAACACATTTAATGCACAAGCTTAACTTTCACTCCTTCCTTATGCCTATTTATACAAGTATGAGTTTTAACTATATCCTAAAAGACAATACTGACATAAGCTATAGAGGATAAAATGCTTATGCATTTTGTCTCTGTTTACAGGAAGCTATATTGGGTAAAGGACAATGCTACTTTTTGATCATCAGTGATGACACTGATCTTGGTTGTTAGCCTTTCAGGGAAAGTTTGACTTGTGGTTGATAAGGACTCCTCCTTATGCATTCAAACTTCTCCCGCCTTGTCCCACCCATTCTTCAGTCTTCTTACTCTTTAGTCATTCTTCAGTGATTGTAGTTGATGAGGAGTTTATGGGATTCAGTGAGTTATTGTCATCACTCACTGAACCCATCATCTTCTTCTTGACTTTGTCTTCGCCCTTTGAGTTCCGCCTCACTGAGTGGAGAGACTTTCTTCTTAGTCTCGTTCTGAGTGTCCTGAAGATGACTTACTGAGCAATTGTTCGCTTAGTGACTTGTTTATGTTTAAGGATAAACACTTAGGTTATTTTATCTTCAAATCCTTGATTCAGGAAATTTGGGGATTCACTAACCCAACAAGCTCTTTGTGACAATTTCCATAAGCTAGTACTTGAAATCAGGGGCGAAGCCAGAAAGTTTTAGTCAAAGGGCAAACTTATAACTTTTAGAAACTACATTACAAATCGGTTCATAAGGGGATCAAACTACAAAAATAGCAAAATATTTTAAATTTTTACACTACAATTTTTTCACTATGGGGAACATGCCGACCCTGGTCCCTCCTATCTCCGCCACTGCTTGAAACCAATTTTCAACCAAAGGCAGCAATTTAAGAATTTCTCAATGTCGAAGTGAAGCTAAATACTGTTTATTGACAAGTTTTGTTGAGATACCGTGAAAGAGTACCATCGATCATCTTAATGTATTGTAGTTCTTTTTTCTGCTAAGATGATCATCGTGTGCACATGTATTAAACCTGAGTGTAGGAATGGTAGACCAAGCGGGTAGCCATGACCTGGATAAGACACACGTCATGGGCAACACATACCTTTTATGGGCAACAACGATTGTATATGATGAATCAACTCAACCATAACATATATTCTAACTTTAGTATGATGCTTATAGTCCCTTCTTCCTCCGTTTCGTTGGGTACAACAATATTTTTGCAAATATGATCTAAAAACACGTTTAAGAACTTGATAATCATCTTACAAACGTAAGAATTTAGTTACCTTAGAAGTCGATGGTTGTCTTCAACGTCTTTGTTCTTTGCATGTTGAGTGCTTTTTCTACTGGGAATAATGAAATCTTTAGAAACAAGGAGTTTGCAGAAGAAAATAATAAGAACTCACTTTATATACTTTTTTCATTTATTTCTTACTAGACGAGTACCCGTACCTAGCGGCAACGGTGTCTAGTTTTCTGCAAAATTCCAACGACCCATAAGTTTTTTCAACAAAGCTGTATTTGCGTCAGAGAATCATTTTCGAATAACTATAATTCTGATGCGTGGTTGCATAGTAGCAGAAATATACAGTTTTCAAGAAAATTATGTGGAGTCGATCTAACTGTGGGAGTATATTTCTTATAGGATTGTTTTAACTTTTAAGTTATTAAGATTTTAGTAATAATAGATTCAAGCATTACAAAAAGCAACGGTATTATGTAGCTGATAATATTATAATGTAGTTTAGATTGCCAATGTGTGTGACCGTTGATGAGTGTGTAAATACTCATCATTTTTAGTCAAATCTGAACTGCAAAACGGTTAAAAATGCTCAGAAATGCATCAAAATACTAAAAATATTCCAAAATTGCATTTTATATGTTTCAGATGCAAAATGTTTAAAATCGGATGAAAAATGAGCAAAGTTTGCATAATTGGCAGTTTCAGTCCCCCAAGTTTCTAAAATTGTCAAAAATAGTCCCTGAGTCAAAATTTCAAAAGAAAAGTCACCAAAGGTCCTTTTAAAATCATAACTTGTCAAATTTAGTCCTTTGGTGAAAAATGTGAAAAGTTTGAGAAAATTACAAAAGTGGTCCTTCAACTTTGAAATTTGGCAGAAATGGTCCTTGGAAAATCTGAAAATGGCAACTTTGGTCCTTGTAATATTAACACTTGTCAATTTCAGTCCTTGGAGCAACTTTGAGGTATTGGCAGCCTAGGTCCTTACAGTTTCAGAAATTACAAATTAAGTCCTTGATAATTAATAACCTTTTACACCACTTGGACTTGTCATTTCTATTTTTGACCCTGCCTACCCTTTGTGACCCTGTCATTACAACAAATTGGACCCCTCTTTATTTAATACCGGTCAAATGAAGTTTGACTCACCTTTCCCTCTCTCCCTCACGAGATACACCATTTCCATCATCACAATCCTACAACATCTTCTGATAACACTCCATCTCTACCATCATCATCCCTACACCCCCCCTCCAAACACAAGAAGCCAAGGGAGCATTAAATGCCTTATACCAACCCCTGCCTCCCCAGCTGTTAAAAAAGGTTTTGGCGCCAAAAACCTTTAAACGGCCAAGATTGATTTGAGCCATCCAAGGGCCTCAATTGTTGCTGGGATTTGTCCAGGGGAGAGAGAAAAGCACTTTGGGTGTATAAAAAGACCAAGAGAAGCAATGAGAGAGGAGTTAGTTTTTTTTATAAGCAATGTATGTCGACTTGTAGTTTACCATCTCTTAATTAGTCCTTAGTTGTAATTTCAAACTTCTTTGTATTAAATTCAAGTATTTCAGTGTATTTCAACTTGATTCAAGTACCAATTTCAGTTAATGATCAGTTTCCACTCTTTATGTCCACTGTTGAGATTTTGGTTTTCAAATTCATTTGTTTAAGCTTTTAACAGCTTAGTTTCAACATCAAACAAGCTTATATAAGCTTATAATAGCTTTTTGTAAGCTTGTCATCAAGTTTCAAACATTTTTTGATATTGGTCAACAAAAAGTCAAAATGGATCAAAAGTGATGCAGGAAGGATTTGGGTTAAAGCAGACATGGAAATGGGTTGAATTATAGTTTATTGGGTTGGATTTGATAGGTTAGTGGTCTTTGGTTCACATTTTGCTAGCCATAGTGGCTTTGGACCATTGTAAGTGATTTACAAGTTTCTATGCACAATCTGCATTTGTAATTATAATCTGTTAAAACCTGTCTTGATAATAGTCTTTAGGTTAATTAGACTTAGATTGTTCATTAAAACAAGTTGGTGAATTGATTATAACCTTTTACTTTCAAAACAGTTAGTTACAAGGGTGTTTGGTTTAGATCTTATTCTGTCTTTAATGAGTATGCAGTGGTTAGTAATGGTTGTGTTATGTTTGTTTAGTCCTAGTTAGCTCACATCAGACTTAGTTTTTTGCTTGTGAGCTCAATAAGTCAAACTTGTACTTAAATCCATCTCACTGTTAACTGTTGAAGTTTTAGAATTGCAACTCATTGTTTTGTGTTTAGAATCATCAAACATTGCTTGCATTACACTTGTTCTATCATATTACATCAGTATCAAATCAAAAATTGGTTCCAAAGTTCATAATAGTCAAAGTTCATCAGTTTCTTCAAAAGTCAAAAGTGTGAAAAACCTGTTTTGGGCTCAGTTAGAAGGAATTTTCATGGCTTCATTTTTGAGCCATTTTCAGTGAAACTTGGCACTCTAAAAAGTTCAACTGGTCTTTGTACTTATAAGCATTTTTGTGGAATTTTGCAATTTATTTAAAAGCTTCAAACAAGCTCTTCTTTCAGGCCTTAATTGCCCTCGCTCCATCGATCTCGGTCATAAAATTTGAGTTTCTCGGTTCTTGCGGCCCAGGTGCACGGGGGCTCATAAGAGCTTCCCAAGGTCTGAGTTTTGGTACACTTGGTCTCACCCAAGTCCTTTCCAAGTTCCAATTCATAGTTTTCAGTTTGAGCTTATTTATAAGCTTGTGTTTGTTTTCAAATTTGGTACTTTCGAACACGATTTAGCTTATTAGTTCAAGTAATCAAATCGATCAAACCGTGATTCAGAGGATATAACTAGTTGATATTAGTTGCATTTCAGTTTTTATAGCATATTTGAACTTCATGTCGATGGGTAGCTTGTTTGTTTGTTTCATTTGGCTTATTTTAGTGCTTATTTATAAGCACTTGTTTTAGCAGTTTCATTTTCTTACAAACAAAACCTTGTTTTTCTATTTTTCCTAGCTTCCTAATATCATTTTAGAGTTTTCCTGAAATTTTCAGATTTTTCCAAGTTGATTTGCTATTTTTCTTTATTTTAATTAGTTTTTAAGCACTTTTAAATAGTATTTAATACAAATAATTAAGAAAAGGTTCAAAAAAATAATTTTTCAATTTTCATAAGTTTAGATAAATATAAAAAGACAAAAAAAATATTTTTCTAGATTTTTCTTGGTTAAATTTGTATTTTTAAATAATTTAATTAGTTTTAAATAGTTTTTAATTCCTAGAAAATAGAAAAATAATCAGAAAAATACAAAAATAGTTTTGAAAATTCTAGTTTGTTATTTTAGACTTTTATAATTCATAATTTTATTTTTCTAGCTTTATTTCCTATTTTCTTGTATTTTAGGTAATTATTAAATAGTTAAAAATAGTTTTTAATTAATAATAATTAGATAATTAGTTATAAAAATAATTTTCTTTTTCTAAAAATTTTCTTTTATCATTAGGTTTGTAAAAATATTATTTTCATATTTTTAGGGTTAATATTGTGTAAGTTTCCGTTTTTAATTATGCGTCGCGTAGTTTTTTTTTAATTTCAGTTTTATAAAAACATAAAAACAAAAACATCATTTTAAATATAGTGATAGCGTTTATTTAATAGATTTTATCTTTTTTTAATCTCCTTTAATTTGCATTTAAGCCGTTGTAATTTGTTGGCTTTTTCTGTAGTTATAATCATATACAAATCTCCTTTTCTGTTCAAATCTCCCGATCACTATACGTTTGATAATTCATTTACGGCTGGGACATAACGACCGGGAAACACTATACTCCTCGGATCTTCATTGAATTCGTTCTCGAGCCGTTTTAAGCTTGTTACGGTCTGCCATTCACAAGTGGCAAGCTTGTGTGATAAAGCTTGACTGGAAGCGCATCAAATTCTTAAGCCAGCGGGAGTGCTAATTGTCTTACGTTTAGCAGATTAGTTGTTTGAATACTCACTCTTTGTTTATATCATCCATCCATCATCTATATATATATATCCATATTTTCTTATAAAAATCCAAAAACCCAAAAACATCCAAATACGTATAAAACACAAAAATATTTTTCTTTTGTTTCTATATATGTATCAAATATAAAAAAAATACAAAAAGATTTGTCGTTTTCTTTAATAATAACAACTTAAAAGATTACCACATAAACCAAGGCGTGCACTACCTAAGCTGGGTGCGACCATAATAAGTTCCCGAACTAAAGATTTAAAACTTGCCTTTGTGTCCTTGTGATTGGTGTACCTTTTTCAAAGAAGCCATTCATATTGTGATTATTGGTTAAGTTCACTTTTGTTTTGCCTCGAGTTTGTTTTAATTGATTTTGTTGTTATATACTTGTCGAACGGAAAACCCATAAAGATTCTTCTCACCCCATTTTTATAATTCATCTTCATAATTCCCATTTCTCTCCTTAACTCGGAGTCTCTTAGAGTTAACTCTAGTGCATGCGCACTCGTTCTTCTAGATCATTGAGTCCTTTCGTGATCAAGCGAAATTCCTAGACGACGTTCAGAGCGTCTTTGCCCAAATAGTCGAACCTGAGATTCGTACTATTTCAAGCAACAATATGGCAGACGAACGTACTATGGCGGAAATGCTCCAAGCACCCACCGAGGGTTATGGAGATGCCATCGTTTTACCGATAATCAATTCTGATCACTTCGAATTAAAGACACATTTGATCCAACTTGTGTCTACAAATCAATTCGCGTTCGATCGTGAAGACCGTATGCACACATCCGCTGGTTTAACAAGTTGACTTCAACTATCAATTTCAAGGATGTTCCACAAAAAGTAATCAAGTTGATGCTTTTCCCATTCTCACTTGAGGGGACAGCCGGTTTGGGTGGAAAAGAACCCTCGATCCATCGAAACATGGGAGGATCTTGTTCAAAAGTTTGTTAATTACTTCTTCCCTCCATCAAAGACGACTAATCTTAAAAATGAAATTTCTGAATTTCGTCAAAATTTCGATGAAAACTTTGGAGAGGCATGGGAGAGATTCAAAGATCTCCTCGGAAATGCCCCATCATGAATTCACGGAGCTTCAACAAGTCAATATCTTTTATAATGGGTTGAACTGTAACGATCAAGATTCTTTGAACGCATCCGCGGTGGCAATATCTTGAAGCGTAGACCTAAAGATGTGCTTGAAATTTGCGAGAGTAAATCAAAAGTTCCTATTTCTCGAAACAAAGTCAATGTTCCGAACACTCCTGCTTCTTCATCCGGTAACTCTTACGAGTTAGCGGCTCCAATAGCGCTCTAGCGGACATGATCCATTGTATGATAAAAGAAGTAAAGGAAATCAAAAGCGAAATTCATAAGCCGGAACCAATCAAAGCCATAAACAAGGTGTGTGAAATTTGTAGTGGTCCACACGCGTATTATGATTGTCAAGCAACCGATGCTTCTTTTACCAAGCTCCGTAGCGGTAAACCACAATCAATACCGACCACAAGCTGATCCTCACTACCGTGCACCTAGCGGTATGACACCACCGGTTTTCCTCACATGCAAAACCATGGCAATCAAAACCATGGCAATCAAAATCGCTTTGTTACGAATCAAGGACACAACTTCAATAACTCTCAAAATTTCAATCAAAACCAGAACAATTTCAACCAACCATATCAAGCTCCTAATCATCAAAGTTATCAACAACCTCCTCAAGCTCCCATACCAAATGACTTCATGAAAATGACTGAGTCAAACATGCGTTCAATGCAAACTCGGATCAACAACATGAGAGGTGAGCTAAAAAGGGAAATTGATACCACATTATCTCGGCAGACAAATGAGTTAAAGAATATGATGAGCGGTTTCATGAACATGAATATGAACAAAGCTTCATCATCTTCTGGAGGACTCCCAAGCAATACTATTCCCAATCCAAATGCCGAGTTGAAAGCCGTCACCACTTTCGTAGTGGTAAGGCGCACAATGGACCTTCGACTCCTATGCCCCTCCTCCTGTAGCATGGAGTCAAGTTACCAAGGAGACAACGGACAAAGTGCATTATTCAAGCCCACGGTACGCACACGCCCCACCTTCGGTAGTCCAAGCCTTAAGTCCGAACCCGAAGTTCGAAGAAAAATCTGAGCCGAGAAAATACTCCCATCCCTCAAAAGTCTAGTCGCTTCCTACCCATCAAGAATGAATGATGAGAAGCTCAAAGACAAAAACAAAGAGAAGATGGAAAAAATTTTCCAAATCTTCAATGAGCTTCACTTTGATATAAGCTTCGTTGATGCTCTCGTTCTAATGCCTAAATTTGCATCCACGCTTAAAGGCTTACTCACCAACAAAGATAAGCTATCGGAGATGGCTAAAACTCCTCTCAATGAGCAATGCTCACGGTCCTTCTCGAAGCTTCCCAAAAGCTTGAAGACCACCGGCGATTTCTAATCCGTGTGATTTCTTGGTGATGGTTCAATGCTCCGCCTTGGCCGATCTTGGCGCTAGCATTAACCTCATGCCACTCTCGTATGGAAGAAGGCTGTCTCTTCCTCAACTTTCATCCACTTGTATGACACTCGAGCTAGCAGACCGTTCCGTAACCCGGCCCACATGGGATAGCCGAGGATGTCGTGATGAAAGTGGGAAAGTTTCACTTTCATGTTGACTTTGTTGTAGTAGACTTCGATGCAGATCCTAGAGTTCCCCTCATCTTAGGGAGAGCTTTCTTGAGAACGAGTCGTGCTCACGATTGATGTGTTTTTGAAGAATTGACCATTCGGTTGACAACGAAGAGCTCACGTTAAATATCAACTAGAACTCCAAACCTTTGTACAAACAGAGTGTTGCCACAATTGATCAAAAATCTGAAAGAATCAATGCAACACTCTCAAACTTCACGGTTAAGAGGAGTTTTCAAAAGCGTCTTGAGCTCAAAGCTTTGAAAATTACCCTGGTTCAAACAAATGGTTTGAAAGCGTACGGGGAAGTCAAGAGTGTTCTTGATGATGATGATCTAGAATCGGAGATTTCATCGGAAGTGGTGGAAACTGCTAGCTCTAAGAGCACACCACTTGTCCCACCTCAGAATCGGTTTGTCGCATCGAGATTGTTAACTCCGTGGATGAAACCAAACTCTCTTCAGTTTCATCTGAGTTGGATGATGATGTTTGTAATCCAATGGGAGACATTCTTCCCATTGATGAATTGCTCAAAAATGTTCCATCATCTTCTAGTCTTATTCCCGACTCTTCCATCCCTTCTCTCACTCGATGAGAAGATGACAACTTTTAGAATGAAGTCGATGCCTTTCTTAGTGATGAGTCAATTCCAACAGGAATTGATAACACTTACCTTGATCGGAGGAGACATCCTTTTACGGAAAATCTGTTGATTGAAGAACCGTTTCCACCCTCCTCCGGACATCTTCTTGACAATCACCATCTAAGCTTCAAGTTTAAGCTTAAAATGTTAAAATGGTGATTTGCTTCTTTTCTGTTGAGGAATGGACTTGCATTCTCATATGCGTCTTTCTTCCATTCTTCACAGATGGCGTGGTTGCTCTTTCCTTTTCTCTTCGGGAATGAGGACACCATCCCGGTATCATCCCTTATAGTTTCTACTATTAACAATACCGCGGTTGTATCTCGTCGGTGTGGAACTTTCTGATGTTCATATGTTTATTAACACCGTGAGCGAAAGTCCGATTGAGATTGGTTTTCCACGTTACTTTCCCCATGAACAAATGAATTCGGGTCGAGTCAAGCTAGCGACTCGGGAATCAAAAAATAGTAGCATGCCATATGGGTTTTCACCCATATTTCTGACTTCTTTCTATTTTCTACCACCCTAGTGTGGGGGTTTACCCACATGTTGTGTATATATGCATGTAAAAAATCTTCTTTCTAAATAATGACCGTAGTATTTCCCTTTTATATTCTATGTTTCGGCATAACCGCCGGTACTTTGAATATTGAGGGCAATATTCATTTCTAGTGTGGGGAATTCTGCGAATTTTATCATGTAATTATACTTCTAATTCCCCGTTTTGGCCAAAAATTTTTTTTGGAGTAAGTGTTCTACACTTACTCATTTGGTTATCAGTCCGCCTTGTCTAATAAACTAAAGGATTGGCTAATCCAGGAGCAAGCGGCTCTTGGTAAAGATATCTCAAATCCGTTGACGGCTTGCAATTTGCCCAAAATTGTATGGTATTCACCTCACCATATCCTAAAAAGTGAAGAGTTGGCTAGCCTTCAAGTTTATGGCTTGTGGTAAAGGCAGTGGAAAAACCATAATTGGTAATCGACTCACCAAAGATAATTTTGATAATTTATCTAAGAGTTGGCTAGTCGAGCAAAGCGGATTACGGTAAAGACAAATCAAATCCGTTGGAAGCCGGTGGTTTGCTCAAAATCACATGGTTATCGGTGTACCATGGTTCTTACTTGAACTAAAACATTTGGCTACTCGAGAAGTAATGGCTTTTGGTAAAGAGATTCAAATCCATTAAGTTTTTCTCAAAAGATTGCTAGGGACTAGCAATAGTTTAGTGTGGGGATTGATGAGTGTGTAAATACTCATCATTTTTAGTCAAATCTGAGCGCAAAACGCGGTTAAAAATGCTCAGAAATGCATCAAAATACTGAAAATATTCCAAAATTGCATTTTATATGTTTCAGATGCAAAATGTTTAAAATCGGATGAAAAATGAGCAAAGTTTGCATAATTGGCAGTTTCAGTCCCCAAGTTTCTAAAATTGTCAAAAATAGTCCCTGAGTCAAAATTTCAAAAGAAAAGTCACCAAAGGTCCTTTTCAAATCATAACTTGTCAAATTTAGTCCTTTGGTGAAAAATGTGAAAATTTTGAGAAAATTACAAAAGTGGTCCTTCAACTTTGAAATTTGGCAGAAATGGTCCTTGGAAAATCTGAAAATGGCAACTTTGGTCCTTGTAATATTAACACTTGTCAATTTCAGTCCTTGGAGCAACTTTGAGGTATTGGCAGCCTAGGTCCTTACAGTTTCAGAAATTACAAATTAAGTCCTTGATAATTAATAACCTTTTACACCACTTGGACTTGTCATTTCTATTTTTGACCCTGCCTACCCTTTGTGACCCTGTCATTACAACAAATTGGACCCCTCTTTATTTAATACCCAGTCAAATGAAGTTTGACTCACCTTTCCCTCTCTCCCTCACGAGATACACCATTTCCATCATCACAATCCTACAACATCTTCTGATAACACTCCATCTCTACCATCATCATCCCTACACCCCCCCTCCAAACACAAGAAGCCAAGGGAGCATTAAATGCCTTATACCAACCCCTGCCTCCCCAGCTGTTAAAAAAGGTTTTGGCGCCAAAAACCTTTAAACGGCCAAGATTGATTTGAGCCATCCAAGGGCCTCAATTGTTGCTGGGATTTGTCCAGGGGAGAGAGAAAAGCACTTTGGGTGTATAAAAAGACCAAGAGAAGCAATGAGAGAGGAGTTAGTTTTTTTTTATAAGCAATGTATGTCGACTTGTTGTTTACCATCTCTTAATTAGTCCTTAGTTGTAATTTCAAACTTCTTTGTATTAAATTCAAGTATTTCAGTGTATTTCAACTTGATTCAAGTACCAATTTCAGTTAATGATCAGTTTCCACTCTTTATGTCCTTTGTTGAGATTTTGGTTTTCAAATTCATTTGTTTAAGCTTTTAACAAACTTAGTTTCAACATCAAACAAGCTTATATAAGCTTATAATAGCTTTTTGTAAGCTTGTCATCAAGTTTCAAACATTTTTTGATATTGGTCAACAAAAAGTCAAAATGGATCAAAAGTGATGCAGGAAGGATTTGGGTTAAAGCAGACATGGAAATGGGTTGAATTATAGTTTATTGGGTTGGATTTGATAGGTTAGTGGTCTTTGGTTCACATTTTGCTAGCCATAGTGGCTTTGGACCATTGTAAGTGATTTACAAGTTTCTATGCACAATCTGCATTTGTAATTATAATCTGTTAAAACCTGTCTTGATAATAGTCTTTAGGTTAATTAGACTTAGATTGTTCATTAAAACAAGTTGGTGAATTGATTATAACCTTTTACTTTCAAAACAGTTAGTTACAAGGGTGTTTGGTTTAGATCTTATTCTGTCTTTAATGAGTATGCAGTGGTTAGTAATGGTTGTGTTATGTTTGTTTAGTCCTAGTTAGCTCACATCAGACTTAGTTTTTTGCTTGTGAGCTCAATAAGTCAAACTTGTACTTAAATCCATCTCACTTTGTGCTAATTGTTGAAGTTTTAGAATTGCAACTCATTGTTTTGTGTTTAGAATCATCAAACATTGCTTGCATTACACTTGTTCTATCATATTACATCAGTATCAAATCAAAAATTGGTTCCAAAGTTCATAATAGTCAAAGTTCATCAGTTTCTTCAAAAGTCAAAAGTGTGAAAAACCTGTTTTGGGCTCAGTTAGAAGGAATTTTCATGGCTTCATTTTTGAGCCATTTTCAGTGAAACTTGGCACTCTAAAAAGTTCAACTGGTCTTTGTACTTATAAGCATTTTTGTGGAATTTTGCAATTTATTTAAAAGCTTCAAACAAGCTCTTCTTTCAGGCCTTAATTGCCCTGCTCCACTGATCTCAGTCATAAAATTTGAGTTTCTCGGTTCTTGCGGCCAGTGCACAGGGGCTCATAAGAGCTTTCAAGGTCTGAGTTTTGGTACACTTGGTCTCACCCAGGTCCTTTTCAAGTTCCAATTCATAGTTTTCAGTTTGAGCTTATTTATAAGCCTGTGTTTGTGTTCAAATTTGGTACTTTCGAGAACTGATTTAGCTTATTAGTTCAAGTAATCAAATCTGATCAAACCTGTGATTCAGAGGATATAACTAGTTGATATTAGTTGCATTTCAGTTTTTATAGCATATTTGAACTTCTGTAATCAGTGGGTAGCTTGTTTGTTTCATTTGGCTTATTTTAGTGCTTATTTATAAGCACTTGTTTTAGCAGTTTCATTTTCTTACAAACAAGCCCTTGTTTTTCTATTTTTCCTAGCTTCCTAATATCATTTTAGAGTTTTCCTGAAATTTTCAGATTTTTCCAAGTTGATTTGCTATTTTTCTTTATTTTAATTAGTTTTTAAGCACTTTTAAATAGTATTTAATACAAATAATTAAGAAAAGGTTCAAAAAAATAATTTTTCAATTTTCTTAAGTTTAGATAAGTATAAAAAGACAAAAAAAATATTTTTCTAGATTTTTCTTGGTTAAATTTGTATTTTTAAATAATTTAATTAGTTTTAAATAGTTTTTAATTCCTAGAAAATAGAAAAATAATCAGAAAAATACAAAAATAGTTTTGAAAATTCTAGTTTGTTATTTTAGACTTTTCTAATTCATAATTTTATTTTTCTAGCTTTATTTCCTATTTTATTGTATTTTAGGTAATTATTAAATAGTTAAAAATAGTTTTTAATTAATAATAATTAGATAATTAGTTATAAAAATAATTTTCTTTTTCTAAAAATTTTCTTTTATCATTAGGTTTGTAAAAATATTATTTTCATATTTTTAGGGTTAATATTGTGTAAGTTTCACGTTTTTAATTGTACGTCGCGTAGTTTTTAATTTCAGTTTTATAAAAACATAAAAATAAAAACATCATTTTAAATATAGTGATAGCGTTTATTTAATAGATTTTATCTTTTTTTTAATCTCCTTTAATTTGCATTTAAGCCGTTGTAATTTGTTGGCTTTCTCTGTAGTTATAATCTTATCACAAATCTCTTTTCCGTTCAAATCTCCCGATCACTATACGTTTGATAATCCATTGCACAGCTCGCTGGGACATAACGACCCGGGGAAACACTATACTCCTCAGATCTTCATTGAATTCGCTCGAGCCGTTTTAAGCTGGTTACGGTCTGCCATTCACAAGTGGCAGGCTTGTGTGATAAAGCTTGACTGTTCTGGAGCGCATCAACCGTCTTTTCTTGTTTTGTCATTAGGCAGTGATAACTATTTTTTTTTATATGTGTAGCGTTTATTATTTAGTGTTTGGCTTTTAAACTTGTAACCTTACAAATTTAATATCACAATAATAAAATTATCTTGTACTATCAATTTGCATAGATATTTAAGCATTGTTCAAAGCTATTTGTTTGGGGTACAAATAATTATCTCTAAAGATAACAATATTATTTAATTTTTGTGATTCTAATAAACTTACATAACATTATTGATATACCGGACAAAGGGTTATACAATATTTATTAACTTTTAAAGGCGATTCATATATGCTAGTCCCTTAAGTGGTGCAAGACCAACATTTTTCAAAATAACATTATACAAATGATAACGTACATGTGTCAAATCAAAATAAACAACAAAAAACTACAATTACTTGGTCTATCATTTTTCCAAATTTGTCACGGGTTCCACAACTACTTCATCATTTCTTATATAATTTTGTCAAATTTGAAACCTGGTTCGACCCGGGTGGTTCAACCGGTTGAACCGTTCAGTCAAAAAAACAAGTCGATTTAAACCGAGTTAACCCGATAGGTTGGGTAAAAAACAAGTCAAATGAAATCAGGTCAACCCGCCGGGTTTGAAGCGTCCCGGGTCAACCCATTTTTCGATGTGTATTAATAGTTTCCTTTTGAAATTTATGTCTTCAACATTTCTACTTTTAGTTTGAACTTTTCACTTTTTACTTTTTGATTTTTCCTTTATATATACTCCCTCCGTCCCAAAATTATAGTCCCCTTTTAACTTTTTCGGTCATTTTATTACAACTTTGACCTTGAGTATTTTTCTTTGTGTTATATAATACTTGATGCAATATATATGAATTGATTGGGTTTTTAAATGTATTTTCAATGATATAATTTTTATCAATTATTGTATAACACAAATAAAAATATTTAAGGTCAAAGTTGAAAAAAAATACCAAAAAGTCAAAGCGACTATAATTTTGAGACGAAATAGTATATATAGCAGGTACTGCGTTTTGGCGGAGTACCGTGACGATTAACATGAGAAATAGATCTCGATGAGACTGATTCACCGGTTTGTATCCGTTTCAACGGGTCCTCTCTGGTTCGTTTTCGAATTTCTTTAATTGGTTAGCCGATCCGGTTCGGTCGGGTTTTCAAAACTATGTGTAACATCAACTTGTTAACTTGTATGAAGTTTTGTGTGTTTTATTAATTTGTATAGTGTGTATAATAACATGTACTTTTCAATTTAGGGTGTTTTAAAAATATCATTAATTAGTGTGTTTAATTATTTTATATTTTGGATTATGTTGTAGCTTCTTTAAATTGTACGTTATGAAATTTTTATTGTACTTTTTAGTAAGGGGTGTTTTAATTGGTTGTTTTTAATTTTGTAGACGTGCTTTTAATTAGTTGTACAATGTGAATAAATTATTGTACTTTTAAGTAATAGGGTGTTTTAATAAGAGTATTAATTACATTATGCATTTCTCTCTCATTTGACCAATTTCAACAATTCAACTTTTCCACTTTTCACATTTGACCGTTTTTCCATTTTATGTAGTATAGATATAGGATAAAGGATTTAATGTATCAAAAAAGTTAATATATAGGAATTATTTTAGAGATCTTAGCTATAATTCAATATTACAGTAATCTTTAGAGATACACTTATCGAATCCTTTCCAATTTCGATGCATAGATATGATGTGCATGCTGAAAGCCTAACTGATGAATGGTAGGAAATCATTGCATGCAATGTCAAGTAAGAAGCAGATATGAAGCATTGTCTAAAGACATCTTTAATTTACTTCATATGGCGCGCGGGAAAGAAATTGCAGGATTTTTCAAGATGTTAAGGGGAATGCTATCACTGATAATATAAAAGTGAAGTTGACAAGTTTTCTGTTTTACACGTGATGAAGAGGTGCATGGAATGTTCAACTACAAGTAGCTAGATCATGCAGAGTAAAATGCTTAAATGGTTATGGACAGTTTGGAATTAGGCTGCAGTTGATGAGGAAACTTTGCGCCAACTTTGGAGCTTAAGAGACTCATTCCTTTTGATGATTACACAAAAGGAATTGAATCATATCCTCTCCTAGTCTTGTAGGTATTATAGCGAACTCTTATGTGATTTTTGTGTTTTTAAATTACAGATAAATTTTTTATAGTCATAAAAACGCCATTTGTATAAGTATTCCAAGAAATTTATCGAAAAACAAATATGAAAATTTGACATTCAAAAACCAAGAAACACCTAACCAGTTTAAGTTTCCTGAAAAGGAGAGCTTTACCTGGTTTGAGTCTTTGTGGCGGAGAGTTCAAATCACATGAATTAGTCGGCCAAAAGGTCGAAAAACATGATTGCCCAAAACAAATTATGCATATACTAGCATGTACACACTGCATGAGCATATTATATGCTAGCTACCTGGCTATGAATATATTATATATGTATATAATCTTTTATGTAATAAGAGAAAGAAGTTTTTGTGCAAAATAAATTTGGGTGAAAAAACAAGTCGGACAATAGCAGAGTTTCATTTTAACATGTGGTAAAATTGAGTCAGCTCATTTGCTAATTAAAGCCAAAATTGGAATTGGTTTTGGTCGAACATTTGACAAATTTAAGCCTCATAAAATGTATGTGTCGAAAATAAATAAAAACTTACAAAAAATGAGGGTACTTTATAAACATTTATGACTAAGTTTAAAGATAAGGAAAAGTTAAACAAACGCCCATCATCCCCGTATCAAATAATTATCAATCGACCCGAAACAACCCACTATTGGTTTTCTCGACTTTTTGTGTAAAGGGTTACCTCAAGTAAACGTTTGAATGACTGCTAAATCATTTGTGACATGTCACACAACAATAACAACACTAGCTACAAAATAAATAACCGATGATCTATGTTCCTTTTATTTAGTGATAGTATACTTTAGGTATGAGCAATATGGTTATATGGATGAATATGTTTTCTTAAACAAGAGGTATATATACAATGACTGCTATTGTTTGCCAAAATGGAATAGAAAAAAGTGAGTATGCAAGAATTTTAGTGGAAGTGGATGCTAGAAAGGAATTCAAAGAACAAGTTGAGTTACAGTATAGAGATAAAAAATCAAAATGTGAAGTGGGTTAAAGTTGTAATCGTAGAAGATGAATGGAAACCAGTTGCTTACACCCATTGTTATGTTTTTGGGAATGAATATAAACAGTGTACTAAGAGAGCTAGGACAGAGGGGGCATAGTTGTTAAGATCTCGATCCTGATATTAGGATCGTATGATTCTACAAAGCAAAAACGATCCGGATCCTATATAGGATCTTAACAAGCTTAATATCTTATAGGATCCCGATCCCGATCTTGACCATAGGATCTTAAGATCTACTCCGATCCGATCTTACTTTTCTTGAACCGCAAACTAAAAACACTACAAATTTATGGTTTATGTGTTTATATAATTTAAAAAACAACATGTGATTATTCTTAAACATTTCATATTCATAATTTAGGACAACATTTTTATGAACATTCATTTCGTGTTTATAATATATAATAATTTGTATATTTGTATAATATTACAAATATCATTAAAAAAAACGACATTATATTAGGATCTTAGGATCCCGATCCGATCTTACGATCACGATCTTGCAAAGACGAAAACGATCATAGGTAGGATCTCGATCTTGAAAACCTTGAGAGGGGGAAATCAAAGAGATGCAAGCAAATAAGCAAAAAGAAATCATGATTAGTGAAGAAGGTTTTGAAAGGCCGAGACCAAGAAATGATGGTTATAGTAGATTTATGCAGAGGAAAAAGCAATATGGAAATGAGGGGACTTCTACTAGTCAGGGTCACTTCACTAAATGGCAATCTAAGCAGCAATGGACTAGAAGGAAGGATGATGTGGGAAGAAAGGAAGAAGTTGTCAAGGAAAAAACATATGAAGAAGAATTTCTTGTTCTTAGTGCAAGAAAAGGAAGCAGCATAATGCAAACCAAAACACAAGAAAATAAATAAAACAAGAATAGGTTTGATGTTTTGGTAAGTGAAGGCAGAAATGAAACCTTGGACAATTATAAAAATAAGAGTTCCCGGATGAGGAAGATGTATGCAGTGATAAGAATGGGATGTCATTAAGAACGATAGAGAATATTGTCAAAGAAAAAGAGGTTTTGAATAAGATAACAGAACGGGATTTCCTGAAATAATCATACAATGGCAAAAGGAAATGGAATTGTTGATATGTTTGTGAATAATAAGAGGCTACCTACTATTGAAGAATCAAAATTATGGCCTCGAAGAATGTTTGAGCACTACAAGGAACAATGAGAAGCAAAATGGAACAATGAGTGCCTCATATGAGGAAGATGTATATGGTTTAATGACTGAAATTTCAAAAATGTATGTCTAAGCTTGTATTGGGAATATAGGGAGACAATTTAGCTTCTTAAACGGTGTTTGGGATTGTCCTTTCTCCTTTTCGAATGATTTGTATTGTAATCTTTGATTGATATAATAAATTTTCACCGGTTTAAAAAAATAAAAAATAAAAAAATGAGTATATAGATAGTCATTAACTTTGTGTACCATGTAAAGTGTGCGCATATAACAACATCCGTTAATTTGTCACAACTATAATAATTCATTCTTTCTAAATGTATCTCAAAGAAAATTTGATTCGCACTCACACCCTCAATATAGAAAACCTTTTCGGAAGAGATCTCATCTCGCATAAGTCATGAGAACAAAGTTCAAACCCACATCCAAATTCCAATAATTGTTTCAAGATAATGTTTGATAAAATAGAATTAGTAACCATTGCATAAACTAAATGAATACCCGTGCAAAGCGAGAGCGTATAGCAGCAAATAATTATATGTGTGAAATCGTGATTCTGGTTCGACCCTTGATGCAAAACGAGTGTTTTTTTAAAAAAGCGTGTGTTTCTGAAAAGTTGTCAAATTTAGAGTTGAACAAGAAAATACATAATTTAAGTTGTCAAATTATTTAAAAGTAATTTAAGCAAACTACATTAATTTAAATTTCAAAATTCTTTAAAAAAACATAAACTCTTTATAAATAACGGAGATAAGAGTTTTATGAACATTCAAATCCACATCCAATAATTATAATTTATATGATCAACGCTTGTAACTTGTAAGGCCTTCAAAAGTTATGGGCTAACTTAGTTTTGTGTAGATTTTCACAATTCACAAAAATTAAGTCCACATCGCTTTTGGGTAGTTGTTTTTTATTTTTTTATTATTTTTATTTCCCTTAACAATATTTTTTTTTTTTTTTTATTATTATTATTATTATTTTTTTAATTTTGGCATTTGGTATGACGACATGCAATTGATGAATATCCATGCCTTTCATGCATCCTATTAGGCTATTATAATGATCTCATGAAAAATGGAACATCTTATAGCAACCATATTAGCTCGTGATTATAAGTAGCCAGTAAATAACAAATCAAAATTAACACATTTTTTAGCCATTTTAGGCATGACATGTCAACCAACACTTGAGATATCTATTTTTTGAGCATTTATAACTAACCATGTCAGGATAGATCGACAAAATATGACCATTAATATTAATAATATGTTATATCTCTAATTTGTACATGTAAAATGATTTATGTAATAAGTGTTGGAATACATTTTGACAAATTTCCACCATCCTACTTCTTAAGCGTAAACGAGTTAACGAATGGGAAAGGTATTCTCTATTCACGTTACTCGAAGACGGCGAGTTTATGACTACATGGCCTAACCGGGATATCACCGTGACCATTTCCGACTCTTTTCGTGGTCACCTTCTAAATGTATACCTAGTAAGGCTTGAACCTGAATACTCTTGTGAGGAGACCAGAGTGTTTAACCACTAGGCCACCTTAGTCTTTGCTCATTCGATTTTTTAAGCGAAGCCTTGAAGTTACCCATTAGATAAAACATAACCTAAATTAACCCATTTCAAACATTGATAATGCATATAATTATTTATTGGATGCTTAGATTGAATTTTATTCCCATTATCAATAAAAATCTAGAGTTAATTATATAAATGGTCATTGTGGTTTAACCATTTTTTCATTTTTAGTCACTGAAGTTTTTTTTACTGGTTCAGTCACTGTAGTTTGCATATGTTACGATTCCAATCCATATCTGAATGAAATGACCAAAAAGTCCTTGTCATCTTCATTTTCAAATCTTTTGACAATTAAGTAACGGCCGTTAGTCCTTTATACTAACGGTCATTAGTCATTTATACATTTTCGTCCGTATTTACACGTTTCGTCCGTATTTACACGTTTTTGTCCGTATTTACACGTTTTCGTCGGTTTTTACACGTTTTCTTCTGTATTTACACGTTTTCGTCTGTATTTACACGTTTTCATCCGTATTTCCACGTTTTCGTCTGTATTTACACGTTTTCGTTCGTTTTCACACGTTTTCATCCGTATTTACACGTTTTCGTCCGTATTTACATGTTTTCATCCGTATTTACAGGGTTTCGTCCGTTTTTACACGTTTTCATCCGTATTTAAAACGTGTAAAAACCGACGAAATGGTGTAAATATGGACGAAAACGTGTAAATACGGCAGACGAAAACGTGTAAAGGGCTAACGACCGTTAGTATAAAGGACTAACGGCCATTACTTAATTGTCAAAATATTTGAAAAAGAAGATGACAAAGGCTTTTTGGTCATTTCAATTCGGATATGGACTGGATCCGTAACATACACAAACCACAGTGACTGAACCAATAAAAAAAAAACTTCAGTGACTGAAATTGAAAAAATCGCCAAACCACAGTGACATTCTATCAATGGGTCATGCTTCAAGTTCAAGGTGGGGCAGCCTAAGGATGAAACAACATCCAATACAAAACCACTACCACAAACTCAGATTTGTTGGCCAAACCAAAATATCCACATAACCCCATTACCCCACCATCAATTATCAAAATCTCACATCTCAAAACACACTTCATTTTGATCATCACACCTGCATTTATCATCTTTAATAGCTAAATATACATAAAAGAAAAATAAAAAGAAAATTAGCTCATATAACATTCTGTTTTTAGATGATGGTTACTCTCACTTCAGTTGCTCCACACTCTTCTTCTTCATGTTTGCAACCAAAGCTTTACACTAGTCCTTTTATATCTTACTCAAATTGTGTAAGTGACTACAGTACTTGTTATATTACAAGGAAACGGTCTCTCTCTATTCGATGCACAGCAACTAAAACTGCAAAATCACCTGGTAATATCTACTAGTCCCCTATATTTTATGGATGTAATGTAATATCCTATGTTGATCATATCTTCTTTTGCGTTGTTTAGCTGAAGAAGAGTGGAAGATAAAGAGGGAGCTCCTGCTGCAAAAAAGGGTAATCTTTACCATTAACAAATGGAGTATTAGTATACACAACTTGAGGTGGTAAATTCGAACCATATAGGAATGGGTCGATTTTAGCTATCCTTCCTCATATCGTTCAAATAGGTTAAACAGAAAATTGCAGCTAAAACGGATAGAATTTTCTAATACTTAAAGCCCTCCATAATCGTTCTACTTATGGGAAATTATATTATAATTGTAATATTAGATATTCTGTAATCATAGTTTAAGACTAACTAAAACCGTCCGGGATTCAATACTAAAAGCTGTTTTCAAATTAAGACCATTTTGACCCATTACCCAACACACTTAATGTGACATCACAACTGTTTATTCCCTGGTGAAGAGAGCAATGCTCACAACTCACAAGCCTCCTAAAAACATGTAATCAGAAATTGTTTGCATGTATCAGTTGCCAAATTCCTTACTGTAAACTTAAATAATATGGTGAGCAGATATTCCAATCATGAATTATGATAATAAGCAGAAATGTTGCAGGTTCGAAGTGTGGATGTAAAGGAAGCGTATCGACTTCAGCAACAAAATAACTTTGTGATTCTCGATGTGAGACCAGAAGCAGAATTTAAAGAGGTTAATAAAGTTGATCTTTTCTCCAAGACCACTATATGAATTAGCAATATTTTACTGAAGGCATGCGGGTTGTGATTTTATTGTGGGTGTAGGCGCATCCCCCAGGTGCTATTAACGTGCAAATATACAGGCTAATAAAGGAGTGGACAGCATGGGACATTGCTCGACGAGTTGCATTTGCCTTTTTTGGTATCTTTTCCGGAACAGAAGAAAATCCTGAATTTTTGACAAGTATGGTACAATACTCAAAACAAATTCCGTCTTTAACTATCTATATATTGCAGGACAGACTGTTTAATTATATTTTACTTAATCACAGGCATTGAATCAAAATTAGATAAAAGCTCAAAGATCATAGTAGCTTGCTCATCTGGAGGTACAATGAAACCTACACAAAATCTTCCTGAAGGCCAACAGTCAAGGTTTCTTATAACTCACCTACTTTCTTTCATTTCTCAATTAACACCACACCAGTTTGCTCATCATTTATGCATATATAATCTTAGTGCATGATGGAATAATAGAAATATGTGTGGCAATTGTTAATAATTCATGCAGATCGCTTATAGCTGCCTACTTGCTTGTTCTGAATGGTTATGAAAACGTCTTTCACTTGGAGGGAGGATTGTATCAGTGGTCTAAAGAAGACCTGCCTATAGTATCAGAAGAAGAATGAAGTTTTGAGCTACAAAGAGTGTTGTAATTTTGGGGCCTGACGTTAATTCATAATTTCCAATTAACAATTATAATTTCATAGTATTACTCTTCGCTTTTTGATCATCTTCTAATTGGGTGTTTGATGCTTCCATGTATTTATAAATCTACAAGAGTTCTGCTAGCTTAACTAACACAGTTTTGGTTTGGACATAACTGACCCAGTTACAAATTTCTGCTATTATCATCTAAAGTTTTTATTTTGGGCCATAAAAGTAAATCTATTAGGTAGCCAAAACATGGAAGCAACAATCATAAGAGCATAGAGATTATCAATTATGTGCCTGATAAGTATCTTATGTTTTATTGTTATGTTCTCAATTAGTAAGTCGTAGCCTTTCTTTACTCTTTCATCAGTAAAAGCTCATCCATTTCTACGATAACATTAGTCCTTAGCATTTAGTCTTATCCTAATTATTTCTATTAACGCATACATGATATACCTTGTAAGATTAAAGTATCCAAAAAAGCTCATCTTCTCATTAAGCATGACAAACTTGCATCATTATCTCACTCACATGTTCTTTTAGATATTAAATACCCACTATAAATCTATAATATCAGTAATATCAAAAAGATCAAATGGAAGGAATTTGACGTTTTTTGTGGAAAAAAAGACTTTTGTAAAGACCCAGGAGCAAGTTGCAACAAAAAAGAAAGAAAAACAGTCGACAGACGACGATTTGACACACTCTCTAGAGGTGAGTTGCTCTTTCAGAGATGCGCAGCTTATTTTTTCAAATTAAACATTAGTATTTGTAGAATCAAAGCAATTTACTATATATGGAACAGCCTAAATTAACTTCAAAATTCCATCCTAATCCTATTTGAAATACTCAGTTATATAAGACGACAGTAATCCCTAAAAGCCTACATTTATCAGTAACTAAATATTCAATTCATCTTCAGGCCTACAGGCCACCTACATCCTTAAACTGAGGAGTCTAAGTTTCAAGCACAGGGAAATTTATCTGGTTAATAGCACAAGGTCAAACTGACAAGTATATATAGTTAACTTACAATCCTTTTACATTAATCTCAACATTAAGGCAGTAGACATTATACACCTCAAGTAAAAATAGACTATAGCTAAATTGTGCACATGCAACAGTGTTAACTCAGTTCAAATTAACCTAGGTAGACTAGTTAGATAACAAAAGGGTTTAGTCTAAAAGGAAAATGATTAAAGGAAATGCGAAGCTCGATACACCGGAAGTCAAATGCAGAAGTATCATGAACAGGTATGACTGATTAAGCGATAAGCTGTTCGCAATTTAACTAATAGCTGAAAAAGTACCTCGTATATAACGGATCCAGGTTATCAGATCTTGTTATGCACTACCATAACAATTTTCATTTGGAAATCCACCACAATTACATATGTAATAGCCTGCAAAATTTCTTTTTCTAAATTGTCCTACTACTCCATGAATTATACTTCTTGGTAATCAGTTCAAATCAAGTAGACCCAGCTGCAGAAGCTTGCAACGTACTTCAAAAATCTGGATCAAAGAGTTCCTGATTAATGCGTGGGGCCTTTCTTGCTTAATCTGATAAAGAAGCTCTGGCCATGGCTAGTGCACCCTCGTATGTCTTATTTCCGCCGATAAACCCACTCGAATGCACAAAAACACAACCAGATATTCCTGCCACTTGAGATAGGTGATCATCTGTCAAACCCCTCCAATGAGAGGGTAGAGGCTTTCTGCTTTCGAATTTATCTGGTGATACCGCTATTGCCTGCACTCGCCACTTATCATTCCTGTCATCCTACGAAAAAGAAAATCCTAAAGATATTAGTCTTTTAGCATGTGGTATACTTTATAAATGTTGCAACTTCGGAGTGTGGTAAAGCACCTGATAAATAACATATTTTACGACAGGATCAATCTTCATTTCTGCCTCAAGGTCAAATATGTGAAGCTTCCACTGTCAAGTAAAGAAAAATTGATATCAGATACTTTTTTCTATAGAAATTATGTTGATGAATAATGGTATGGTTTGCACTGTTATGTATGCGAAGGCCATCATATGTAGCTGAAAGAGTATGAAACATGAGCTACATCTAATACTTCAAATCTGTACTGGATGCCTGAATCCTATATTTTTAGTGATGAAAAGAACTGTGAAAATGTTTAAGTATAAAACATTGTCCCATTTCCATGAGAACTATACTGACTTGAGAAGTTGACATAAGAAAAAGCCATAACCAAACGCTCAAATTAGAACACAAGTATAACATTTGGTTATAATTCTCATTTGATGCTCATAGCTTAAGTAAACATTTCATAACTTCCTACTTTCTTCAAACCTAAACCAGAGTATACCAACAATTCTACACATGTTGATTCAAAGTAAGCATCTTGTCTTCATATTTCGGTTGTTTAACATTTCATGAGTATTAATGCGTCATTTGCAACTACTTCACATAAATCATAGAAACCTTTTTAAGGAGTGATCTCATCACTACAGAAATTTATCACTTACAGGGCAAGATCTCGTAAGCAGCATGATTTCTCCACTTGAATCAACGTTCTTTCGTTCTGCAAGACATTCCATTACAATCGATCTTGCTGGCAACCATGATTTTGCGTGGAAATTTATACACTGATGCAGAAACAGACAAAGAATCAGGAACTTCTTGATATGTATAAGCTATTAGTTTTCAAATAAGATGCACGGAAACCTTATTGAAACTCACATCCATAAATTCAGTCCCAGCTAGCTTCATTGCTTGTTGAAAGGCTTGATCTTCTTTCTCAGGTGATTGATCATCATCATACCAGATATTCATTCTGGAGACTCTAGAGGACAGACTTGTGTTGTTCACATACTTGGGAGGTTGATCTGTCTCATACTGACTAATTCCATTGTCAACTGCATCAACTGCCTAATACAATGTACAGTCAAAACCAGCTGAATTAAGATATAGAAAGCACCACAAAACTGAGAATCATCCGAAAAAAGTTTTTATAGTACCTCAATAAAGTTCTTGTAAACAGCCCGAAACAAGGTACGGACATCAGGATGCCCCGCATCCAGCTCAACTGCCTTTGCAATTAACTCAGCCCCATAATGCTACACGAAACAATTTGTTGATAAGAAACTCAATTCATTGGTAAAAACCACTCGATCTATGCTGAAAAGACTACAAGCTTCAATAATGCATAAACGGATATAAAAAAACACATGTACCTTATATACAAGACCAGCACTACTTAGTTTAGTGGTAAAACCATCACCAAGTATTTCATCAAACCCTTTCTGATGATGATCAAAGCGGTCCCTACTTGGATCATATACTCCCCCAACATCAAGCACCGCATCAAGCGTCTCCAAAACCTTTGCCATCAACATTTCCCAATATCACAATCTATTCCAAAATCAACATAATAATAACAGCAAATAATACTAACTACTACTAATCAAGTTTCACCATTGCCCAACCTCGGTCATCCAAGCTGTCTCTTAAAAAGGTTTAACCACTGACCTACAACATATATTACCGGTTACATATGAATTAATTGAGTAGTGTATCGCTGTCTGCTATCTTATATTTACCTACATTATACAATGGGCATCCACGTCATCAATGTTACAAAATTTAACTAGGGTGGAAATTTTGGACATGACATGAACCTGAGATGAAAGTTTTGGGGCTAAATAGGGAAGGGTCTTACACGGGCCAATGAGCACTTGTTCCAAGGACCTAACCCCGGGCAATGAGCACTTGTTCCAGTAACTAGAACCTATATTCGGGATTTGGGCGTTTGCGGTGGGAGAGTGATACCATTGGGCAATGCCCCAGTTGATAAAATACTATTTAAAGATCACATTTTCTCTAATGAAAACAATAATAACATATCAACATGTAACTAAATAAATATATAAAAAAGTAGTAGTGCCTCAATGTTTCGGGTTCGGATAATTTGAGCTCCGTGAAACTTTGAAGTGAGAGTAATCATATAGCATCCTAAGGCTTCATCACAGTGAAATGTCCCGTTGTGAGTGCCCACACGCTTTGGTTGTGTTGAAGCTAAAACAGAGAAGAAACGCAAACGAGAAAACGTTGTTGGGTTTGTTGGTAAGCAATTTCGGAACCCCCGTATAAGGGATGCAGCCATTGTTACTGTTAGCCAAGGAGGTGTTTGGGATTAAACAGGTTGTTTGGGTTTGGGGTGTAAATTTGAGCTTTTTCGGGTTGGCGGGTTCATATATCTCAATCTAACATCTCATGTTTATTTATTCGTGTACAAAAAAGTTAACTCTATCTGAACGCGTTTACCGGGTTAGTCGTGTCGACTCATTCACAACCAAAGTTTATTTAGCGTCAATCTTAATTTATTTATTTTCGTGTCAGTCTCGACCCGTTGACCGACCCGGCTCAACCTGTTGACTGACCCGACCCGATACCACGTGACACCACTCAGGTGGTGACACGTGGCGTTGACCGACCCGTTGACCAGGCTAACCAGAAGGACGATTTATGTAAATAACTCTAAGGACTATCATTGCAATTTGGTCCTAGCCACAAGGACAATTTATGTAAATAACTCTAAACAAATGTTAAATTATGCATATAATAGTAGGATTAGTAAGTTGTTCGCATTGTTTAAGAGGATTAATAGATACATACATAACTTAGCAAAAAATGATAACTTCATTACATTTCGAAACAATTATCCCGTATATATTCTAGCACAGCTGCACAGCATAAATTATACATGTCAACTTTCTTCAAAAAATTGAAAGTCTGTAACCGTAAAACGATATAAATCATAAAAAGGTGAATTAAATTGAGTTTCTCCACTTGACTTGTACAGTATCATTTATGCATTCTTATTTCAAGTCAATTTTTTAGGGTACGTCTGGTTTATAGGTGTGGGGTGGAGTTTGAGAAATCATTACATTAAGGGTGCGTTTGGTATGTTGTCATCAATGATAATGGATATGAGTTTGATAGTAATGGTGGGTCCCTCACTTATGAAAGATCCATACCAAGCTCACTTGATGATATAGAGTATGAATTATATCTATCATTCATTATCATAGTGGTGGGCCCTCTCATTTTAAACAAACACCTTTAATCACTTTAATAGTCATAATCTCATTCCCATAGTGGGATACCAAACGCACCTTAAATTAATGTTTGGTTGAATTTTTTATAGTAAGATTTGATTGTAGTGAATGAGAATAGCAAGGTTGTTAAGATCGGGATCCTACCTAGGATCGTTTTCGTCTTACCAAGATCGTGATCGTAAGATCGGATCGAGATCCTAAGATCCTACTACAATGTCATTTTTAATATTCTTTATAATATTATTCAAATCTACAAACTATTATATATCATAAATAAAAAGTTATATGAATCTTTTATGGAAATATTTTCCTAAATTATAAATAATTTAATGTTTAGGAAGAATCATATATTGTTTTTTTTAATTCTATTAAATGATAATCCATAACTTTGTAGTTTTTTAGTTTGCGGTTGGAGAAACGTAAGATCGGATCGGATTAGATCTTAAGATCCTACGGTCAAGATCAGGATCCTGTAAGATCTTAAGTTTTCCAAGATCCTACATAGGATCCGGACCATTTTTGCTTTGTAGAATCGTAAAATCGTAAGATCCTAAGATCAGGATCGGGATCCTGACAACTATGGAGAATAGTGCTAAATATAACTAAGGGCCCATTTGGTTGGTCACTTTTGCATTCAAGTAATCTTTTGAATCCTTTAAACAATTGTTTGGTACCAAAATGTAAGAAATGAATGTGAGCCATGATGTGAAAATATGATTCCACTGAATGTATATGTCTTTCAGCGAATCCAAATCAAAAGTAGGCCCCACATTAGTTTCTTACTCACAACAATACTTGAATAAATTAATAAAAAAATATGATATTATGATTGTTCTAAATATTTTATTATGTAACTCTTAAAATAAAATAAAAAATAATTACATATTACTACCTCCGTCTTAAAATTATTGTCATGAGAGAAATCATCAATTTAATAAAAATGGGGCAACTATAAATCTCAACTACTCAAAGAGAAATATTCCTCAAATATATTCCTTAGTTTTTACTAAAAATGGAAATTGGACAACCTTTTTGAGACATCCCAAAATTGAATTATGGACTATTATATTGGGGAGATGCTACATCCACATAAAATTTACAAAAAAAATCACACACGATGATGTGTCACCTTCTGATTGGTATGGTTTTTCTCTCTTCTCTTTTAATAAACTAGTCACTTCCTAACACATCATTGCCATGTCATCATGTGGGTATTTTTTTGTAAATTGTGAGTGGATGTAGCATTTCTCATTATATTGAGACGGAAAGAATACCTTTTTTCTCTCTCTTACATCATCTTGAAATCCAAATCTTAAACCACATCCAAATCCAAATCCGAATTCTAATCCTAAACCTCTTAGAAACCAAACGGGCCCTAAATCCTTTTGAGTTAGCCCAGATTCATAGAAAGTGGTGGGCTCATTTTGGTTGTGTCTACCTCTCTTTTGTTATATCTCATAAAATAATAAATCTTAATTTAAAATATATGTAAAATATGTATTCTAACTTATAATTTTTTTTTCTCACATTAAATCAAAATTCAAATATAAGTTTAAATTCAAATTCGAAACTCATATAGAAACCAAACGAGCCCTTAAGTATTGTATTACTTTTTCGGTGTTAACCTCGATCATAGCCTACCTCATCTAACATTTTCTTTCGGTAAAAGTCTACTCTTTTTACTGGTACAACAAAAAAAAATTTATTTCGGTAAAAGTCTACTCTTTTTACTGGTACAACCAAAAAAATGTTATAGAGTGTAGATTAGGGAAAATAATTAATAACTCAAACATGTTTGTTTCCGTTTCAAATTTTTTTGTCAAACACACATCAAATATATTATGACCCACCTAAATAGATCATACATTTGTTTTTATAAATCTATACTACTTATAATAGAGGAATGAATTTCTACTCCGTTGATTCAAAAAATTATGACCCACCTAAATAGATCATACATTTGTTTTTATAAATCTATACTACTTATAATAGAGGAATGAATTTCTCTCCTTATGGTATTAAAATTAAAACTTACAAAATACAAAGCCTATTGTACAATACACAATGCACTATTAATGATCTTTCTCATCAATATTAATTTTAAAACTTACAAGTATTAAAGCTTAATGTACAAAATACAAAGCAATATTAATGTGGTCAAGATATTTAATAGTCAATTAATTAACTGGTCAATAAATACAATTAATGCAGTTATTAAAACACCCCAAACACAAGAAATACAAATTATCAAGCATATTGTACAACCAACTTAAACACAATTCTTGCAATAAATGTCACTAATACAAATAATAAAGCACATTATACAAATATTCAAGCTCGAACGGGCAACGGGCCAAATAGGCCCGAGCCCGAACGGATACAGTCTAAACGGGGTCGAGCCCGAATGGGCACGACCAAACGGGCTCGAGCCCGACCGGGCACAAGCTAAACAAAATTCTTGATATCCATAAATTTATTGTCAAGAATAACATAATAAACTAAAGCACATGATTCACTGAAAAATTTTACTTCAGGATACCCGCCGCTGCAACACGTGAGTACCCTGCTAGTGTCAATTAAATACTGATAGCCCAAATGGGCATCGAGACCCATTCCATTTATTTCTTTCCAACTACTTATAAATCACACATAAGAATGTCAACTGATTTGAATTTTGTGACATGTTTCATACTATGCAATACATATTCGTTCATACTGTAAGTAACTAGCTCAAATATTTGTTACACTCTATTTAAGACTAAATGCAAATTTTGTTTGACTACTTTTTTTTTTGAACGACTGAAATTGTATTAAAAAGCTGCTAGTAAGGCACTAGAAGCTGAAGAAATCAAGTACAAATCTAGAAATCAAAAAATTACACAATCTAGAAACTACTCGAGAACTTTAACTGCAAGGACTGCAAAAAGGATAAAAAAACTCTTGCCGCTTACAGCAAACCGGGACAAGAGAAAAATCCCCACCCACGAAGGCCGAGCCACCGGTTTTCACTCCGGGGGTGTTTTTTATGCAGACCCAAACAAGCCTCGAGGAAAAAAATAAAATCATAATCATCTGAACTCCTTGAGAAGACTGAAACACCCAACAAGAAGAGACGATAATCATTAACTCGATCCCATACTCGAAACCATCAAAGGAGATTTAAGCCAATCAACCCAACTACAAGACATACGGCCTCTATGATGAATCCAACAGAAGGTGGAAGAACGAATATAATCGTAAATGTCACTTCTCCTAATAGAATGTTGGCAAAAAATGATACTGTTACGATACCTCCAAAGCCACCAGAAAGATGAGGCAAATATAACGGATAAACGATGAGACTTCTCTTTGAACTTGCCAAGAACCAAACCAATTCTTCAAATGCTCATACGAAGTAAAAGAAGGAAATGAGATGTCACACGGATACTGAACAATATTCCAAATATCCTTAGCAATAACACAATCGAAGAAAATGTGATTTAAGGATTCCGCATTACCATTACAAGAAGGACACGAGATTGTCGATATATCAATGCCACGAGACGAAAGATTAAATCTGTGAGGAAGACGGTCAAGCATAAATCGCCACATGAAAATATTTACCTTTCGAGGAAGACTTTTATCCCACTGAGTTGGACAATCCAAAGAGGGCAAAAGATGCGAGTCAATGTGTTTCCGAGTGATGCTAACAGAAAATACACCATCGTTAGCTATAGTCCATATGCTAGCATCTGAGTCAGAAGATAACTCAATATGATCAATCTCGTTGATAAGGTCGTTGAGATATGCAAAATTGCGAGCCCCCAAAATAGGAAGAGACCAGTTCCAAGTCCAATGGTTATTTATAAAGCGATCATATATGAGACAATCTTTGTTCAAATCGAGACGGAAAAGTCTATTATAACGAAGATATAAAGGAGTATTACCAATCCATAGGTCTTTCCAAAATCGGATCGAGTTACTACTTATCTATGTTAAACTTGATTAGTTCATTGTTGCCCACTTTTTCCTAATGACCTTTTCTTGGTATAAGTCTTTCTCAGATTGGTACAAAATGCAAATTTTGTTTGACTACTTTATCTACGTCAAACTTGATTAGTTGATTGTTGCCCACATTCACTTGACTGTAACATATACGCGAAATAGGCTGAAGTTCCTAAAGTATAAAAGTTGGTATAAAAGTTGCATATACAATTGTGCATGTTAATTTTTAAGTAGTTTTGCTGTAACTTGTAACCATCAAAACTACTATAGCTTATCTACTTAACCAGTAGCGCTGGTTTAGTTTTTACTCGCTTAGTTTGGATATTGCAACGTCTTTCAAGAAATTTATAGCTTATCTAGATTTGTATGAAAACTAGCTTCGCTTGCTTGCAGAGTGCTTCTTTTGTTTAAAACAACGATATTTAAGCAGAAGATAGAAAATGTATTAGAATTATGATGATTGTGATGAGAACGACAAAGCTAATATATAATGGTATCAAGGCTATGTGCATTCAACCATTTGATGTCGGATGTTATGGAATATATTTGACGCTGTGATTGATTGTTTGAATCATCCATATCTATATCTATACTACTTATAAAGTATGGATGACCCTCTCTTCTAATTAATATTTTAAAAGCACCATTAATACAATTTTAAGCAAATACAACTCACCAAACATAAATTACAAACATATCTATATCTATACTACTTATAAAGTATGGATGACCATCTATTCTAATTAATATTTTAAGAGCACCATTAATACAATTTTAAGCAAATACAACTCATCAAACATAAATTACAAGCATGTTAAGCACAAATAATTCTCATCTTAAAACACTATTTCTTATTTATAATTAATACACCCCTTCATCAATAAATACAAATTACTAAGCACAATGTACATACAAATTTAGCACAAACAAAACTAAAAAAAAATCTAACACATACAACTATTTAATTCAAGCTAATAAGCCAAACACTAAAATATACAATCAAATCAAAATATACAACTATTTATCTCCAATGTACAATCAAATCAAGCTATTAAGCCAAGCACTAAAAAATAAATCCCTTAGGCAGCCCGCAGTGGTTAATCGATCGGTTCAATCACCAATGTGCCAACCGAGTCGCCACTATTGCAACATGAAGGTCAAACTTGGTCGGTCAGCTCCAAAAATTGATGAAGGGTTCGTCCCCTCGACCGATAACTCCCGGATATTTTTGTGAGACTAACCACTTAAACTCGAGTTACAACAAGATAACCGAACCAAGTGGGTTTAACCGAGACTATCATAAGTACAAGAAAGTCAAACGAAGAAAAAAAGAAAAAGACATATCAAAATAATTGTCTACAGCTAGCAACAAGATCAAACCACTCCCCATCTCACAATCCTAACTAACAAAAGCTTCACAACATAAAAAAAATAAATAAATAAAAAAATGATCTCAGATTGTGTTATCTCTTATACAAATCTTAAAATATTATTCTTAGCTTGAACATTAAACCCATCATTGATCTTAAAAAGAAACAAAACATCTAAGTCACGCCTATCCAAGACTTTTGCCTGTTACAAAGATCTTGATGCCAAAATCTGTGGGACACTACTAACGAGAACATAAGTCATAGAGTGTGTTTGAGTGCTTGGTTATCTTTTACAGATTGAATTAAAGGCGGCGATTTTTTATGGGTTTGAGTTCGACTAAACTGGAAGAGAAGAAGAAAGTTTGTGTTAGGAGGCTCCAGTGTTGGAGTTATAAGGTGGGAGACGTTTGTGATGTATGGAAAAATAAGGATGAAAGTGTTGACTGCAACTGGTGAAATGAAGAGAGATGGGGTCGTGTGATTGTTTAAAAAGTTATTAGGGTTAGTTGTTTCTTGGTATTACTCCGTAATATACTTATAAAAGTAGGATTGTTAATTTGGGCCGGTAGCATTTTTTAATCCGAAAATATGGTTAGTTTATGGTTAGCTAATTTTATTTTATGGTATAAGGTTGTTTTGGGCTATAAATTTTTGACATAAATTTTGGATTTGGACTAAATAATTTTTACGGGGTTTGACTATCTTTTTGAGATACCTATGTGCTATTTGATTGGTTAGGGGTTATTTTTCGATATCACGTTTCGTTACGAGATCCTTATGCTTCATGATATTGAGAAATTTTGGTCACTTGGTTGGTTTGATAAATCACGAGGTCGCGTACTTATTTGACTTCGTGAGTCGAGATGGTTGGTTGGTTGCATGATTCGCGAAGTTGTTTTAATTTAAATTATTATTATTTGCTTGCCGTAAAATATAGTCACAGGGTACCCGTCGCCGCATCGCGCGGGTACCCTGCTAGTGTTTTTTTAATCATCCATATGCGTAATAAATTGTTTTTTATCATTTGGTTTATTGGAACTTTGGATTGATTTTGGGTGTTTTATACGACTTGATACATGTTACTGAAGACGAAACGGAAAGCAAGAGCGTCATCTTGTGGCTACAATGGGAAAGTTTAGTACGATATGGAATTTCCAACAAGTGAAGGATGGTTCCCATGAATGCTACCGAAACCAGGTGGGTTTGAAGAGTTGCTACTGCTACAAGTTTGACTTGATTTGGTAAATCCTCTTCAGGTGCACAAAGAAATTTAAAGGGACGATCAAGCTGTGATTGTTGGGATAAAAGTAACTGCACACCTTACTATTTTTAGCATGCCATTTATTAAGATCATAAGTATATCATAGATCATTAGTGATTCACCTAAAATCACATGTGATTTACCTGAAATCACATGTGATTTACTTCGGACCACATGTGGTTTTATCTCAAATCACTTTTAATTTGTGTATGTTTTACTGTTCTTTTGTAGTAGAAAAAGTTGTTTGCTTCTCATCTAAAGTTGAACCATCATCGAAGACAGGCTAGTTTTGCTAAAGCAAAATCATGAATCCTATAGTTGAAATGGAGGACCGAGAAAAATGACAGAGAATGCTGTGTTTTCACAGTGCTTCATATGAAAAGATATTTTGGTGAAGCTTTTGAAGTTCATGTACACCACAAAGATATTGTTACACAAATTGAATGTACATGCAAAGAGGATGTTTGTATTGGCTAAGCAGCTTGAAAAGTAGGTCGAGGAGGATGTAACGCAATTAGGTAGAGTCCGAGATAATCGTAAAAAACATGTATGTGGTAGTTTGTAACTTTATTTTATGAAGTATGGTTGTCTTTGAAAAGTATCAACACTTGTATGCTATAAATCGTCTTTGAACAATTCATAATTTTATTAACCTGTCTTTTGCTGAAAGTTTTAACATATGCTCTTTTTAATTTTGGTAAATATGATAACCGATGATTGTAGCTTGGGCAAGTTATACATCTAGATCACATGTGATTCATGAAAATCATATGTGATTTTCACATGAATCACATGTGATTTTGATATGAAAATCGTTTGAGTTTTGGACACAGATCACATGTGATTTTGAGATGAATCACAAGTGATTTTATTCAGTGTAATACCAAATCTACTAGAACATCAAACATCATTCAAGTAAAATTCCATATATTTGAATTAAAATCCATATGACACTTTTGCAGAAGTTTAAATGAAATGAAAAACCCGAATATTAAAAAAAATGTATGAAATTCAAGAAGCATTAGCCACTTGTTTAGGCATTTTCAATTGTTTTGAAATGAATTTTGGATTTGACGAACATGTTGACTTGTTATGTGCTCGTTAGTCTTCTCTCCGCAGCATCCACATTTTTTTGCCGGCTTAGCTCTAGCTTGAAGTGCTATTTCTCTTCCATTCTTTCTATGCGATCCTTTCACACCACCTTTGTTTACAACCCTAGATGGATTTTTGAACCAAGTATCTTTAGGTTTCTCAATTGCATAAATATCCTCAATCACATATATGGAAAGTTTTGGATTCAATGACATGTTGTCTTCAATATAGAAATCCGAACCGAAGAAAATGCGTGCAAGTACATTCCACTGATCCTTCTTCAAAAGAACACAAAAATGAAGAACCCTATTATAGAAAAATAATACTTATGCTAGAATCACATGTGATTTATACATAAAATCACATGTGATTGTTTTAACAGAGGATAACAACTAATACACTTTTTAAAATTTACAAGTAAATTACCTATTCTGCCACATTTTCACATTCCTTGAGTTGAGTAATAAGGTCCTCAACTGAGTCACCATCGTCACTAAGATGGGTGAAATTGTGCAAGTGAAATGACATTTTTCAGTACCCTTTTTAACCCTAGCATCAAACATGAGTCGCAGTTTATCAAACACCAAATTTTTTGACAATTGACACCAATGTTTTGAAAACCGGGTTTTTAATCGACCCGGTCGAGTCACCGGTCACCGATTCGACCGGTTCGACCGCCGAGTCAACCCGATTTTCTATTAAAAAATAAATATTTTTTTTCAACCGGGTTAACTGATTTGACCACCGGGTTAACCGGTTTTACCATCGGGTCGACACGATTTTTATTAAAAAAATGAAAAAAAACCAAACCCGGTCGGGTTTCAAGACCCGGGTCACTCAAAACCCGGCGGGTCTAACTAGTTAACCCAGGTTTTTTTTACCCGTTTTTTTGGCTGCGCCCAGTCCTACCAGTTGAATCAGACGGGTCGACCCAGGTTTCAAAACATTGATTGACACACAAAGTAAAAGGGTAGCCAACATCACATCCAACCAACTGTATAATTATAAAATATAGGGGTGAGCAAAAAAAACTGAAAAAAACGAAACCGAACCAAAATAACCGACCGAAATAAAAAACCGATGGTTTGTTTTTTAACAAGTAAATTACCTATTCTGCTACATTTTCACATTCCTTTAAAATTCACATGTGATTGTTTTAACTAGGACTGAGCACCGAAAGTTCAAAACCGAACCAGACCGACGAAACCGACCGAACCGACATAAACCGAACCGGACCGACAGCCCGTCGGTTCGGTTTCGTTTCGAGTTTTACATGCTTTCGGTTTCGGGTCTGTTCGGTTCGGTCCGGTTCGGCCCAAAACCGACAAAAATATGCCAAAATACACCTAGACCGACAAAACCGAACCGAACCGACGAAAAACCGAACCGAACCGACAACATTCGGTTCGGTTTCGGTTCGCATTTTTCACGGTTTTCGGTCCTCATTTTTCTCGGTTCGGGTCGGTTTATGACCGACGCTCAGCCCTAGTTTTAACAGACGATAACAGACTGCAGTTCCAAACACCCCTGTCACAAACTGCAGTTCAAAACACCCATGTCACAGACTGCAGATCCAAACACTCATTTATAGCAGCAGTAACAACATTTATAGCAGCAGTCATGATACTACACTAATGCACTTTAGAACCAAGTTCATATTTCATATTTCATTTTTGTACCAGTAGTTCATATTTCATATTTGTAGTTCATATTTCATATTTCATTTTAGAACCATGTTCATATTTCATATTTCATTTTTGTACCAGTAGTTCATTGTACCACACTAATGCACTATTATTTTACCAGTAGTTCATTTTGAAACCAGTAGTTAAATGATCAGAAACAGAAACTGTTAATGCACTATTATTCACATATGGCTACTGATTAATGTTCAATAGGTTTTTTTTTGGAATATTTAAGGATTTTTTATGATGTGACAAAGAAGATTTCGGGGTGTAAGTATGTGACAAGAAATATGTTTGTGAAAGATCTTGTCACAATGCATGCCGCTATTTCAAAAATGTGTCGACATCCTGATGAAAATAAAATGAAGATTGCCTTATCAATGAAAGATAAATATGACAAGTATTGGGACAATTTAGATAATATGAATGTTTTGTTGTATGTAGCCTTGGTATTAGATCCTCGAAATAAGTTGAAGTATCTTGAAATTTGTTTGGACCTAATTTATCCTAAAAGCTGAACATCCACAAAAACATCCAATCAAGGTGACCAAGTTCCGAAACGATTGCAAACATTGTCCGTGAAAACTATCGAAATTTGTAAAATTGTGAGGATGCTCTTAAAGAGTTGTATGTGCACTACAAGATCAAACTCGACAAACATGATGATCAAACTTTTACCGTGTCTTCTTCTTCTACTCCTAGTGAAGATGATAGTAGCATGAAGATCGACCTTGATGATGGGTTTTCAAAGTATTTGGAGACCCAATAAGGTGAAGGTGATGATTATAGTGAAGTATATTTATTTAAAGGATGGTGTCACACCCCCAAATTACCTGTTTTGCAGCGGAATGGAATTCCTGGGGGTTGACTGTCATAGCATCACAATCACAGTTATATTGAACGACCTAAAGTGTCGTTTGGAAAACACATCGTTTGATTTAATAAAACCATCAGAGTTTACAAAGTATAGGTCCCAAATGAAAATCAACTTGTGCGAAAATAAGTTTGTTACAATTCAAACGATGTTTTAAAGTGCAAAAATCCCATGAGAGACGCGTCGTCACCACGACTCTATGATAAATCCACATGCATGCCATGAAGTGTATGCCTTAGATACCTGAGATAAAACATGCTTAAAACGGTCAACACAAAGGTTGAGTGAAATCCATAGGTTTAGTTAATTCGTTTGAACACAATATTCGTAGTGTGAGTTACTTTATTTCACCCTCATCGTTGAAAACAAAACAGCATTTATTTCACTAAGTTCATGACAACCAAAGCGTAAACCTCGTACCAATAAAAATTGGTAAAAATCGTTTCATCGCAGCCCTAATAGGTAAACTTGCCAATTTACCTTAATGATTCAAATATAGTGCGTTCGATTTCCCCTAACTGGGTCAATAAGAACGGGAGTGTTAATTCCAATAGGCCTATTCACAATATTCGAGCTCACTCGCAAGTGACTAATGGTGCATGATGTAGGGACTTCGAACATGGCAATAGAATACTTAGTGACAATAAAATATTCGGATATAGCATACAGTTCAAAGCATTTGTGTTCGATTAAAAATAGTTGAGCATGTATCTCCCCCAAGAGTTTGTAAAACAATTAAGTAATAGAAAGTGGGGCTATGAACTCACTTGGTACAATGATGCGATGACAAAAGTGAGTACACTGAAAGGAGGCGCAATCTCTAACTGCGACCTATTATGAATGATATGATATATAATAAGTCATGATGTAATGTTATGCATGCAATTCGTATGATATCTATACCACTTGTGAATTTTTGAAAATAACACTTATCGTCGAAAAATAATCTTACAACGTCTCGACAATTTATAAATTACTTTACATGTATTTACGTTGAAATGATATCCGACGATAATCATTTAGTGATTTATTATGAAATTATAACTTTTCGTCGTAAAATAATGTCGTTGAAATTTTCATGAGAGTGACTAAACGGCCTCAAAAAGCTAGTCGTAAAATGGTGCACGTCGAGCGTTAGGAAACGAACTCAACGGTTTTGGGAAGCTTGTATCATTATCTCAAAGTTTTAGCATTTAAGTTTTCATCCTAGAGGTCTCGATCATGGAGAAAAATATAGGTAAAGTATGGTACTTGTGTCCAAAATATTATTTAAGGGTGGTTTTCGGCAAAGTTTAAGTGACCGTATTTTATTCATTACAACTCCGCTTGACAAACGGTCAGACATTTTGGAAAATATGCTTGGCGAACTTACTTTTACTAGAAGACATCACGTTATAAAAAGTACTACATCAATGTTAAAAACGACCCTCAACATGGTCACTTGTTGCCGTAAGGTTTGTCTAATAGAAATATATTAGTTTAGCTTATTTAATATAGTTACGGCAACTTTATGTAAACGCGTGTAATTTAATCGTTACAAATCCGTTTTCTACGTTTTATATGTCCTTGGCTTCGTATCAAAGTATACTAATATATTTTTGATAATTCGACACATTTCATAACACCTAAGCCTCATTTTTGACTCGTACAAAGTAGACGTAACATGCTGAATTTTCTGGTTTTTACACTTTTCGTCGTCAAACTTGAAAATAGCATAACTTTTTCGTTATAGCTCCGTTTTAACCTGTTCAAGCGGCCACGTTTTCGTTTTAAAGTATATTTTCTAAATATCTAGCCCAAAAATTTTTACCTACTGTCGAAATTTCCAGATTTAAAAAATATGGACAGACCCTTAAGAAAACTTGTCGAAATGAGTTTTTCTCGCGCCAAACCTATTCTAACCAATTCAAAACAACTCCGAAGCTATTCTAATCCTACCATACACCTTCTTAGGGTGTCATGGGTTCCTAGACATCACTTCCAAGGAGTAATTATAGGATGACATAAATATATATAACTCTTAAAAACAATGAAAAGTGGTATAAACATCATTATGACTTGCATGTTTTTCTTGAATATGATGAAATGAACATAAAATAAATATGAAAGATGAAAATGAATATGAGATGCTTACTAGTAGCTTGATGAGGTTAATGAACAAAGGTTTAATCCTAACACCCTAGGTTTTTATTTCAAAACCTAAACTAAGAGTGTAACTAGAGTGTAATAAACTTGTCTTGAAAATTTTTGATGATCTCCTCTTGATCCTTATGGTTGGCCGGTTTGTAGAGAAGAGAGAAAGAGATTCTTGATCTTTTTTTTACACTTAGAAATAATGAGTTGTATGTGTATGTTTTGTGTATAATATGATATAAAAGAGTAGGATATTTTGCAAGTTAAGTGACTCACCCTTGTTTGTCGACAAGGGTGTGTTTGTTATTTGTGTTTATATATATATTTTTTTTATTAAGTATAGTGTAATATAATGTGAAGCTAATTGAAGATAAGTAGTAACTTGTATACACATTTGAGTATTTAGGGTAGCGTTAGCTAAAAATAAATTTTAACGGGTCAAGATAAAATATATTGAGGTCATAAAAATTATAAAAATACATTTCTTGCAAAATTTGAGTGAAATAATAATTATCGTGTAGTTTTTAAGAAAACCGTCGTAATTATATAAATATAACAATTTATATACAAAATAAATTTAAAACACTGGGTAAACTCATAATATTATTTTTATAATCTTAATATAAGTATAAAAATATATCGGGAAAATTTTTGAAAGTATCGGATCAATTGTTCAAAATAATTAATTACGCGATAACGTTTATTTAATATGAAATTACACGTTTAATGAAAAATGCAAAACCATGCTTGAACTAATATGATGATAATGATGCTAATGATATGTAGACTAAACCTAGTCTATATGAAATGTCCTTGATGATAGTTCATGAATTCGCAGCTAAACCATTAAGGTTACGCGAATTTGATACTCGTAAACCTAGTTTACGATAAACGATGAAATAGTGAAACTTGAATAGTGATTTGAGAAATGACCTAAAAGTACGAGTTGTCACAGATGGGGCGGAAAAGAGGGGGGATAATTCATTTGATGTTTTAGGATGGTGGAATCAAAATATGATGAAGTTTCCAATATTGTCACAAGTAGCTAAGCATGTGTTAGCAATGCCAATCTCGACCGTTGCATCGGAGTCGACATTTAGCACCGATGGAAGGGTTATCGATAAATATAGAAGCTCTCTTACGCCTAAGACCGCGGAATCTCTCATTTGTGCACAAGGTTACGGTCTACATCAGCGGATTTGCAAGATATGCCCGTTAATGGCTTACCACTTGAAGAGATGGTGGAAAATTTGGAGAAACTAGAACTTGGTATGTAATGAAACTTGATTTAACTATGTTAATTTTTCCCGCTATATGTTATGCTAATCCATTATTTATATTTTTTTGTAGATATGTTTTCTACTTTGTCACCCGGGATCCACCACAGGTTGGGTTTGAGAGCCGTGTGATGGGCGACTATCCAACACGGTTCAGAGAGCACTTTTAGTCTGCGTTGGTGAATGGAAGCCCCCTATCAAGCAAGAAAGAAGCGGCTCTTCCCACGGCTCTTCTCAACATGAAGTTTGAAGTCATGAAGTTGTTTCCGTTAGAGTTTGAAGTCAAGAAACTATTTTAGAGATTGTGGTTTTATGTTTAGACGTTTGTGTTGCAATTTAAGATATTGTTGGATTGTTATCTTTTAAGTAGTTGGTTTTATTAAGTTGTTGTAGACATTAAATCAATGTAGTTTAAGCCTTTAAGGTTTGCTCTTTTCATGCTTATGAGATGTATAAGACAATTTTATGTTAGATCCTTGCATCATTTTATGTCATATGTATAAGGCAATTTTTGGGCCAAATTGGCCCAAGTTTAATGGGCAACCGACCAAACCGAGAAATCGAACCACGAAACCGACCAAAAACCAAACGGTTTCGGTTATGGTTTTGAAAAAACCGAACATTCAGTTTTCGCCAAAAACCAACCCAAACCAAACCGTGCACACCTCTAATAAAATATGTACAAAGATACACATCTCCCTAAGGTTTTAAAAGCCTATAGCAATTTGTTTTTCATTTTTTTTCATTTTTATTTTTTTTACCTTCTACAATGTGATTTGGTAATGACCACTGACAAACATTTTTAGAGTTCGTACTCTCGACAACAACTACGTCAAGTATGGAACTGACAACGATAAGATGGTTGCTTACCTCTCATATGAATTACCTGTTAGAGAATCACATGTGATTTTGCTTCAGAATCACATGTGATTTTGCTTCAGAATCACATGTGATTATCACAGACGCATTTCATCAAACACATGGTGTGCATCTGGACTATCAACAACTTCATCAATAACCTAGATTTCAGAATCCACTACACGATTTTCAGCATCCATAACTTGAACAAAGAGTAATTCACACGTGATATACATTTTTCGACAAAAAAAAAAAAAAAACATTACACGTGATTTTACCTGCAATTTCCTGTACATCATCTTCTAGATATGTAATTTCTGGTTCATCATCTTCAATAACCTCTATTTCTTTCAAGTTTGTTCAGTGAACGGATTTTAGCCATTTTAGATCAACAACATACATCGACGGCGGATGACGTTGGCGGATCGACAGCGGCGTTAATCGGAGTTAAATCGAAATGTAATCGGGGTGCTTTTTATGGAATCAGAATTGGATCGCAGGAGAGTGTTTGTGTGTGTAGCGTGTTTAGCCTTTTTTTGGGAAAAAAATGAAGCCCAATTTTTTTATTTATTTTTATTATTATTTATTTTTTTTTAATTATTATTATTATTTTTTTGTCCTTTTTACCCTTTTCGTGTAATTATCAGGTACAATCTCAGTCTTTGGATCATATTGAGATGGATGGTCGAGATGTGTTCACGAGATCTATAAAGAATGGATGGTCTAGACGGATCTCATCTCATTATACGTATCAACTTTTCCAAAAAACTTGAAAGTCGGCAAGTATAAAACAATATAGCTCATGAAAAGATGAATAAATTGGGTTTCTCGGCGTGATTTGTTACAGTATCATTTATGCATTCTTATTTCAAGTCAATTTCTTTAAGTATTGTATTACTTCTTCCGTGTTAACCTCGATCATAGTCCACCTCATCTAACATTTTCTTTCGGTACAAGTCTTCTCTTTTCACTGGTACAACTCAAAAATTGCTATAGAGTATAGATTAGGAAAACAACTCAAACATGTTTGTTTCCGTTTCAAATTTTTTCTCAAACACACACCAAATATATTTTGATCACAGTCAATTAAATACTTGGCCCAAATGGGCATTGAGACCCATTCCATTTATTTCTTTCCAACTACTTTTACATCACACATAAGAATGTCAACTGATTTGAATTTGTTGACATGTTTCATACAATGCAATATAAATTCGTTCATATTGTAACTCAAGTATTTGTTACACTCTATTTAAGACTAAATGCAAATTTTGTTTGACTACCTTTATCTATGTCAAACTTGATTAGTTGATTGTTGCCCACTTTTTCCAAACGACCTCTTCTTGGTATAAGTCTTTCTCTTCAAATTGGTAAAGATATTTTCTATCTTAAAATATCAAGACACCACTATTGTGACAAAGAATAAAAAGATTATAACAACATCATCAAACATGAATGTTTCACCTTTTTCAGAGTTAATAAGATTATGACTGAATCAACTGCGCCAGTTATTAATCATACGTATGAAAGCACATTCATTAACAAGTTGCAGATTTTTATCCATATCCAAAAAAAATTAATGTTATTAATGATCTCAAGTGTATGTGATGTGTATATAGCAACTAACCATAAATCCTGAATTCATAACTATTGGTATAAAAATCTTGTTTAATCTTAAATAAGGTTGAATTAGTCTTGTTTAAATATGAAGATATAAATAAAAAGTTGCATGATTTAGTTGACAAAATACAAGAAGATGGGGTCAAACCAAATATTGTCTTCTAAATTTGTCTAAATTGTCTGGCGTCATTTATTGGTGCCCATTTGTCAAATTATTGAATATTTTGGATGATATTTTCTTGACTAAACAATAACAAGGTAGATCCAAATCTAAAATACTTTTGAATTCCTTGACAGCTTGTAACATGTACTAATATCAAAAATCAATTCCATATGCTTACAATATACAAAAAATAACAAAAATTACATTGTTAAGGCTAACGTATACAATAAATTTCTTCTAATTAAACAAATTCAATCCTAATCTCAGAATAATTTTGACATGGTTTCAAGTCGAAATCCTTCCTTCTGCTCCATCTAAATCGACTGATTCCCTTCGACTACGGCTTCTGTTCTTCAGTAATCCGTATAAGTTTTTGAGTTCTTTTCCGGTATGAAAGTTCTCCATACAGAATAAACCCGAATCACTTGACTCATCCACGGTTCTAGTTGACCCGCTATGGGTCAACTTTAAGGGCAAATCACTTAACCCATCAACCGACCCGCTATGGCTCAAATTCCGTGGAGCTCTAGGTATGTTCGTAGCTAAACCATCATGTGTCGATTTATGAGACACTCCGGTCTTACCACTTGTCCTGGTCTCACTATTTGTATGCAACGCTTGTATGACCGTTTTAAGAGCTCGTGTAGGTGAACCCCTATTCGATATCATAATCTCACCAATCTCGGCTGGACTCAAACTCGCACCACTGTGAAAAATCTCCTCAACTTGTGGAAACAACTTATGCTCCTTAATCCCCAAATGACTATTAGCAAGATTTTTAAACGACGAAAAATCACATAAGGGAAAATGTACATGAACATCTATTCGTCCAGGCCTTAAAACCGTCGGATCAACATGATCTTTACTACTAACAGTAAAAACCATTACTCGTTCTTCGCCACAACACGAAATAATCCCATCCATAAAGTTCAAAACCCCGGATAAACTCACAGCCTTCGATTTCTCGACCAAATAGTGGTCCAAATCCTCAACAACAATCATAGACTTAGTTGTCGTTTGTAACAACAATAATTTCAAATCAGAATCACCCCTAACTTTGGACATATCAACATCGTAAATATCGTAGTTAAGAAACTTAGCCATGCCAGCAATAAAACTCGATTTTCCAGTACCAGAAGGACCATATAACAAATAACTTCGTTTCCAAACACGACCTAAACGATGATAATATTGCTTAGACTTTAAAAATGATTCTAAATCAGATTTCACCTTGTTTTTAAGCTCGATATCGATCATCGACGTATCGATAGTGGCTGGATGCTTAAACTGAGTCGATATCCAACGTCCATTTTTTCCAGGATCATTTTCTGCGTTTATATATAACTTAACCTCGTTGCTTTTCAACTCGATCTCTTCCACGACTTTATGAATATGATTCATGTACGAATTCAATATCCTTCGTTTCTCTTTTCGTCGCATTTTGAGGACAAAACACTCATTATCCACCTTCCAATAAACTCGTGATCCTAGGAACATGTCTGCAAACACATGATCACTGTCGATAACAAGATTGATCTCGTTAGGATTATTATTACCCGAGAACAAGTTCACGAAATCCGAGTCACCAGCCGAAGGTAACGAGTTGAGATACGTTACGATTTTCTGAAAAAGTTGGTTTTCTTGTTTATGTAGGTTAAATTTCGGGATTTTGTAGTATTGGTGGGAATGAAAACATTCCTCCGCGACCCTCCATTGGTTTAACAGAAAGTAACCGATGGAGGTTCGCGATAAAACCCTAGGAACTAGCAAGAAACTAACTAATATGGAAAAAACTGCAAGTGAGATTAGGAGAAACATGGTTATGATATGATGATGGTGTTGATGAAACTAAAAAAGGGGATTTATAAATTTATAAGAATAAGAATAATGGATTGTGTGTGTGAAGGGTTATATGGTGAAACGTTTAATGAGTCAAGAAAGACATGTACAGAAACACGTAAATAAAAGGGTCAAGAGATGGGGTTGAGTTGAAGGAGGAACCAAAGTGGAATAATATAATGAGACTAATTATCAATATGCGGCAGTTAAGCAAGTTAGGTATTTTGGAGTTGTAAGTGGAAGTTTCAATTTGTAATAGTAGATGATATATACGTGTTGAATTTATCAGCGTAAGTAGTTAACATTTGGTAAAAAATAAATAAATAAATAAATAAAGTTGGTTAGCACTAGAAAATTGAGATAATTACCTCTAGCTAATTTATCATCTTTTAAGTTTTGTTTAATTATTGTTTTTGCTTTTATTAACCATACTTTTGAATTACCTTTATTGTGTGTATTTTATGATTATTTTTGATATATTACTTAAATCAAAATAGTTAATAACATGACCATAAATTATACAAAACTTCTACTCAAGCACATGTAATGAAACCGTAGACAATCAAGTGAAATTTAATCTACGAAATGACTTGATGGTTGATAACCGGATGGCTAAAATGATGATACAATAGATGATAATTCAAGAGTATTGTTATATAAATGCACAACAAAAGATCGCTACAAATAAATTAAAAACGTGACCAGCTGAATATATTTTCAGACAATTATTTTTAAAACTTTTACACGAAACAAAATAAGTTAACTAGCTTGTTTGATAAGGAGTTTGTTTCTGAAAGAAATTTAGGGTGAAAACCCTTTAGTTTTTAGTTTAGAAATAAGCTTGCATAGTTTATCATTCATTCATACATTAATTTGTAGAATTAAATAAGTCTAATCTAGTGGATTTCAAATATTACATTTTCTCGTTATAATCGAGTTAATTAAGTAAAATCAAACTATATCGACCAGTTAATCAAGTTCAAGATCAAGCTCAAGTATTAGAGTAAGTTCCATAGTGATAAACTTAAGCTTAAACTTGTTTACAATTATAATACTTCATCCGTCCTAAAATTATACCGTAGTATTTATTTTTATTTATTTTTATTTATTTTTATTATGAATGTTTCAAAATAATCATTTTCTTGTGTCAACCAATAAAAAAAGAGTTTAGTATGTGAGTATAATATTTGATTGGTTGAAAAATTTATTGATCTCACTTTTTATAAAGTCTGTATCATTTTGTCTAGAGATAATACTTTTAAAACTGGTGATAATAATTTTAAGACAGAAAAACGTTTACACATATTCTATATTTTTTCTATCTTGACTAATAAAGTCTAATAAAAGGTTTATGTTATGGATAATTATTAGTGGATGTCCATAAGAGGCCCATGGCCCAATTAGCAATTAGGGTTTTTACCCTCCAATTTATTTTATATATACCTCATGTATATCGACACATTATGAATCAATTGAAGAATACTTTTCATTCCCTCAATTCTTGTTCACAAAACGTTATCAGCACGCTCTAAAAAATAGTTTTCTTGAGGTACGTTATTAAACCCTTCCACTCGTATTTGTATACTGTTACTAGATCTTTGTAACATTCGTTATGTATACATGCTAGTTTTCCGTACTAAGTAAATCTAGATCATCCATACCACATATGTATTTTTCTTTTCATAAACATTTAATTTGATTGTAAATATATTTACTTATTTTTGAAGAAAAAAAATATATATATATATAAACAAAACATAACCAACTAAGAGTCAAGATGTGTGACTTGTGAAAAATATATATGCCTAGTTATTGATTACGATCAATGGTATTCAAGTGAATTAAAGGTAGTAAATAAATAAATAAATAAACATCTTCCTAACTAGAAGCTATATTGAAAATGATATAATCTGATTTTTTTGTTTTTGTGATTACATGGTTATTGTCGATATTGATAATTAATCTTGATATGGTAGCATACTTTGTTTCACGTTATTATCATCTTTATTACTCCGCATATTAGGGGTGTGCACGGTCGAAAAACCGGACCGGACCGGCCAAGACCGGACCGGACCGAAAACCGAGTTCGGCGAAAAGCCAAGACCGAGACCGGACCGAATGTGGTCAGTCCGGTCTCGGTCCGTGTCGGTCCGGTCGGTCCTTCGGTCGGTCCGGTCCAACAAGGCCAAATTCGTCGGTTTGGTTCGGACCGGACCGGACCGGACCGAGGACCAATTTGCCAAAAAGCCGAGACCGCGGACCGGACCGAATGTGGTCGGTCCGGTCTCGGTCCGTGTCGGTCCTTCGGTCGGTCCGGTCCGGCCGGTCCGTTTGCTCACCCTTACCGCATATCATAAAAGTTAATATAATTAATATCTATGTAAATATAATTAGTGAGTGTAATATTACTTATATCTAGCAAGAGCAATATTACCAGTGAGTTGATTTGTGGGAAATTTGAATGTTAGTCTGATGGAAATCGGTACTCATATGCATGATTTGAATTTATTAGTTTAATTATTCCTTAATAGACATGAAAATAAGGTGGATTTAAATGTAATTTGCCATTGTTGTTATATTTAAATATTGTTCTCCTTTTAGTTTAAAATCTATTTTGTGGACTAATTGTTAAAACTAAAAGCCTTAATTGAAGCAAATCTTCGAATCTGTCACGACACTGTAATTTAGATACAATTATATGACTAAAGGCTTGTTTGTTAAAATTTTATATTAACTCATGTTTAATTAAGAGATGATTTAATGCAGACACTTTCAGTTTTATTACTTAATATTTTCAGTCATCTTTCTCTATTAAGTCACAAACAAATAATTTTCATATGATTTACAAAATTCAGTTTTCTCATATTAAGTCAATTAAGTCGAATTCAAACACCGCATAAGCTTTCATCATGGGGACATAACTGAGTATCTATTTATAGGTTGTTTTAATATAATTTTTAAGTCTATTGAGAGTTACATATACCATGGGTGTCGCAACTATTGAAATTTGCTATTTGTAATTTATGTTGCACTAAAATATCGAGAATGCTTAATTACATTTGTTTAGTCTAGCCAAAAGAATAAAGATTAAATATTGGTTGTTTCCCTATTTGGGAATCCATTAATATGCTTTGATATTCCAAGTGAGTATTATTTGGTAATTGAACTATAATGTATTTGTAACTCATCACATGGTAATATCTTTAAAATCTTAACTAGTTAAACTTAGAGGTAGTTATGTGTTTGATGTTTTAACAATGAAAACATGGGACTTATTACTCGGTGTTAATTTGGGTGAATGACAAGAATTGTTGTTTGATTTATTTGATTTAAAGCATCATGCCCAACATAATATTCCTTGTTACCAAAGAGTAGTTTAGATATTTGACAAAGCTTGAGTGAGTTATAATGGTTTATGGAAATCTTGATTAACTTCATGTCTTCTTTTATTGCGAACAAAATTTATGCAAATAAATTAAAAGGGCAAGATAACTGCAAAGTAAATTAGCCTAAGCAAAACTTATATTATTGTTACGCCCGTTGAAATAGCATTTTCCTTACGATGTTAGTATCAATAGTTATATACTTTTATGTGATATGCTTGTCATGCAGTTTTATTTACTTGTGAGATATTTGTTTAATTGATAAAATGGATGTGTTTGGCAAGTAGTATAACTCGGCTAATATGGAATATGTTTTGTTTGTTGATAATGCTATGGGATAATTTCATCATTATTTTGAATCACACAGAATTCATAAAAGAGCTTTTAAAACTTTGATTTGGAGATTGTGATGTTACAATAAGTTCTTGAAGTTATCTTATATTTGCTTAAAGTCAAGTGCATTTGAAGCACATGTGGTCATGAAACACGGTTTTTGAGCCAAGATTATTTTATTGAGTGGCATGACCGGTTAGACCATCCCGGGTCAATAAAGATGCGAAATGTATAGAAGAACGATGATTTTCTTCAAAGATAGATTTGATTATTCTCATTGGAAGTTATTTGTTTATTTGTCACCACCAAATTAAAGTAAGGACTTTGTCCAAAGAAGTTTTGGAAAGAATATAACGGGGATGTATGTAGGCCTATACATCCGCCATGTGGATCATTTTGAGTTTTAAAATCGATGCATCGTCAAAATGATTATAAAGAACGCAACTTAAAGTTAGCGTGATTAGTGGCTCGACTTATAAAATGCGAGCATGGTTATCCAAATTATATCTTTGGAAATGGTGATAAATACTTCTAAGTATTTGGGCGATTATTGGAATAAGTGTAGAACTTTTATCTAGCCCAAGTTCATACACGAATTGCTTTTGTTGAAACGTTTATAAAACGTCTTCAGTTGATTGCAAAGCCAATAATATTATGAGAACAAAACTGTTAGTTTATGGGGCATGTAATTTTAAATGATAAAATATGAATCCGCATCTTGCCAACAATTAATAATGAATTCTCCCAGTTAGAATGGTTTTGGTCACAAACCATATGTTTCCCATATAAAGTTTTATGTAAATGTGCGGAACATGTCTTGTAAATCCACCACAACGCACAACAATGGGATGTTGAAATTGATAATTCATTCAGGGGGAGAGAATGAGCAGCGAGAAATTTGGAATGAATTATAATATAAATGTTGATCCTCGTACTAAAGAATATGAACTTAAAGTTCAAGGGACAAATAACATTTCAGATCTAGTAAATGTCAGACTTGTTTAAAGAAGTGACTATATCATATATACGCTGCTAGTGCTCCAATTATAATGTATGTCCCAAAATGAAAACCAATGATTAGTACTAAGTCTATGACACTTCTGCAACGTGATAGACTAATCGATTCCAAATAAAAGTCCTCGAATGAATAGATAAAATGGAGCAAGAAAATTCAGATGGTATAATCGAGGTAATAAGACCCCATAATAATTATCCTATATAGAAACTAGACATGAAGGTAATTTAGAAACCCCGGGTACTTGAAAAAACTATGAGATATCAATAAATGATATATTGGAATGTCTAGTAAAGTGTGGAATCGAAAGTATAAATGAATCGACGTCGATGGTGATATTGTATACAATAATACACATGGTAATGATTATGTAAATAAATAAGATAGCGCTATAATCATGTGAGGATCATGGAAGCATACCTGCAGGAAGTGCATATGTATAAATGAATGGCCAAAAGATATAAAGACACAAAGAACTAATGAAAGATTGAAGTCTCTTGTGATGAGACATGGTTACTGGGACTTGAAGTCCGTACATATGAATGTCTAAAATTATTGGATATGCATCGGTCTTTGTGTGAAAGCAAAATTGAATTACTGGAATCATGATATTCAAGGCACAATTGATGGCACACATATATTTCACAAAGACTAGAAAATTATCTTGAGGAGACATGTTCTAATGTGGTGGATCCAATAATGTATTTTGTAATTATAGAAGTCTGGCAATGTGATAAATAATTGATATGCGTCTAAAAGAAAATGAATAGAGCTCATTTGAAGTTGAGATTCCATGAGGGATATAAAATGCATGAAGCATGTCTCGTGATTTAAAATGCTGAAAACATATAAGAAAGTTTTCAAGAATAACACTTGATCAAGTTGAATAAATCACTATATAGGTGAAAGGAAATATGATATTGGTTAAAAATGAGCCACTGAAATAACAAAATTTACCCATGTTAGTTTTAAAGATATTTGTATTTGAATATGGTATAAGTTACATATGGTTTGATGAGGTAAATGTGAATGGAACTCGTGAGGAGATTTTCAAGACGGTTGAATACTTTGAAATGAAATACAAAGTTTTGTCTAGTTTTATGAATTAAACATCTTAAAGTTGAAATCATTGTTCATAATGAAAGCTAAAAGAAAGATGTTATATATCTTTATATGGATAAACGACGCTCACGTTCATGAGGTCAATTGATGAAGAAAGACCCCTTTACTTATAAAGATGGTGATCACAATATTGATTTATGGGTGTCATAGTTATAAACATTGATTGTTCTCACTAGTGGTCATAAATGAAATAATGTATCATTTACTTTGCATTCGTTGATACTATATAACTTGTGAAGTACGAGGATGTACTCATATATGATAAGTATGACATATGTTTAATCCTTCTTGATATGTGAAGGTTAAGTGGAGAACACTTGTTTATATGAGAATCAAATATATATTCTATCAAGACACCTACTATATTGACATCAAAGAAGTTGGTTTATTATATTGGATTGCACCAACTAAGAGATTTAAGTGATGTGATCATCAGGGGAGAGAAGATACGCGTTGCACTCTTTTCCTTGATCATGGTTTTGTCCCATAGGGTTTTCGGCAAGGTTTTTAATGAGGCAACATCCTCGAGCGTATAAAGGAATTATGTATTTTTTTTCCCTTCACTAGATTTTTGTCCCACTGGGTTTTGTCTAGTAAGGTTTTAACAAGGCATAATCCTCAAATGGACATCAAAAGGGGAGTTTTATGGATAAGTATAATATGGATGTCCATATCTTATAAGATACTGATTAGAGGTATTTGAGTTATATTAGAAGATTACATATCTTCCATAATGTATGACCATCACAATGGTCGATCTTAAACCGAATATGCATTTACAAGTGGAGGAACCGAAAATTCATGGCGTTAGTTAAGCGACGATCTCAGCGATTTCATCCAACCATGCAGAAATTCTAGCGATACATGAAGCAAGTCGAGAATGTGTTTTGCTAAGAAGTATGATACAACACATACGTAGATCATGTGGAAATTCTTCAAGTAGGCACCAACAATTTTGCATGAAGATAACGCAACATGCATTGCTCAACTTAAAGAAGGTTATATCAAGGGCGATAGGACGAAACATATTTTACCAAAATTCTTCTTCACTCATGACTTACAGAAGGATGGTGATATTAATAAGTTCTTTCAAGCGACAATTTGGCGGATCTATTTACCAAGGCACTTCCTACATCAAACTAAGTTACAACATTGGAATGCGACGACTCAAAGAGCTCAAGTGATATAGTCATCAGAGGAGGAGACAATACGCTGCACTCTTTTTGTCCTTAGTCATGGTTTTGTCCCAGGTTTTCTGACAAGGTTTTTAATGAGGCAACATTTCTAAAGCGTATTAATAGTATGTACATCCAAGAGGGAGTGTTATGGATAATTATTAGTGGATGTCCATATAGTCCATAAGAGGCCCATGACCCAATTAGCAATTAGGGTTTTTACCCTACAATTTATCTTATATATACCCCATGTATCTCTGACATTATGAATCAATTGAAGAATACTTTTCATTCCCTCAATTCTTGTTCACAATAGTTTACACATATTCTATATTTTTCTCTCTTGACTAATATAGTCTAATAAAAGATCTCCGACTCTTATTTATCACACACGTTATAATATAACAAGGGTCGTTTATCCCACTTGTCTATAATGTAGGATCACTTTTGGAGCTAGTTAAAGGTGCAGAACAGACACAACCACTGTAAAACTAAATAAAAAAAATATTGTTTCTAATAAAATTTTGTCTACTCGTAAACAAAATAATATTGATTTTTTTAGCTCTTGATTCAAACTCGTTCATACACCATAATCCAATCATTTTGTAACACCTAAACCTATATATATGAGTTTATATGAGTTTTTGAATTTATAAAATAGGTGGATAAATTAAATGAGGATGAAAAATTAATGAAGTAAAGCGTGTGGCAGCTACTACATGATAATGATAATCACGTGCGAGTGTGGAATTTCCTTGGCTGGCATTCCATAGGATGAAGGCGTATTTTATGGGTACGTACAACTCATTCTTCATTGTATTTGCCTATTTGGATTTTAATGCAAGTCGATATCTCAAAAAGTAGACCTCCATTTGCAGTTTTTGCCAAAAAGAGATATGGGAAAAATATAGTGCTAGTGGTGTCAAGATTCATAGTTCGTGTGGTGGAATGAATTACACATTTTGAGTAATCACAAAAAAATCCCTATTTACTTGTTAGGAATTGTAGATGTTAAAAGTGTTATTAAATGAAAATCGCTATGATAACATAATTTTTACGCAAAACTTTCACAATAAAGTGTCATGATAATTTGTATATTTATGGTTCGTTTGATTTGAAGATGGGTTTAAGATTAAAACTTTGATTAAAATTTGAATTTAAATTTTAAGTAGAAAGGAGAAAATATATTATAAAATATGAAAGTTATTTTTTAATAATATAAATATATAAATTTAATATAAAAAAGTAATATAATAATAAAGTGACCCACTTCTTTAAAATATAAAGTATAAAGGGAATGTATAAATAATGCACAGATTTTTTCTCAACAAAACCTAGCAATTTTGTTTCTTTAATGAAATACCATATTTGAGTGACTCAATCCTAAATTAGAGGCCCACATATAAATACTAACAACATATTTCATCCGCAATCCTAAATCCAAATCCAAAACCCATAAACTAAACTCACCCTTAAATCTTTAAGAAATAATGTAATTATGTTTATTTTGGCATATTCCTTATGACAACTCGTTTTATGAATATTTTTTTTGTGTGAAAATTATGTGATTGCAACACTTCTCCTAATGAACAAATAGAATTTAGCGATTTTGTTGATGACCGGTAATATCACACATGATATCACATGTGATATCACCGGTTTTATCACACATGATATCACGTGTGATATTACAAGTGAGGTGATATCACCTGTGATATCACAGTGTTCAAACTTCCCGGTTTGTTTATAAAGATGTGTGCTATCTTCAACCATAGCTTATTTAGTTTGTTGATTTAACAATAGATATTTTCAAATCCCGATATAAAACCTATCGAAACATGCACAATGTATCCATTAAATAGAAAAATCCGCCACAAGTCTAACAAAAGTATAATAACATCTCTTTTTTCAGTTGAACAACTTTTCTAATATTTCATAATATCATAAAACATAAAAATATTACTAAATATTTTCAAAAACACAACCATCACATTCTTAGTTGAGTATCACAACTGATAACACATACACGATAAAGAATGTAATACTTTTTATTTTCCTTACAGTGTTATATCACAAGAGATAAATAAGTATCACTAACAAATATCAAAATGAAAACATCTGAAAATGGACAAAAACGTATAAAATTGAATGAAAAACGTACGAAAACGGACAAAAACCTCTGAAAACGGACAAAAATGTATGAAAAAGGACGAAAACGTATAAAAACGGATGAAAACGTATGTAAAGAGACGAAAACGTTTGAAAATAGACGAAAACGTAAAAAATGGATGACAACGTATGAAAACGTTTGAAAATGGACGAAATCGTATAAAAACAGACGAAAATACATGAAAACATAAAAATACAGACGAAAACGTCTAAAAACGGACGAAAATACATGAAAACCTAAAAAAACAGACAAAAACGTATGAAAATAGATTAAAATGGCCGAAAACGTAAGAAAACAGACGAAAATGTATGAAAGCGTAAAAACACGTCAGCGTTATGAAAAAATGGGCGAAAAGAAAAGCGGATGAAAATGGATCGAAAGCGTAAGAAAATGGGCGGCATTATGAAAACAAACGAAAACGTAAGAAAAGCGATGCAGCGTGTATGAAAACGGACGTAAATGGTAGCGTAAGGATGAAACGTATAAAACGGACGAAAACGTCTAAAACCAGAAAAAAAATGTCTAAAAATGGACGAAAACGTAAAAACGTATGAAAATGTTTGAAAACAGGCGAAAACGTATGAAAACGTACAAAAATCAAAACGTCGAGAAACGGATGTAGCGTCACAGCGGATGAAAACAGACGAAAACATCTGAAATCAGACAAAAACGTAAAAAAAATGGACGAAAACATATGAACACGGACGAAAACATATAAAAATGAATGAAAACGTATGAAAGCGAAAAAAAACTTAAATAAAAAAACGTGAATTAAAAAAAAAAGAAAAAAAAAACAATATGTATCTAAAATAAAAACGTGAATTAAAAAAAAATGTATCTAAAATAAAACGTGAATTCGAAAAAATAAATAAAAGAAAAAAGAAAAAAAATGTTAATAAATAAGAAAAACAAAAAGACAAAGAAAAAGGAGAAAAAAAAAACATGTACTTAGGTTTCCATATTAAATCTTAGGTTTATCCCCACCATTGGATCAAACTAGATGGATGGTGAGGATTTGTCCCTTAGTAAGCAACAAAATAAGAGTAAGCATTTACTACAAATTGTTAAAAAAAAATATTTATAGCATAGTGAATATTTGTTGAGAATCCATAGGTCTCGTGATTACTGTCCAACCTATAAAACAAACTTATGAATATTCATCTTAACATGTAATCTGAGGATTGGAAAACTATTTTTTGAAAAATGTTTAGTTGTTTGTGATAAAACTTAGTGCTTGATAATGTAACTACACATTCGGCAAAATGCTTATTTAATAATAACAATTTTAGATATGGCATCGAAGTCACATAGCTAACACCCATGGAGATTGGAGGATGACCCTGTGGACCTCTGGATGCCTTATATTCACCGCTTCAATATTTGAATCATCTTGTGAATAAAACTATAATCTGTTAAAAGAGAAACTTCGTGGTTAAATTTCTCGCTTCTTATAATCAGTAAGCTTTATCCAAGTCTCGACACTACATATACATGCCCTTGCATTAGTAGCATGGATACACTCCATCTATATAAATCACTCCATCTATATAAATCTCCTTCTCATCTTAAACTAATTATGCATATGTGTCACACCCCCAAAAGGGCGTAGCGAAAAGACATTCGGGGCGTGACTTCATAGCACAAAACATAAGGCATAAGATAATAGAGAAGTCATTAAATGAAATTCACACAACCATAGTCATAAGTCTTACGAATCCCACAACTCGAGATAAAACATGTGAACACACGATACGAAACGATACTAAACAACGAAGTCTACAATAAAGCACTAACGCAAATCCCCAAGGACACGCAACCCAAGAGAGTATTGACTTAAGTCTCACTAGGCAAGGCAGGAGCTCTATCCTCCCTAAGCATGATTTAGTTATCACCTGAAAATTAATACTCGAAAACGTCAACTTAACGTTGGTGATCTTGTAAGTTTAAGAAATAACCCATTTGCCGTGCTTAGGATACAAGTAGGACAATAGTGCATAATAAAAGCGCAGAACAAATAGTACAAATAGTTATCCAACCACAAACCAAATTAATAGTCACAAGCGCTTTAGATTTCTAAACATGACGCCTACTAGCTCGAGCTAAACAATTGACTTAATAGTCATTAACATATTCATCAACATAGAAATCATGTACGAATTAAACACTAGCACTCAAGTACGCAATTATAAACACATATATTGTCCAAAGAAATAAAATAGTTTAGCACAACGTAAAGTAATTGAAATAGCATTTGAGTATCATGTTCTCCCAAGAAATAGTTAAAAGGGGGACACGAGAACTCACCTCAATGAAGTATTACAACCGGGAAAATAGTAATGCCCAACGTGCAAAGAAACCTTAACCGCGACCTAAGAAATAAGCCTTTTTAAGAACAATTCGATATGTACTATATGCATATGATTTCACAAAGTTTTATCACTCTTATTTATTTGTAGTGACGTTTTACAAAGTTATGTAAGTCGATCATTTAAGAAAAAGTAGTCAAAATGTGTTTTTAAACTCTTAAAAACCTTAATTATAAGTCTTGTTACTTTTTAAGTTAAACCCGACTTCATTTGACCGTATCTAATTCGTTTTAAGCTCGTTTTTCTTCGTTAAACTCTCTAAATGTATGTGGATGTGTCTACTTTCATTATTTCAAAGCCTCGATTTGTCAAAATATGTTTGGGGGTAGATTTATATTAAAACAAACTGTGACCTGATGTTACTCATTTTCAGAAAAGTTCTGTCATAATTAAACTAGAGTTAATTGCATTTTTGGTCCCTGTGGTATGGTCAAATTGCAGATTTGGTCCATAAAACTTTGAAAGTGTACCAGAGGTCCCCATTTTCAAGTTTTCGTTGCATGTTTAGTCCCTGATCAACATAAAATGTCTAAAATGCCCTTGTCTTCTTCTTTCCTATTTTCTTTTCAGTCCATCCTTTTAGTTTCTTACATAAATGGTCCTTGTGTCTTGCCATGTTCTATAAATTTAGTCCGATTTTTTTTATTATTTATTTAACTATTAATATTTATTTAACTATTAATATTACATAAATGGAACAACAGTGTAATTTTCAAAAAAATTTTAAAAAAAATTCGAAAATTTTCAAAAATTTTTAAAAAAAAAATTTTGAAAATTTTATTCGGAATAATTTTTGAATATTTTTTTTTCGAAAAATTTTTTTTTTCGACAAAACTTTTTTGAAATTTTTTTTCAAAAATAATTTCAAAAAAAATTTTCGAATGTTTTTTTTTGAAATTTAAAAAAAAAAAAAAAAAGAATTTTGAAAAATTTTTTTTCGAATTTTTTTTTTTTAATTTTTTCGACAAAATTTTTTGAAAATTTTTTTCGAAAAAAAATTATTTGAAATTTTTTTTTTCAAAAAAAATTATTCAAAATTTTTTTTTTCAAAAAAAATTTTCAAAAATTTTTGGAAATGTTTTGAAACTTTTTAGAAAAATTGGTTAACTTATATTAGCCATTAGATAAAAGCGGATGAAAGCAGATAAAGAAGGATAAAAAAAACGTAAGAAAAATGGGCGGCGTAAAAAAATGAAAACTTAAAAAATGGACGAAAATGTATAAAAACGGACGAAAACGTATAAAAACGGATGAAAATGTAAAAAAAACAGACGAAAATGAAAAAAACAGACAAAAACATATAAAATAGGATAAAAACGTAAAAAAAACTTACGAAAACGTAAAAAAACAGACGAAAACGGATGAAAACGTAAAAAAATGATGAAAACATATAAAAACGGACGAAACGTAAAAAAACATATGAAAACGTAAAAAATGATGAAAGCGTGTAAAATGGACAAAAGCGTGTATAAATACTACAGCGTATATAAACGGTTGACGTATAAAAGCGGATGAAAGCAGATAAGAACGAACTTAAACGTATTAAAACGAATAAAAATGTATGATAACGTAAGAAAAACTAATAAAAACGTAAGAAAAAATAAAAAATTGGCGAAAACGTATATAAACGGCGAAAATGTATAAAAAGCGAATAAAAGCGAATGAAAATGTATAAAAGCGGATGAACACGATATGAAAGCGTAAGAAAAACGGAAGAAAAGCGTAAGAAAAGCGTATAAACGGAAGAAAAACGATATAAAAGCGGACAAAAACGATATATAAACGGCGAAAAGGTATATAAAAGCGGACGGCGTATAAAAATTGGCAAAAACGTATAAATAAGGACGAAAGCGGACAAAATGTAAGAAAAACGGACGTATAAAATAGCGAAAACTTATAAAAAAAATATAATACTAATATTAATAGTTAAATAAATAAATAAATAAAATTAGACTAAATTTGTAAAAATGGCAAGACACAAGGACCATTTATGTAAGAAACTAAAAGGATGGACTGAAAAGAAAATAGGAAAGAAGAAGACAAGGGCATTTTAGACATTTTATGTTGATCAGGGACTAAACATGCAACGAAAACTTGAAAATGGGGACCTCTAGTGCACTTTCAAAGCTTTAGGGACCAAATCTGCAATTTGGCCATACCACAGGGACCAAAAATGCAATTAACTCATTAAACTATTACAAACTCGTTTTCTAAAGAAGACACTTGTTTCAAAAGCCTAGGTTCATTTTTTCGAGTCTACTTTCCAAAAATGTAAGTCACACTTCTCAGCTCATCACAAATTATTTTATAAAGTAAAAAATGTACAAGTGTGTCAAAGCTGTTAAAAATCAAAATCTATAACCTATCTTCTAGGGGTTGTATCTCCTTCGTTATATATCATCATGACTTCATCCAGATTGTTGTGGATAGTTTTAAGTGTCCTCTACAATAGTTATTGACAACATTTTTACCCGTCTAGTGCTTAAGGTGGTCGTTTTCACAAAATACAAACGGTACTCAGAATTTTGTTAGTATTGACTAAGGATTGCATAACATTTATTAAAAATAGTAAATGAACTCTAAAAATTACGAAATTCGACGTGGAAAATCCTAAGACATATATATAAGTATTTAAAATCGGCTTCGCCGTGAAAAATGTTTAGGATGGGTTTTTATAGCAAGTACACGACTGACACTTTGAGACAGCTTTTATGTTTTTTAACTTATGTTTATTTCAATTTCAACACAAACAAGTTTACATAGGTGATAAAATAAGAACATGGAATAACATATAAACATGAAATAAGTGTGTCAATGAGTTTTATATAACTACTAAAAAATCCATGACTTCAACTCCTAACCCTAGCTTTCACCACAACCCTTATACTAATTAAATCAAAGCTTCCAAGAACTAATATTTACCCTCTCCCTTGCCCTATGATGCTGCTGAATTCAAGAGGAGACAAAGAAAGTGTTTGTGTTTTGATTTGGTGTAAATGAGAAGTGATTAGGTAGGGAAGTTTATATAAGAGTAGTTTTATAATACTTAAATCTCATTTTGGCCTTTATAGTGAATTTTTAACCAAATTTAGAATCGGGTGTGTTGGTACTTGTGGTGTTGCCGTGAATATGGAAGCAAGGGAGGGATTCAAGACTTATTTTTTGTGTAAGGTATCACAAGAGTGTATATGGCTTGTAATAACATGATATAGGCAATGTAGTAAATCAAGTAGGATGACAATGCTGGGTTTTCCCCAAATAGAAGTGGTAGGTGGTATTTGAGACGGGGTATGAAAAGAATTCAAAATTTGATGTGGTGATGCCTAATGCATGCATGCACAATGTAAACGTAAAATGTAAAAGTTTTGAGTAAAACTTATAAAAACAAATGCATAGCCATAGACCAATAAAACATGTTTGTAAAAGTCATATAGTACATATCTAAGATAGACTAAACTTAGTCTAGAGCAGGTTTACGTTTAACGTTGTTTTCCATTTTACACGACAAACTTAACAGTTATACGTTTAAGGAATAAATTTAAGTACTCAAAGTAAATAGTTTTGAGTTTAGGGTTGAATAATGATCTGAAAAATGTGAATTGCTACAATATGCTCTACAACTTTTAACTAACTTAAAATCATTCTCTATCTAAGAGGTTTGTGTTTTGTCAGTAATAGAATTGCAATTAATAGTGCCACTCATCTCATCATTGTTCTCCTTTGTATCACTTAAATTATAACTCTTTGTAGCTAAAAGCACAATTAAGGTCTAATTTGTTTTAATAAAGCACAAATTACTTTTATTCAGACAACAATTTATTTAGTTATACTAAATCAAAAAGAGCTTATGCTATACCTTTAGTCATGACATACGGCGTAGCTAAAGATATAAAACATATTTTATTACTAAATTTGGTGAAATTAGATTAAAAAAAGTTATATACCGTATACCTTAAGCGATGACATATGTGATCGCTAAAATTATAATACATTTAAAAAAAAATCAAAAATAAGTTATTTTTGTGTTTAAAATAAAAATCAAGGTTTAAAACACCTTTAGCGACTACTCTATCATGGTAAATGTCAAGAAAACGCTTAGTGCGCCGTTTGTCGTCGTTGAATTAACCCGCTCTCGTATTTTCTTTGATAAAAAATCATCATTATTTATATGTGATAATTATACGAAAATGTATCTAACTTGTCATTTTTTAGTGTTGTGTAACTAACTTTTGTTTTTTTTTTTGCTATTTTATACTCATACTTTTGAATTTCGACATTTGTATGTATTTTGTGACTAATTTACCCTTAAATTTTTAAACAACCTATTAACACCGAAGAGTAAAATGGTCATTGCAAATGAACAAAATACATACAAAGGTCGAAATTTAAAAGTTTAAATATATTATAGCAAAAAAGAAAAGTTGGGTGACAACACTTGAAAAAAATGTAAAGTTAGATACATTTTAAGATAATTATTAAGTAAGTTTGTTGATTTAGTGTGTACATATTTTTATGGGTTATTAGCATAAAAAAACATCATACTTGTCACTTTTTGTCATTGTATGTTGCGTATTTTTTTTTCCTTAACTTGACACCAACCATTTAAAATCGTGCTATTGTGTGTACTTTGTGACTATTTTATCCTTACCTTTTTCAAATTTTTAAAGGTAAAATGGTCATTTTCATGGCTGAAATAATCGAAAAGTACACACAATAGCACGAATTCAAAAGGTCGGTGTCAAGATGAGAAAAAAAACGTAACATACAATGACGAAAAATGACAAGTATAATGTCTTTTTATGCTAATAACGCTATTTTTATTTAGTATTAAGTAAGTTTGTTAGATTTGTTGTGCACATCTTATGTCCATTGGGATTTGGGATAAAGCCTTTGGTTATTGCTAATAACCTCTTTCAGCTTTGTTGTTAACAAGTACTACCTCCGTCTCAAAATTATAGTCCCCGTTTGACTTTTTTGGTCTTTCTCTTTCAACTTTGACCATAAATATTTTCGTTTATGTTATACAATAGTTGATGAAAATTATACCAAATGAAAATACATTAAAAACTCAATCCATTCATATATTTTGCATCAAATATTATATAACAAAAAAAAAATACTTAAGGTCAAAGTGGTAAAAGTGAAAAATAGAAAGGGGACTATAATTTTGAGACGGAGGGAGTAGTTTTTAATATGGAAAATGGTTGGCATGTCTAAATGGCATGACTAATTTTATGCCTAATCCACTCAACATATGACAAGTGTAGTATGGTGTTTCTCTCTCTTCATGATAGCCTTTGATCACTCAAAGTGTTGTAATCTAATAGTTAGGCATGAAATTAGGCATGCCAATCACTACTCTTTTAATATTTATGTTAAGACAATGCACAATATTTTAACAAAATCATTTAAAATCATCCAAATTCAGTAAAATTTTTTCACACGCAAATTAAATTCACTTCCCTTATTGGTCATATTAGCGTAAAATGTCAAGCATATGTATGACTATCTCTTAATATTAGCTAATTTTATAAAAAGTTTATTGTTATCAAAAGCTTTAAAGAGCTGTCGCTAGCATTTCTCAAAGCTTTTTCAAGTAAAGAAATTTGAGACGGACAACTTGTCATCTTTTTTATGTCAATAGGACAGTGAATGTAACTAAATCCAACAATTATTTTGAAAAATAATTGTATGTTTTTTTTAGATGATACACTTACACTGCGTGTTCGGGGTCAAAAGAACTTCCTTTTCGTCGAGCAAGTTTTATAACACCCTAGGCAGTGAACCTAATCGTTGTAGTGTAGTATTAGGGTAAGCCACGGGTATTGATATCGTTCTCTAGGGGAATAGGAATGCTAGTGAGAAATTACTACGCCAAGGTTGGGGTTGAGGAAGATTATTTTTTTAGCTTTTTATGTTTTTTTAGGAAATGGAAATGTACGAATCTCGGGGTTTGGATTTGGGGGGTGGTATTTCTACCGATTACTCTACTATTATCTAATCTAATTAATTAAGCTAGGGGTAGTCTATGTCTATTGTTGTGTGCTCGTATGATGATTTAAAAATGTGTTTACTTAGGTTTTATTATTCCCTAGTTATCTCCTATTGATGGTTGAATTGTCACGTCCTTATTCTTAATCGCATTGTGTGTCTAAAGTCGCAGGGTATGCGTTTATCCCTAACTCTTTGAAGCTACCAAAGGTTAATGACTACAAAATCTCTAGGATTCATAAACTTAACACTAAGGTACTCTTTGGATGTTTAGCCTACGATTCCACTAGTGACTATAAGCTAAGGTTCACAAAGATTAATCAAGCATTAATGACACAACGGATGACCTATCGCAATACTAGATCAATAACAATTATGATAAGAGACAACCAATCAATATTCAATAACTAAGTTTCATATTACCTAAGCAAACACACAAGTAAATTAGCCGGACATGGGAAACAGCAAGCATACACACAATCAATTGAAGACATAATTGAATTAATGAAGTAAAACACTTATCTTGATGTAAGATAGGGTATGGAACCTAAAATACTGTACAAGACAGCCTTGGTTCGGTTTAGGTTTTTACTCCACAAAACTACGACGGAAACTAAAAATTGGATTCTATATATAGTTTTACAAACTGCGACGGCGTCACTCTTTAATTGTGACGCCGTCGGGTCACTGTCATTAGGGTTTCGTCTTGGCCACGTAAACATTGTGACGGTGTCACCTTATGTCCGTGACGCCGTCGCCTTCAATCTATGACGCCGTCTGGATCAAATCTAGGCCGTCTGAGCTGCGACGCCCTACTCTTTTAAAATCTGATCCGTCGCTGATAATTAGAAATTTGGCTCTGGACCGTCACAAAAATCACGACGGCGTATGCATTTTGGCGATGGCGCCATCCCCTTTTGAACGTGGCGCCATCCCCCGAGTTCAGCTTTGAGTGTCTCGATTCTTGACTTTGGCCATTTTCTTCGTATATTCGCCCCTTTTCGTCCGAATAAGTGTCATTCCAGCAATTTGCCTTCAAGAGACCTAAAAAGTGAAAAGGAACGAAATTAAGTAGTAACGGATACAAAAGTGATCAATTAAGGGCTTAAATGACCCCTCAAAAGTGTACCTTTTAAATCCTTATCAAATATCCCTACACTTGTTATTTGCTTGTCCTCAAGCAAATGTGATTTTAGCCAATTAATTTATAAGTTAGGGGTCATGAAGGATTGGTTTAGAACAATCCACAACACATATAAGCCCCGCAAAAGTCATAACAAGCACGGAAATTACATACTAGCACCTCACAAGGGGTGTTTGGATACTCACATCTCTCGGGTGTATATGAAATATATCAAAGTGGAAATGGAAGATAAACACTCATTAACCGGTCCTAGTACATAGATTACCATAGGCTTGAGACTAGATCAAACCTCCATCGCCTTGGCCTAAGCACCTAGGAAAGACTATCCAAGAGGTCTTTTAAAGGGTTGTAACGTTAGGCTTACGGTAGGGAAACAAAGGGTTTGGTGGGATAGGCGATTTAGTGGTGGCAAGTCAAAAATCTTTATGTTACAAGCATGCGAAGAATGGCGTTACTAAGCCAAGACTTGACACTCTAAACTCTAGATAACTGAAATAAAGATACATATATTTAAAGATAGATGTAGGATGGTAGCCCGTATGTTTTTTCAATTTATTTATTATTATTTTTTTTCATACACTTTTAATCTACCATCATCTACGATAACATCAAAATGATAGGGATTTATAGGCACATCCCTACACTTGAGTTTTTATTACTCTAACACTAATTTGACCCGAATTGAAAAAGATCAAAACACTTGGAGTATATTATTACGCAAATAAAGGGAATTTGAATTTAACGTTCCCTTCCCGTCATTTCATAAAATTTAACTTTTCCCATGAGTCCCAATCGTCCCAAAACTGTGTACAAAGGATATGACTCGACTTAGCAACTTATGCAAGCAACTAGATAATTGAACTAAGGGTTTAGTATGATAACAATAATGCACTAAAAGTGAGTGCATGCAAGGTAGGCTAAGGCGATTTGGGTGTACATTTGGGGGTGGGGTGTAAACAATGCTCTTCATTGATATTCGGGGAAATATCACGAGAACCGCGAAAAGGATAGGCTATGAGTGGTTAACTAGGGGTATCGTGTACTAAAGATGAGTACAACGCAAAGGTGTGGAGGAATTACTCAACCGATGTGGAAGAATTAATTATATTACGGGTATCAAACAAGGGTTATCCTAATGCCTCTTATCATTTAGTTATTCCTAACTACACAAGTGTAGTCTTACTAGCGATCTCGGGATGCAACACAAAACAAGTTCTAGAATCTATTATACTACCGGTTCACACTCTAAGCATTAAAGATGAATGCTTTAATTCCTACTAATCTAAGGGCGATCCTCAAATTTTGGGTGGAATTTAGGTGGTAAAGGGTTTTTGTGCTAGTCATGCAATTTCCTATCCATGAGACGCTTTATTAAGACTAATGGCCCACTCCTACATGTCATAAAAAATTTTAAATTTGATGCCAAAATTACCCTAACCGACATTTTCTCATGGTTTATTACACAAATAAAATTGGACAAAGCAAATAATCAAGGATAAGCATAGTTTCAAAGTTCTCGTTTTATTTTCCCTCCCTACACTTAAACTGAACATTGTCCCCAATGTTCCCGAAAATATCAAAATTATGATAATAGAAGGTAATTAAAATGAAAGAAACTAATACTCCCACTGATTAGCCCAGTAGGATCCATGTGTGAAGTAGTGGTTACATCTTTCCTCAAGAAGAATGTTATGCGTGAAAAAGCTCCATCCATTCTTTTGTATCCTCTTCTTGATAAATTAAACACGCACACTTGAAAAAACAAAGCGAAACCTTCGCGTAAAATCGTGGTAACAATATATATACAAGACTCTACTTAAACTAAGATATAATGCTTGTGGAATGGATGTTTCTGATTTTACGGAAAATTAAGACACAGGAAAATTCAAAAATTTATAAGTAGCTCGGCGAGAAAAGTAATAAAACGTTTTGCACTCCTCTTGTGTGACGACGCCGTCGAGTTATCACAGGCTGGTGCGATTTTTTGGAAAAAGTGCGGAAAATTTATATCTTTAGAATCTGGAAAAAGTCCTGCAAAAACATCCATTATGACTCGATACAAGCATTTGACTCGAACAAACACACATGTATATCTTTTAAATAATTGTGTTAGGATTTGGAAAATCCAATAGTTAAAGTGTCGGTCACCTCAATTATATGTAATCGTTAGAAAGCTCGTAGTCGTAGTTATTTAATGTTAAGTAGTATTTAGTTTGTAACAGTGGAGGACGACGGGTCTTTACCCACTTGTATGCCCGATCCACGCCCGTCAGTGGCGTTTATGTAATGACTATAAATACTCTCTACCTCCCAAGGTAGAGAGTTGGAGCTCATAATAAGATTTTTCTTTCTCTCACTAAAGTTCCCAAACCTCTAACTTTCTCTCTCTAAAACATCTTATACGCCTACTTTGTTTATGGTTTGATGTGTATGTGAAATCCAATATGTTACAAATGGTATCAAGAGCCATGGTTAGATCATCTCTTACACATCTTTGGATTTCTAGTGGTTTTTAGATGGTTTTTGAGTTTGAAAAAGTTTAGTGGTTTTTGCATCATTTGGTTCACTTCTTGTGTTAAAGTTTGAATTTTGGGTGTACTTTTGTGTTTAGGATCATTATATGTGCTTGGGTTTTGATTTGGTAAGCTTGAATCATCGTGGTTGAGCTTGTTTTGGATTGAAAAGTGTGTTTTAAAGTTTTTCTTGGTAGCGACTTGGGTCTCGGTGTGAATTTCTTGGTAGCGACTTGCTTGATAAAAGTAGCGAGTTGTAGTGTGTTTTGGTAGCGACTTGGTCGTAGCGACTTGCCTCTTGAGATAAGCCGACAAACAGTACACTTAGTGGATTCTCCACTACGGGTAGCGACTTGGTAAGGTAGCGACTTGCTTTCAATTTTGATAGCGACTTGTTCTTTAAGTTTCTTAGCGACTTGGTGGTAGCGATTTGGTCCTTAGCGAGTTGCTATTTAGCGATTTGACATCTTAGCGACTTGGTGTATAGCGACTTCTTTGTCAAAATTAGTAGCGATTTGGAAATTTAGCAACTTGTCTTCAAATTACTTAGCAACTTGGTGCCTAGCGACTTGGTTCAAGGATTCTTAGCGACTTGGTTGACTTTGTGTGTATACTGGTTTTCTCTTGATTTAGTAAAATCCCGTGAAAGAATCTATTTCCGGTTTAATCATTGAGTTATAAAATCCCGTGTAATCTTTAACATGTCTACCAACATACCTACACTCATCTCCACTGTTGCCGAGGATGTTCAAGCGGTGGTTTAGATACCGTCCACCCATGCTTGACAGGCTGACTACGACTCTTGGGCTCAAAGAATCAGTTATGCTTGTCTTGGAAAGGAAAATGGGGTCAACATTCTCAAATCGATTGATGAAGGACCTTATCGAGATAGAGACTACAAGAGAATTAATTGATCTATTGCAGATGGAACAATAATCTATGGGATAGACAGACCAAAGACATATGATGAGCTCAATGATAAGGAGAAAAAGAGATTCGATCTTGATATCGGGGCTTCTAACATCGTACTTCAAGGTCTTCCAAAAGACATCTACAAGCTTATCAATCACAACACCGATGCCAAGGCAGTGTGGGATAATGTCAAGATGCTTCTTTCGGTTCGAATTAACTATGGAAGACAGAGAATCACAACTCTATGATGAATTTGAGCACTTCAAGATGAAACCAGATGAGAGTGTCTATGAGTATTACGTGAGATTCCACAAGCTTGTTAATGACATGAGGAACATCAAAATGACTATGCCAAACATTCAATTGAACTCAAAGTTTGTGAACAACATGAATCCCGAATGGCACAAGTTTGTCACCTCTGTGAAGCTAACCAAAGGATTGAAGAATACAAACTATGAGCAACTCTATGCCTTCCTTCTTGAGAATGAGAGACATGCTATGTTTGAAAAAAGGATTCTTGATCAGTTCAAAACAAACCGGGGAGAGACAAGCTCATCAAATGATTCAACTGCCTTCTACTCAAACATTGGAATTACCACCAAAGCATCTCAAGTTATACCCATGGGTAATGGTAATCACAAACTCATTCCGGATCCTATGTTCAAACAAGCTGATCTTTGATGCACCGTGGAAACTTCATTAATTAACTGGCTCTCCTGATCAGTCAAAACATGAACTCTCTTCCACACACCAACAACAATCTCGAGCGCATCCAATCCACACAATCAAGCCACTGTCAGAGATGGGAAAGTTATGGTGCAACCAGTTCAAGAAAGACATTATGAACAAGGAAGAGGTGGAGTCGGTAGAGGATATGTGGCAAATCGGAATAGGGGAAGGAATGGAAATCAGGGACAAGCAAAGCCGATCAAGTGTTACAAGCTGTGGTGGTGAGGGACACATTGCAAGGCGCACATCGCCAAAACGCCCTCAGAATGCAGTACTTCCGGGGATAAGATGTTGCTTGTTCAAGCTCGGGATAATGGTGCAGCTTTGGATGAAGAAGAGTTGTTGTTTCTTCCTGAAGGAAATGCCAAGACATATGATGCAGATGTGGATGAGCAGCCAATTCAAGAGATAGGCAACAATCATCAGAATGCCTTTCAAGTCGCTGATTGTGATGCATATGACTCGGCGTTGATGATGAACCTACTGCACAAACAATTTTCATGGCTAGCATTTCTCCAATGGTCCCTCCTAAAGTCTCTTCATCACCACAATCTGGTCCATCCAAAGACAAAATCATTTCGAGGTATAAAACTATACGATGAAGTTGATGAGCAAAAGATACATGACGATGTACAATCAACTGTAATTATTGAGTCAGATATTGAAAATATGGGTAATATTAATGTTGTCCCATATGATCAATATGTGAAACAAAGTGAAAAGTGAGATTGTGCCAAGTGATGTATCTTGTGCGATCAATGATGACTTTGTTTTGATGAATACACCGCATGTGCCCACGATGATCTGGCATATCTCTGAACTTAATGCCTATAAAGAACATGTTGCTATCTATGAACAACGAGCTAAGTTTGAATTAACTACTCGTGAGCATGAGTTGGATAACCAAATGCGTACAATTATTAGAAAAAGTAATTTTAGAGAAGAAGTGTTAAAACAAGAGTTAAACTCCTTACAAGAAAAGCTTTCTAAAACTGCTAAGCAAAAACAAGAACTTCAAGAAAATGTTAAAGTGCTTAAGCAGGAATTTCATGCTAAGGAATCAAAAATTTTGAATGATTTTTTCCAATCTAAAGACTTTGAAAAACAAGCTTGAAAATGAGTTGTACGTACAAGGGAATACCATTAGACGCTCACATGGTCACTAAGCATATAGTTTTAAGCGATAAGCATAGTGTTCCCATTATAGATAAACCCAACCATGAGTACGGTAAGATAGCAAAGGCGGCTCAAAATGTAATCTATGATGGCAATTAGATTCTTAAACCTAGACAGAAACCTAGTTGCATTGAGTGCATCGAGGAAGATAGAAAATTAGATGATGCATCTAGGGAGAAAATGAATAAGAAGCTAGAAGATCCTGAATGTAAAAGAATAACACAACGATCAAACCCCATGATTACAAGAAGGAAAACCGGATTTCCTTAAACAAGTTTAAGCCTCAAACGTTGTTAACACATGAACAAATGTTCTGGAAAAAGGACTTAGATAAGCAAAAAGCAGAGAATCTTGTTGTTAAACAAACCCTCCCCTTAGGAAAATGCTGCAAATGCATCGTGTATCCTCCAAATAAACCAATGCATTTAGTTCCTAGAACTATTGCCACTAAGAGCAAGACCTTAATCAGTCAATATGTTATTTTTCAACTATTTGTCGATTTTGAGAAAACTTGTAAGAAAAGGATCACACCCACTGGGATAACTGAAGGGAAAGGGGTTTTGAGCAAACAAAAGAATGCTATTTAACTGAGGTCATGCCTTTCTTTAAACAACTAAAAGATCATTTTGAGAGTCTTAAAAAGGGATTGATTCAGATATTAAAGGAATGGAAAAGGAATTTGATGCAATGATTGTTGAGGTTAGTGACTATGAGCGAGCATTAAAATATAATGAGATTGAGAGGAAGAACTTGCATACCTTAATGAGAATCTTATTTCGAATGTATTTCTCAAGATGTGTTCTTACCGCCACTAATTGTTCTATTACAGCTTCTCAATTTCATGAATTATCTGTTGCTTTGAAAGTCTCCCATGATCGTGTCATTGAGCTTGAAGTCAAAAACTCTAAACTAAGTGAGAAAATTGAACAGGATGATCATGATAATTTGGTAAAACATTTTTCTAAACTAGAAGTTGAACATTTTGAGTTACAACTAAAATATCAACATCTCAAAGAAAATGTTAAAACCTCAAACATCAAGATATCCTCGGATGTTCTAGAGTTTGATGCAGTTTTTGAAATTAGCAAACGTGATGAACAGATTTGAGCTCATTGTAACACGATCAGAAAGTTGAAAGCCCAAATTTTCTCAAAATTTTCATTTTCAAAACTTGGTTAATGCTTTACAAAAGGAAAATGAGAGTTTTCTAGAAGAAAATGAAAAGGTTAAACGTCATTTCAATGAGTTATATGAGTCAATAAAAGTCACTCGTAACAAAATAATGAACAAATAACGTTGCAAAAGGAAATTGAGAAATCCAAGAGTCGCAAAAGGGAAAATGCCAATGACCAATGGGAGAATGTTGCATCAAAGTGCATGGTTGTAATAAATATGCTTTGTATGTGAAATATGTTCCTCTTCATCTTAGGAATAACAAACTTGCCATTCAAACATATTTCTCATACCTTAAGGATAGTCTAGAATGTCTCCGTGAGATTGTAGAAGAGGATAAGATAGAGAAACCACTTGACAATGCAATTGGCCATGCATGCTTATATGCCAAACGATCTCAAGAACTTCTAGAATGCTTAATTACAATATGCCCTAAATCCCTAGGTGAGCAGGTCAATCCCTTGATACCGTGTTCTATGCCTAGTGCCAAGTATGCAACTCATTCAATGCCCAATGTTATGAATGTGAACTTTAGTATGCCTTCAAGTAGTTCGAATCCTGCACACTCTAGTGTTAAGAAAGTGAACTTCGGTGCACCTTCAAATAGTTCACATCCCACATCTAAACGTGGAAATGCAAAAGTAGTAAAACCAACTAATATTCCCATTCCCTCTTGAGTAATCGTGACATTAAAGCAGCGGTCAAAGTCTCAAGGCAATACAAGGAATGATAGGAACTTGCAAGCTAAGAATGTGCATTGGAAGAAAGTAGAAGATCACCGTAGGGAGAATTTGAATAAAATAAATCGTGTTGATTCTAGTATTAGCCATAGAAGCGTCTTGTAATTAATTCAATTCGATACTATTTGCAAACCATGTAATGATGTCCGCTTTGAATTCGCTAATCATGATTATGGTGTGAATGCTTTGTCTAATGTCAAATGCCCGCTTAAAATTGTTAATGCAAAAAATCATGCAAAGAAGGCTAAAAGGCAAAGCGAAGAAAGTTAGAAAAACAAGTGGAAACCCAATGTGGGAAGAACATTTAGTAAGATAGGTTATCAATGGATACCTTTTGGCCATAAGGTAATCGTTTGCCCTCAATCCCGCTAAGACAATGCCCTCTAGTAAATGGATGCCTATTGGTAGAACTATTCCCTTAAGAAGTGAACATACTTTGAATAGGTCAAATACGGATACTAGCACTACATCTATTTTTGATGATTCCATTGCTTCTATTTCGATATGTGGGTGGGTGTTCCAATCGCTCTTACTAACCAAGTGGAACCCATTCTTGCATGGGGATCCCAATTATCCAGTTATCCATTCTTGTTTGTGTTCAACTGCAGATCGTTCAAATCGTTCGCGGTACTTGGACTCAGTCGTTCCAAGCATATGACAGAGACCGATCGCGGCTCATGAACTTGTGAGTAAATTCATCGGGACTGTTAGATTCGGGAATGACCATTTTGGAGCAATTATGGGTTATGGTGATTATGTAGTTGGAAAAGTGTAATCTCCAGGGTATATTATGTGGAAGGTCTTGGTCATAATTTGTTCTCTGTTGGTCAATTACGTGATTCCGATCTAGAAGTGGCTTTTAGAAAACATACTTGCTTCGTTAGAGAACTTGATGGTGTGGAATTATTAAGAGGTACTCGTGGTTCTAACCTATACACCATCTCTATCGAAGACATGATGAAGTCTTCTCCAATCGCTTCTTGTCAAAGGCTTCAAAAACAAAGTCATGGTTATGGCATCGTCGTCTCAATCACTTGAACCTCGGCACCATTAATAACCTTTCGGAAAGGATCTTGTCGAGGCTTACCCGATTAAAATATGAAAAAGATCATCTTTGTTCACTTGCCAATTGGGTAAAAGCACGAAATATGCCCACAAACCAAAACCCACAAATTCATTAATGGAAGTTCTTCATACCCTTCATATGGATCTGGCGACCAATGAGAGTGCATACGATAAATGGGAAGAAATACATTCTAGTAGTTGTTGATGACTACTCTCGATTTACTTGGGTAAAGTTTTTGAGGACAAAGGATGAAACTCCGGATGTCATCATCAAACTAATCAAACAACTTGAGTTCGACTCTTTAACAATCGGTCGAATTGTTCTAATAGACAATGGCACAGAGTTTGTTAACAAAGACTTAATTCAGTTTTATGAAAGTGTTGGAATCGGTCATCAAAGAAGTGTTCCACGATCTCCTCAACGAGCGGTGTAGTTGAAAGACGAAATCGAACTCTTGTGGAAGCCGCAAGAACAATGCTAATTTACTCGAAGGTTCCAATGTTTCTATGGGCTGAAGCCATTGCCACCGCTTGCTACACCCAAAATCGTTCCCTTATACACACCTCTCATGGAAAAACTCCATATGAACTTGTTCATAAACGAAACCCTGATCTCTCCTACCTTCGTGTGTTTGGTGCTTTGTGCTATCCAACTAATGATGGTCAAGACTTAGGTAAATTAAGAGCAAAGGCGGATATTGGAGTTTTTGTTGGTTATGCACCAAACAAGAAGGGCTACCGAATCTACAACAAAGAGAACCGAAATATCATGGAAACAATTCACGTTACGTTGATGAGTGACGGTCAAATGGCTCTGGACAATCCAGCTTCTGGACCAAGCACTTCAAAACAGTCCCATTGGTTCATCACTTATACCAAACTTCTATCTCAGCAACTCCATATGTACCTCCATACGAAGATGATTTAAAGAAATTGTTTGATCCAATGTTTGATGAACACTATGAACCAAATGCTAATGAAATGTCAATTCCGTGAGGTCGCTCCTATCCCCTGTGAATGAAGTCAATCCTTCAGTCTCAATATCATTAAGTCAAGAAGCGCTTGCTGCTGATCACTCTGTCTCATCAACAAATCATCAATCATCAAATGTACATCATGGAATTATTTCTGGCATCAATGAAGAAGTTAATCCCTTTGCTACTCCCGAAGATGCTCCATTTGAATATATTTTGCTCTGAATCATCATCGAACCATCTTCATCGGGAGATATTGACTCAAGCTACTTCAGGTTCCACAACAACAATCACATGAACACCTTAGAAAATGGACACATGATCACCCATTGGACAACATCATTGGAAACCCCTCTCGCCCATATCCACAATAAAAAAAACTTACAACCCATGCCTTATGGTGCTTCTTCAACTCCATTACTCTCTAAGGTCGAACCAAAAGACATTAAAACCGCCATGAATGAAGATAGCTGGTTCAATGCCATGCAAGAAGAAATTCATGAGTTTGATCGACTTGATGTATGGGAATTAGTACCGCTCCAGACATGCTATGATCATTGCTATAAAATGGATCTTCAAAGTGAAACTTGATGAGCATGGTGATGTCTTAAAGAACAAGGCTCGATTGGTTGCAAAAGGATACCGTCAAGAGGAGGGTATTGACTTTGAAGAATCATTTGCTCAGCATTGCTCGTATTGAAGCAATCGTAATCTTCTTGGCTAATGCTACTAGCAAGAATATGGTTGTATCGGATGGATGTTAAAATCGCCTTCGAATGGAGATTTAAAGAGGTGGTTTACGTCGGCCAACGTACCAGAGGGTTTTGTGAATCAAAAGCATCCTACTCATGTCTATCGCTTGAAAAAGGCCCTTTACGGTTTGAAGCAAGCTCCTAGAGCATGGTATGATACGCTATCAAAGGTTTCTTCTATCTTCGGATTCACAAAAAGGAGCATTGATCCGACATTGTTCACCCGAAAGTCGGGCAAACATTTAATTCACGTTCAAATTTATGTTGATGATATTATCTTTGCCTCACCCCCCAATGAATGTGATCACTTTTCAAATGAAATGGGTTCCAAATTTCAAATGTCAATGATGGGACAAATGTCATTTTCTTGGGATTACAAATTTCACAAAGTCCGGAGGCATTTTTATAAATCAATCTAAATATGCAAATGAGATTTTAAAGAAATTTGGATTTGTATCATGTGACACCATTGACACTCCCATGATTGAACGCATACTAAACTGGATGAGGACAACTCGAGGGATCATGGTAGATCAAACGAAATATCGAGTATGATTGGATCCCGATGTACCTCACACTAGCGAACCGACATCTTGTTCGTTGTGTGCATGTGTGCTAGATATCGGGCTAAGCCTACTAAAAAGCACCTTGAAGCGGTTAAACGGGTCTTCGGTATCTCCAAGGAACCATCAATATGGGACTTTGGTACCCGAAGGACACGGTATGTCACTAACGACCTATGCAGATCTTGATCATGCAGGATGTCAAGATACACGTCGAAGTACGTCGGAGGTGCTCGCTTTTTGGGTGATAAGCTTGTGAGCTGGTCTTCAAAGAAACAAATGAGTACTTCTATTTCCTCTGAGGTGAATACATAGCCATGTCATCTTGTTGTGCTCAAATCCTATGGATGAGATCCCAATTATCGAACTATGGCTTTGAATTCAACAAAATCCCTCACTTGTGATAATAAAGTGCTATTGCTCTCTCATGCAACAACGTTCAACACTCAAGAGCAAAGCACATTGACATCCGACATCATTTCATCAGGAGCAAGTGGAAAACGGTGTGGTGGAACTCTATTTTGTGAAGTCGAGAATACCTTAGCGGACATCTTCACCAAAGCTCTTCCGAGAGAGCGTTTTGAGTTTATTCTTCCTCGACTTGGCTTGAAAAGCCTTCAACCGGAAACACTCAAACGTCTTCAGGAGGAAGACGAGGAGTAAAGGTCTTTCCTTCATCTATATTTTGTATATATTTATTCAAAAAGCAAAATACAAAATTATAAAACCTTCTAAAAGCAAATAGAAAAATATAAAACGTTCAAAAAATCCATAAAAATCAGAAAATCTCGAAAAATCTCAAAAAATATTGTCCTTTCTGTCTTTTCTTTCTTGATTCGATATATATCTACGGTCTTTGTCTTGTGTCAGTCAAAGAGTGACACGGGACTTTAGATGTTGTTCGAATGTTTTTAAAAAAAATCAAAAAATCAAAAAATATTTTTGGGAGAAAGTAAAACTATGGTTTATTGTCATTTCGAGTAAAGAACCCGCTTTTCAAAGAAAGAACGAGCCATGCTTTATCTCATGTTTCAAACCTAATGCTCTGATTCTAAAACAAATGTTTGTCATCAACAAGACAAATGTTTAACTTCAAATATTTTTCCTTCTAAAGATTCCTCTGAAAAATATTTGCAATCTTATGAAAACTCAATTGTTTTGAAAACACTTCGGACTCTATTTTTGAAAATCAAAAGAACTTATCAAGTGTCAAAATCTTAATTCATCAATCAACGACTTCCGTCACTGATTGAGGGGGAGAATGATTTTTCAATTAAATCAAAAAGTGTTCTTTTCAAACAATTTGCACTTAAATGAGTAAGGTCTACTCTAAATGTTTTACAAAATGTTACACAATTGGTTCAGACCTTGGTTATTATTATGTTTTCAAAAGATAATTATGCATGTTTAATCAATGGAGTTTAAAGTCTTAAAATCCAATCCTTATCGCTTAAAACACTTTCATAATTAAGTCACAATTCTCCTTAAAAGCTTTCAAAATCAATTTAAATCTACTGAGATCACAAATCTCAAATGATTTGATAATTGTGATCGGGGGAGAATTTGTGATTTAAATTGGATTTAAAGTGATAATTCGATAAATGGTTTCATAAGTGTTTAGCATGTTTTCCTCCCCGCAAGTGACAAACGATTTCAAATTTTCCATGCACATGTTGAGGGGGAGCATCTATTTTAAACCTCAAATTATTGAAACGCTGATGAATTGTCTCTAAGTGCAGGTTCCCTCTAATATGTGCAAAACTCTTTCAAAATTCGAGGCACATATTGAGGGGAAGCAAACTTGTGAAAACCTCATCCTTCCTCAAAATGTTTTATCTACTCAAATTGATTGGGAAGTGATGATGATCATTTTAGAAAATGTTAATCAAAAGATTGGACCTTTCATTCTTAATCTAACGATTTCAAAGATCTCTTGCCTCCATGTGCTAAACAAATTCTCGAAGTTTTATGCATATGTTGAGGTGGAGCATTTCTAAAATATCAAAACAATTAAGATACAAAATGCTTTGATTCTATATCACAAGTATCTTGATTGATTTTCAAATGGTTTTCAATTGGTTCAATGGCGGATGAACAATACCAAATAGACCGACCAACTTTACTTTATGTATGGTGATATAAGGATGATAAGGTTAGGTTGAGTTCCCATGATCCGCCAGAACGGAGGGATCTACCCAGGGACAATCCACTAGATAGTGTAGAAGTCCTTAGGTATGATGAAAAAGGAGAAAAGTGAGATATGGGAAGAGGACCTGAGACTGAGCTAGTCTTGGAATAAACCCAACAAGGTTCTAGTTATGAAGTCTCGGTAAGCACTGAAGGGGTTGAAGAATGAAAAGAATTGAATGTGAAAAAGGGTGAAAAGAAATAGCCCTCCATTAATTCAACCTTATGGCAGAAACCGGGTTCAATTCATATAATACTGGTTGTTACCAAGGTAACATCGGTATTGAAGACAAGACGCGTCATGGACCCAAAGTGGCGAGACCGCACTTCAACTTTTCAAACCACTCAAGTTCCTCTTAAAAGGACTTGTTTCATTCTCACGGGAACCGACATAATCTATCGACTTTCTCTTAGAGATTGTTGATATTGAAGAAGGAGACCCTCTCCCTAGTCTCCGGCATAGGAATCCAAATATGCACAAATTGAGTCTAGAGCCACGAGATCATCAATAAATCTCTTTAGGACACTTTCAATGAAGACTCTCTGTTTCACACAATGTGGAAAGAGAGATTATATCTTATGAGTCCTACGCATTATCCTTGTGGTATTGCCAGAACATCCAAGTGATATGCAAACATATTCACAATGAAGATGGAAAGCCTTCTGGAGCCAACATCAAACAAGCTCTGGTAGGTGGCATGTGAGATCTATCCAATAGATCAACCATGTGACAACCCAATGAGCGAAACAATGGGGCGATTCAATCTTTTGAATCAATCCTGGTTCAGGTTATGGATTGATGGATACCTTTGAAAACCGGTCGTTGTGCTTAAAAACTCTTTTCTTTAGCACATCGACTGTACTTATTTCTCAACATAAAAGGTGTTTATGATTGATAATTGATTTTCATTAAAACCTTCGTTGTATTGCAAAAACAATTTCTATTGAGCAATACACGATTGTTTTTCAAATCTCTTTTCATCAATCAGTGAATCTCATTTACGGTTCACTCACTCCGTGTTGTCTTCTTTGAGACGTTCGGTTTGAGAACGACTAGAGCATACGTGAAACCCTGTCAAGGAAATTCTTCGAATTATACATGATCACATGCAAGGTACTTGTAAAATCTTGATCAACGGAACCGTGGGCGTGTACCTCAATTCAATGAAAGTGATCAAAGACACTTTCGTTTGCTTTATTGCTAATTGTCTTATGCAGGTACACCCCAATGTTTGCAGCTGATCAGAATGGAGCGGTCAATTCATATCCGCATGCTCACACAACACATTCATATCTAAAGAAATCATGATTAGTGCATCAATGACTCGAATATTTTCACTCCATGCTTACTCAAGCTACTGCTGCCAATATCATGAATCAACGAAAGCTTCCCGCTACTCGATAAGAAGATATCAAGATCCAGAATGTGAGCATGTCGGTCCAAAAGTCACAACATCACATAATACCAACACCATAATGGATGAGTCAGAGATTAATGTGAATGATGATCTCAACGCGGCTCATAATTCATTATCCGTGGATCGCTTAAAGACCTCCACTGGATTATCCAAACATGAAAAAATGAAGAATCAAAGACTACGAGCTACAGAACAAGAATCCAAGAACAATCTCAATGTAATATCTGTTTGTTTTTTATGTAATTTAATGTGTGTTTGAGATGACCTCCCTTAGGGGGAGATTGTTAGGATTTGGAAAATCCAATAGTTAAAGTGTCGGTCACCTCAAGTATATGTAATCGTTAGAAAGCTCATAGTCGTAGTTATTTAATGTTAAGTAGTATTTAGCTTTGTAACACCGTGGAGGATGGACGGGTCTTTACCCATCGTATGCACGATCCACGTGACCGTCGGTGGCGTTTTATGTAAAACTTTAAATACTCTCTACCTCCCAAGGTAGAGAGTTGGAGCTCATAATAAGATTTTTCTTTCTCTCACTAAAGTTCCCAAACCTCTAACTTTCTCTCTCTAAAACATCTTATACGCCTACTTTGTTTATGGTTTGATGTGTATGTGAAATCCAATATGTTACAAATTGAAATTCTCATGTTTACGTTTCTTTTGTAAACGTGTGTAATCCTTCCTACAGTTATCCCTTATGTAAAATACCTTTATATGTAATTAAGACGAGGTTAAAGACAAAATAAAGCATTTTTACAAATTCAAACATGAGAACATACAATAACGAAAAGATATATGACACACAAATAAAAATGAAAACAAATACACACGGTTGCCTCCCAAGAAGCGCTTTGTTTTGTTCTAGTCACGAGCTTGACTCTACCCTTATATTTAACTGAGCAAGGGGAGGTTTTTTCCACACTTAAGCTTAAGCGGGTGATAGAGCGATACACACCCTTAGGGGTGGTATTTATTTACCACGTGAGGTGAAGGGGATGTGTGAATGGCTTCCTTCATCCTAAAACTACCCGGACTAAATTGGTTGATGGGTCGGTTCCTATTTTGTCTCCTAGATGTATATCTAAGGATGGAAAAAAAGATTGAGGTTCCGGTTCATCAACACTAGGAAGTTCTCTAGAACTAAGGGTAAAACTGAGACTACAAGTGTTCAAACCTATATTCTCTAGTTGCGTTTGGTTCAAATGTTCTACCTCTATTGGGATTCCTAAAGTCTCTTCTACTACTTCCTGTAAGTCACGCTACTGTATGCCTTTAAATGATGGTGGACTTGTGGAATACCTTATCGGTTCTAGACTTCACCCATCCTCAATCACATCTATATCATCTATATGCTCGTCATGTATTATTTCCTTAGGTCGTGATGAAACCAAATCTAGTAATTGATCCAACTTATGGTTTGCTTGTTTGCTGCCATAATATTTTCACAAATTTGGTCAGCCTCCTAAGTGGCCTCACTAAAACTAGTTTCTAAACACGGAGGTTGTTCTACTTAAAGTCTATCCCAGGTGAAGGCTCAAACGGCATAGGTTCTCACAGATGAGGTATTTTGTGGGCTTGATGGAATGGTGAAACCCTCAAAAGGTTTATGGACTTGGTTACCTTCTTCCCACCATCTTGAATAATCCGATTTAGTAATATCATAGTTCTTTATGAAAAAACCTAATCCTAGATATAGTGGATGCCAGTTTCCATAATGGTGAACTAAGAGTCAATGGACAAGTTTTAATTTTAACAAAGGTACAAAGAAGGGGATAGACCAAGGAAGCTAATAATGGGAAAAAGCTTACTTGATAGAAGCAAGCAAGGAAACCTAAATGAGTGAACTCTAACTAGCTATTCTCACAGCCGGCCAAAAACTTGATGACACGCTTACACAATACGTTCGGGGTCAAAGGAACTTCCTTTTTGTCGAGAAAGTTTTATAACACCCTAGGCAGTGAACCTAATCGTTGTAGTGTAGTATTAGGGTAAGCCACGGGTATTGATATCGTTCTCTAGGGGAATAGGAATGCCAGTGAGAAATTACTACGCTAAGGTTGGGGTTGAGGAAGATCATTTTATTAGATTTTTATGTTTTTTAGGAAATGGAAAGGTACGAATCTCGGGGTTTGGATTTGGGGGGTGGTATTTTTACCGATTACTCTACTATTATCTAATCTAATTAACTAAGCTAGGGGTATTCTATGTCTATTGTTGTTTCCGTATGATGGTAATGTGTTTACTTAGGTTTTATTACTCCTTAGTTATCTCCTATTGATGGTTGAATTGTCACGCCCTTATTCTTAATCGCGTTGTGTGTCTAAAGTCGGTATGCTATCCCTAACTTTTGAAGCTACCAAAGGTTAATGACTACGAAATCTCTAGGATTCATAAACTTAACACTAAGGTAATCTTTGGATGTTTAGCCTACGCATTCCACACTAGTGACTATAAGCTTTCACAAAGATTAATCAAGCATTAATGACACAACGGATGACCTATCGCAATACTAGATCAATAACAATTAAGATAAGAGGCAACCAATCAATATTCAATAACTAAGTTTCATATTACCTAAGAAAACACATAAGTAAATTAGCCGGACATGGGAAACATGCAAGCATACACACAATCAATTGAAGACATAATTGAATTAATGAATTAAAATACTCATCTTGATGTAAGATAGGGTATGGAACTTAAAATACCGCATAAGACAAACTTTGGTTCGGTTTAGGTTTTTACCCACAAAACTACACACCGAAACTAAAAAATTCAGACTGATATAGTGCTAGAACTCCACGAAGGCTACTCTTTAATTGTGACGCCACGTCGCTTCATTAGGGTTTGCTTTGGCCACGTGAAACATTGTGACGGCGGCTACCTTATGTCCGCGGACGCCAGAGCCTTCTTCATCTCGACGCTCTGGATCAAATCTAGGTCGCCCCGAGTCACAAGCCCTACTTTTAAAAAACTGATGTCGCCACTTGATAATTAGAAATTTGGCTACCGGACCGTCACAAAAAATCGCTGACGGCGTCGCTATTTGATATAGTGACGCTTGCCCCTTTGTTGTGATGCCGCCCCCTTTAGTTCCAAGCAGCTTGAGTGTCTCGATTCTTGACTTTGGCCATTTTCTTCAGATATTCGCTTTTCGTCCAATAAGTGTCATTCCAGCAATTTGCCTTCAAGAGACCTAAAAAGTGAAATGGAAAGAAATTAAGTAGTAACGGATACAAAAGTGATCAATTAAGGGCTTAAATGACCCCTCAAAAGTGTACCTTTTAAATCCTTATCATTAGACTAAAATACACTGTTGGTCCCTAAACTTGTCAATGCGCTTCGCGTTGGGACAAACCTGGGCCTTTTCATCGTCCCCGGTCCCTATTTCAAGTTTCTTACTGTTATTGGTCCTTTGACCATATCTCCCGCTAGTCAAGGACGCCGATACGCTTGATTTGTCTTTAGTCCAAGGTCACATTTGTCATTTTATCACCGGCCCATTAATTACCGTGGTCGCCCCAATTTGTTTAGGTGGGCTACAAGAAAACCTTGCTAATAAAAGGGAAAGTTTATCACCACTCATCCTTTATCTTTCCTAACCACTAAAATCTTATCTTCTTCACCGACGGTAAAATCAAAAATGGTGTGTTCATGCAAATGTATAATGCTCTTAGAACCTGTTGGAACAACACCTAACCCAGTAGGATTGTCTTTCTATACCGGCCCAAGACAAGGGGGACACTTAATTTTATTTCATTTTAAAATTGGCATGTAGTGGTTTACCTTAAAATGTGTTGATTATAGTAATATATATGTTTTATTATAATTGTGATTTTATACAAGTGGGTTTAGTTGGTGTTTATGCTGCAAACAGATGCTAACATTTTGATTATCAATTATAGCCTACAACATGTCCGTTCATTGGGTGGTACGATCCAACCATGCAAAGGAGAGCAAGGGATGTTATCATCTACTTGCAGAGGACTATCTACAGAACCGGCATTACAAGAATGCGGTCGCCCTCATTTCGAGAGACTATGGAATCGGTCAACGCCGTGACCGGTAAGTAAACGAGGTAGAGGTTGTCACCATGTACTACCGACTTTGTCGGTAGAGAGAGAAAGTTTGTCGTTCTGTGAACTTTTGTGTGTTGTCTTGGATGGTCATCTTCTTGGTTTTTCGGGTTCTTCTAGGGTTTAGATAGGTAATGGTTTTTGTGTTTTGAATCGGTGGTAGATGGTCTAGTTGTGTTTAAGAAGTTTAGTGACGCTGACTAAGAATAGTCTTTTGGTGTATAATGTTTGGTCCTTGTACAAAGGTAATATATTTCTTTTTTATGATTTGGTCTTTATACCGTGTCATTACTACATAGGTCCTTTGCCCCAAAAATATATATCACTTGCCACACAAAATACTAGTAGAATGATCAAAGTCATAACACGATACAAGTATCAAAGATGGATGAATGAGAGATGGATGATCGCACACCACTTTTGAGTATCAACATAAACTTGATATGGTGTTGTTCATCCATTTTTATTCTTCATTCCTGTTTGTGATAATACAATAACAGTAACCAAACTCAAAACACAGATCCAAGGAAAGCAGGTCCAAGAATCATAAACATATAAAGTCTCAAAGATGGATGACCAGACACCACTTTTGAGTATCAACATAAACTTGATATGGTGTTGTCCATCCATCTTTGATCCTTCATTCCTGTTTGTGATAATAGAATAACAGTATCCAACTCAAAACACAAATCCAAGTTTGTGACACACGATAATTTTTCACTTATTATTAAATAATAAATGGTAATTTATTATTACTAAGCATAAGTCATTAAGCATGCATAAGCTTGACTGATCATTTGAGTGGATAACTCGCGATATCGAGTCTATTGCATTTCTTTTGCATTCATTGCATAATTTGAATATTGTGAAATAATTGTCTTATGATTTAAAATTGTAAGACGAGAGGGTATCTGCTTTTTCATCAAGGACACCGCACGCGTATCAATACCTGCATGATAAGGGCAAATAAAACATAAATTTAATTCGAACGTGGAAAACAATACTAATGTGATACCATTCCGTAAATATACCCATAAAGCGCTTCAAGATAAAAATTATCGAACAATAATATTATGCTGCTAATCTAATATTATGGATACAAAATACTTAATATACCTTTCACTTTAATTATAACTCTTAATATTTACAAGTATTATCACAAAATAAATACTACAAATCAATTTAAGAGGATATAAATCTCTTCCTTATAAAATTGACATATCCCATCTTTGGTGTCCTCACCCTGCACGACAAAACCACAAAAAGCAGTAAAGAAAAAAAAAACTAGTCTTCCTCTTCCCCTAGACCTGTATCTCGTGTAGGTCGAATATCCCAAAGAAGAAGTCCAACACCATCCTTTCATCATCTCCAACTCTCCCTCACCAAAATCATGAATCATTTTGTCTCACCAATCTTTCTCTTGGAGGCGTTCACTGTCATTCGAATGGATACAAGTGCAACAAGACAAAAACACTAAGGGAGAAGCACACATATATATCACTTCACAGGGTCAAAGCTCAATACTATCTAGGTTGCAGAAGTTAGCTTATTTTGGCTTCACACCAAGACCTCAAGATGGAAAGAAGAGTCAATGTACCCCAAAGACACCTCTCCAAATAGTGGTGAAGGTAGGAGGCGCCCAAATCAGTTTCCCATCACCACACTCACCAAAAATTAGGGTTTGTGAGACTTAGGGTTTTCAACAATTGATTTGGGGGTTTTGCATTGAGTGATTTGGGTTAATTCAAGCTTCATTGGTTTGAAACCTCGAGGTCGCTCTGGCCTCCACACCTTCTCCCTGAGTTAAGGTTATAAATTTTCCCTTGTTGTAATGTTTGTGTGTCGTTAATGTAATGTTGAGTTTGGTACTTGGTATCATGTTAATCACATCATTCTTTGTTACTATGTTTGGGACTTAAGTTTGTCATTGGATTTTGTTGGTTTGGTTTCTGTCGAGTGTACGAAACCAAGAATTTGGAAAACATGAGTTTTATAAATCCTGCTAGTAATATTTGGTATTGAATCTGAATCTTAAATGTTGGTAGCAAAACTTGGTCTAATTTTCAAAAACTTGTGTAAGTAATGTTAAGTTTTGAAATCTTGTGTTAATTCATTTTTGTGAATTCCTGTTATTGAAATCATCATCATCCTTTAGTTTTGAGTTGTTGTTGATTCGAATGTGAACCCACTTCGAGACCAGTAGTACCCATCAGTCGACGCGTATGTTGTTCACCTTGTGTTGATAAGTTAATCAAATAAAACCGGGTCATGTCAACCCGAAAGTATAGTAGTATATGAACCTTGTGCTACCCGTGAACCTTCTTCATTTCTAGTAGTTTGACTAGTGACGATGTTGTTAGTAAAACAAATGTAGTCTAGCTTAGACTAATGTGGTGGGAGTTAGCAGTGTAAATATTGTGATAACATGAGTCTAATGTCTCTTTAGCAATGTGATAAAAATGTTTCAAGTCGAAAAGAAGAGAACCTCCACTGTGGTTATCACCACGATGGTAGGATTCATTTCTTAAATGGTTTAGATGAGATAATGTGGGTCTAGTGCGTCTAAGCCCTTGTCGAGAAGTCTCAACTTCACAGTCCGAGTTGGGTTATATTCAAATAAACCTAGAGTCAGAGCTGCGTATGTCGAAATCAGGTTGTCAAAAGTAAAGGTAGTGGTTGCATTGTGCTAATATTGGTACATGTAAATTTTCATCTAAATTTTCTTAACTCGTGGTTCATAATTGGCTCGCTTGGGCTCCAGCCCGCAAAGATTACTAAACCAACCTTGGGCTAAAGCCTTTCCTTCCTCGTAGATGATCCCACTTCTGCCTAGTAGCACCTCGTATCTGTTCTTATCGACACCCGCCACGTACCCCATGTGGTTCAGGGTGTTCATTTGGATAATTTAATCGAAACCGCAAAATAAAACTTGTAACGTAAACCAAAAATTTATTTATAAAGATAAACTCATTTACCATGTATTCAAGTCTTCTAACTTAGATATATACATATGTATCACAAAAATCAGAAAGTAAATGTGATAATACAAATAACAAATGTTTACCAACATGGTCTACATAATAAATTTTACGTCAAGATTATTGTCAAATGTGTTTGGATAGACATATTTATGTCGAGTAATTACTAGTTGTAAATGGTAAATGTTAAGAACAAATCTTTGATAAACAAATAAAGACTACTATATCATTTTGTCATTTAATAAATTTGAGAGTCTTTAAATTTAACATAAGTATTTTCTAAAAGCAATTAGAAAATAAACCAACTTTAATTTTGACAATACCATTATAGTGTCAACATGAAAAAGTATATAGACATTCATATACTTACTAGTAAAACCTTTTAATCATTTTTACAAACTAAATGTTGGTTTAATACCATTACACAAAAAACAATATAAATTGAACCATTTTAAGTAAGTGCTACTTAAAACAATGAACTAAAACATTGCCTCTTATCTAGGCTCGCTGTCAGGCAGCCTTCACAATATTCACTCTAATCCCACTTTTGGATTGCTTATTCACTAAGGTGAGTTTATAGCCTCTCTTTTACTTGATAAATTGTTTTATACATGTTGGGGTGAGAAAATTGAAAAACCCTTTTATGTACCAACTACCGCGATGATTACTATTACGTGGTTTAGCCTAAGCCCCGATATCCCTAGAAATTCCCCTTCATGAAACGCCGTCAAAGCGCAATGATATAAATAGATCTATTGGTGTGACTCCTCCGCTCGTTGGCCATGCTTAGCCAAGGTGAAACGTGATACCATGTCGAATCGAAGTTGAGGGATAAAACAGATTCCTATATATTGTATGATTTCATTTAACATACAGAAAATGTCGTAGTATCGGTTGCATGAACTTAGTGCTAACGTAATAGACTTTCATCCATATATCATTATATTCGTATATTGATTATATGACTTTGATTATGGTCCATGCTATTGTTTTATTATAAACCTATGAACTCTCCCGTTTTAGCCGATCTTTTTAGCATATTTTCTCGTGTGCTTGATTTATGATGTTGCAAGGCTATAGTGGCAAATGGTCGTAGTAAGGCTTAAAGAAGTGTTTTTACACATAATGAGGTTTTAAAATTGGGACCACTAAACTTATGGGATGTGCCCATTTTATTTAAACAGTGTTTGTATGACAATGTTTTAAAACTATTTTATGAATTTAAACGGAGTATGTATTCCGTTCTTTATTACTTGTGTTATGATCTCTGATTTCGTAGCATCCCCATGACCCGTATGCTTCCCGCAAACCTATTTGGTGTTACAAAGTTCACAGCATCCAAGATTCATGACGCATGAAGTATGGAGGATGGGTGAACCGACACCATTTCTCGGTATCAACATAAACTTGATATGGTGTTGTTCATCCATCTTTGATCCTTCATTCGCTTATGATAATAGAATAACAAGATCAAACCCAAAACCCAGTGACGATGAAGTCTCAAGGGATGGGTGAATGCGAAATGACTTTGTAAAGTCAACGTTAATATGTATGTATGAACTAGTAACATACGTAAAAATACATGGTAAAGTGGCAAATCAATACCATAAAACAATACAATTTAACCCATAGACTAACGTGACATGATTTCATACATAAGGCAAATTGATATATTTCCAAATGCATAAAATTTTGTAGTCTACAAAGTTCGTAAAATACATTGTTTAAACACATCAAATAATGTTTAGGGAATACATATTCAATGGAAAACATTGGTTTTCATATGCTTAACAACATTTTTTGTGGTGAAGAAAGGTTTGCCACTATAATCTTGGTCTTAGTCCAAAATTGTTTTGGAGACCCACCGTAAGGCGATCAACTCGACTTCCATTGAGACTGACCACACTTGGTTGATCATTACCTTCAAAGTCACCCCTAACTTTCGGCTTCTCTTCTTAATGTAACTTTTGGTCGGGATGAACCTGCTTTTTGAGACCGCTGTGCATCGCCTTGACTTCCTATTACACCTCCCTGCCCAAGACATGTTTTCTTTGTTGTGTCCAAAGCTTGCAAAATACCACCACTCTTACTAGATTGTGACAAGTTACCGGTTTTGTCACTATTATCATTTTTAGTAAAAGTTCTGATGCCTACCTAATGGATATGAGTTGAAGGATGTTTGGTTTTAGTTATTAATGTTTTCACCAGTCTTCACTTCTTCCATCACGATGAGGCAGTAGGACATCCTACTTACGCCATCACCTACTTTCACCGTATTCACCGATCATTGATCAGATGATTATACTATCAGCCAACCGTGCCACCACCTATTCCATCCATACCTACTCGCCCACTACCCATCAGCTTCTACTCCACGCAGCGAAAAGCCCGCGCGATGCGTGCTAGAGTGCCTGGATATCATGAGCGATATTCATTCATTCCTTCATCAGCTTCTCAGATGACCCGCATTGCCTACATGGGTCCTTCTACTACTCTAGTGTCACCATCATCATCATCCACCGAGTCACCACCTCACTAGAGGTCAGGAGCGCGATTCCCTACTCGAGGAAGACCCAAGAGGATCCGTGAGGATGAGTCGCAGGTCTATGCAGATTGGGCGTACTCCTGGACAGGTTGGTATAGCTTTAGATATGGATACGCAGATTCTGGAGATTGTCTGTGAGTATTCATGAGTTAGGACAGAGTTCCGTGGATGGCCGAGGTCGTGCCAGGATATGACATTGATGTACCCCATCATAGGAATGCATAACCGCTTTCACAATGAGTGAGAGAGTGATGTGGTTGCATGGAGGATATTGATTGTTTGATCGCCTCTATACCACACGCCGCGAGCCCAGTTACACTCTATCATCCCCTCATTCATACCATCTCCCAGACATGGAGCCTTTTGCTCACACTACTAGGCAGTGATTGAGACTGGCTGGACAAGAAATGCTGAGCCAGGCACAAATGCGCTGCACCCACCAAGGTTCCATGATGAGGAGCTCACTCTCACCGAGAGAGTACTTATTCGCTTGGATTCTCACCAAACCTTACTAGGGGTCCATACAAATCGCATGGAGTTGAGTCAACACGCCGTGCTTACAGTACAAAGGGTTGAGGCGTTGGACCGCACTGCCATGTATGTGTTGTTTGAGAGTATGGAGCTAGAGAGGTATGAAGAGGACTGGTTGGGTTACAAATTTGAGACTAAATTGATGTTGTTAGAGATCCGGATAGCGATCATGGGCGCTGGGATGAGGACGTGCCCTGATGCACGGCACTGGTGAGCTTGGCGGATTGAAGATCGCTGTGATCTCGCCAAAGGCAGAGTAGGACTACTGGTTTGAGTCCATGTTAGCCTCCCAAATGAGGCGCATTTCGTTGTGCTGAGGCTACACAATGAGAGTTGGTTGGTAGCATTGGCGATCATGCGCCGAGCTGGACATCCTTAGACCTATTTATGATGTTTTACACTAACCGACTATAGAGTAGTGTCGCTATGACTCTTGTATTTCAGTTGTATTCCATCTTGTATCTCGCCTTGTACTTTAGGAACCCCAGAACGAAATTCTATCTATGTTAAGCTTATTTTCCTATCCAATTGTCCTTTCTTCATAATCTATTCATGTGTTCTATCTGTGATGTTTACACTATTACCTGGCACTTACCTTGTTTAAAAGGTTCTATATCTCATCGCCTTTCTTACTCATAAAATGCCACAAAAAAGATGATCAAACCAACCAAACCATGGTGGAGTCAACGCCTATTCCAAATCGAGGGTTACCGCAACCGAGCTACAAACACTACTATTGCCACACGACAAACCGTCAAGTCTCCCTACTCCTCGCTAGGGCTACCCAATTAAACCTACCATGAATCAAGCTATGATAGACCAACCGTCAACGAGAAGGAGTGAATGCAGCCTATTTCAAAGAAACCACTCGCCCATCAAGCCGAACTTAGAGACCAGCCACCTGACCGCATTTGTACCTGTGACTTTGAAAGACTATGACTTGGAGGTTTTAGCGGAACTCAAGGAGCTTGACTGTAGATCGAGAAACTCGAGACTGTGGCTCCAATCAGAATCGAAGAAAGAAGCTATAAGTATGCGTCATTCACTTTCACTGATGTCGCCTGCTGGTGGGGAATAATTTCTTGAATCGCAAGTATTGATGCGCCTAATCATGCCATGGGAAAGCTTCAAGGAAATGGTGCTTCAAAAACATCGCCTCGAATGAGATAAAGAAGTTGGAGCATGAGTTCTGAACCCCAAAGTTCAAGGCACAAACATGTACGCTATAATCACCGTCAAGAATTGGCCTTGCTACCCCTAAAATGGTTCAAACTAAACTGCTATTAGAAAGGTACATTGGGGACCCGCCTCCATCTATCAAGGAAATGTCACCACTGGCTAACGATCTTCACGAAACCATCAGTAGCCAACAAACTTATGGACTGTGTTATTGAGGATGCCTTAGCGTGGTCACACAAGAGGAAATAGGATGACCACTCGGCTACAACAACAATGGGTATCACTAACAACAAGGGAATTAAACAACAACCGTAACAAAACACAAAATGTTGAGCTTATGCAACTGGTTTGGGAAAGGAAACCGTGACGCAGTGGATCGACCATCACAGTAACCAATGCACGTTGCACCACAAGGGACAAGGTAATAAATAAATGTCAAGAACGCCGTAAGATTGACATTTGACCCTAAACCTGTGTCCAAATCTTTGGCAACGGTTCAAATAGCACGTTTTTTTTAGGACCCAAGGTCGCTATAACTTGCTTTGGTTGTGGTAAGAAAGGGCATTATAAGAATGAATGCCGAAAACCTAGAAACCAAGGCAACAGGGAAATTGGCACCGAGGAAACCAAGAAGTCATGGAAATGGCATTTAGGAAATGTTGGACAAATGGAATAACCAGGAAATAGTGAAGGAGCTCGTGGAAGGGTCTATGCCACCAAAGGAAGCTCGTGGAAGACCCGAATGTCGTGACGGCACGCCTTCCTTATAAATCAAGTATGCATCCATATTGTTTGATACGGGAGCCGATAGGAGTTTTGTTTCTAAAGCATTTAGTCCACTACTCGATATTGCCCCGACTACTTTAGACAATGCATACAACGTGGAACTAGCTAACGGTAACATAGGAAGGGTAGATACCATCATAAAAGGTTGCACCCCAATCCGTTAAACCACCCGCTCAATATCGACCTTATAATCAGATTGTAGTTTCTGGCGCATCGGGATGGATTGGTTATCAAAATACCATGTCACATCATTCAGACGAGAAGCTCGTCCCCAATACCCTATGGAGATGAAGTCCTAACCGTAGGAGACGTGCAGGATAGAAGGAGCTACCAAGATCGCAGACGCCATTTCCAGGTGTTGAGATGTATCGAGAAGGATGTCACATCTTCCTAGCATAAGTCATGGAAGGAAGAAAAGAAACTAAGAAAACGCCCCGGAGGACGCGCTAATAGTGAGAGAATTTCTTGAAGTCTTTCCCAAGACTGGTCTGTGCCCGCCTCACAGTTGAATTTCAAATCGATTTAGTGCCCGATGCCGCATCAGGAAAGAGCACCTTATCGACTAGCTCCAACTGAACTTCGAGTTATAAAATCGCTTGTCAAACTTGCGGAAAAGGATTCATTAACCGAAGTCATGGGAGCCCAAAATTTATTCGTCAAGAAAAGGATGGAACTTTGTCGTGCATCGACTATCGTGAGTTGAATAAACTAACCATTAAGAACCGCACCACTTCCAAGCGATCGCATTTATTCAATCAACCAAGGTTCGAAAGTGTTTATTCAAAAATCAACTTAAGGTCCGGATACCATCAACTAAGAGTTCGGGAAGAAGATATTCCCAAGACTGCCTTCTCCTCGTTATGGACATGAAGTTTCAAGTCATGGCTTTTGGGTTGACCAATGCACTACCGTGGTGTTCGACCTCATGAACCGTGTATGTACACCCTACCGACGACAAGTTTGTAATCGTCTTCATTGACGATATCCTAATTTATTCCAAGAGCGTGAAAGAACATAAGGAACATCTTAGGATAATCTTGGAATTACTGAAGAAGGAAGAACTATATGCTAATTTCTCGAAGTGTGAGTTTTGGATATCGACCGTATTTCGGTCATGTAATTGACCGTATTCATGTAGATCCCGCTAAGTCAATAAAGGATTGGGCGACACCCACAACACCACCTAAATACGCCAATTCTTAGGACTCGCCGGATACTACGAAGATTTATTGAAGGTTTCTCAAAAGATAGCCAAACTCTAACCAAACTAACCCGTAAAAAGACCAAGTTTGACCGGGAGAGAAAAAGAAGAAAAAGCTTTTCAAACCCTTAGGAAAGTTGTGTAGTGCACCTATCTTGGTCCTCAACCGAGGTAGTGAAGACTTTGTCGCTTATTTACACTTCACATTAAGGGCTAGAGCCGTTTTAATGCAAAGAGAGAAGGTGATAGCATACTTCGCAAGTTGAAAACCCATGAGAAGAATTACACAACACACGACCTAGAATTAGGATCGGTTGTATTTTGCTCTTAATTTGGAGACATTATTTTTATGGCAACGGCGTGTCGCAGTACACCGCATCACAAAATCCTACAACACATTTTGGACCAAAAAGAACTGAACATGAGACAACACCGATGGTTGAAGTTATCACCGACTATGATCACAAATTGCTACCAACTGTGTAATGCTAATGTAGTTGCCGATGCTCGCGAGAAAAGAGCCAATTAAAACCCTTAGAGTCGACCTTTGGGTATGACACCGTCACCTCTTCCATCCAAGATTTTGAGGCTCAATCAAGCACCAAAGAAGAGAATCGCCCAAATGAGAACCTTTACGGGATGCTTAAAGTGAAAATGGATTCAGAAAAGGTCGGACGGAGCCTTAGGTTTTAAGGATCAAGTTGGATTCCACGCATGGAGGAATTCACGATGTCATTATGCAAGAATCCCACAAATCTAAATACTCCATACACCCAGGATCCGACAAGATGTATCTCGATCCAAGAAATTGTAATCGTTGCTAAACATGAAGGCCGACATTGCAAATATATGTCACCTAGTGTTTAACTCGCCTAAAAGTCAAAGCCAACACCAGAGACCCTCAGTCTACTAGTACAACCCGACATTCCAATGGAAATGGGAACGATAACAATTGACTTTATCACCAAGCTACCCAAGACCTCTAATGGCTACGACACTATTTGGGTAATAGTTGATCGCCTCACCAAGTCGACATTTTCTACCAATGAAAGAAAGATGGAATGGACAAACTTGCACTATTGTACCCTCGGAAATCACACGCCATGGTGTACCAATCTCCATTATCTCGATAGAGATAGCCGCTTCACCTCAAATTTCGAAGTCACTCCAAGATGCTTTAGGATCTAACCTAGACATGAGTACCTGCTACCATCCTCAAACCGATGGACAGCTTAAAGGACCATTCAAACCCCATAGGATATGCTAAGGGCATGTGTGATAGACTTTGGAAATGGCTGGCATAAGCATTTGTCATTAGCCGAATTTTCTTACAACAACAGCTATCACACAAGCATCAAAGCTGCACCATATGAAGCCTCTACTACGAAAGTGTAGATCACCCGTGTGTTGGGCTAAAGTCGGAGAAAGCCAACTCACTGGTCCGGAGCTAATTCAAGAAACTACTGAGAAGATTCTGCTAATAAAGAATCAACTGCAAGCAACTCGTGACCTTCAAAAGAGCTACGCTGACAGAAGAAGGAAACCACTTGAGTTTCAAGTGGGAGATAAAGTAATGCTAAAAGCCATGGAGGCGTGATCCGCTTCTTGAAAACGCGAAAGTTGAATCCTCGCTACATTAGACCTTTCAAAATTTCAAGAAGAATCGGGCCGCAGTAAAAACCGACTCGAATTACCACAAGAACTCAACTCAGGCACAACGGTCTCACGATGCAACTTGAAGAAATGTCTCCTCGACGAAATCTTGCTATCCCACTGGAAGAAATCCAAATTGATCTAAAGATTGAATTTCGTCGAGGAACCCATTGAAATTATGGATCGAGAAATCAAACGGCTTAAGGAAAGCCGCATTCCTATTGTCTAAGTCCGTTGGAACTCTCAAAGAGGTCTAGAATACACGTGGGAACGTGAAGATGAATTCCGCCGAAATACCCACATCTTTTCTCAACTTCATCAAGTATCTCTAATCAAAACCGATGACGTTTTCTTCCTTCTAAGCGGAGGATGTGACACACGGTAATTTTTCACTTATTATTAAATAATAAATGGTAATTTATTATTACTAAGCATAAGTCATTAAGCATGCATAAGCTTGATCATCATTTGAGTGGATAACTCGTGATACCGTAGCCTATTGCATTTCTTTTGCATTCATTGCATAATTTGAATATTGTGAAATAATTGTCTTATGATTTAAAATTGTAAGACGGTATCTCGCTTTTTTTTCATCGTGGACCAATAACGCGACGCCGTATCAACACAATGATAAGGGAAAATAAAACATAAATTTAATTCCCGGAACAGAAAACAAAACGAATGTGATACCATTCCAGAAATATACCCATAAAGAATTTCAAAGATAAAAAATTATCTAACAATAATATTACTACCACGCCTAATATCAAGTGACACAAAATAACGTAATATACCTTTCACTTTAATTATAACTCTTAATATTTACAAGTATTATCACAAAATAAATACTACAAATCAATTTAAGAGGATATAAATCTCTTCCTTATAAAATTGACATATCCCATCTTTGGTGTCCTCACCCTCCATGACAAAACCACAAAAAGCAGTAAAGAAAGAAAACTAGTCTTTCTTCCCTGGACCTATATCTCGGTAGTAGGTCAATCTCCCAAAGAAGAAGTCCAACACCCTCCTTTCATCATCTCCAACTCTCCCTCACCAAAATCATGAATCATTTTGTCTCACCAATCTTTCTCTTGGAGGCGTTCACTATCATTCGAATGGATACAAGTGCAACAAGACAAAACACCGCGGAGAAGCACACATCTATATCACTTCACATAGGGTCAAAGCTCAAGACTATCAAGGTTGCGTATTAACCAAAACATTGCCCTCCTTATTCAGGTTGCTGCAGGTGCCATTTCACAATATTCACTAATCCCACTCTTTGGATTGCTTATTTTCCAAGGTGAGTTTATAGCCCCTCTTTTACTTGATAAGTTGTTTTATACATGTTGGGGTGAGAAAATATGCAAAACTTTTTATGGACTGAACTCATCTGATGATTACTATTATGGTTTAGCCTAAGTCGTCCCTAGAAATGCCCTTTTCATGAACCGTCACTGGGAAGCTGCCAATGATATATAAATAGATCTATTGAGGGTGACTCCTCCGCTCGGTTGGCCATGGGTGCTTAGGCCAAGGCGTAAACGTAAACCATGTCGGAATCGAAAAGTTGACCGACAAAACACTCGCATTGGGCCTATATATTGTATGATTTCATTTAACATACAGAAAGTGTCGGAGTGTCGGTTGCATGAACTTAGTGCTAACGTAATAGACTTTCATCCATATATCATTATATTCGTTGTAATGATTATATGACTTTGATTATGGCCACGCTTACTGTTTTATTATAAACCTATGAACTCACCAGCTTTTAGCTGACCTTTTTAGCATATTTTCTCAGGTGCTTGATTTATGATGTTGCAAGGAGAGAAGTGGCAAATGGTCGTAGTAAGGCTTAAAGAAGTGTTTTTACACATAATGATGTTTTTAAATTGGGACCACTAAACTTATGGGATGTGCCCATTTTATTTAAACAATGTTTGTATGACAATGTTTTAAAACTATTTTATGAATTTAAACGGAGTATGTATTCCGTTCTTTATTACTTGTGTTATGATCTCTGATTTCGTAGCATCCCCATGACCCGTATGCTTCCGCTAAACCAGATTTGGGGGTGTTACAAAGTTCAACAGATCCAAGATTCATAGACGTATGAAGTCTGGAGGATGGGTGAACCGACACCATTTCTGAGTATCAACATAAACTTGATATGGTGTTGTTCATCCATCTTTGATCCTTCATTACATTGTTGTGATAATAGAATAACAGATCAAACTCAAAAACACGCATCTTGATGAAGTATCAAAGATGGGTGAACAGTAATGACTTTGTAAAAGTCAATGCCATGCGCCGAACTAGTAAAAATACGTAGAAATACATGGTAAAGTGGCAAATCAATACCATAAAAACACAATTTAACCCATAGACTAACGTGACATGATTTCATACATAAGGCAAATTGATATATTTCCAAATGCATAAAATTTTGTAGTCTACAAAGTTCAGAAACATACATTGTTTAAACACATCAAATAATGTTTAGGGGAATACATATTCAATGGAAAACATTGGCTTTCATATGCTTAACCAACATTTTTTTGTGGTGAAGAAAGGTTTGCCACTATAATCTTGGTCTTAGTCCAAAATTGTTTTGGAGACCCACCAGAAGCAGCATCAACTTGACTTCCAGATTGAGACTGGACCACACTTGGTTGATCATTACCTTCAAAGTTGTGACTTGTAACCTTTGCCTTCTTCTTTGTCCGTGAACTTTTGGCTGGGATGAACCTGTTTTTTGAGACTGTTGTGCACTGCCTTGACTTCCTATTACACCTCATTGCCCAAGACATGTTTTCTTGTTGTGTCCAGCATTGCCACAAATACCACAAACCATACTCTTACTAGATTGTGACAAGTTACTGGTTTTGTCACTATTATCATTTTCAGTAAAAGCCCTGGTTCTTTTCTTTCGTGGCCTACCTAATGGTTTATGATGTTTAGGTGGAAGAATAGTTGTGGTGTTTGTAAGTTTCTTCCCAAGTCACAGACCATGCCTTCACCTGTCTTCCATCACTATGTTAAAGAGAACATCCTACTTGCTGCTCATTCACCTACTACTCACCAGATTCCACTCATGATCACTGATCCGTACGTTCACGCTACACTATCAGCTCAACCAGCCACTGCACCTATTCCATCCATACCTACTCTCACCACTACTCCATCAGCTCTACTGACACGCAGGCGCAAAGCCCGCATGATCGTTAGAGTGCCTGGATATCGTGAGCGATATTCATTCATTCCTGCATCAGCTTCTCAGATGACCCGCATTGCCTACATGGGTCCTTCTACTACTCCAATGTCACCATCATCATCCACCGAGTCACCACCTCACTAGAGGGTCAGGAGAGCCAGTGATTCCTACTCAGAGGATGACCCGGAAGAGGATCTAGAAGAGGATCCAGAGGATGAGCTGGCAGGGTCTATGCAGATTGGGCGTACTCCTGGACATGTTGGTATAGCTGTAGATATGGATACGCAGAGTCTGGAGATTGTTCAGAGTATTCATGAGTTAGGATAGAGTTCTAGGATGGCTTAGAGGTTGAGCGAGGATATGGACATTGATATACCGACTGGGTTAGGACAGACAACTACTTTTCTTCGCAGCCAGGAGAAGAGTGATGTGGTTGCATGGAGGGATATTGATTGTTTGATCAGTTCTATACCACACGTCGCGAGCCCGAGTTACACTCCAACATCCCCCTCATTCATACCATTTGCCTTAGACATGGAGCGCCTTGCTCACACTACTGGGCAGATTGAGACTGTTGGGACAAGAAATTGAGCAGGCATGTGCCGCGCTGCCACCCACCCAGTGTCTCCGTGATGATGTGGAGCTGACTCTCACCGAGAGAGTACTTATTCAGTTGGATTCTCACGAGACCTTACTAGGGGTCCATACAAATCAGTTGGAGAGAGTTGAGCCAACACGCTTGTAGGCTTATGAGCAGCGTGTTGAGGGGCTGGACCGTACCACAGATGTGTTGTTTGAGAGTATGGAGCTATAGAGGCATGAGAGGATCCGGTTGGGTTACAGATTTGAGACTCAATTTGATGTTGGACATCAGATCACGGGCGTTGGATGAGGATGTGCCCGGATGCATATGTACTTGAGGAGATAAAGCGGATTCAGTAGATCGCAAGGGATACTGCCAGAGCAGAGTGGCAGAGGACTACGGGTTTGGAGTCCATGTTAGCCTCCCAAATGAGGCGCATTGCGAGTTTAGAGGCTACACAGCGAGAGTTGGTTTCTAGCATTGAGCGATTGCGTGCCGTGCGCGGACATCCTTAGACCTTATTGCATGATGTTTTACACTAAACTAGACTATGACAGTTAGTGTTCGTTATGACTCTTGTATTTCAGTTGTATTCCATCTTGTATCTCAGCTTGTACTTTCGGAACCCAGTAACCAAAATTCTATCTATGTCAAGCTTATTTTCCTATCCAATTGTCCTTTCTTCATAATCTATTCATGTGTTCTATCTGTGATGTTTACACTATTACCTGGCACTTACCTTGTTTAAAAGGTTCTATATCTCATCGCCTTTCTTACTACAGAAAATGCCACCAAAAAGAATATCAAACCGAACCAACTATGGTGGTGCTTCCAATGCTCCTATTCCACGTAGGGTTACTCGCGAACCGAGCTACACAACACTATTACGAAGCGGCTCACACACGATCAAACACTGTAAGGCCCCTACTCCTCGCTAGGGCTACTCCAATTAAACCTACCATGAATCAAGCTATGATAGACCAACTGGTCAACGAGCGAGTGAATGCAGCTCTAGCCGCGCAAAGCAAACCACTGCCTTCAAGTCGGAACTTCGAGACCAGCCACCCATATCCGCATTTGTACCTACCTCGGACTTTTGAAAGACTATGACGCAGGTTTTAGCGGAACCGCTGAGTCGGCTTTGAAGTGGATCGAGAAACTCGAGACGTGTTCCGAATCGTAGAATCGTGAAGAAGAAGCTAAGGTTAAGTATGCATCGTTCACTTTCACGGATGCTGCCTTGACTTGGTGGAACAATTTCTTGAAATCAGCAAGTATTGATGTGGCCTACGCCATGCCATGGGAAAGCTTCAAGGAAATGGTGCTTCGAAAATACTACCCTCGTAATGAGATAAAGAAGTTGGAGCACGAGTTCTGGAACCTCAAAGTTCAAGGCACAAACATGGCTGCTTATAATCAGCGCTTTCAAGAATTGGCCTTGCTATGCCCTGAAATGGTTCAAACTGAAACCCGTCTATTAGAAAGGTACATTGGGGGACTGCCTCCATCTATCAAGGGAAATGTCACCACTTCTAAGGTTGTTGATCTTCACGAAACCATTGAAGTAGCCAACAAACTTATGGACCAGGTTATTGAGGATGCCTTAGAAAAGGTGGTCGACAATAAGAGGAAATGGGATGACCACTCTCAAAGCTACAACAACAATGGGTATCATGGCAACAACAGTGGAAATCACAACAACAACCAGAACAAAAGAAAAAATGTTGCTAGAGCTTATGCAGCTGGGTTTGGAGAAAGGAAACCGTACGCAGGGACTGCACCACTATGTAACCGATGCACGTTGCACCACAAGGGACAGTGTATAGTCAAATGCCGCAACTGCCAGAAGATTGGACATTTGACCAGAAACTGCAGGTCCAAATCTTTGGCAACGGTTCAAATAGCACCAGCTCAGGACCCAAAGGCTGCTATAACTTGCTTTGGTTGTGGTGAGAAAGGGCATTATAAGAATGAATGCCGAAAACCCAGAAACCAAGGCAACGGGGCAAATCAAGGTAACTGAGGTAACCAAGGAAGTCATGGAAATGGCAGAATTCAGGGAAATGTTGGACAGCGGAATAACCAGGGAAATAGTGAAGGAGCTCGTGGAAGGGTCTATGTTGTGACCAAAGTGGAAGCTCAGGAAGACCCGAATGTCGCGGACGGTATCGCCTTATAAATAACCGTTATACATCCATATTGTTTGATACGGGAGCCGATAGGAGTTTTGTTTCTAAAGAATTTAGTCCACTACTCGATATTGCCCTGACTACTTTAGACAATGCATACAACGTGGAACTAGCTAACGGTAACATAGAAAGGGTAGATACCATCATAAGAGGTTGCACCCTAAATCTGTTAAACCACCCGTTCAATATCGACCTTATACCAGTAGAATTGGGTAGTTTTGATGTCATCATCGGGATGGATTGGTTATCAAAATACCATGCTGCCATCATTTGTTACGAGAAGCTCGTCCGAATACCCTATGGAGATGAAGTCCTAAATGTCAAGGAGCATGGCGGATAGAAGGAGCTGGCCAAGATCGCAGACGTCATTTCCTGTACCAAGGTGTTGAGATGTATCGAGGAAGGATGTCACATCTTCCTAGCATAAGTCATTGGGAAGGAAGAAAAAGAAACGGAAGAAAAACGTCTGGAGGACGTGCCAATAGTGAGAGAATTTCCTGAAGTCTTTCCTGAAGACTTGCCAGGTCTTCCGCCACCGACAGTTGAATTTCAAATCGATTTAGTGCCCGGTGCCGCACGCCAGCTGTGAGCACCTTATCGACTAGCTCTAATTGAACTCGTGAGTTATCAAATCGCTTGTCGGAACTCATGCGGATAAAGGATTCATTAGACCGAGTTCATCACCATGGGGAGCACCAGGTCCTGCTCGTCAAGAAAAGGACGGAACTTTTAGAATGTGCATCGACTACGCTGAGTTGAATAAACTAACCATTAATAACCGTACCCACTTCCAAGGATCGACGCATTTATTCAATCAACTTCAAGGTTCGAAAGTGTTTATTCAAAAATTGACTTAAGGTCCTGATACCATCAACTAAGAGTTCGAAGAAGATATTCCCAAGACCGCCTTCTAACTCGTGGACATTACGAGTTCCAAGTCATGCCTTTGGGTTGACCAATGCACAAATGTGGTTCATGGACCTCATGAACCGAGTGTGTAAACCCTACCTGGACAAGTTTGTAATCGTCTTCATTGATGATATCCTAATTTATTCCAAGAGCGTGAAAGAACATGAGGAACATCTTAGGATAATCTTGGAATTACTGAAGAAGGAAGAACTATATGCTAAGTTCTCGAAGTGTGAGTTTTGGATATCGATTGTGCAAGTTCTGGGTCATGTAATTGACAGTCAGGGTATTCATGTAGATCCCGCTAAGATCGAGTCAATAAAGGATTGGGCGACACCCACAACACCGACTGAAATACGCCAATTCTTAGGACTCGCTGGATACTACAGAAGATTTATTGAAGGTTTCTCAAAGATTGCCAAATCTTTAACCAAACTAACCCAGTAAAACACCAAGTTTGACTGGGGAGAAAAAGAAGAAGAAGCTTTTCAACTCCTTAAGGAAAAGTTGTGTAGTGCACCTATCTTGGCCCTACCGGAGGGTAGTGAAGACTTTGTCGTTTATTGCAACGCTTCACATAAAGGGCTAGGAGCGGTGTTAATGCAAAGAGAGAAGGTGATAGCATACACCTCTCGCTAGTTGAAAACCCATGAGAAGAATTACACAACACACGACCTGGAATAAGGATCAGTTGTATTTGCTCTCAGAATTTGGAGACATTATTTGTATGGCACGAAGTGTGTGGTGTACAACGATCACAAAAGCCTACAACACATTTTGGACCAAAAAGAACTGAACATGAGACAACGCCGATGGTTGGAGTTACTCAACGACTATGACTGCGAAATTCGTTACCACCCAGGTAATGCTAATGTAGTTGCTGATGCTCTGAGAGAAAAGAGTGACCAAACCCCTTAGAGTCAGATCTTTGGGTATGACAATCAGTTCACCTCTTCCATCCAAGATTCTTGAGGCTCAATCAGAAGCACTCAAAGAAGAGAATCGTCCAAATGAGAACCTTTACGGGATGCCAGAAAGTGAAAATGGATTCGTAAAAAGGTCGGACGGAGCCTTATGTTTTAAGGATCGAAGTTGGATTCCACGTTATGGAGGAATTTGCGATGTCATTATGCAAGAATCCCACAAATCTAAATACTCCATACACCCAGGATCCGACAAGATGTATCTCGATCTGAAGAAATTGTACTGGTGGCCAAACATGAAGGCCGACATTGCAACATATGTCACCAGCTGTTTAACCTCCGCTCAAAAGTCAAAGCCAACACCGAGACCCTCAGGTCTACTAGTACAACCCGACATTCCCGAATGGAAATGGGAACGTATAAGAATGGACTTTATCACCAAGCTACCCAAGACCTCTAATGGCTACGACACTATTTGGGTAATAGTTGATCGTCTCACCAAGTCAGCACATTTTCTACCAATGAAAGAAAGTGATGAAATGGACAAACTTGCACGATTGTACCTGAAGGAAATCATCACACGCCATGGTGTACCAATCTCCATTATCTCGGATAGAGATAGCCGTTTCACCTCAAATTTCTGGAAGTCACTCCAAGATGCTTTAGGATCTAACCTAGACATGAGTACTGCTTACCATCCTCAAACTGATGGACAAAGCGAAAGGACCATTCAAACCCCGGAGGATATGCTAAGGGCATGTGTGATAGACTTTGGAAATGGCTGGCATAAGCATTTGCCATTAGCCGAATTTTCTTACAACAACATCTATCACACAAGCATCAAAGCTGCACCATATGAAGCCCTCTACGGTCGAAAGTGTAGATCACCCGTGTGTTGGGATGAAGTCGGAGAAAGCCAACTCACTGGTCCGGAGCTAATTCAAGAAACTACTGAGAAGATTGTGCTAATCAAATATCGACTACAAGCCTCGCCGGACCCAAAAGAGCTACCGAAAGAAGGAAACCACTTGAGTTTCAAGTGGGAGATAAAGTAATGCTAAAAGTTTTGCCATGGAAAGGCGTGATCCGTTTCGGAAAACGCCTAAAGTTGAATCCTCGTTACATTGGACCTTTCAAAATTCTCGCAAGAATCGGGCCGGTAGCCTACCGAATCAAATTACCACAAGAACTCAACTCTGTGCACAACGTGTTTCACGTATGCAACTTGAAGAAATGTCTCTCTGACGAAACTCTTGCTATCCCGCTGGAAGAAATCCAAATTGACGAAAGATTGAATTTCGTCGAGGAACCCATTGAAATTATGGATCGAGAAATCAAACGGCTTAAGCAAAGCCGCATTCCTATTTTCAAAGTCCGTTGGAACTTTCAAAGAGGTCCAGAATACACGTGGGAACGTGAAGATGAATTCAAGCGTAAATACCCACATCCTTTCTCAACTTCATCAAGTAACTCTAACTGAAAACCGAGGATGGTTTTCCTTCTAAGGCGGGAAGGATGTGACACAAGGTAATTTTTCACTAATTATTAAATAATAAATAGTAATTTATTATTACTAAGCATAAGTCATTAAGCATGTATAAGCTTGACTGATCATTTGAGTGGATAACTCGCATACTGTAGCCTATTGCATTTCTTTTGCATTCATTGCATAATTTAAATATTGTGAAATAATTGTCTTATGATTTAAAATTGTAAGACGAGAGGGTATCTCGTTTTTCACTATGACCGACACCGCACGCGTACCGACACTATGATAAGGGCAAATAAAACATAAAATTAATTCCTGGAACATAAAACAATACGAATGTGATACCATTCCAGAAATGTACCCATAAAGCGTTTCAGTATAAAAATTATCGAACAATAATATTACTGCCACAGTCTAATATCGCGGGACACAAAGTACTTAATATACCTTTCACTTTAATTATAACTCTTAATATTTACAAATATCATCACAAAATAAATACTACAAATCAATTTAAGAGGATATAAATCTCTTCCTTATAAAATTGACATATCCCATCTTTGGTGTCTCCACCCTCCACGACAAAACCACAAAAAGCAGTAAAGAAAGAAAACTAGTCTTCTTCTTCCCCTGGACCTATATCTCGTGTAGGTCGAATCTCCCAAAGAAGAAGTCCAACACCCTCCTTTCATCATCTCCAACTCTCCCTCAACAAAATCATGAATCATTTTGTCTCACCAATCTTTCTCTTGGAGGCGTTCACTGTCATTCGAATGGATACAAGTGCAACAAGACAAAAACACCAAGGGATAAGCACACATCTATATCACTTCACATAGGGTCAAAGCATAAAACTATCTAGGTTGCAGATGTTAGCTTATTTTGGCTTCACACCAAGACCTCAAGATGGAAAGAAGAGTCAAGGTACCCCAAAGACACCTCTCCAAATAGTGGTGAAGGTAGGAGGCGCCCAAATCAGTTTCCCATCACCACACTCACCAAAAATTAGGGTTTGTGAGACTTAGGGTTTTCAACAATTGATTTGGGGGTTTTGCAATTAGGAGTGCATTTGGGTTAATTCAAGCTTCATTGGTTCGAAACTCTCGAGGCTGCCTTCGTCCTCCACACCTTCGTCTCTCGAGTTAAGGTTATAAATTTTCCCTTGTTGTAATGTTTGTGTATCGTTAATGTAATGTTGAGTTTGGTACTTGGTATCAAAAATTTATTATAAATTGGTCATGTTAATCACATTATTCTTTGTTACTATGTTTGGAACTTAAGTTTGTCATTGGCTTTTGTTGGTTTGGTTTCTGTCGAGTGTACGAAACCAAGAATTTGGAAAAGATGAGTTTTATAAATCCTGCTAGTAATATTTGGTATTGAATCTGAAAATTAAATGTCGGTAGCAAAACTTGGTCTAATTTTCAAAAACTTGTGTAAGTAATGTTAAGTTTTGAAATCTTGTGTTAATTCATTTTTGTGAATTCCTGTTATTGAAATCGTCATCATCCTTAAGTTTTGAGTTGTTGTTGATTTGAATGTAAACCTACTTCGAGACAAGTAGTACCCATCAGTCGACGCGTATGTTGTTCACCTTGTGTTGATAAGTTAATCAAGTAAAACCGGGGTCATGTCAACCCGAGTACATAGTAGTATATGAACCTTGTGCTACCTGTCGAACCTTCTTCATTTCTAGTAGTTCGGACTAGTGACGATGTTGTGGTAGTACCACAATGTAGGAGTCAAGCTTAGACTAATGTGACAGGGGAGTTGCGTATAAATTTTTTGATAACATGAGTCTAATGTCTCTTTAGCAATGTGATAAAAATGTTTCAAGTCGAAAAGAAGAGAACCTCCACTGTGGTTATCACCACGATGGTAGGATTCATTTCTTAAATGGTTTTGATGAGATAATGTGGGTCTAGTGCGTCTAAGCCCTTGTCGAGAAGTCTCGACTTCACAGTCCGAGTCGGGTTACGTATGTCGAAATCAGGTTGTCAAAAGTAAAGGTAGTGGTTTGATTGTGCTAATATTGGTACATGTAAATTTTCATCTAAATTTTCTATAACTGTGTCTATACAATTCGTTTGGGCCTTAGCCTAGAAAGATTACTAAACCAACCTTGGGCCAAAGCCTTTCCTTCGTACAGATCCCACTTCGGGCCTAGGCCCAATTCTGGTACCCTGTTCTTATCGACACCGGGCCACAGCCCATGGTGGTTCGGGGTGTTCGTTTATAAAGATAAACTCATTTACCACGTATTCAAGTCTTCTAACTTAGATATATACATATATGTATCGTCAAATAAACGAGAGTAAATGTGATAATACAAAGAACAAATGTTTACCAACATGGTCTACATAATAAATTTTACGTCAAGATTATCGTCAAATGTGTTCGGATAGACATATTTATGTCGAGTAATTACTAGTCGGAAATGGTAAATGTTAAGAACAAATCTTTGATAAAAAAATAAAGACTACTATATCATTTTGTCATTTAATAAATTTGAGAGTCTTTAAATTTAACATAAGTATTTTCTAAAAGCAATTAGAAAATAAACCAACTTTAATTTTGACAATACCATTATAGTGTCAACATGAAAAAGTATATAGACATTCATATACTTACTAGTAAAACCTTTTAATCATTTTTACAAATTAAATGTTGGTTTAATACCATTACACAAAAAACAATATAAATTGAACCATTTTAAGTAAGTGCTACTTAAAACAATGAACTAAAACATTGCCCTCCTTATCTAGGTCGCGTGTCGGTGCAGCTTCACAATATTCACTGAATCCCACTTTTGGATTGCTTATTTGCTAAGGTGAGTTTATAGCCCCTCTTTTACTTGATAAATTGTTTTATACTTGTTGGGGTGAAAAAATATGCAAAACCTTTTTATGGACCTAAACTACTGCATGATTACTATAACGTGGTTTAGCCTAAGCCCTAATGTCCCTAGAAATGCCCCTTTACATGAACCGTCAGTTCCCTGCTGGGAAGCGCGAATGATATAAATAAATCTATTGAGGGTGACTCCTCTGTTCGGTTGGCCATGCTTAGGCCAAGGCGAAACGTATACCATGTCTGAATCGAGTGTTGAGGGACAAAACACTCGCATTGGGCCTATATATTGTATGATTTCATTTAGCATACATAAAATGTCGTAGTATCGGTTGCATGAACTTAGTGCTAACGTAATAGACTTTCATCCATATATCATTATATTCGTTTTAATGATTATATGACTTTGATTATGGTTCATGCTTACTGTTTTATTATAAACCTTTGAACTCACCAGCTTTTAGCTGACCTTTTTAGCATATTTTCTCAGGTGCTTGATTTATGATGTTGCAAGGCGAGAAGTGGCAAATGGTCGTAGTAAGGCTTAAAGAAGTGTTTTTACACATAATGATGTTTTTAAATTAGGACCACTAAACTTATGGGATGTGCCCATTTTATTTAAACAATGTTTGTATGATAATGTTTTAAAACTATTTTATGAATTTAAACGAAGTATGTATTCCGTTCTTTATTACTTGTGTTATGATCTCTGATTTCGTAGCATCCCCATGACCCGTATGCTTCCGCTAAACCAGATTTGGGGGTGTGATGCAGGTTTTACTGACCATGTCTTAATATTTATAGTGTCTCGCTATACCTATGGTCTACCCTAATGCACTAACGGGGCAGTGTACCCGGTCGTGTGTAGTGTAGTAAATGGTAAAGCCGAGGTCGCCCCAAGAGCTATGTGTGTTGGATAATTACTAAGTCTAATTGTCACAGAATATTAATGGTTTGATAGGGTTATAATTAATTAAACTACTAATGCAGAAAATAAAATAAAAGCAAATAAATGTGTGAAGGAAAATCAATAGAGGAATAGTGGTGCTAACCTAGTTAATCCTCCTAGCTAGTTATGTCTACGCTACCTACTTCCAATACTTCAGTGGGGTCAAATTTGAGAGGACAACATTTGGTCAATTCGCCTCTAACCTATCGAAAGATACCACCACAGAGAAATCAGCGCACCGCATAAGTCCCTGTTGTTCCCGGTCCCCTAAGCCGAGTCATTAAGTACCGCTACATGCTAGATTCTAAATAGTGAGTGCCCTGGACGTTAGGAACTTAGACACTACACCTCCAATTCTTAAGTTCATCCAAACGATATGTGATCAGTTGGTCAAATCGTACAAGTAGAAAGGGTCGTCAGTTGGTCATATCTTACCCTTCCCGTCTCAGTCCGCTCACCTAGGGTCAGTTGGTCATATCTCCTAGGCAATTGGCCTCTATCGCCATTCAAAACTACCGAACCAAGGGTGAATACCAAAGAACTATGCATGCATACACTTAGAAATAATTGTACGGAAGTAAAGGTAAACGCAAACAAAACAATTAAGGAATCATAACTAGGCTAGCACCAAAGGGTGCTTAGCCGCCATATAATCATGCAAATCAATTCGATATTCAAAGGTATGAAATACATGAATTGAAAGTAAAATAAATAATAAACGCTAAAGCTTATCGTAATGGTGTGACTTCTCCCTTGGAAACAGCTCCGTATGCTTCCCTAGACCGCCCTTGAGCTTTTTCCCACGTCTCGAGTGTTGTGTGTGGAATGGGATGCTTTGAAATGCCGGAATTCTTGGGTATTTATAGGCAGTGTCCGGTTACGGCGTAACCAATAGAGGAGTTACGCCGTAACCTTCTATTTCTCCGTGAAATGCACTAGATTCGCTAGTTACGCGTAACCTTATAAGTAGTTATGCCGTAGTCTTCAATAAACTCGTTACGCCGTAAGTGATGCAGAGTTACGGCGTAAGTATCAGCGCGGAAACCTCTTTTGACCTAATGGAGTTACGTCGAACTTTGGGAAGAGTTACCAACCTCTTGATAAGTTAGACTTCTGGTCACGCAATAGTTACGCGAATGTGAGAGACGAAGTTACGCCATAACTTCTTCAAAATAGGCCTATTGTGATAAATCTTTAGTAATGTTTCCATTTCCGCGTCTCTTTAGCTCCAAGGCTCGTAATTTACCTGAAAGTGGAAAACAATGGAAAAAAAACGTAAATCCATATAAATGATATAAATAACAAGCATTATCGGGGGAAATTGACACTTAATATTCATGACTATTTGATGTTATCAAATATCCCCCCACTTGAACTCCACTTGCCCTCAAGTAGACCTTATTAGATAGATTCCTAAAAAGATATCTCCCAAAACCTGGAAAATATGAGTTTACAAATCCCTTATGCTAGAATAAAACAAAGCCGGACACCGCACGAAAGGGGAACAAACACTCAAATCTCTTAACTATTCTAAGTGTCAATTTCGGGGTGATCACTCAATCTCACAGTCATAGCATGTATTCTATCATAAGCTTGGCGGTTACACAAATCTCCACCACTAGAGTTGGGCTAAACAATTATCAAGGCAAAATGGGTAGACACGACAAATAAAGGTTAGGGGTGACTCGTATTACTAACATGTCAAGGCGAAGTGGACAAAATCAATGATACATGACCAAATCCATGGCCAAGACACCAAAGATTGCTCACGCATCACCTAGACATTCTTCATGACTAAAGGGTAGGATAAGACATGGGATATATAATTGGTGTAAAATGAAAACAAGGTGTAGTCTAAATCTACAACTAAGTCATCACCACTTACCGTCTGCCCAAAGTTCAAGCTTCAAAGTATAGAGACCGGATCATCAAATGCAAGGTAGATGTGTCATTAGAGGACGCCGATGGGCACACTACCATTTTCTTCTTCAGTTGGTATAACTCCAACTCCAATCTTCTAATGTGACCGAGGTGGCCTCCTCGATACTAAACAATAAAGCTCATACTATAGTGCCTATAACATCGGACTTTACATAAATCAATCAACTTTTTTTTTTTTGAACATAACATAATAACATAACATCCCCCCACTTGAGATGAACAATGGGAATTCGGGGGGTCTTCAATGATCTTCATAATTGTTGTCGATGAAAGCGTGATTTCCAAACCTTTCCACTCGAACCTTGAACTTAGGCAAATGATGACTTTCAAATTACAAATAAAGACTACAGGGTAGGCTAAGGTGTAAGGGTGTAACGAAACAATATATAGGGTTGACAAAATGAAAGGAATGACTCAGAAGGGTGTATCTAGGGGTATCTTGCACTAAAGGGGAGTGCAACAAAATGGTTTCACATGGGGGTCGAAAAGTCGAGGTGACTAATCGATAGACTCACAATGGTAGGCTGTTTGGGTGATAATCCTATAATACTGCCTTCTAAAACTAAAAATTCCAAATACATCGAGCTAACTCAACATACCTCGTCTATGGTCTCAAATGATGCAAAGGCCAAGTTCTAAAGTTTACAAGCTACCCAAGACACTCATAATATGGTGGATTTGGGGTAAAATATTGGAAATGGATAAGACTAATCTCACCATGAAATATCAAGGGTTGTATGTGCTCGGCTAAGGTCTAATCTAGTTAGGTTCGGAAAAATATGTCAAAATTTTCAAAATGGCATAATTTTTAAAAATAAACTAGAAAAATGAGGGCGAAATAAAGTTCAAGATATAATTCTACCCCGCCCCCCACTTGAATTGTACAAAGTCCTTTTGTACTAGGCATTAAAATAAAGGTGAAGAGAAAGGTAGAATTAGAGTGAGAACTTCCAAATTTGCTCCATAAAGAAGAAGCCAACGAGAAAGGATCGCCTTCGTTTAAGCTCATGAACAAACTTCAATCCCTGAAATCACAATACCGACAAGCATAATTCTAAAAAGAAAAAATAAATAAAATGAAAAAACAAACCTAACTCACTTTGTAGGAATCACGATTGCATTTAGCTTAATGCAACAAGTTTTTTAAACCACTTGGTGTCCCAAGTGGACGAGTGAAGTCTCGTGAGGGTTTACAGGAACACACCCACAAAGTTCATTTAAAAACTAATACAAGGTTACTGTGTTTTAGAATGAAAGAATTAAAGCAGAGAGAGTTACGCCATAATTCCTATTAGGGAGTTACGTACCGAATCGCAAAACCTGGTATGAGCCGCTGGAAGTAGTAGTTATGGCGTAACCACGAGGTGGTATTACCGTAATTGGTAATGCGCCAAGATTTCGGCCGCTAAAATGTTGGTTATGGCGTAATCACCAAGATGAGTTACGCCATAACTCTACTCAGATCAGCAACTGCAGCAGCAATTAGTTCCTCATTTGCTGCAAAATGGTTAGAAAACACAAAACCCAACAGAAAGGAAATAAAAACAAAAGAAAAGGATAACTCGGGTTGTCTCCCGAAAGAGCACTTTTCTTTATTTACGAGTCTTTAAGTTAGACTCAGAGCCGCGGGGCTCTCCTATGGGGGCCTTTGAGCTTGCCTCACTTCTTCAATATCCTTCATCAAATTGTGTCTCATCCATGCAACATTTGAGGCAGTTCGGAGGTATTCAATGGTTTCGATCTTTCGGACTTTACAAAATTTCTCCTCCGGACCTAGGTGGTAGCGAGTGAATTCATATTTTTCAACTATAATTGGAGGTGGTCTTTTGTAGGGTATCCCCAGGAGTTTGCACCTCCTTTGTTCGTAAGCTTGGTCATCAGGATCAGTGAACTCCTCATTTCCTTGCAACTCAAGGTAATCTAGCATCCCTTCGATATCATCGTCATCAGAAACAGTGCCCTTGAACCATTCTTCATCGAGCAAATTCTCCACTAGAACGCGCTTGCATTCTTCTTTATCATTACTCACCCGCTCTATGTCATCTTCAATTGTTATTTTACTCGTGTTCTTGAGACTTTTTTCGTTTGAATTTTCTTGATCCATGTATTCCTTCTAAATCTTATCTTTTGTTAATGTATCCACATGCCCATACTTAATTTTTACCCAGCTATCGAACCCCAGGTTGTCCATCCAGGGTAGACTCGTTCTCTCCTCATCATTGGTTGAGGACCAAAAGAATTCATCTTTTCCTAATCTTCCAGAGTTGCTTCTGTTAGGAATTAGAAATTCCATAGTGAAGAGTCGGTCACCCCAAATATAATCTAACATAAGTTAGCTCATAGACATATCGTTATTTACTGTTTTATTAGTTAGTTATTTAGTTTAGAGCAACACCGTAGAGGAAGGACGGGTCTTTACCACTGTGCTCGATCCACACCAAGGAGGACGCTTAGTTTGTAACTATAAATACCCTCTACCTCCCAAGGTAGAGGGTTGGACCTTTCACTCTTAATCTAACCTTCTATGTTTTCTTTTACTTTCTCTCTCTAGAAAGGATCCCACTTTCTCTCTCTAAACTCTATACTATTCGATCCATTGTTGAGCTTATTTGTGTGTTTATGAAATCCAATATGTTACAAATGGTATCAAGAGCCATGGTTTGATCATCTATCACATGTTCTTGGATTTCTAGTGGTTTTATATGGTTTTTTTGGGTTTGAAATAGTTTAGAGGTATTTGCATCATTTGGACCATTTTGTGTGTTAAAGCTTGGATTTTGATTGTACTTTTGTGTTTAGGATCATCATAAGTGTTTAGGTTTTGATTTGGAAGGCTTGAATCATCGTGGTTGGGTTGGTTTTGGATTGAAAAGTGGTGTTTTTGAGATTTTCTTGCTAGCGACTTGAGTCACGGATTTTTATTCTTGGTAGAGACTTGCTTTGTAAGTTTGTAGCGACTTGCAGTTGAAGTGGTAGCGATTTGAGCTTAGCGACTTGTCTATTGAGACAAGCCGACAAATAGTACAAGTTAGTGGATTCTCCACTACGGCTAGCTTAATTTGGTGAGGTTAGCGACTTGCTTCTGAAATTGTTAGCGAGTTGTAGTGTAAATTGTTAGCGACTTGATACTAGCGACTTGGACACTTAGCGAGTTGTTCTTTAGCGACTTGTCTGCTTAGCAATTTGGTGTTAGCGACTTGGACCTTAGCGAGTTGCTCTTTAGTGACTTGATTGTGTAACGACTTGGTACTTTAGCGACTTGTGTCCAGTGACTTGGGTCCTAGCGACTTAGTTCAAGAATTCTTAGCGACTTGTTGACTTTTCCCGACAAAACTTCAAACGGCTATAACTTTTGATCCGTAACTCCGTTTTCAGCGTTCTACCCATCAAAACGACCGTGAGAACGAGGAGAATGGCACGCCGAATGAACTAACCCTAAACCATAAACTAAAGTTCATTCGGGTCAACCTTCGAGGCCTAAATCCGCTCCGAACAGAAGTTATTAAGGTTTTTATGTTTTTAGACCCAAATTTCTTCGTAAAAACGAGCATAAACCAATCCAAATCTCAACCAAACAACATCTCTGCTAATCCTACAAACAATCATAAGTCCTAACACACAATTGTCTATCATTGTGACAATCCATCACCATCTTAACACGCTCCATTGGTCATTGCTTAACGGTTTGGTCTTGATTTTAGTAAAATCCCGCAAAGATTCTATTTCTGCTTAAATCACGACTTGTAAAATCCCGTGGATTCATCAACATCATGTCTTACACTCGATTCGTGATTTCGAAGTACTCAAACCTGTATGATGTCAGACAACCATGAGAATATTAGCTATACGAACGGTTACATGATGATGGAATCAATTAATGATGACTTGAATTCTTCATGCTCTGAGTCCAATGAGAAAGATTTGCACCTCGCTCAAGCATGAATTCCATGCAAAAGGAAAGCAAAGATTGAACCTTATCAACAACTTCAATCTCACCTCATGTTACTTCTACCCACATCAATGGAACGAACATGTATTGCCCTCTTCCGTCAGACCTAACCACATTAACAGAACTTTGCCTGTTAAACCTAGAGCAATTGGAGATACAACTTGACAAAGAGAAGGTTCAAAAGGATAGTTCCAGTGCTGCTACAAACAATTTCAATCATTCATTAGAAGGAATTCACATCGATATGATCAAGACATGATGAAATGTCCTTCAAGAGACACACGGAATGGAAATTAGCGTGTTATTCAGAGACACTTATCCATCTCATGGATAAGGTGGAGAAGTATATTGAGGAAGTTAGTCAGAAAGATGAAAAAGTAGATGAGAGTCGGGTACAGTTGAGAGATATTTGTGATAAGTCGGGTAGTGTATCGAAGGTCGGGTGTTGTGAATGCAGAATATCGTAAACAACAAAGAATGATGTAACCAACTGGTCAAGAACTCCCGTCACACAAGAAGTAAATGTTGTGATCGAAGGCTGAATGAATCGGGCACAATCAAAAGATTGTAGTGTTGAGTTGGGTAAAACTCCAGATGTTGGATCAGTTGACACCTAATACGAGGCTCGATAGATAAGCTTGACACGCCAGCGGTCCAGTTGATTCTTGTTACACATGATGATGCAGATATCGACCGACGATTGAACAAGTGTCATGTAATGAGGTACTCTTTACTATTCAACATAGTGCATCTGATAATGTACTTAATCAAACCGATAATGATGCCGAACATGACTTTGATAAATGTTCAGAATCAGGCTGAAGTCTAAGATTAAGTGTTTTAAAACAAAAGATATGGTTAATAAAATGGCTTTTGATGAACTTTCAAACAAATTCTCAAATCCTGAAAAACATTGCATTTCACTTAAAATTGCGATACAAAGTAAAGAAGAAAGTTTTCAACTTGACAAACCATGTAAAAATCCGGAAATTCTCAATTCCGTGAACTTTTTAAAATTAACAATTTGAAAGATCAGCTTCAAGACAAAGACTCAACCATTTACAATCTGAAGAAACATATTTCTGATATGCATGTGAAAAGTAATTTGGTTACAAGTAATTCTGATGTTAATGCTATTGATGATATTCAAATGAGAAATGATGAATTAGCGGTTTGTGTGGCTAAATTACTAAAGGAAAATGAGTCATTGAGAAAGCATCACATAGAACTAAGTGACTTTGCCAAAGAAGCTAGAACTAAGTCAATGGAACATACAAACTCTTCGATAGCAAAAATTGATGAACTCAAAGCTCAACTTCAGGAAAAGAATTTCGCCATTGTTGCCTTAAAGAATGAGCTAAGAAAAATCAGGGAAAAGTGTGAACACTAAGTTTACAAAACCATCAACCTTGGGGAAGCCAATTTATCATTCCATTAGAGACCGGTCTGTTGTTAGGCAGCCTACTTCATTTAAATCTGAAAGAACAAAATTTTTAAAAACACGGTTTGCCTCCCAAGTTGATGTGAAACAAGTTTTGTCAAAACCAGTCACTTCACCTCATATGCCTAAGAATTCACATGATATGAATTATTTGTTCAAGAACTATGATCTAAAAGAAGCTAGGAAAAAGGCACAGATTCAAAAGGATGGAATTTTAGGTGCTAGACCCAGGGTGAGGAACTCTGCGAGATTTCAAGGCACTGCTAGTAGTTTTAAACCATCACCTAGGAACACTCAACTAAAGACCAAGGATTGGTTTGTATCTAAGAGTAGTTGAATTTCGATTAAAGCTATTCCCATAGTAGATCACTCTAAGAAATCTAGATCTATTTCTGAATCCAAACAAGCTATTTGCTCAAAGTGTCTGAAATGTATCTTTAATACTAATCATGATAAATGTCTCACAAAATCCCTGAAGAAAGTAAATGCTCATACAATGGTATAACCTGTTAAGTCTAGGATTCACACTAAGTCATCCACAGTGCATATGAAGCAAATGAAACCAAAATCATCGCCTAGATGGTTACCAACTGCTAAATCTTTGGAAACTAGGAATAAGGATAAGTCTTCCACTATGCATAAGAAGCTTAACAATCCTAGACCTTGCCATAAGTGGATACCATCTGGTAGAATTTTAAGGATGCTGGACTTAGGTGGATACCTACAGGAAAGATGTTTACCAATGGCAATCTCAATATTGACCGTAAAACCCCAAAGGGTTTGATACGATGTCACTAACCAAAATATATGCAATCAAGTTTGTAATATTAGTGCAGGTAGTCCTTACTCGTTGCATACTTCGATCCTTCAACACATGGACTGGCTTAAAGTATGGATAACAAAAGGATTGATATCTCATAACTCACGGGTTCAAGTTACTCAACATTGATATTCAATCGGCTATGACGTATGAACACAACAGTTCATGCCTCGTACTCTAAAGAAAAGTAATGTGTACGCTTCAGTGCGCATTATCTTCGAAAGAAGAGAAATCTTCTCAATTATGACCATTCTCATCAACATGCTTCATACTTTTTCCATTCGCTTTTAATTATCAAGTGAACCGGGCTACCGATGAGTGTTTTCTTATTCCACTTGCTCAACTATAATGATGATGGCGACATCATGTGCTAATTTTGCGGGGGAGAAGTGTGAATAGAATACATTTAGATGATAATCATTTGTTTAATCAAGAATGGCATCTCTGTATGCAATTCTTGAGGGGGAGAAGAAGTGTGAAGTTTTTGCATGGTTGATTGATATTTGAGAATATATGGTCAAACGGCTCCTAACTCATGTAAGAACCGAGCTTCTTCTTATAGGATCATCTTCACATGTAGTTTCTTCTAAGAGCCGTTGGTTGACATCTTCACACGGGCCGATATGATTAAATGACAAAGTGCTTCTAGTTGGCCTTGGGTGATTTCTTTGATGAACATCTTTCTGTTCTTGTTTGATTGGGAGGGATTTTAATTAAGGGATTTGCTATTTACAAGTTAACGGGAATGCCTTTGGTGTAAAGAAGATGTTAACTGTCTATTTCCCCATTCGGACAATCTTGAAGAAGGTCGAGTCTACAGCCTAATCTACATTTTCTGCTACATGTTAGAAGACTAAAGACGAATTGCATTTGATGATCTCAAGACTTTTCTTAATCCTGACCGAAGAACACTTGAAAATCTTCGCAGCTTATGGGGAGAGCACTAATTTGGGGAGATTGAAAAGCCAAATTTAATCCCCAATTAGACTTGCTCATATTCTTTAGCAATGATTCATTTTTTGATTTTTGATGACTCTCCTCCAACGCCTAATGCTTCACTTACGAAGGATAACTGGGATTCATTGTTTGGGACTCGTGTTTTCAATGATATGTTTGATGAGTACTTCCAACCTCCAACGAATGTTGATCATCCAGCCTTAAGCTCATGCTCTGTTCCTACCGACTAACTGTTCACCATCTAAGAAGTACTTCTTAGAATTCTCAAGAAACCTTATCTTCGCCACTTCACAAGGCGTTGATAATGACTATCATGATAGTAGTAGTTGCACTATCAATAATGATCCGCTCTTTGGTATTCCTTTGCCAAATCTTCACGGATTATAGTTCATGAATAATGATCCGCTCTTTGGTATTCCTTTGCCAAATCTTCACGATTAGTGTTCCTCTCATTGTGCATGCTATAAATCAACCACATGAACATTAAGGAAAATGACTACCTCATTCGCTTGAAGACATTTTTGGTAAATCTTCCAGATCAGTTTCTACATGTATACCTTAAGGAAGAATGCATTGATGTTGAGGAATCATTTGCTCCAGTTCATTCAGTGGGTCATGGTTCATCCGATTGTATGATTATTCACGTGTTGGACATTTGACACAAGTTGATTACTGGTTACTCATTTATCACTTATTTGAGGCTGAAGTTGAAGTTCACAAAGGCGTGTTCTTATTTGATAACTTGCTCGGGCTTAAGAATTTGAGTTGAAGTCTTGGGTTATCTAGTTACCGCTCGAGGTGGATGGTTGAAGACCGTTAACTATCACTATTAGGAGTTACTTTACTCGTGTCATAATGATATGACAAAGGTGATAATCGCAAGAGGTATTAATGTCTCATACTTTGCTTGAGTAGTGAGTACTTAGAGATTTGCTTGAAGCATAAATTTCATAATCGCTCTTCCATTATTAAGTGCAAGCTTAAGATACAAATGTGGGAATTTGACTTCGCTTCAAGTTTGGTATATAGGGTATTCTTCATCGCTGGTCACTTCAAATTTTCTACATATGGGTTGATAAAGATAGTCAGAGAGAGTTTCCATTGCAGTTGATTCTTACAGATTCTTTAGGCTATTTGAGTTCTTCTCACAAGATTTCGAGTTTTGGGTATATTATGTTTTGTCAATCTAAGGTATCAAAACCAAAGAAGGAAGGAAACATATATCTAAAAGCACAACGAGTACACATGATGAACTTAACACTTCTACCCGATTGAAGTTATTCCTAAAAGACAATGGTCATAACCATAGAGAAACTCGTGTTTAACTCGAGCCTTTGGTGTATTATTCCAACTAATTGGGGAAATGGTCTCTGAGACTTTTGGTATGTGTTACTTCAGCTCAGCTAGAAGAAATGTGAAAAGAATATTTGGTTCGTGAGATGATATCGCATATTGACATCTTCTATATGATTTATGATAAAGTGTCCGGGTTAGTGCTTCATGTACACAATGTAATGATCATTCTGATGACATCGAACGCATCGGGAGATATATGTGTACATCGGGTCTGGACAACATATTCACAAGATCGAGCTTAATCAGTTATTCTAGAGTTGACATCCGCAGAGGAGATCAGTGATTCAACCAGTTAGTGTGATGTTGTTGTTCTACTCGTTGGGTACTTGTGTACATTATGGGCTGATTGGTTATATGAAAGATAACCGAATGCATTTGGTAAAATGAAGATGTTGATGTATTGTTCTTGAATAAGACAACCGGTCAATCTCAAGAGTAATGTGTACATCGGGACGATAACAGTGTTCATGTGATCGGTCTTCATTAGTTATTCCGGATTTGATAACCGCTAAGACGATCAATGTCTTAACCTGTTACCTAGGTGTTCTCATGTTCTTCGGGGTGCTGAGCTTCATTCAATGAGACTGTTTCTCTTCTCATTTGTTAGCCTTAATAGTTTTTATTAGAAGTGATGGTCATTCACATTTAGGAACTTTGTAACGTGTGTTAGATATCATGCTAGAATAGTCAAAGGGCTCATGGATTGGGCTAAGCTAAATGGTTAGACGTTTAGTTAAGTTAGCCTTGTATAAGTTCATGTAACCCAATCCATGTCCAAGCCCATATACGGCCCATGGCCAAGCCTTAGGGCATCCTTTGTCTTGTACTATAAATACCCCTCAAGTATGTCATTTGAGGGGTGTGCTTGAGTGTGTGTGTGTGTTTCATATGAATATTGTTTTCATCTTCTACTCTTTGTCTCTCTAAATACATACACGATCTATACATCAAGTCACCACTTTCTATTCTCTTCTTCATCTTTACGCATATAGTTTGTGTTTAACGTGTGTTACTTGTGTTGGTAACGTGAGATGTTGTGATAAGGTATACAACTTATTGTGTTTATCTTTTCTCTCCACATACACGGTTTGTATAACATCAAGTCACCAATCTTTCCTTTCTTTATTTCATCTTTGTATACGCATAAGTGTTTGTGGTTTAACGTGTTCATCTTGTGATAAGGTGTGTTACGCGTAAGGTTGATATAAAAGTAAGGTCCTACAATTGGTATCAATCGCCTAACAATGGTTTAGGAGTGTTTGTGTTTGTTTTGAAGGGTTACGCGTAAAGGCTCACGTTATTCATATTAGCCACGCTTAAAGCTTTAATTTTTGCACTTAAAAATTCAAGATTCTTGTGGTTTAAGGTTTATTTGGGGCTAAAGTTTCGTTTTGCAAAAAGTTCAAGCTTTACGTGTTTTTCTTCATTTTTAAGCTCAGATTGGTTCATTGGTCATTTCACTCATAAGCTTTCTAAGCACTTTGGGCTTAAAAAGGTCAACATTTTGTGTTATTCGAAAGTGTTTTAAGGCTATCTCGTGCAAGAGAAATCGTTTGAATCACTGAAAATTTTTTACGCGTAGGTCAAAACCCTAGTTTTACGCGTAAGAAAGTCAAAACCCTATTTCTACGCGTAAGTTTCTACGCATAACTTTTTGGTGCATATTCTTCGAGCTATAACGGTGACTCATGCTTCCTCACTTGGATAAGTGTGTGGAACACTCGACTTTCGGATATCTTTTACTGCGACAGTGTAAAGGATTTTTGGTTTTAAACCTAAGTTTACGCATAAGCATAAACGCTTACGAGTAACACTCAAGATAAGCTCACACTTACGCTGTAAAGTTTTTACGACTAAGTCTTTTGTTTACGCGATAAGCCCTAAGGTTACGCGATAAGATACTTTCTACGATAAGATCCTGCCTAAGGAATCCTACGCCCAAGATCCTACGATAAGATCCCACGATAAGCACCAACTCTACTCAGAATTCTTCGGTCCACGCTGGAAAACTTGAGTAAAATTTAAATTTTAAGGAAACTAAACGCTTAATTTTTACCTTGAAATTCAAATTTTGGTTTAACTGTGAAAATTTTGGTCAAAAATTCAAATTTTGGGCCTAAATTCAAATTTTTCGGTCAAATTTGGGCCAAAATTGTCATAACTCAAATTTTTCATACGACATTAGAATTGATTTTTATAGTGAATTTAAAATTTTGGGAGAAAAGTTTTTAAGCCTAAGAACCAAGGTTACGAGTACGACTTTCAGAAAAACCTCAACCGAGCTTAATCTTCATCAACCTCAACTCCTTTATCGTTGAATCGATCCTACATCAACTTTATCAGCTATACCTTCATCAATGGCAACTCAACAAGACATTCATGCAGCCGCGCTTCAAAACCGTCATCCTATGTTGGAAAAAGGTGGTTATCTTCAATGGACAAGTCGAATGCTTTGTTACATCAAGACAAAACCTAATGGAAAATTGATGATCAAATCCATTCAGGATGGACCCTTCATACCTCGACAAGTCCAAGACCCGGGAAATGCTGATGCAACACCTCCCGTCCCACCATTTTTTCGCCTTCAAAAAGAATCGAATACTCAAGAGGATCGAAAACAAGTCGGGCAGGATGACATGGCAATTCATATTATACAACCGGGTTTACCAAGAGACATCTTTGCTGCTGTAGACAGTTGTGAAACCGCTTTCGACATGTGGGAACGTGTTAGACGGCTTTGTCATGGAACTGAAATTGGTCAACAAGATACGGAAAACAAGTTGCTAACTGCTTGGGAGAAGTTTACATCCACCAGTGAGAATCCATTGAATCCTACTATGGAAGGTTCTCACTTTAATGAATGAGCCGATCGTAAACAAGTTGACACCCAAAACTATCGTGAGCAACATCAAGTTCCTAAACAATCTACCAGAAGAATGGGGACGATATGTCACTATTGTCAACCAAACAAAAGACCTTAATCAAGTGAACTTTGATCAACTAAACGATTTTCTGAAACAAAACCAAGCTGAAGTGAATGAAGTCAGGAAAGAAAGATTGGCTAAAAATCATGATCCATTGGCACTACTTTCAAAGACTCAAACTCTAGTGAATACACAACAACAAGCTTCATCATCTTCCACTAACAACAACTTGCAGCAATACATTTCTCAACCACAAGCTGTTATCCCTCAACAACAATTCTATCCACCAGAACAACAAGTCATTCAACAACAACAGTATCAACAATACCAGGAACAAGGAATCACTGATCTTGAAATTAAACAAGAAGAGGCTTTGTCACATTCTTTTGCATTCTTGGGTAAAGCATTTAGAAGTCGCTTGGGTAATCAGGCGGTTCCGTATCAGGGTAATCAGTTGGGTCGAATGTTGGAAATCGATGGGACAATGTTGGGAATAGAGCAAGAGGTAATCGAATGGGAATGTTGCGCCGATGTTGGGAATTATGGAAATATGAATCGGGTAATCGAGTTACGTGTTACAACCGTCAAGGAGTGGGTCACATGCCAAGGAATTGTCCAACTAAGTCGAAAAGAAGGATCTTGCGCACCTTCGAAGCTATCATGTTGGTTCAAAAGGAACAATCTGGACTTCAATTGAGTGCTGAGGAACATGACTTTATGGCTATTATGGATGAATTAGAAGACCGAGAGGACATCAATGCAAACTGCATCTTCATGACAAATCTTCAAGAGGCTAAGTACGACACTGACTCTGACGCACCTCATGTTCATGACGCCAATGCAGTATCTCAGGTATCAATCATTGATCCATGCTATAACAATGTCATATGTGATGTGTTTACTCATGACGAACAAAGATTCTGCGACATCAAGACCTACTTATGATACATACCTAGACAATCCGAAGTTGTAGCAATACTAACTCTGAAACTCCATATATGGATCCTAGTGGAGACTGTGTGGCACAAAATACTAAGACTGATGAGGAAACACGCGTTATTTTGAATTATTTATCAACAACTGTGGCATTGAAATTGAGAAAGTTAAAAAGGTCAATCGCGATGTTAAGGCCGCTAATGCCAAATTGACCGCTGAGCTTGAGAGTTACAAGGAGAACGCAAAAGCCTTTGAATTTCGTAAAAACAAAGAATCAGAATTAGAAATTGGTTATCGAAATTTGGTTTCTAAAGAACAACTTTTGCAAATCAAGTATAACACACTTGATGTGAATTTGAACTTGAAAATTAAATCTTTAAACAAGGAAATTTCTGATTTAAATAACCAACTTTCCAAACAAAAAAGAAATGTTTTCTAATCTTGAAAAAGAGAAGAAGCAGTTGATTACCGATTTTTCAAAACGAGAAGATTCTCTTCTTGATGAAATTCTTGATAAGAATGAAAAGATAAAAACTTTGGAAAATTTGCTTCTTACAACGGGTCATTCTGCTCAAACAATCAAGATGCTTTCTAATCAAGTAAATCCGCGTTTTCATACTAATAATAGAATGGCACTTGGTAACGACCCTTCCTCGTTCCTCAAGAAAGCTCAGAAATCTCAGAATGTGTTAACCAATGTAAATGTTTTGCATGAACCCATTATTGTTCGTGATTCTCTTGAAACGTAGAACTATCTGAGGAGAGTAGATCAAAAATGAAACAAAAGAATTTGGAAATCAAACCAATTGATTATAACAAATGGAACAAATTTAACGGAATTACTTTTGATAATCAAAAAGAAAAGTCAAAGTTTTCCATCACACCAAGTGTTTCAAACAAAGATTCTACACCTGTTTCAAAATCTGTTTCAAAACCAGTCGTTGTCTCAAAATCTCTTTCGAACATTGAACAAATGTCTTCAAACAATCCTTTTAACACAAATGATGCGAGAAGTATTTTAGAAAATGTGAAAACTAGGATTGCGGATCTTCAAGAGACTGTGAAAACTAAAACCACTATTACACCTAACAATTGGTTCTCTAGTTTTTATATCGAACAGAGAAAGTTTTTTGAAACTCAAATTGCCCCTCAGCTGAATGCCATCAGTGCAAGGGTAATTCATTTTGAACAAGCATTTTTGAAAGAAATAGCTGACTTTGTCAAGGACCATAAATCCCTGGTAAAGCAAGTTAATGACAGTGTTGAACACATCAAAGTTTTGGAAAATTTTAATGATTCTCTCTTCGAAGATGTTATGACTACCGATATCATGTCCATTATTTTACAAACATATTCTGTTGAAGATCATGAAAGACTCAGATCGAGACCTCCGCAATTGTTTCAAAATATGAAAAAGCTCTTGGAAAACTTGAAAAAGAAAACGTGTCCTATTTTAAACAACTTGATCGAAAATCTGAGGAATGCAAGTATGACAAACTGTCGTATGAGCATGCCTACAAGGACATGAAAGAGCAAAATGATCTTTTGAGAACTCAGCTAGGATGTCTAAAAGGAAACGTTGTGGATACTAAGATTGCAAAATCATTGACTGAGGAGAAGGCAAATGTTCCCAAACCGGTTTTCAAACCAAAAATGTCTATTTCTCAACCTCCTCCAAAAGTCAATGAGAAAAATGATTTGTCAAAACCCACTCCACAGCCCCTGCCTATTAAAAAGAGAATTATCAAAAGTTTTGAAATAGGAAAAGCAAATTTTGAAACACCAAATGTGATTACACCTGGAATCTCTAAGACTAGTTCACGGAATGTGACCAAAAATCCAGCTTAAAGAATCACGGTTCTAACGACATGGTCAACAATCACTATCTAGAAGAAGCTAGGAAAAGGCACTGCACTGAAAAGACGGAATTCTAGGTACAACATCTAGGGTGATGCATTCTACAAGATTTCAAGGCACTGCTAGTAGTAGTAAACCATTACCTAGGAACAATCTACAAAATACTAGGGATTGGCTTGCATCTAAGAGTAGTTGCGCAAAAGAAAATGCTATGCCCTAAGAAAACAACACTAGGAATTCTAAGTCTTTTTCGAACAAGAATCAATGTCCACAAGACTGTAGTGACAAAGTTAAAGTCGCTATTTTAAAAAGAATATTGAATTTGTTCAGTACTACATGTAAAACATGTGTCTTTTCAGCTAATCATGATGCATGTGTCTCACAATATCTCAAGAAAGATAATTCTCGTGTCAAGGCACAATCCACTAAGACTCCAAACCGAAACAAACCCGTTGACAAGATGAACATAAAAAGGAAACCTAATAGGTGGATCTCTTCAGGACGTAGTTTTTCAAAAATGAGTCTTCCGCTGATCCATAAGCAAACAACTCCTAGATCTTACCTTAGGTGGATACCCACGGGCAAAGTTTTCAACAAAGTAGGTCTTAGATGGATTCCCACAGGAAAGATTTTTGATACTTGCACCAACACGATAATAGTGAAAATCATCAGGATAAGGAAGTAGAAACCATTACAACCGTTGATAGTGATCACCCTCACCGTGAGGAATCTTGTACTTCTAACATCAAGTATTTGTGAAAACTCTTCTTCTTTGGTTGCGTGTGAATCAAATATCTCGAACCCACTCATCGAGGGTTCTAATTTCAAACTCTTCTTCTTCTTCATTCTCTCTATCTTCTATTTTTGATTTTCCATTTCTTTTATAAAACCAACAAAAACAAAATACAAAAATAGAAAATTTTCAAAAATTCAAAAACAATATAAAATCTAAAATCCAAAAATATTCTTCTCACGACATGTCTCTCGTATAATCGATATTCTCAGACGCTTTCTAGAAATGTCATTCATCAATGATACGGGTATGTACATATGCTTGAGCGAGAGTTCTTTAATGTTTTTCAAAACATGTCGTTTCTCAAAACTTCTTAAACAATGGCTTTCATATACTCAAGCATTTAAACCCGGACTTCAAATTAATGGCTTCGACACATCGTTCAGACCACAAGATCATAGAAAGGAAAGTGCTTATCAAAATCAAAGGTTTAAAATATTTTTCAAGCACTATTCCTAAAAACATAATGGCTTGTAAGTATTTCAGCTTGCAACCCGATCTTTAAAGAAAGGAAAGTGCAACGCAAAATCGATTTTCATAAATATCGAGCACTTATCCTAAAACAAATGAAGATAATTCTTCTCTAATTATCTTCAAAAGATTTTCAAAATCTTCATCATCTTGAGTACCATTGATTCGAAATTTTTCAAAAAGATTTTTCAAAACCTCTCACATTTGGTACCAAGATAACTCCCTCTAAACCCTTAATTGATTCTAAATTTTCTCTATGAAAAATATGCTTTCGTTAAGGGGAGTATAAAACAAAAAATTGTTCCAAAATTCATGCTAAATCAGTTTCTCTCCAAATGTTTTTCGAAAAACATATATTTTAATCATTTTGTTTCAAAAACATCATGGATATGCTATTTTTGAAGGGGAGAAACGTGATTAAAATGTGATCAAAAAGTTTTAATGATCGTTGTTTGAATCTCAAAATGAGCTCGACTCAGACGAAACCAATGAATTGACGGGAATCAATGTTAGTAAATGTACCATCTCGAGAAACTTGTGATAGATATGCACTTTCATGGGTCTAACCTCCTTTTCAAGGAGTGTTTACAACTTCAAGTTAGTTATTAGAGCTAGTTGTCACCTAAAACCTGACAATGGAACTCTTTAACTAGGCAACGTAATCATGTCTCCCCGAGGAATTGTCTATCATGAGCCGATCAATTCAAAAAGTGCGAACTCTACCCTATATGTGCAGATTTCAGTCAAAACTTATAAGCACATATGAAGGGGGAGTGTTTCTGAAAATATAAAACTCGCGGAGTGTCTCAAACATGTTTTCTATCATAAACACTCTGTGAGATTTTCAAGAAAATGTTTTTATGGCAACATGGGAAAGTCATGGAGTTATAAGGTGACTAAGGATAGGAATTCTTCCTATGATCCGCCAGAGCCGGAGGGATCTACCCAAGGACATCACAAATAGTTAGTATTAGAAGTCCTTAGGAATGATTGAAAAAAGGAGTAATGTGAGAAAGGAGAAAGAAGGGGTTGAAGAATTAAAAAGAAATGTAATGAAAAAGGGTGAAAATAAATAGCCCTCCATATTCAACCTTAGGGCGTAAAACCGGGTTCAATTCATCTCTATTGGTTGTGATGACACCGGTATTGAAGACAAAGACGCCATGGACCCAAAGGACGACTGCACTAAACCTTTTAGCCACTCAATTCCTCTTAAAAGGATTTGTTTCATTCTCACTGGGAACCCTACATAATCTATCGACTTTCTCTTAGAGTTGGTTGATATTGAAGAATGAGACCCTCTCCCTAGTCTCCGCTCAGGAAAACCAAAATGCACTATTGAGTCTAGAGCCACGAGATTCATTAAAAGATCTCATAGGAACACATGACATTTCATCACTTTTTGTTCATCAATAAGGACACAAGTGATATATTCTAGAGTCCTACGTAGATCTTAGAAATCTGCCAGAACATTTATAAGAAGTTTCACATCTGTGATCTTCAGTGATTGAATGGAAACTCCTGCCAGGGTCAACATCAAGCGCCACGCAGGTCACTTCGTAACTCCCCGTGGATTACGCTTAGTGTGTCTCAAACGGTCTACAGTCGTGGGGTGATGCTTCTGTACCTCACGACTCATCCGAACCGTAGGTGTACTTCGGTATATCGTGTTATCTCACTTGTGGGACTCCAGTTCAGAAACGGCCCTTGTGAGAATTAGAGACGTGTTTTCACACTATGCTGTTAATACCCTCGAAATTCAAACTTGTAAGTGCCGGAATCCGCTTATTACTAACCTGTTTTATGTTTTCTTCTTATGGAAGCTCTGGAGCGGATTGATCGTGCAGACTCGCCACATGCTCATACCAAAAACACATGAAATTTCTCAAAGGCTACACAAAGTTAAAGATGATTCTTCGTCAATGTCAAAGAATCTACAAAGTTTAAAGACTCGAGAACTATATCATTGGTAACCAAAAGACAAATAGAAGTGTGAGCATGGTGGAGAAAGATGTGGAGATACCTAACCAACGAAGTTGACAACGGCAGACAACCACATTATCTGATCACAAAGCATGAAAGAACAAAGAATCAAGACTATTCTATATCTACACACAAAGTTCAAGCTCAAGGAAAGTAAAGATCTTATCAAGTTGAGCATCTTTTGAATGACCACCCCTTAGGGGGAGATTGTTAGCCTTAATAGTTTTTATTAGAAGTGATGGTCATTCACATTTAGGAACTTTGTAACGTGTGTTAGATATCATGCTAGAATAGTCAAAGGGCTCATGGATTGGGCTAAGCTAAATGGTTAGACGTTTAGTTAAGTTAGCCTTGTATAAGTTCATGTAACCCAATCCATGTCCAAGCCCATATACGGCCCATGGCCAAGCCTTAGGGCATCCTTTGTCTTGTACTATAAATACCCCTCAAGTATGTCATTTGAGGGGTGTGCTTGAGTGTGTGTGTGTGTGTTTCATATGAATATTGTTTTCATCTTCTACTCTTTGTCTCTCTAAATACATACACGATCTATACATCAAGTCACCACTTTCTATTCTCTTCTTCATCTTTACGCATATAGTTTGTGTTTAACGTGTGTTACTTGTATTGGTAACGTGAGCTGTTGTGATAAGGTATACGTGATAAAAGGGGATTTACATCATTCTTCTTCTTGGGAAAATGGTCTTTATTCGAAGATTGTCGGTATAGGGGGAAGCTACCAAATTCTCACTTTCTGCAGGCTCAATTTCTGACGATCATTCAAGAGCCTCGGAAGCTTTAGTGGTGAATGTTTTAGGGATGATGACTTCTATCTTCTACAACGGGGCTGCTCGATATCCTTATCTCTGCATCGTATCATCATCTTTCTTAAACTATATCATCTACTCTATCTTTGTAAATATTTTTCGAAAAACAAAATACAAAAATATAAAATCTTCAAAAACCCATAAAAATCAGAAACTTTAAAAATACCAAAAATATGTTTTTCACAAGACATGTCTTCTGGTATCGATAACATCTACGGTCTTAGAAATGTCATTCAATAATGGCACGGGACAATAGATGAAGTTCGAGCAGAAGGTGTAAATATTCTTTTCCAAATCATGTCTCTTAATAAGGTTTACAGTTATTTCAGACTGTAACCCGCACTTCAAAAATGGTTTGCTATTATTTCCGATAGCAACCCGCTCTTTAAAGAAAGGAAAGTGCTGCGCTAAACAAATTTTCAAAATTTTCGTGCACTTATCCTTAAACAAAAATGAGGAAAGCATGTCGAAGGACTGCTGTTCCTACTCAAATATTTTTCTTTCTAAAATTCTTCAGAAAAATATTTGTTTTAACAAAATGGTGGAAAATAAGTTGCTTGAAAAATCAATCAGTTTCAGAGTTTTAGAAAAAAAATTGAAAACTCAATCAATGACTTCCGCGCTTTTAATCTTTTCATAAAATGAGTCATTGATTGAGGGGGAGAATGTTTTCAAAATTATATCATCTATCGGGCTTTTCTAATTATCCTAATATGCTTAATTAAAAATGTTGTTAACCTATGTTGAAGGACTAGGTGCCAAGGATATGATTGCTAGGATTAGATGATTAGAGTTTGATAAACGCATAAATCCCATGCCTTATATGAACTGATTGATATGTTGGATTGACTTGTATTAGTCGATTGTTGTTTGGGTGTGGTCGACTACCATATATCTGTATGTGTGTTTACTAACGAATGCAGGTATATTGGTATATAAGAATGTTCCCGATCCGGATCCCACAAATAAAGATGATTGGATGCCGAAAGGAAAGGGTAACTATATCTTGGGTTGACAAATGAAGAAACGAAGCTTAATTGGATTTCTATGGAGTGTTGGCATGGAAAAATGCAACGTAAGAGGTCTCACTGCATCAGCAGATGGTTTTCTTCTAAGTGATTGAAGAAACAGAGCTTAATTTGACCTCGGTTGGCATTAAAATGCAACGTAAGAAGTCTCACCGCGATCTGCAGCGGTTTTCTTCCAAGCCCTACAACAACATCAACAAAAGCAGCTTATGATTCTCTCCACCTAACGTATCTTGTGCAGGAAAAGTAGTGAATGATACCATTTTTAAACAATTTTTTAAAATATTGTATTGAAAATGGAAAAATATTGTTTTGAAAATAAATTGGTCTTAATTTTGAAAATCACTGGACTTCATTTTTATCAAAACCTAAGTCACTCAATCAACGACTACGGCCATCGATTGAGGGGGAGAGTGATTTAAAATAAATTATTTTCAAACAATATTGCTTCATAAAAGTTTCGGTTTGGACATTAAAATGTGGTGATCTAAAAATTTAATGTTATGTCATGGTATGATTTTCTTTAAAACTGATGAGTGTGTAAATACTCATCATTTTTAGTCAAATCTGAACTGCAAAACGGTTAAAAATGCTCAGAAATGCATCAAAATACTGAAAATATTCCAAAAATGCATTTTATATGTTTTTGATGCAAAATGTTCAAAATCGATGAAAACGAGCAAAGTTTACATAATTGGCAGTTTCAGTCCCCCGACTTTCAGAAAATGGCAAAATCAGTCCCTAGGCATTTATTTCAAAAGAAAAGTCACCAAAGGTCTTTTTAAAATCATAAATTGTCATATTTAGTCCTTTGGTGGGAAATCTAAAAGTTTTGAGAAAGTTACAGTTTTGGTCCCTGGGCTTTTAAATTGGTCAAAATTAATCCTTGGAGTTTCAAAAATGTTTAAATTAGCCCCTGGATTATTAAAGCTTGGCAAGACCAACCCTTGGACTCAATCTTCATAATTTACATGTTTGGTCCTGGAATTGGAGCTTTACATTTTTGGTCCCTATGTTATTACTTACACAAACCAACCGGACCCTAATTAAATACCCAAGCCCAAAACAAACACCCCTGGCCCAATCTATTTACCCGGTCCAAACCTATGACCCGACAACCCAAACCCACGATTTAAATAAACAAACCCGCCCCTATATCCTCTTCCCGACAGGATTGTCTGCAACTCTACCCCCCAGCCACCAACAACCCACTCTACTACACCCTTTGTCTCCCCCCACCTCACCTACCCCTCAAATCACATTTAATGCTCCCCTTTCCCTGCCTCTGATATCAAAACAAAATTGGCGCCAAAACGAGATAAATGGCCAAGATTGATTCTAGGCATCCAACGGTTGATATTTATGCTGGGATCCACTCAGAAAGGTGAGATAAGGAGTTTGGAGCATATAAAAGAAGAAAGATGAGGTTGAAGATAGTTAGTTTTATTTTATAAAAATGTATGTCGTTTCTTTAATTATCATGTTTTAGATAATTTGTAGTTGTAATTTTAGCTTATTTGATTAATCAAAAACTCTTTAGTGTATTGCAAGTTATTTCCAATATCAATTCCGAGTTTATGTGCAAGTTTCAAATTTTAAGCTATCATTGCATTTTTCATTTTCAAACTCTAAGTCCCAAGCTTCAATCAGCTTACTTGGTAGCTCAAACAAGCTTGTACTAGCTTGTTATAGCTTTCTGCAAGCTTGTCCTTAAGTTTCAAACAAATTTGGATTCTAGTCAACAAAAGTCAACTGATCATGGAAATGGGTGTGGAATGAATCATGGGTGAAGCGAGCTTTGAAATGGGTTGAATCAGAGTAGGTTAGGGGTTGGATTAGGCTAGTGTTCTTGGTTTCCTTGTTGGCAGGCCATTGTGGCCTTGGACCAATTGTAAGTTCAAGCTCTTTTTAGCATAATCTGCTTCGCTGGTATTCAGAGTTGGAACTTGTTTTAATAGCAGTATTTAAGTTAGTATTAATCAGTTTGATCATATTTGTTGCTTGTTCAATCCTTAGTTCTTGTTATTTGCAATCAAATGTATTAAGGTGTGTTTGGATCCACTGATATATCTGTTTTTTAAGCTTGTTTATATGTTAAGATCTGGTAGCTCATGTTTGTTTAGTCATTATACACTCAAATCTGCTCTTAGTTTGTGCCGTACACCACCACAAGTCAAAATTGACTCTTGATCTGCTCCTCACCTTAAACTGTTGAGGATTTGGGTTTGCAAAATCCTATTTTGAGTTTAAAAGTCTTAAACCTAGCTTGCTTCATTCACATTTCATCAAAATACATCATAATCAGTCATCAAATTACATCCAAATCTCAAGAAAGTCAAACTGTGGGTTTGTTTCAAAAAGTCAAAATGGTGTCAAAATTTGAATTTGAGCAGATATTGCAAAAGTTGCAAGGGGTCATTAAAGCTTTTTAGGTTCTAAAATTTTGTCTATAAGTAGTCTACTAGGTGGTCTTTGAGACCTCTTATATGTTTTTAGCTTAAGCTTTCTGGATAAGCTTGTGTATAAGCTCTAAGCTAGACTGCTGTTCTCACAAGAGCTCAGCTTCACCGAAGTTTTTCTCGATCTTGCAGGCTTGTTACAGGTTTCAATAGAGCTTGTCCAGAGTTTATTTTTGGTTTGCTAGTTGTTAGCCAGGTCTAGTTTAAGTCTTAATATTTGGATTCTGCTTTTTAGCTTATTTGGGTGCTTATTTTTGGACTGCAAGTTGGTACCCAAAAGCTTTTAGGACTTTAATCAAAATTATCAAGTTTGATCAATCCTGTAATCCAGTGTTTGAAGCTTATTGTTTTTAGTTGCAAATTGGTTAATTTAGTATATTGTAGCTTCTGTTCCAGTGTGGTAGCTTATTTTGCTCATTTGCTTATCAAGTGCTTATTTCAATAAGCACTTGATTCATCAGTTTCATTTTCTTCCACATAGCCTACTGTTTTTCCATTTTTCCTAGCTTCTTAACATTATTTTAGAGTTTTCCTGAAATTTTCAGATTTTTCCTAGCTGTTTTGCTATTTTTCTTATTTTAAATTAGTTTTTAAGCCTTTTTAATTAGCCTTTAATACAAAAAATTCAGAAAAGGTTCAAAAAAATAAGTTTTCATTTTTCTTAGGCTTAGATAAATATAAAAAGTAGAAAAAGTAATTTTCCATATTTTTCATAGTTCATTTTGTAATTTTGAGTAATTTAATTAGTTTTTAATAGTTTAAAATTCCTAGAAAATAGAAAAATAGTCAGAAAAATACAAAAATAGTTTTGAAAATTCTATTTTGATATTTTAGATTTTTCTAAGTCTTAATTTTATTTTTCTAGCTTTATTTCATAATTTCTTGTATTTTAGGCTATTATTAAATAGTTTAAAATAGTTTTTAATTAATAATAATTAGATAAATAGTTGTAAAAATAATTTTCTTTTTCTAATAATTTTCTTATATAATTAGGATTGTAAAAATGTATTTTCTATATACATAGGTATTTTCCTTCTTTATTTTCACGTTTTATTTTGTACGCTACGATTATTTTATTTAAACATAAGTTTTTAGTTTTAAACGTTCATCACTTTAAATATAGTGATAGCGTTTATTTAATAGATTTTATCTTTTTAATTTCCTTTAATTTGCATTTAAGCCCTTGTAGTTTATGTACTTTTTCCGTAGTTATAATAATCTCAAAATCCTTTTCCCGTTCAAATCTCTCGATCACTATACGTTTGATAATCCATTGGATAGCTCGCTGGGACATAACGACCCGGGGAGACCCTATACTCCTCTGATCTTCATTGATTTCGTGCTTAAGCAGTTTTAAGCTGGTTACGGTCCGCCATTCACAAGTGGCGGGCTTGTGTGATTTAGCTTGACTGTTTGGCACGCATCAAAAACTCAAAGATCTGTCAAAATGAAATTATTTCTGTTCTTGTTTGATTGTGAAATTGTTTTATTTTACCAAAAGATCTCTTAAAACAATCATACCTGACACTAACAATCTTTAATGTCTTAAAATGGTCCTTATCTGTCATTTTCCAAAATCAAATCTTGCCACGTCTTTCCCCAAAATTTTCTAAATGATTTAAATCTTTTGGGAGCACAAATCTCAAATGGTTTGAAATTTGTTGATCGGGGGAGAGATCGTGATTTAAATCTCAAATCTGTTTTAATGGAATTGGTTTTAGTCCTTCAAAGGCACTCCTGCCTCCATGTGCCAAACGATTTCAATATACATAATGCACATGTTGAGGGGGAGCATTTATCCAAAAACAAGATGAGCTTTTAAATCAGGCACATTTTCTCCCATGTTTTCTAAACCTTATTAACACGTTGGGATCCAAAATCTTAAAGGGTTTGATATTTTTGATCGGGGAGAATTTGTGATTTAATAATGAAATTTGATAAAAGGTGATTGTTTTATTCAATTGTGCAAATGCTTCTCTCATGTGCTAAACCCTTTTGAATCACGAAGCACATATTGAGGGGGAGCATTTTAAAAGAAAATAAACTATCGAGGTACAAAAGCTTTTATGTTTTAACATAAAGTACCTTGATTGAGTTTTCAAATGGGTTTCTCTATGGAATGTGTGAATCGTGAATGTACTTCAAAAGGAACTCTTTCCTCTATGTGATAAAATGATTTCAAATATCCTATGCACATATTGAGGGGGAAAATTTACCAAGAAAATCAAATGGCTTTTTCTATGAAAATTGTGATCAAAGAAAATATTTCAAAGCCCTCTTGCCTCCATGTGCTAAACAATTTCTAAATCATATGCACATGTTGAGGGGGAGGTTTTCTAAATGATCAAAAACAATTAAGGTACAAAATAATGTGATATTTTGTCACAAGTACCTTGATTGTTTTTCCAAATAATTTTTCAATTGGTTTTAAGAAGAAAAGAACAATACCAAAAGACCGACCAATTTACTTTATGCATGGTGTTATAAGGATGGTTAGGTTAGGTATTCGTTCCCACGATCCCGCCAGAGCTGGAGGGATCTACCCAGGGACAATCCACTAGATAGTGTAGAAGTCCTTAGGTATGATGAAAAAAGGAGAAAAATGAGAAATGGGAAGAGTGCGGACTGAGGCGAGCTAGTATCTGAATAAACCCAACAAGGTTCTAGTTATGAAGTCTCGGTAAGCACTGAAGGGGTTGAAGAATGAAAAAGAATTGGAATGTAAAAAGGGTGAAAAGAAATAGCCCTCCAATAATTCAACCTTAGGGCAGAAACCGGGTTCAATACATAGCACTACACTACAACTTCTCAAGCTACTCAAGTTCCTCTTAAAAGGGCTTGTTTCATTCTCACGGGGAACCTACATAATCTATCGACTTTCTCTTAGGGATTGTTGATATTGAAGAAGGAGACCCTCTCCCTAGTCTCCGGCATAGGAAACAAAAATGCACAATTGAGTCTAGAGCCAAGAGATCATCCACAACATCTCATTAAGACACAAAATTAATGAAGACTTGTTGTTTCACACAATGTGGAAAGTAAGTATATATTGAGAGTCCTACGCATTATCCTTATGGTATTTCCAGAACATCCGAGTGATATGTAAGTATTCACGATGAAGATGGAAATCCTTCTAGAGCCAACATCAAACAAGCTCTTGGTGGGTGACATGTGAAATCTTGCAAAAGATCAAGCTTGTGACAACTGGATAGAAACGACGGGGCGATTCACTCTTGAATCAACCTTGGTCCAGGAATGGAATTGACGAACACTTTTGGAAAAACCGTTCGATGTGCAAACCTTCTTTTCTCTAGCACGTCGAATGTGTATTCATTTCAAATTCAAAAAGTATCTTTGATTGAAAAATACTTTTAGAAAAACCGTTCGATGTGCGAATCTCTTCTTTTCACTAGCACATCGAATGTGTACTCATTCTCTAATACAAAAAGTATTTTGATTGAAAATTGATCTTTCTCATAAAACCTTTGTCGTATTGCAAAACTCTTTCTTCAAGCAATACACGATTGTTTTTCAAATCAATTTTTCATCAATCAGTGAATCTCAATTCGCTGGTTCACTCACTCCGTGTTGTCTTCTGTGAAACCCTGTCAAGGAGATTCTTTGGAATTCTACCTGATCACAGGCAGTACTTGTACTGATCAACGGGGAACCGTGGGCCGTGTACCTCAATTCAACGAAAGTGATCAAAGACACTTTTGTGCGCTTTATTGCAAACTGTCGTATGCAGGTACACCCCAACGATTGCAGCTGATCAGAATTGAGGAGTCAATCCAAAGCCGCATGCTCACAACATCCACACTTAATTGAAGAAATCATGACTTGTGCATATCTACAAAACCTGGATCTGATATTTTTATACTATGTTTCCACTACTCTGCTGCAAATATCATGAGCCAGTAAAGCTTCCGCTACTCTGATGAAAGATGTCATGATCCAAAAGTGTGAGCATGTCGGTCCGAAAGTCACAACTTCACATGATGGCAACACAATAAAGGGTGATCCAGAGATTTACTGGGTCGATGATCTCAATTAAAACTCGAAGATCATCAAAGATGTGGATCAGTATAAAGGCCTCCACTTAAAGTACAAAGTTATCGGACTTTAAAGAATCACTGATAAAGCACAAAGATGCAAATGTTGAAGAATTAATGTCTATGAGCTCAAGACTGAAGATTAAATAGAATGCTAGGATTCGAAATGTAAAACATGGGGTGACCTCCCTTAGGGGGAGATTGTTAGGAATTATAAATTCCATAGTAAAGAGTCGGTCACCCCAAATATAATCTAGCATAAGTTAGCTCGTAGACATATCGTTATTTACTGTTTTATTAGTTAGTTATTTAGTTTAGAGCAACACAGTGGAGGAAGGACGGGTCTTTACCCACTGTACGCCTGATCCACAGTCCGAAAGAGGACGTTTAGTTTGTAACTATAAATACCCTCTACCTCCCAAGGTAGAGGGTTGGACCTTTCTCACTCTTAATCTAACCTTCTATGTTTTCTTTCACTTTCTCTCTCTAGAAAGGATCTCACTTTCTCTCTCTAAACTCTATACTCTTCGATCCATTGTTGAGCTTATTTGTGTGTTTATGAAATCCAATATGTTACAGCTTCTACCATTACACCTATCGTCATACGGGTTGCATGATGCCCAGAAAATTTCCCCAGGAGATTTTACTTTTTCGCACCAGTGACTACGTAGTTCCTTGTTGTCAGTTTCACTTAAATGCTCATCCATGCAGAGTATATTTTTATTAGTTTCTTCCTTCTGAATGTGCTCCGAGTAATCAATTTTTAGCTTCAAAAGAAGATTTGGATTGATCTTGGCATCCCCAAATTGAATTGCGTATCAATCTTTAAAGGCCAAATTACCGAATTTAATACTATGTCTTTCACGCTCATGAGGGCACGTCCATTCTTCCTTTCTTTCATTGTCTCCTCCATTGCAATACTCGTGGAAGGGGCTGCATGTAGGTCATGCCCTTGTGGTTTCTTCATCAGTGATGATGACAGCAGTACACCAGGGAGTGATAAGTGGTTCTTCTTCATCTTCAAGGGAGAGTTCCTCGAGTTTTTCCGACTGCGTCCATGTCGAGGAATTTTTCGCCCATGTATCCCGTTACGCCGTGAATCAGATTCTTGGTTACGGCGTAATTCATTAGAGTCACTTTCCTCAGTATTCTTCAAAACCCGTGTTGCTGCAAACACGAGGTTACACCGTAACTCATTAGGTATGTTACGGCGTAACTCAGATCTGTTGACGAGAAAATTACCTTACATTCCATAGCTGGTTTGGATCCTTCTCGGTTTATCGTTATTTCTCCTTACTTTTTCACAGAGCTTTATCACCATGGATTCAAGGTTTTTTAGAGTTGAGTCGTGTTTGGAAATGTTTCTGTAAGTGTTTTCACGGAATTCCTTCAACCATTAATCTTGCTCCTTTTGTCTTTGGGCTGAATTTTCCAGAAATTTATTAATTGTTTCTTCAAGACTGGGCTTTCTTTCTCCATAAGGCCCACGGTTGTAATTTCCACGATAACCATTACTATTTCAATTATCACTGTAAAATGGTCGATTTTCTCCATACTTAGCCTCTTCAATACACTCTTCGTCCATATGAGGACGATTCTTCTAGAAGATGTCCTCCTCCATAACTTTCACAACCCACTTGGATGGCATGAACGGTTTCTCTGACCTTCAGCATATCTCGACTGAGACTTTCAATTTTACTAGCAATTGCTGCAATTCCGTCGAAACTTCCGCCTTGGTTTCTTTTACTTCCACCGTCGTGCCATTTTTGAGAATGGTCCGCCATTTTTTGAATGGCTTAAATTGCAGTAGTAGGAGTCATGTTCGGGATAGGTCCTTGATAGTCCAACATCTGTCTTGTAGTAACATTTATTCCTCGTAGAAAATATTGACCTTCTCACGTTATTAAGATCATTGGTAGGACACTTATAAAGAAGATCGTTGTATCTGCCCCAAGCTTGATACTGAGTTTCGCCGTCTTCTTTTTGAAGTTATGGATCTCCAAAAGCTGATGAAAAATCTTCGATGGTGGGCAATATCTTTGGATAAAGTGTTTCTTCAGTAGTGCCCAAGTGTTAACGCCTGGCAATCATTCGATCCATCTTCTAGTCGCTCCAGTGAGGGTCATAGGGAAGACCCTGAGCATAACAAACATCATGAGACGCCGGAATGTTGAAAAGGCTAGCGATGTATAGGACATTTTCAACGTGCTCATATGCGTCTTCATCCCTATTTCCTGAAAAAGGGTTAGCGCGAAGTTCCCTCATAAATTGGTCTTTAATCTCAAAACGAACATCCGCTCCGATTGCTGGTCTTACGAGACCCGGCCCTTGATCTGCTCTAGTCAACGCCAAGTATTCCTCAAGAGTGAGGTCATCGATGTTAACAACTTCCATGGTACCGGAAAACTTGAAATATGATCGTGAGAAAAGTTTAAAATGAAATAAAAGACTTAATATAAATCCTAATATAGATCCCGGCAGCGCAAAAACTTGATGCAAGTTTTACTGACTAGGTCTTAATATTTATAGTGTCTCGCTATACCTATGGTCTACCCTAATGCACTAACGGGCAGTGTACCCGGGCGTGTGTAGTGTAGTAAATGGTAAAGCCGAGGTCGTCCCAAGAGCTATGTGTGTCGGATAATTACTAAGTCTAATTGTCACAGAATATTAATGGTTTGATAGGGTTTTAATTAATTAAACTACTAATGCAGAAAATAAAATAAAAGCAAATAAATGTGTGAAGGGAAATCAATAGAGGAATAGTGGTGCTAACCTAGTTAATCCTCCTAGCTAGTTATGTCTACGTCTACCTACTTCCAATTACTTCGGGTGGGGTCAAATTCGAGAGGACAACATTTGGTCAATTCGCCCTAACCTATCAGCAAAGATGCCACCACAGAGAGAAATCAGGCACCGTCATAAGTCCAGCTGTTCCTGGTCCCCTAAGCCGAGTCATTAAGTACCGCTACATGCTAGATTCTACACCCCCCCCCCAATTCTTAAGTTCATCCAAACGATAGGTGATCAGTTGGTCAAATCGCACAAGTAGAAAGGGTCGTCAGTTGGTCATATCTTACCCTTCCCGTCTCAGTCCGCTCACCTAGGGGTCAGTTGGTCATATCTCCTAGGCAATTGGCCTCTATTGCCATTCAAAACTACCGAACCAAGGGTGACTACCAAAGAACTATGCATGCATACACTTAGAAATAATTGTACGGAAGTAAAGGTAAACGCAAACAAAACAATTAAGGAATCATAACTATGCTAGCACCAAAGGGTGCTTAGCCGCTCATATTAATCATGCAAATCAATTCAATATTCAAAGGTACGAAATACATGAATTGAAAGTAAAATAAATAATAAACGCTAAAGCTTATCGTAATGGTGTGACTTCTCCCTTGGAAACAGCTCCGTATGCTTCCCTAGACCTGCCTTGAGCTTTTTCCCACGTTCTCAGAGTGTTGTGTGTGGAATGGGATGCTTTGAAATGCTAGAATTCGTGGGGTATTTATAGGCCAGGTCTGGGTTACGGCGTAACCAATAGAGGAGTTACGCCGTAACCTTTTATTTCTCAGTAAATGTAGTAGATCTGCTAGTTACGGCGTAACCTTATAAGTGGTTACGCCATAGTCTTCAATAAACTCGGTTACGTCGTAAGTGATGCAGTAGTTACGGCGTAAGTATCGCGCGTGAAACCTCTTTTGATCTAATGGAGTTACGTCGTAACCTTTGGGAAGAGTTACGCCGTAACCTCTTGATAAGTTGGACTCTGGGTCATGCAATAGTTCACGCAGTAATGTGAGAGCGAAGTTACGCCGTAACTTTTTCAGAATAAGCATACTGTGATAAATCTTTAGTAATGTTTCCATTTCCGTGTCTCTTTAGCTCCAAGGCTCGTAATTTACCTGAAAGTGGAAAACAGTGGAAAACAAGCGTAAATCCATATAAATCATATAAATAACGAGCATTATCGGGGGAACTTGACACTTAATATTCAGGACTATTTAATGTTATCAGGGTGTTGCAAAGTTCAACAGATCCAAGATTCATAGACGTATGAAGTCTGGAGGATGGGTGAACCGACACCATTTCTGAGTATCAACATAAACTTGATATGGTATTGTTCATCCATCTTTGATCCTTCATTACTGTTTGTGATAATAGAATAAAGATATCAAACTCAAAACACAGACGTATGAAGTCTCAAGGATGGGTGAACAGTAAATGACTTTGTAAAAGTCAACAGTTACTATGCATCTAAACTAGTAACAATACGTAGAAATACATGGTAAAGTGGAAAATCAATACAATAAAAACACAATTTAACCCATAGACTAACATGACATGATTTCATACATAACGCAAATGGATATATTTCCAAATGCAATAAAATTTTGTAGTCTACAAAGTTCAGAAACATACATTGTTTAAACACATCAAATAATGTTTAGGGGAATACATATTCGATGGAAAACATTGGCTTTCATATGCTTAACCAGCATTTTTTTGTGGTGAAGATAGCTTTGCCGCTATAATCTTGGTCTTAGTCCAAAATTGTTTTGGAGATCCACCAGAAGCAGCATCAACTTGACTTCCAGATTGAGATTGGACCACACTTGGTTGATCATTACCTTCAAAGTTGTGACCTGTAACCTTTGCCTTCTTCTTTGCTGTAACTTTTGGCTGGGATGAACCTGTTTTTTTAGACTGTTGTGCACTGCCTTGACTTCCTGTTACACCTCCTTGCCCAAGACATGTTTTCTTGTTGTGTCCAGCATTGCCACAAATACCACAAACCACACTCTTACTAGACTGTGACAAGTTACTGCTTTGTCACTATTATCATTTTCATTAAAGCCCTGGTTCTTTTCTTTCGTGGACTACCTAATGGTTTATGATGTTTAGGTGGAAGAATGGTTGTAGGCACTTGTGACTTATACCAATGCTCATAACCATTATTGGCTCGATGTGGTGTTTGTAAGTTTCTTACCAAGTCTTAAGCAAGTAACATGGATGAACCCATGATTCAACAGATCCTACTTGCATTCCATTGAACCTCATACACCGGTGGGTAGCAACAACATGTTTACATGGCATACTGGTAAGCTCCCATCTTCTACATGTACAAGCCCTAGCTTCAACATTCACAATACACTTATCTCCCCATCCACTGACCTCATACTTTTCTCCTTCAACCCGTAAAATGGTGTACTTATAAGCCTCTTTCTTGATTGCATCTAACATGAGTGTTGTCTTTGGTGTTAATGGTCTGGCACACTTGTGAATCACATTCACAACGTTCACTATTCTTTTCATACAGTATTCTCTAATGTATTCCAAAGCAATAATGATGGGTTGGTGCCTACCTCCCAATAGTTTCCCATTGAACACCTCACACATGTTATTAAGTAACACATCAGAATGAGCCCTCCCTACACATTTATACAACATGTTTGATTTATACAAACAACAGTGTAGAACAATGTCGTAGAACAAAAGACGTATAGGTAGACATAGATTTAGTTAGGTACCTGAAAAATGCGACCTTGACCAATGGGTTGGTGGTATCTCACTTAACCAAGCATGGGCAGGTTCGCTAAACCACTTGAATGCCAGCATGGCTGCCTCAAATTTCTGGACGGTTGTTGCTGCTGCACATCTCCACAAATGTTCCTTGTATGCTTTAGCATTCCATTGCAATTTCATATTATCATGGATGTGCTTCAAACAATATATGTGTTCAGACTAGGGAATACTTCTTATAATGCTGGAATGATACCCTACACAAATAAACATCAATTCATTACTAATAAAACTTGCATTTATCGAAAATACAAGTGAATCTAATCAACTAAATGGTAACATCACATTTTTCCTGTCGCTGATAAAAGTGTAGTTTGAGTTTGGTTGCAAGTCAAGATCATCTCTTAGACATTCAAGAAACCAAATCCATGAGTCTTTGCTTTCAGCTTCTGTAACCGCGTAGGCTAAAGGGTATATTCCATTGTTGTTGTTGTTAGCCTTGATTATTTTTATTAGAAGTGATGGTCATTCACGATTAGGAACTTTGTAATGTGTGTTAGATATCGTGATAGAATAGTCAAAGGGCTCGTGGATTGGGCTAAGCTAATTGGGCATAAGTTATGTTAAGCTAGCCTTGTCTAGTTCGTGAAACCCAAGCCCAATCCAAGTCCATCTCAAGGCCCATGCCCAAGCCTTAGGGCATCATCTCTCTTACTATAAATACCCCTCAAGTATGTCATTTGAGGGGTGTGCTTGAGTGTGTGTGTGGTGTTTTTCCTTTGAAGCAATATACAACTTATTGTTTCACTTTCTTCTCTCTCTCCTCTCTAAACATACATACACGAATATACATCAAGTCACCATATCTTATCTTAATCTTTCTCTTTATTTACGCATAACAGTTTGGGTTTAACGTGGTATTCTTGTGTTCATAACGTGGGTATTTGATAAGGTTGGTATATCTAAGGTCCTAACAATTGGTATCAATCGCCTAACAATGGTTTAGGAGTGTTTGTGTTTGTTTTGAAGGGTTACGCATAAAGCTCTCGTTGTTACAAAGTTTCCGCTTAAAGCTTTAATTTTTGCACTTAAAAATTCAAGATTCTTGTGGTTTAAGGTTTATTTGGTCCTAAAGTTTCAGTTTTTTGCAAAAAGTTCGTAGCTTTACGTGTTTTTCTTCATTTTTAAGCTCGTATTTGGTTATTGGTCATTTCTACTCGTAACTTTTCTATGCACTTTGGGTGAAAAAGGTCAACATTTTTGGGTTATTCGAGTGTTTTTAAGGCTATCTGGGTAAATGAAATCATTTGAATCGTTGGAAATTTCTTACGAGTAGAAGTCAAAAAGTCAAAACCCTAGTTTTCTACTCGTAACTTTTTGGTGAAGAATCTTCATGCTATAACTGCTACTCAGTGCTTCCCTCACTTGGATAAGTTTGTGGAACACTTCGACTTGTGGATATCCCTTACACTGTGATAGTGTAAAGGATTTTTGGATTCTACGCGTAAGCCATTCCTACGCGTAAGCCATTCCTACGCGTAAGCACTCTTGCTACGCGTAAGTTGGGTTCTACGCATAAGAATTTCCTACGCCTAAGGATTCCTACGCCTAAGCATCCTACGCCTAAGGATTCCTACGCCTAAGCTTCCTACGCATAAGATCCTACTCGTAACTACATCCTACTCGTAACCATATCCTACTCGTAACTTCTTTGGTCTACGCCTAAGCTCTTTCTACGCCTAAGGTTAAAAAAAAAAAAAAAAAAAAAAAAATTAAATTTTTGAGGAGACTAAACGTTCAATTTTTTGGCGGGAAAACTTGAGTAAAATTTAATTTTTTGAGGAGACTAAACATTCAATTTTTACGCGAGATTCAAGTTTTGGTTTAACTGTGAAAATTTTGGTCAAAAATTCAAATTTTTAGGCCTAAATTCAAATTTTTCGGGTCAAATTTGGCGTCAAAATTGTCATAACTCAAATTTTTCATACGACCTTAGAATTGATTTTTAAAGTGAATTTCAAATTTTGGGCGAAAATTTTTTCGACTAAGAACCAAGGTTACGAGTACGACTTTCAGAACACCTCAACCGAGCTTAATCTTCATCAACCACAACTCCTTTATCGTTGAATCGATCCTACATCAACTTTATCATATCATACCTTCATCAATGGCAACTCAACAAGACATTCATGCAGCCGGTGCCGAAAGCCGACCTCCTATGTTGGCAAAAGGTGGTTATCTTCAATGGACAAGTCGAATGCTCCGTTACATAAAGACCAAACCTAATGGCAAACTCATGATTAAATCCATTCAGGATGGACCCTTCCAGCCTCGACAAGTTCATGTCCCTGGAAATGCTGATGCAACACCTCCCATCCCACCATCCTCTCATCTTCAAACTGAATCAGAATACACTGAAGAGGATCAGAATCAAGTCGATGCAGATGACATGGCAATTCATATTGTCCAACTGGGTTTACCAATAGACATCTTTGCTGCGGTAGACAGTTGTGAAACTGCTTTCGATATGTGGGAACGTGTTAGACGACTATGTTATGGAACAGAAATTGGTAAACAAGACATGGAGAACAAGCTGCTAACTGAATGGGAGAAGTTTACATCTACACCAGGAGAATCTATTGAATCCTACTATGGAAGGTTTTGCACTTTGATGAATGAGCTTATCAGAAACAATTTGGCACCCAGAACTATCGTTCAAAACATCAAGTTTCTGAACAATCTTCCAGAAGAATGGGGACGATATGTCACTATTGTCAACCAAACAAAAGACTTACATCAGGTGAACTTTGATCAACTGAATGATTTTCTGAAACAAAACCAAGCTGAAGCGAATGAAGTCAGGCAAGAAAGATTAGCAAAGAATCATGATTCATTGGCACTCATTGCAAAGACTCAAACTACAGTGAATACACAACAACAAGCTTCATCATCTTCCAACAACAACAACTTGCAGCAATACATTCCACAACCACAACAACAATTCTATCCAGATCAACAATACCAGGAACAAGTAATCACTAATCCTGAAACTGACCCAGAAGCGACCTTGCAACAGATATTTTCTTTATTGGATAAAGCATTTAATAGTCGCATCGGTAATCAGGCGGTTCCGTATCAGGGTAATCAGTCGGGTCAGAATGTTGGAAATCAGATGGGACAGAATGTTGGGAATAGAGCATTGGGTAATCAGAATGGGAATGTTGCAGCTCCAGTCGTTGGGAATCATGGAAATGTGAATCAGGGTAATCAGATTAAGTGTTATAACTGTCAAGGAGTGGGTCACATGGCAAGAAACTGTCCCACTAAACCGCACAAGAAGACTGGTGATTTTCTTCGAAAAGCTGCTTTGTTAGCAGATAAGCTAGATGCGGGGTTACAGTTGAGTGCTGAGGAAAATGACTTTTTCGCTATTGTGGATGAATTGGAAGACCTCGAGGAACTCAATGCGAATTGCATCTTCATGGCAAATCTTCAGGAAGCTAAGTATGACACTGAGTCAGACTCACCTCCTGTCTATGACGCCAATACAGTATCAGAGGTACCAATCATTGAACCATGCTATAACAATGTCATATTTGATGTGTTTACTCATGACGAACAGCATTCTGTGACGCCAGCACCTACTTATGATACATATATGGACAATCCGAGTTGTAGCAATACTAACTCTGAAACTCCAGATGTGGATCCTAATGGAGGCTGTGTGGCACAAAATACTGAGACTGATGAGGAAACGCGTGCTTATTTTGAATCATTAATCCATAAATGTGGCATTGAAATTGAGAAAGTCAGTAAGGTCAATCGCGAAGTTAAGGCCGCGAATGTTAAATTGACCACTGAGCTTGAGAGTTACAAAGAGAACGCCAAAGCCTATGAATTTCATACAAACAAAATGTCAGAATTAGAAATTGGTTATCGAGATTCTGGTTTTAGAGAAAAAGATTTGCAACTCAAGTATGACACACTTGATGTGAATTTGAATTTGAAAATCAAATCTTTAAACAAGGAAATTTCTGAACTAAATGACCAACTTTCAAAACAAAAAGCAACATATTCTGATCTTGAAAAAGAGAAGAAGAAATTGATAACTGATTTTGCAAAACGAGAAGATTCTCTCCTTGATGAAATTCTGGATAAAAATGAAACTATCAAAAAATTGGATAATTTGCTTCTTACAACGGGTCATTCCGCTAAAACAAACAAGATGCTTTCTAATCAAGCAAATCCGATTTTTCACACTTCACATAAGATGGCACTTGGTAACGACCCTTCTTCGTTCCTCAAGAAAGCTCAGAAATCTCAGAATGTGTTGAACAATGGACAACCTTTGCATGAACCCATAATTGTTCGTGATTCTCTTGAAACGTTGGAACTATCTGAGGAGAGTAGATCAAAATGAAACAAAAGAATCCAGATCTTAAACCGATTGATTATAACAAATGGAACAAAATTAATGGGATTACTTTTGTTAATCAAAAAGAAACGTCAAAGTCTTCCATCACACCAAGTGTTTCAAACAAAGTGTCAACACCAGTTTCAAAACCAGTTTCAAAACCAATTGTAGTTTCCAAATCTCTTTCGAAAATCGAACAAATGTCTTCAAACAATCCTTTAACACAAGTGATACTAGAAGCATTTTAGATGACGTTAAAACGAGAATAGGGTATCTTCAAGGGAGTGTTAAATCTAAAACCCATAATACAACCAACATCTGGTTTTCTAGTTTTGATATTGAACAAAAAAGGTTTTTGAAATGAAATTGCCCCTCAGGTGAATGCCATCAGTGCAAGGGTAATTCATGTTGAACAAGCACTTTTGAAAGAAACAGCTGACTTTGTCAAGGACCATAAATCCCTGGTAAAGCAAGCTAATGAAAGTTTTGAACACATCAAAGTTTTGAAAAATTTGAATGATTCTCTCTTCGACGATGTTATGACTACAGACATCATGTCCATCATTATGCAAACATATTCTGTTGAAGATCATGAAAGACTCCAGTCTGAGACCTCCGCAATTGTGTCAAAGTATGAAAAAGCTCTTGAAAAACTTGAAAAAGAAAACGTGTCCTATTTTAAACAACTTGATCAAAAATCTGAGGAATGCAAGTATGACAAACTGTCGTATGAGCTTGCCTACAAGGACATGCAAGAGCAAAATGATCTTTTGAGGGCTCAGCTGGAATGTCAAAAAGGAAAGGCAGTGGATACTAAGATTACAAAACCATTGACTAAGGAGAAAGCAAATGTTCCAAAACCGGTTTCCAAACCAAAAATGTCTGTTTCTATGCCTCCTCCAAAAGTCAATGAGAAAAATGATTTGTCAAAAACAGTCACTCCACAAACTTTGCCTATTAAAAAGAGAATTATCAAAAGTTTTGAAAAAGGAAAAGCAGTTGCTGAAACACCAAAAGTGATTACACCTGGCATCTCTAGGACTAGTACAAGGAATGTGACCAAAAATCCAGTTAAAGAATCTGTTGGTTCTAACGACATGGTCAACAATCACTATCTAGAAGAAGCTAGGAAAAAGGCACAGACTCGAAAGAAACGGAATTCTAGTGAAACATCTAGGTGATGAATTCTACAAGATTTCAAGGCACTGCTAGTAGTAGTAAACCATTACCTAGGAACACTCTACAAAAGACTAGGGATTGGCTTGCATCTAAGAGTAGTTGCGCAAAAAAAATGCTATGCCCTTAGAAAACAACACTAGGAATTCTAAGTCTTTTTCGAACCAGAATCAATTTCCAAAAGACTGTAGTGACAAAGTTAAAGCTGCTGTTTTAAACAAGAATATTGAATTTGTCTGTACTACATGTAAAAAATGTATCTTTTCAGCTAATCATGATGCATGTGCCTTACAATATCTCAAGAAAGATAATTCTCGTGCCGAGGCACAATCCACTAAGACACCAAATAGAAACAAGCCCGTTGATAAAATGTCAAACAAACAGAAACCTAATAGGTGGATCTCTTCAGGACGTAGTTTTTCCAAAAATGAGTCTTCCGCTGCATCTGATAAGAAAACAACTCCTAGATCTTACCTTAGGTGGAAACCCACGGGAAAAGTTTTCAGCACAATAGGTCTTAGATGGATTCCCACAGGAAAGATTTTTGATACTCGCTCCAACACAGATAATAGTGAAACTCATCATGTTAAGGAAGTCGAATCCACTACAACCGTTGATAGTGATCACCCTCGCCGTGAGGAAACATGTACTTCTAACACTGTTATTTGTGAAAATTCTTCTTCTGTGGATGCAGGTACTTGTAAAAGTGTTGAAGATTCTTATACCCCGTGTGGTAAAGAAGAATTTTATGCCAATTTCGCATATGGAAATCCTTTTCTAGTTCCACTCTTAACTCCACTTTTACTTGTCCCAACTTAATTTCTCTTTCTTCAAATCTTCTTTGTAAATATCTTTTGAAAAAACCAAAATACAAAATTTGAAAAACCAACAAAAGCAAAATACAAAAATATAAAACTTTCAAAAAATACAAAAACATTAGAAATTTTCCAAAATCCAAAAATATTCTTCTCACGACATGTCTCTCGTATAATCGATATTCTGTACGTTTCTAGAAATGTCATTCAACAATGATACGGGTATGTACAGATGCTTGAGCGAGAGTTCTTTAAATGTTTTCTAAAACATGTCGTTTCTCAAAATTTCTTCAAATAAATGGCTTTCGTATACTTCAGTACGAAACCCGGACTTCAAAATAATGGCTTCTGAACACATCAGTTCAGGACCCGCGCTTCAAAGAAAGGAAAGTGCTTATCAAACTCAAAGGTTTTAAATATTCTTCAAGCACTATTCCTAAAAACATAATGGCTTGTAAGTATTTCAGCTTGCAACCCGATCTTTAAAGAGGAAAGTGCTACCAAAATCGATTTTCAAAAATATCGAGCACTTATCCTAAAACAAATGAAGATAATTTTTCTCTAAATATCTTCAAAAGATTTTCAAAATCTTCATCATCTTGCGTACCATTGATTCGACATTTTTCAAAAAGATTGTTTCAAAATCTCTCACATTTGGTACCAAGATAACTCCCTCTAAACCCTTAATTGATTCCAAATTTTCTGTAAGAAAAATATGCTTTCTTTAAGGGGGAGTATAAAACCAAATTGTTCCAAAATTCATGCTAAATCAGTTTCTCTCCAAATGTTTTTCGAAAAACTTATCTTTTAATCATTTTGTTTCAAAAACATCATGGATATGCTATTTTTGAGGGGGAGAAACGTGATTAAAAGGTGATCAAAAATGTTTTATGATCGGTGTTTGAATCTCAAAAGAGCTCGACTCAGTCGAAACCAATGAATTGACGAGAAATCAAATTCGGGAAATGTACCATTTCGAGAAACTTTCTATGGACTTGACCAGGACGGGTAATAATTTCAAGCTAGTTCTCTAGTGATGTAAACGTGTCTCGAATCGGTCTAGTTCATTTAAAGTCGATCAATTCAAAAAGTGCGAACTCTACCCTCTATGTGCAGATTTCTGTCAAAACTTATAAGCACATGTGAAGGGGGAGTGTTTCTAAAAATTTAAAACTCTCGAAGTGTTCCAAACATGTTTTTCTATCAAAAACACTCTGAGAGATTTTCAAGAAAAATGGTTTTATGGCAACAATAGGACAGTCATGGAGTTATAAGGTGACTAAGGATAGGAAATTTTTCCTATGATCCGCCAGAGCCGGAGGGATCTACCCAAGGACAATACCCATAGTTAGTATTAGAAGTCCTTAGGTATGATTGAAAAAAGGAGTAATGTGAGAAAGGAGAAAGAAGGGGTTGAAGAATTAAAAAGAAATGTAAAAAAAGGGTGAAAAGAAATAGCCCTCCATATTCAACCTTAGGGCAGAAACCGGGTTCAATTCATCTGCTACTGGTTGTCACTAGATGACACTGGTATTGAAGACAAAGACGTCATGGACCCAGTGACGCACTGCACCTAACCTTCTAGCCACTCAATTCCTCTTAAAAGGATTTGTTTCATTCTCACTGGGAACCCTACATAATCTATTGACCTTCTCTTAGAGATCGTTGATATTGAAGAAGGAGACCCTCTCCCTAGTCTCTGCTTAGGAAAACCAAAATGCACTATTGAGTCTAGAGCCACGAGATTCATCAAAAGATCTCATAGGAACACATGACATGACATCGCTTGTTGTTTATCATTAAGGGCACAAGTGATATATTCTAAAGTCCTACGTAGATCTTAGCAATCTGCCAGAACATTTATGAGGGGAGTTACAACTGTAATCTTCAATGATTGAATGGAAATTCCTGCCAGGGTCAACATCAAACAGCCCTGACAGCAGGTCACTTCGGTAATTCTGTGGATTACGCTTAGTGTGTCTCAAACGGTCTACAGTCGTGAAGTGATGCTTCGTTGTACTTCAGCGACTCACCTGAACTGTAGATGTACTTCGGTACATCGCGTTATCTCACTTGTGGGACTCAGTTCAGGAACGGCCCTTGTGAGAATTAGAGACGTGTTTTCACACTATGCTGTTAACACCCTCGAAATTCAAACTTGTAAGTGCCGGAATCCGCTTATTACTAACTGTTTTTATGTTTTCTTCTTATGGAAGCTCCGGAGCGGATGGATCGTGCAGACTCGCCACATGCTCATACCAACAACACATGGAAGTTCTCATCACAATCAAAGGCTACTCAAAGTTAAAGATGATTCTTCGTCAATGAATCTAAAGACTCGAGAACTACATCATTGGTAACCAAAAGACAAATAGAAGTGTGAGCATGGTGGAGAAAGACGTGGAGATACCTATCCAACGAAGTTGACAACGGCAGAAAACCACATTAACTGATCACAAAGCATGAAGGAACGAAAATCAAGACTATTCTATATCTACTCACAAAGTTCAAGCTCAAAAAGATTAAAGACCTATTCAAGTGGAGCATCTTTTGAATGACCACCCCTTAGGGGGAGATTGTTAGCCTTGATTATTTTTATTAGAAGTGATGGTCATTCACGATTAGGAACTTTGTAATGTGTGTTAGATATCGTGATAGAATAGTCAAAGGGCTCGTGGATTGGGCTAAGCTAATTGGGCATAAGTTATGTTAAGCTAGCCTTGTCTAGTTCGTGAAACCCAAGCCCAATCCAAGTCCATCTCAAGGCCCATGGCCAAGCCTTAGGGCATCATCCTCTCTTACTATAAATACCCCTCAAGTATGTCATTTGAGGGGTGTGCTTGAGTGTGTGTGTGTGTGTTTTATTTATGAAATATTGTTTTCATCTTCTACTCTTTGTCTCTCTAAAACACATCATATAATCATTCAAGTCACCATATCTTTTCTTCATCTTTCTAGTTATATTGTGTGAAATGGATTGATAAAAGGGTCCTAACAGTTGTCTATACCGACTACTGTAAGAAGCTGGCCAGGAAAAGGACCCCTCATAAAAGCACCATCTAACCCCAACAACTCTCTTTGACAAGCTTTATATCCTTCCTTCAAAGCACCTAAGCATACATACATTCTCTTGAAAACTCTGGTTGGACTTGTTGCATCTGTTGCTGTTTGTACACTTATCCTAACTGTTGTATCTGGGTTTGTTTTCTGCAACTCTTCAACATAGTCTCTTAAAAGGGTGTATTGCTACTTATGATCACCCCTAATCTCATTTTCTGCCTTGTTTTTTGCCCTTAATGCCTTTTGCATAGACACCTGAACTTCAAACTGTTTACTGAGCTGATCTTGAACAACCTTGATTGGAATATCTGGATTGACTTGAACTTGGTCAACTATTTGCTTCGAAAGAAACTTGTAGTCACAAGCTTTAATCTCTCCTGATTGCAAACATTTGTGTTCATCCCTGAAAGTTCGAACAATCCATACATCTTTAGCTGTATTTTTAGCTACATACAACAACCATGGGCAATCTGTTGCTTGCTCCTTGCGTGTTCACAAATATACATCTCTTCCAAGGCCTCTAGTTATTGGACCAGTTTTCCTCTTTGGGGATTTTCCCAGCCCTGATCCTTCAATTATTCCACAAACAGGTATTTTTCCAAGACACCTAACCCTAATTATCTGTTTGTCATTCTTAATGAGTTGCAATTTCCTCCTAGTCTTTATTGAAAGTAGGTAGATCCTATCTTTCACTTCTTTTGCAGTTACAAAACTTTGACCATAGAAAAAATATATTTCGTCCTCTGTTTGTGCTGCCTCACTTAACTTTTGTTTCTTGTATGCCCTCAATTTATTCCTCCTAATAACATACTCATCTACATTCTCAGAACCACTTGCAAAATCATTATCATCTAACAGATCCAACTCACTTTTCCTAAAAAAATCATGTGGTAGCTGGCTGGTGGTACCTATAGATGGTAACTCTGTAGTCTCAGTCACTTTGAACAGATTAACATCAAAATCAGGCTCCTCAAAAGTATTAGCCTCATCAACAACTGTGTTTCCATCACGATTGTTCTCAATATCATCATCATCACTCATATAACTGTCTGTCTCACTCACATTATCATCACTTAAAGCTTCATCGATTTCACTTACCTGTACAGATTTACCTTTTTGGATATGCTCCACAGGATTACATATTTCCTCCTCATGATGACCTAACTCTTGATAATTTTGACATACCTCTTCAGGACTATCTATTTGGATATGCTCAACATGTTTATCTATATGCTGGTTGACATCACCTACAACATCTTCAGTATGACAGACCTCTACAGATGGAAACAAGGGTTCTGTTTCTGGCATCTGACTAGATTGTACCAAAAAGTGTTGACTTTCAAAGGTTGATGTGTAACCTGACATATATACTCTACCACAGATTTATTAACAACGTTTTTTTAAGAACAATTTGTTTAGCAAGAGCTGCCTTTTTCTTTGTTGCATCCACATCAGCAATAACTGTCCTAATTGACTTTGGTGACATTTGATCAACATCCAATGTTGTCTTACCATTTTCAACATAAACCTCTATCATCTTATGGTCATCAACAAGATCTTTCAATATTTCTAAATTAGCACTCTCACTTAAGCTATACAAACCATCATCTAAATTACTACCAGGCTTAACAAAGTAATAGTAATTTTTTGAACCAAGCTCGTAACCCAATTCATACATAAGAACATCCAACTCTTCAACTGACACACTATCAACATCAACCAAATCAACTAAAGTTTCCATACCTCCAACATATATTCTACCAGGCCAGTATTTAAAGACATCATTGTGATGAACCCTCATGCTAAACATATTATATCTACCACCTGAAAACATGTCAATATATGTTTAGGGCATTCTAAAAACTTAATTGGCAAACAATAAATACCCGAATTACAAATGCCAATGACTATAATAAATAAATAAAACAGTACCGTATTTCTTCTTAGCAGAGTCGTATAGGACGGTATCATCAACTGGATAACCTGGATGTCTTCTTACTTTCCATAGAGTAAAGTCCATGTTTCGGTTTTATGATTGATAAACAGGGGTTTTGTGACATGCAATTAGGGTTTGTGAATTCTGATAATTCTTGTAACAAAAGTTCTGGGACGAAAAATAATACAGACTATGTGTTTATGGGGGCGGGAAGAGGGTTACATTACATGTGGCAATAATTAAGAAATTTTTAATTGAAATAAGGAAATGACAAATGTGCCCTTGGACTAAAGACAAATCAAACGCCATCTGACGTCCTTGACTAACGGAGATATGGTCAAAGGACCAGTAACGAGTAAGAAACTTGAAATAGGGACCCCGGACGATGAAAAGGCCCAGGTTTGTCCCAACGCGAAGCGCATTGACAAGTTTATGGACCAACGGTGTATTTTAGTCTTTTTTATGAGGTTTAGATAAAAATAAACTAAGTGTTTCAAGCGAGTTTTTTTTTTTTTTTTTTTTTTCATCATTTCACAATTTCTAATAGATCTTATATCGACAATCTGAGCTCCACTTGATTTGTATGGCACGAGTCTTTATATTTTATAATCATATCTATACTACATAAAAAGAGAAAATGGTCAAATAGTCAATAATTGGAAAAGTGGAAAAGTGGAATATATGAAATCTCATGCCATTGAATGCTATTCTGTAATCTTAATTTAAATGCGATGTTGTATATTTGGAAAGTATAGAATGTTTCATACCATGTCAAACTTCATAACTTTGGAAAGTATGGCTGATTTCTTCAATCTTCAAAAGCGGGATTTAAATATAATCATTCAAATTTGATTCCTTAATCGCCGCTAAAATTTTGTCGAAACTAGACACCGCTGCCGCTAGGCGCGGGTACTCGTCTAGTATTGATAATGGCCTGGTATATAGTTGGGTTTATGATTTGGATTTGAATTAGAATTTATATTTGGATTTGATGCAAGAAGAAAAAAAATAATAAAATTGAAAAAGAATATTCTGATAATTAATGAAAGTATTTAAAATTAGTTTTATTAATTTATATAATAAAAAGAAAGATGCAAAGAAGTATACTAAACTTGACCTCACATTGTCAGAATACCAGCCATTCTATCGAAGATTTTATACAATCCACATTTCTCACATGGATAGGTTATAAAGAACCCCCTCCCCCCAACCCCACACATTTTTACAAGTAATACCCTCATAGTTTTTGTATTTATTATTTATTTATTTATTGATATCATAAAACTGTGAAAAGGAAAGTGCGTAACAAAAAATATAAAGTTTATCGCCCAAATGAATTAAACTGATAAAAAGTAAGGAACAAAAGATGAGAAAAAAATTATGTTGTACTGTAAACAGGGGTCAAAAAGGGTGGAAGGTACGAAATATTTATACTTTTCGTAAACCACATAGATACCGATAACATAACCCTTCTTAACATGAATCCCAAATCCTAAACCGACATCATCAAACAAACACATGATTTCTCTTTTGAAACTCAAAAGCCAACCCGAACCTTTAAACCAAACGGGCCTGAGCTCCACTTGATTTGCATGGCATGAGTCATGACTCATGACCATTTGTAGTTGTATATATTTGGATAAAAAAATGGATGATGTAATCAGTTATATGCATTATCCAATGATATTGAAAACTGAAAAAGTCTTATTAACAACATGCATAAAAATGTCAACTAATTACATTAAACTTTAATCTGCGCCTGATTTGGTTGCACTATGAGGCTTGTTACAGTGGATCAGAATTAATTGGTCGGTCACTCAATTTGACCAATTTTAATATCGGTCGTTCCTACTGTGGTGGTTGGGTCGGAAGTCGGTTGAGCAAGGCAAAAAAATACAATCGGTCTAATATTTGACCCATTTTGCACACAACTACAATCCAAAAAAATTATATCTTTAAAAAAAAAACAAAACAAAACAAAACTCAGGTCATCGACTGTGGCAACTTGATCGTGTCTGGTCATCGGAGAAAGAAAGCTGACGTGACAGGCGATGACCCAGGTCACGACTGTGGATAGCCTGATATTTGACAAGTTTTTATCTAAACAGTATATATCTTTCTAAATGAATTATTCAGAAGTGAAAACCATAATAATGGAGGAATAAAATGCAAGGTTGCATAAATACGTATTACTATGGTTTAAGCCTCATAAAACATTTGAGTATCATTTATCAACAGATAGAAGGAGTTACTATTTATTTTAGATAGCTCTTGTATAACAAGAGAATATACAAAAGAATTAAGAGAATCTTCCTGTTTCTTCATGCATAAGGTTTTTATCTTATATTTTTTTATTAGTTGTCATCAATGTATTTTTCTTATCAAATTTTTAAGTTTGTAACTGAGCGTATTTAATCACCGGAACTTATCATTCAAAATTTTGGTTATACTCCCTCCGTCCCTAAATAAATGTCCACTTTTGACTTTTAAAGTCTTTCTTGTACAACTTTGACCTTAAATATTTTTGTTTGTGTTATATAATACTTGATAAAAATTATACCAACTTAAAGTACATTTAAAACACAATTCATTCATATATTTTGTATCAAATATTATATAAGATAAACACAAATACTTAAGGTCAAAGTTGAAAAAGTAAGACTTTGAAAGTCAAATGTGAACATTTATTTAGGGACGGAGGTAGTATTACTTTATTGGTTTGAGAAGAAAAAAAACTTTCATTGCTAATTTCTGGCCCCCGTTCCTGAGAATGATAATTATCCTTTCTTAATTTTTATTCGATATTGTTTATTATGTATTGACACCCCCTCATGAAGTAATTATAGCCCAGCTAAGCGTGGCCAGTTAAGTTAAGGAAGTACATTTAAATGATGATAAGAATAATTAGGTGAGGGGTCAGTCAGGGGTGGAGCTGGCCGAAAGGCCGCTATGAAGGCCTTTCAAGGAAAACAGAAACAATAGAAAAACATTATGTTTTGTAACTGTCTCTTTAATGAGAACAACATGGGATTATATATTAAGAATGATGTTGTATTTGTGATGATTACAATAATAGTAATAGTAATATTGTAATTAGATATATCATTGATGAATAACATATACCCGCGCAAAGTGACTAAACCGAATAGTTTTCATCAATCTTTCTATTATTTTGTGATTTGGTGATGGATGGCGATTCTGTTGCTTAGTGTTTCTAGTGATTATGTAAGAGATTAGGATAAGCAGTTTTGTAAGAGACGAGAAAATTGTGACCCTTTCACATTTTTATTTAGCAGAGAGAAAATGATGGATTTTTTTATTTTTTATTTTTTTTTAAAGTTGTGTGCGCGTTAAACGCCAAAAATATCAGGTTAAAATTAAATAAAAACAATTTAACTAGGACTTGGAATACATTTGTCGAGTTTTTACAATCATTAATGAGTTTACGGAAAATACAAAAGAGCTAGAGGCGAAAAAAGTTGATATAAATAAAACGGTCCATAAAGGAAACATGTGTTTATTTTTATGACTCATCCAAGTAACATGTAAAAGGTTAATAAATTATAACCTGAATCAGCCTTATCAAATTAACTATAAGGTTTCACCTTTCACCAACTGAGCTACGCGCTATTGACCTGATTCAAGTATATGACGACGTTTTTGTCTCGTCACATAATATGTCTTGTCTTGGTGTCTTAGAATCAAAGCAAATGTGATTATAATACTTTTAAAGAACCGAGAGGACAGTTACAATAACCACGTCAAAACATTGTTTTGCTGTGGAAGAAATAGATGTCTCATCAACCCATAAAATTAGAATTTTTAAGGTTGCGTTTAGTTGAGGGAAAACACCTTTGTTTTTCACAAAATGTTTTGTGGAAAACAAGGAAAACAGAAATCGTGTTCAAATCAACGTTTTCCAACAAAATATTTTGCAAAACACAAATCCTCTATTTCCTAACTTAACAAGGAAAATTACAAAACAAATTTTAGTTGTTTTCCTTGTTTTCTTTTATAACCCTCAACCTCCCTCATTTTCTTCAAAACAGAAAATAGAAACATCAACTAAACGCGTTTTCTATATTTTCAAGTGTTTTGTGGAGATTAATTCTCCTTTCAAATTTTTACAAAACTAGAAATAGAAAATAAGAGAATTTGTTCTCCAACTAAACGCACCACTTCGATACTGAGTTCGATCCAAAGATTGCTAGAAGAAACACATTCAATGAATACATGCTTTGTGGTTTCAATGTCTTCGTCACAAACCGGGTATCGAGTCAAGGTCGATGCCACGTTTATCAAGAGTCAATGTATTCGATAATCTATCATTGGAGAGACGCCAAAAAAAGATGTTTGGTTTTAATTGACATGAAATTATTCCATCTGATCTTGTGGGTTTTTTTTTTTTTTTTTGAACTAAGATCTTGTCGTTAATTAATATCACATACTTGTGATAATCTCGGTCCATGTCTAATCTCCCTGAGGCCCAACTGAATGTGGGTTGCCCATTAAAAAATTCTAGCCAATCCATAATTACCTTGCACCATTTTTTATATTTCAATACATATAATTTTGGGAAGTCAGTAGATTTGTCCGAAACCAACAATCATTTCAGAAGTAAACATTTGAGCCATCTCTAACTCTTTTAGTGAAAATTTGATTAAACTCAATGTTAAAATTTAAACATTTCTATTTCAAACCAATAACGTTTTCCAAATACTTGGTGGTAAACTTATGGAAGCTTAATTAAAATTTAAACCACCATTGTTTGAACAAAAGTTCGTGGATGCTTTTCAACCCTAAGCTTCAGGAGACTCCGCGGCAACTCCTTCTTCTTGTAAGCTGAAATAAGAGAGAACACCGTTAGCTCGCCCCGGGTTTTTAGTCCAAGACCAAGCTCCGGCGTGAGAGTAAGTACTTGGTAAGGTGAGTAATAACTGTAAGTGACAAGTAAAGTAAAGTAGGATGGAGAGAAGTCTGTATCGGAGTGTGTGTGTAAAAGGATCCCTGTTCATGTGTGTGAACCATTCCTTTTATACTACCTGAGATTAGCTCCACGACATATCTTGTGGAAGCTAGTTGTCTTTAGGGGAAGCACATAAGGCGCGGACGAGCACCGGCTTGGTCTCGGGGTCAATGTGTCTTCATGCTATTTGTGGACCAGCCGCCTGTGCTATTCGTACACCATCGTACACCGTGTGTCAGTTGTCAGTGTACTAGTTCTGATGGAGATAACGTTCCGCCTCCTGAGCATACACCTTCTCCTGAGTAGGCATTGCCTCCTGAGTAGGGTGGTTATGTCTTAGAAATATTTGGAGTTAATTGTGATTGTCTCCTCCGGAGTATCCGGAGGAGGACATACCTCATCAACCATGGTTTCCATAGATTGAATTAATTTACATCACGCGAATGTGAGTTATCGTTGATGTATTAACGCCACCATCATTTGCAGTTTTTCCCGTTTTAAAAGTTTTGTTTTTTTTTTTTTTTTTTTTTGAAATTATATTTTTTGATATATATTTATTATAGAATAAATATATCATGAGGTTACATGATAGATTGAAACATATATACAAAATGTTATGTATTAGTATGGAATTATAAATCTATACAATAGTAAAAGTCAAATGAGATGAAAAACTTTAAAAACTTCGATGATAAACCGAAAGAAAAATAAAATTATATGGCTTAAAAACTAATTAACCAATAAAATGTGTTTAAAATAACTAATTATGAAAGTATAAACCAAAGCATTTTATCATAAAAGATCGGAAATCATGGTTAACCAAAAAAATTTTAATAATAATTGAAAAAAAATATCGGGTTTATTTAAAAAAAATTATTTTTTTTTGCATATGACGAAGTGGTTCGGTGCTGTTTTTCTGTGGAAATCGAAACCACACCGCAAAATGCGGTTTTTCTATTTTCAAGAACCGCACCATCATTTTTTTTTGTGGACCGGTTTTTGCGGTTTGGGTTTTAAGGTTTTTTTTTTTTTTTTCTTTTTTTTTGTATGCGGTGCAGTTACTGCTCACTCTACTCATATTGGATGTGGGCTCAAGCGTTGAGGAACGTCATCATGTATCTGGAGGCTTAAGATCGCATGAGAAAATGGGTCTCACTAAAATGGGCATAACTTGGGATATGGGGCTCCGTTTCGGACACATGACCAGTCAAATCGAAGCTTTCGAGCCACAAAACGCTCTATTTTATAAGTTATTTGCATTTTTATGTTTTTTTCTAATTTTTTTGGGCTTTGTTTTTGAGATAGTTTTCGGCCCCATATGTCTTTTAAAGCCCATTTCGATTTTGTATGCCTATCTAATAAATGTATTGTCATTGAATCGACGATTGTTAGAAGATTTATTTTTAGTTTTCGTGTAAATCTAACAGGTTAGATTGTGTTTATCTCCTTTTACTGTACCTCAATATCCCTTTCCATCATGTACAAGTTAAGACAGATACTTTGTATAACCACCATCATTATCAAACTTCTAGTAACCCATCGCCATTACACCAACCTAATCTTTTTAACTAAAATCTAACAAAATAAAGTAATTATAAGTAGGTATTTTTCGTCTTGAATGCCATTATCATTTTATAACTATCTCAGTTCCAATCTATGATCAGTGCACCTACAATATTTTCGTGTTCGCGCATAGCTAGAGTTCATATCTAAGCCAAAAATCCTTACAATATTTTGATGAAAATTGTTTACACAAGAGTTATTTCTATTTAATAGGGGTGTTCATGGGATGATTCAGTTCGGTTAGTTAAATATCGTGAGACGGGCAATTCATTTTACTACCCATAATCGAATCGTACTAGGCGGGTAACCAAATGAGCGGTTACCCGTGGTTCGAGTCACGGTTAACCATTGTAAACATTTAATCGAGTTTAACCTCATGAACAATAACATGATCTAGAACGTAAATTGTCATTTTAGTAACATTAAAAAAAGTAGAATATATTTAAGTCATATTAAAGTTATTCCATCACAATAATTGCATTCAAATAAACATACAAAACAAATTAATAAAAAATATTTATCCGACGATTATAGATTACGATCAAATTAATCAATTTTCATACATAGATGTTTAGTAAATATTTACACCGGAAGCAAAAAAGTTGTTATGCTATAAAAGTAGTATACGGCATTATATGATGACATTGTTTTCTTTTCTTTTTATTGAAGCAGGTATAGATGTAAAGTGTCATTTAGTTGGGTTGATTGGTTAAAAAAACCCACATCTTGTGTCTTTGTAATGGTCTAGCTCCTTGCTAGTTTTGTTTTAATATATTGCCGTTCAAAAAAAATATATTATAATCAATACTTGTACAATTATTTAAGTATTTAGTTAAAAACATTATGTATATTAATATATTATATACGGTTCGGTTCGGTTAATCAGGGTTATTTAAAATTGAAAACTGAAACTGAACCGTGCTAAACGGGTTTTTCCGGTTTTGGTTTTTTCAATTTCGGTTTTTTCGATTTTGGGTTTTTTCAGTTTCGGATTGAGCGGTTCGGCTCGATTTTTCGGTTTTTTGGGTTTTTTGAACACCCCTGCTATTTAAACAACAGCGTTAAAAATTACGGAGTAATAAAAATAGGGCAAATGATAAAAAAAAAAAAATATATCATACTTGTCATCATTTGCTCTTGTAGGTAGCGAACAAAATTTTTTGCTTTTGTGGGTACTATACTTTCAAATTCATCCTCTTTAGGGTACTATGTGACATTTTTGCCCTTCGGGAAAAAAAAATTCTATTAGCTAAGAGGGTCAAAAAATTCGCAAAATACTCTAAAGATGATGAATTTGAAAGTATAGTACCCATAAAAGCAAAAAAATTTGTTCGCTACTCACAAGAACAAATAGTGTCAAGTATAATACTTTTTGTTATCATTTACCCATAAAAATACAGGGTCCATTTTGGAACAGATTAAATGCTGAAACAATTAGTTGAAGGATAGAGTTACCATGAAGTAAAAATGACAACATTCAAGATATCCGAAAATCAAGCTCAGCCGACTAAACCAAACAAAAATAAATATCAGTACAAAAACAGGTTTAAAGTTAGATTTAATTTGTACTAGAGAGAGTCTAGTTTCATGTGTACTACACTCTTTGCAGTACAAATAGTTTTTTGATTAAGCCATTAATGGTGGAAATTACACCACTAACTCATCTGACCATCAATAGTTGGAAATTTGTTGGTAAATTCATCTTTATAAATTCAAATCATTCAAATACCTATTTATATCCACTACATGTCTACAATCATAGCACCCAAAAACAAAAAAAACATTCCATTCCTTTTTGGGTTCTTAAGATTATACGGAGTACCTTAAAACTGTCCTACAACATTTCTTGTGTTCTTAAATTGTGTTCTTAATATATACATTGTTGTTTCTAGGTAATACTATCTATGTACTTTTTTTAGATTTATATCATTTTGAGAGTTTCGAAAAAAAATAAACCATGGAGATGGAGATACGGAATGCTGAGGGAGATAATGCTGTGAAAAGGCTACCACCATGGACTAGTCACATAACATGTCGAGGACTCGTAGCGAGTTTAGTGATTGGTGTGGTTTATAGTGTGATAGTAATGAAGCTAAATCTTACGACAGGTCTCGTACCAAATCTCAACGTTTCTGCAGCTCTTTTGGCTTTCGTGTTTATTAAAACATGGACGAAACTGGTTCACAAAGCGGGCTTTGTGACAACGCCATTTACCAAACAAGAGAATACAATTATTCAGACTTGTGCGGTTGCTTGTTACAGCATTGCTGTTGGAGGTATCTTTATAATATGTCACTTTCTTTAGCGTTTTTTATTTTATTATCGACATGATTAGTTAGTAACGACTAATGATTGGTTTTACATAGGCGGATTTGGGTCTTATTTGTTGGGACTAAACAAGAAGACATATGAAGAAGCAGGTGTTGATGTTGAAGGGAATTCACCAGGAAGTTATATAGAACCTGGGATTGGTTGGATGACTGGTTTTCTATTTGTTACTAGTTTTGTTGGGCTGTTGGCTTTGGTTCCTCTAAGAAAGGTTTGTAGTTTATAGTTTAGTGACTTTTACTATATTTGAAAGTTGATAATTTGCATGGCCAACCATATTTTGTTTCACAAAATAATGCAGATTATGATCATAGACTACAAGTTAACGTATCCGAGTGGAACAGCTACAGCAGTTCTTATCAATGGATTTCATACTCCAAAGGGAGACAAAATGGCTAGGTATGATTCAGTTTTGCACATGCACAAACATTTAATTTATTTACATCTTACAATTTGATGATTTTTTGAATTTGTGCAGAAAGCAAGTTATTGGGTTCACTAAGTTCTTTTCGGCTAGTTTCGTGTGGGCTTGTTTCCAGTGGTTCTTTTCTGGTTCAGGCACATGTGGATTCACCTTTTTCCCAACGTTCAGATTTAAAGCTTTTAAGAACTCGTGAGTGTTTTTTTATACTGTAAATGATTATGATTAGTTAAATGAAACATTATTGACAATCAATGTTGATAATTGATCATATGAGATTTGGTACTGCATGCAGGTTTTACTTTGATTTTAGTATGACATACATAGGAGCCGGAATGATATGTTCACATCTTGTGAATATGTCATTGCTTGCAGGAGCGGTTCTTTCGTATGGTGTTATGTGGCCCCTCATTGAAGATCGTAAAGGTGCTTGGTTTCCTTCGAGTTTACCTCAAAGCAGCATGAAGAGTCTAAATGGTTACAAGGTTAGACAATTTTTAAGGTGAATTAAACTAATAACTGTCCAGCATACAAGGATCATACTACAATTTGAACTATTTGCAGGTTTTCATATCGATTGCGCTTATCCTAGGAGACGGCCTGTACAATTTTCTCAAGATCACAGTTTTTACAGCAAGAACAATGTATCTGACCTGTAGAAAGAAACATAAAACTAGTAAGTATTCCATAAGTGCAGAAAATACCAGAAAGAAACATAACCCTTTAGAATTCTTAACTTTTTTGTTCAATACAGATCCAGATGATAACGATCAGCCACAAGATGGTTCTGAACTGAATGAAGTGTTCTTGAGAGAGAGTATTCCCTTCTGGCTTGCAGCTACTGGTTACATTGTCTTCTCCATTGTTTCAATTATCGTCATCCCAATCATGTTTCCTGAGCTCAAATGGTACTATGTTCTGGTTGCTTATGTTATTGCACCATCTCTCGGCTTCTGTAATGCGTATGGTGCTGGTCTAACAGACATGAACATGGCATACAATTATGGAAAGGTAGCACTATTTGTGCTATCTGCTATGTCCGGGAAGCATGATGGTGTCATCGCAGGGCTTGTAGGATGTGGGTTAATAAAGTCCATTGTCTCAATATCTTCTGATTTGATGCATGATTTCAAGACAGCTCATTTGACTTTGACTTCACCAAGGTCAATGCTAGTTAGCCAAGCTATTGGGACCGCCATAGGATGTGTGGTGGCACCTCTCACCTTCTTCCTATTCTACAAAGCATTTGATATTGGAAATCTGGATGGTGAATATAAAGCTCCTTATGCACTTATCTACAGAAACATGGCGATTTTGGGAGTCGAAGGTTTTTCTGCATTGCCTAATCATTGTTTACAGTTGTGCTACTTATTCTTCGGTTTTGCACTGGTGGCAAATTTGGTTAGAGATATATTTCCAGATAAAATAGGGAGATATCTTCCGTTACCAATGGCGATGGCTGTGCCTTTTCTTGTTGGTGCTTATTTTGCTATCGACATGTGTATGGGAAGTTTGATTGTGTTTGTATGGCATAAGCTCAATAAGCAAAAAGCCAGCCTGATGGTTCCGGCTGTTGCTTCAGGTTTGATATGTGGAGATGGGTTATGGATTCTTCCATCATCAATTCTTGCCTTAGCTGGGATCAATCCTCCGATGTGCATGAACTTTGTGCCTACAAAGATGTCATAAAACTACTGTAGTATTTAGTTTTAGAAAATTAATAATCTTAACTAGTTTTCTCTTGTTATGTAGACTAGAGGATGTAGGGAGCTATATCGTAGTAGATGTTTATCCTCACTGTCTGGAATTATTCGCTCTTGTTTTTGTTATATGGAATCCTACGTGTGTTGTGTGCATATTGATATCAACTACCAGGAACTAAACAAAAAATTTGCTATAAAATTAGAAAAACTAAAGAAAAATGGTAAAACTGTTACAGAACAGTCATGATCATTGAAGATTATTTAGGCGACGGGGCGACAAGTCCTTTTGTACCTACTCTATGGTAAAGTTAAAAAAAAAGTGGTCAGATAAAGACATTAACAACCCGATACTGCAATTAGACGATCATGATGCACTAAAGGTTAAATGTTAATGTGTGCTAATTAGTGATGTAGCTTTTTGTGACCATACAGATAAAGTTAACTTTTGATATGAATAACTTATAAAACGATAACAAAGTGCAAGATCCTTTTGTGTAGCATAATTTTGATATGAATCACTTATATAGTCAAAAACAGTAGATTGCAAATGCACAAAAGAACTTCATTTCACTTTACACTACTATTCTATCCATTTTTATAATACAAAAAAAAAAAAAAAAAAAAAAAAAAAAAAAAAAAGAAACTGTAGGACGAATTACAAAACGACAGCAAGACCATTAAAATTGAGAGATGGTACTATAAATCATATGTTATAGTGGTGAAACAGGAAAGTAAACTGTTAGGGACAATACATTATTGGTTGGCGAAAGATTGGGCTTGATGTGCACACAACATTGGGTGCAGTATAAGGGTCTGTTCTGTCTGTAGCGAGCTTTTAGTGGCCTATTTGCAGGCCTGCAAGTCTCCATGACTTCAAAGCTATGGCCGTTTGAAGCTTCCTTCTTTTCTCAGTGCTATCAAAGCTTTCCACTGTTTCATGAATGAATCCGATAACTTTTCAATCTGCTGCACATCTCATGCCGATTGTGAAGCTAGCTGCCTAAAACGATTTGACGGTAAAAGCCTAAAAAACCTATAAACCCTTGTCAAAGATGAATTTGCATCTATCTTAGATCACATGGATTCATTCCATTTAGGATAACTACATTTATTAGTGCAGCATACACAGAAGGGAGAAGGATCACTTGAGTTTTGAATCCTGGCATGACTCATGAGGACAGGATTTTTTTTTGGACATGTGAACTTTTGTTTCAAACTTAGTGATTGACAACAGATTTTATTTTGGTTTAAAAATTCATGCAATCATTTTTTTATGGAAAGGTATTTGTCTCTTGTTTTCAGTGGAGATCATGAGTGTGCATTTTAGTAAACAACAAACAGGAACTAAAAGAAGCCTTTTCTAGTATGCTTTTGAAATAAAATTCATCACTCTGCTATAAAGTGATAGAAACAAAGGAAACATGAAATTTCAACAGAACAGTCATGAAGATGAAACATTATTAAATATTGCTCAAGACCCACCATGTAAGCCACCTATTTAAGCTACAAATATTTTTGGTCTTACCACTTATAAAAAGCAACTTTCATTGACGATATAGAAAAAGGGAGTAACAACCCACTACTGAAATTAGTCGATCAGAATGCACTACTAGTTAATAGTGTGTTAATTAGTGATGTAGCTTTCAGTGACAATACCTTAGATATATAGATAAACATTAAAGCGCAAGATCCTTTTGTGTGGTCTAATCTTCACGTGAATCACCTTCAGTCATAAAGACTTACTTCCACATGCACAAAGAAATATACCACTATATAACAGTCGATTCGTTATAGAACGAAGAACAAAGGGTTTTTTTGAGTCATAAGTCCACCGAGTTCAGTACGAATGTGTCTTTAGTTCAGATATCAGAGTTTACTTCCAATCCTATACCATTCATCTTGAAAATATAGCATAGCCAATAGGATGAATCACAAATGACAGCAAAACCACTACGGTTTATATATTCTACAAGATATCACAGGCTATCTGAATGTGTTTAACAAAAGTAAAGTAGTCTATATGCAACGTCTTTCAAAAAGGTACGTGGACTTAATTAGTGTGCTCTTAACAGAATGTGCAGTACAAGGGCCTCTTTCAGGAAATTTCGTAGTACAATTATCAAAGTAAGTGGAATAAATCATGTTATTAAGAATAAAGAATAGTAAAATTGTCCAATTCACATTGACACTGACATACACACAAAACTTCATGTACAGATTTACAGATTTGCTTTAGTTGGTGTCTTTTGAATAGGATTAGAAGTTTGTAACCCGAGAACCAACCACCTTTCCTTTTATCTCCATCGATTCAAGGACCCTTTCCTAAACAAATTATGCAAGATGCCATGCTATAAAAAGATTGACCTCAAAATGGATGCTGCTAAGTAAGATTGACTGTTCTGTGTACATGATCAGAGTAATATCACGAAAATGATAGTTTAGCTGTAGTTTACTGGTTATATAGATTGCTTTGCTTCCAATCAGTAGTAGTTGAATATAAAACTCCATTTAAACCAAAATGAGCAAAAGTGTGATTATCAAATATAATCAAGCCAAAATATATAAATCACCATTAGCATTTGGCATGAACTGATAACATTACAGAAACGAAATCCCCTAGACTACCTTTCAATTTTCCGATCCCATAAAAGGCATAGCATTCTTAAAAAATTCAAGATAAAGAAAGATAACAACTTGTTAAATACGTCGGCATGTGTTAGAATTTTGGGTGTGAGTGTGGGTGGTAATAATCAAACAATCCTATATATTCTCTGAATCGTGTAGATATCACTTTTAAATTAAAGTATTTCGACCCTATATGCCTTGGGTATCACGAAATCCTCAATTGGATAATTCAGAGAATCACGCTTAGTTTCTAAGGCACGAGAGAAGAAATATACAAAAAGTTGTTATCTTTGTTATGTTATGAAAGAGATCAATTCTAGTGTATATAACATAACTAAAAGTTAGTTACATTCGATTAAAAGCGGTTGGCGGGTGTTCGGAATTTGGTGGGCTGATGTCACAGGTTTGTTGTTCTAGGATCTTATGATCAAACAACATCATGATAAGATTATTCAAAGAATCAATAAAAGTGAAAACAAAGAAGATGGGTGAACCACTTTATGATAACTAATATGAATACAGGAAAAAGGGTTAACATGAGTTTACAGAATCCTATTCTATATATACTAGATGAAACATTGTGAACATGTCATTTCATACAAAGTACGTTGTAAGTTGTAACCCTAAACTAATAACCGTTTTATACACCTAACTGCCTAATGGGTTTTGTTTGGCCTGTTGGCCCGAAAAAAAAAAAGAGTAGCAGGCTTTAATTTTTGGCGTCAAGACATTAAATAGATCCAACAGTTCCTCCCTAATGTCTAGATGCCAAAACCTTCTTCTTTGTGAATCTTCTGATGCCTTTTTGAATCTTGCTTTCTTCTTGATGTCTTGAATCTGGTGTTGTCACTGATCTTTCTGATCTTCATGGCAGTTTCTTTTGCCTTTTGAAACAAGTCCATCTGTTTCAATTTGTGACTTCAAGACAAGTAAATTTCTTGGCCTTCTTATTACACCGTCTTTGTGTGCTATAATAGCACTTGGATACATCTTGATCTTGGTTAAGTCCATAACCCTTGTAACAAAACGCAAAATGTGTTTTTATTTCCAAAACGCAATTTATTCTGGTTTTGTTCCTTCATGATTGGCATCCATGGTTGCGTTCCTTTTAAAGAAAACGCAGATGTTGATTCCTGATTGGTGATTGATCATGACTTTGTTGTGTTGCTTGATCCCCTTCGGCTTTGATGCCATGTTCGGAATTTGGTGGGCTGATGTCACAGGTTTGCTGTACCAGGATCTTATGATCAAACAACATCATGATAACATTATTCAAAGAATCAATAAAAGTGAGAACAAAGAAGATGGGTGAACCCCTTTATGATAACTGATATGAATTACAGGAAAAAGGGTTAACATGAGTTTACATAATCCTATTCTATATATACTAGATGAAACGTTGTGAACATGTCGTTTCATACAAAGTAAGTTGTAAGTTGTAACCCTAAACTAATAACCGTTTTATACACCTAATCGCTTAATGGGTTTTGTTTGGCCTGTTGGCCCAAACAAAAAAAAAAAAAAAAAAAATAAAAAAATAATAAAAAAAAAAAAAAAAAAAAGGCTTTTAATTTTTGGCGTCAAGACATTAAATAGATCCAACAGTTCCTCCCTAATGTCGAGATGCCAAAACCTTCTTCTTTGTGAATCTTCTGATGCCTTTTTGAATCTTGCTTTCTTCTTGATGACTTGAATCTGGTGTTGTCACTGATCTTTCTGATCTTCATGGCAGTTGCTTTTGCCTTTTGAAACAAGTCCATCTGTTTCAATTTGTGACTTCAAGGCAAGTAAATTTCTTGGCCTTCTTCCTACACCGTCTTTGTGTGTTATTATAGCACTTGAATACATCTTGATCTTGGTTAAGTCCATAACCCTTGTAACAAAACGCAAACTGTGTTTTTATTTCCAAAACGCAATTAATTCTGGTTTTGTTCCTTCATGATTGGCATCCATGGTTGCGTTCGTTTTAAAGAAAACGCAGATGTTGTTGATTCGATTGGTGATTGATCATGACTTTGTTGTGTTGCTTGATCCCCTCGCCTTTGATGCCATGTTCGGAATTTGGTGGGCTGATTTCACAGGTTTGTTGTTCCAGGATCTTATGATCAAACAACATCATGATAACATTTTTCAAAGAATCAATAAAAGTGAAAACAAAGAAGATGGGTGAACCCCTTTATGATAATTGATATGAATACAGGAAAAAGGGTTAACATGAGTTTACAAAATCCTATTCTATATATACTAGATGAGGATTCTATATATACTAGATGAAACGTTGTGAACATGTCGTTTCATACAAAGTACGTTGTAAGTTGTAACCCTAAACTAATAACCGTTTTATACACCTAACTGCCTAATGGGTTTTGTTTGGCCTGTTGGCCCAAACCAAAAAAAAAAATAAAAAAAAAATAAAAATAATAAATAAATAAAAAAAAAAAAAAGTAGGCTTTAATTTTTGGCGTCAAGACATTAAATAGATCCAACAGTTCCTCCCTAATGTCGAGATGCCAAAACCTTCTTCTTTGTGAATCTTCTGATGCCTTTTTGAATCTTGCTTTCTTCTTGATGACTTGAATCTGGTGTTGTCACTGATCTTTCTGATCTTCATGGCAGTTGCTTTTGCCTTTTGAAACAAGTCCATCTGTTTCAATTTGTGACTTCAAGGCAAGTAAATTTCTTGGCCTTCTTCCTACACCGTCTTTGTGTGTTATTATAGCACTTGAATACATCTTGATCTTGGTTAAGTCCATAACCCTTGTAACAAAACGCAAACTGTGTTTTTATTTCCAAAACGCAATTAATTCTGGTTTTGTTCCTTCATGATTGGCATCCATGGTTGCGTTCGTTTTAAAGAAAACGCAGATGTTGATTCCTGATTGGTGATTGATCATGACTTTGTTGTGTTGCTTGATCCCCTTCAGCTTTGATGCCATGTTCGGAATTTGGTGGGCTGATTTCACAGGTTTGTTGTTCCAGGATCTTATGATCAAACAACATCATGATAACATTTTTCAAAGAATCAATAAAAGTGAAAACAAAGAAGATGGGTGAACCCCTTTATGATAATTGATATGAATACAGGAAAAAGGGTTAACATGAGTTTACAAAATCCTATTCTATATATACTAGATGAGGATTCTATATATACTAGATGAAACGTTGTGAACATGTCGTTTCATACAAAGTACGTTGTAAGTTGTAACCCTAAACTAATAACCGTTTTATACACCTAACTGCCTAATGGGTTTTGTTTGGCCTGTTGGCCCAAACCAGGAAAAAAAAAAAAAAAAAACGTAGCATGCTTTAATTTTTGGTGTCAAGACATTAAATAGATCCAACAGCGGGAAGAGTCACACCTGTTGGTGAAAAGGATGTTTGTTATGTTACGGGCTCTGCCCCTTGACCCTGCAAGGGGGCGCGGCCCCCTTGACCCTTGCACTTATTTGTGGCGGCATCAAGCTTAGCTAGAACGTGTGTGCACTTCGCACCTTCTAACTCGACTGTAAGCTAAACCTGATTAAACCATTGATCTCAAGTAAATCACAATTAAATAAAATATAAATGATGACACTAAAATCACCAACATCATGCAACTTTTATCAGCTTGAGTCCTTGAGATACATGCTTCTCACGAGCAAGGTAATTAGGTAATTCTGTTACTAAGGTCGCACGTGGTAGGCACGTGATCAGCTCCAGGTAAGTTCTTAACAATCATTACTCTTAAGATACTTGCTACAAGTATTTAAATCTAAGTCTCGGAATTGCAGAATAAATCATCCACCCATCCTTAAGTAGCATCTTCTATAGTACCATTTGCCCATTGTGCCCAAACATCAAACATAGACTGCTAATCTATTTCCACATTTTTGCCTTCTGTCAAGAATAGCCATAGGATCTATTCATAACAATCCTTCCTCGTAAGAATGAGGAAAAGCTCCCATTGGAACAACTTGATTGTTAGGCTGGGTTCAAAAGAGAGTGGCGATCGATCACCAATCGATCGTCCTTTTGTGGGTATTGTCGATCGCCCAAATTCACTCCCCATTTGGTCTTGACTGCGATCGAGTTGTTGGAGTAATTGTGAGTAAAATTAAAGAACCGTTGCATGCATGCTAGTTAAAAAAAAAATAAAAAAAACTTACTGTTAGAAAAAAAAACGACCGTTTGTAGTTTAAAAATCAAATACGAGCGGGATTTATTAAGCTCTGCCTATATATACAACTCTATCAGAGATTTTTAGAACACAAAACACACACACACACAAAATGTCTCGCAAAGATTTTTCTCAGCAATTCCCAAGTCCAGAAAAGTTGCCGGAAACCAGCTTTCCAACTCCGAATCAGTTGCCGGAAACCAGCTTTCCAACTCTATCACAATTTGAAGTTTACTCACCACCACCTGAATCTGTCTTTCCGGTTTTCCAACCGGAAAACGTATTTTTGAACACTCCACCTGTGAACAATCCAATTGTTCCAACTCCACCTGTCAACACTCCACAGGTAGATCTTGAAAACAACCCATTCGGGTTAAGTGAGGCTTCCCTTCGTCAACTTGAACAAGACGAAGAAAACTATAGGGAGATAATGAAAGAGCAGGCACGGGAGGAAGCTCGTCGTGAGCAAGAAGCAAGGGAAGCTCAGTATCTTCAAGACAACTACTTCGACATAATGGAGACTCGGCTCTTTAATGGCGAGTTTAATTCCCCTTCAAGTTCTGAGGGTTGGGTCTCAGATGATTCGTTTTTTTTTAAGTTTTGGTAGTTTTATTTGAATTATTATGTAACGTTTTAATTATTAATGAAATTTGAGTTTGTGTTTAAAATGTTAAAAAAAAAAATCTTGAAATTGCGCCCTTACTGGGCCACCCAATTAAAGGTCGCTGAAAAGAGAAAGCTGACGTAGCAGTGAAAAGTAAGGGGATTGAATCCCCTTACTGAACCAGCCTTATACTATATGGTAGCTTTAATATTTAAGCCGCATTTCCAATCTTACCAATCACTTGAAAGTGTCCACGATACTTAAAAGACAACCATGTTGCACTTTTCTGCGCACAAATCTATGTGCAAGGATGATGTTTAATATTTAACCAAGTGCCCATCTAAAAATGACTGTATGTTCTCTTCTTATAAGCCATGTTTTTTGTTCGTTCTTGAGAACTCTCTAGTTGGACCGAATTTTACGCTCACCTTAACCAATATAACTAAAAATATATGAGCACAAGATTAATCTAGGATAAGTATCGAACTATTAGATAAACTAGTTTTGCATTGGTTTCATATTTACAGCTCTTGTATTAGTAACTTCTATAAATACCTCTTGTAATCCGCAGACTCTGAGACACACATATCAAATCTAAATTAAATCACTATGTTTTAAACCTCGTCATATTTTTCATATAGTGATCATCATCAGTTGTACTCCTGGTTTTCCCACATGGGTTTTCAATGTAAAATTTGTGCGCACTTGTTTAATTGTTTTGTTCATCATTCTTTTATTGCATGTCATTTATTCATCAAATACCTCTGGAACAATTAGGAACTAATTATTGAGGTGGGTATTTTCTTGTGGCAAGCATGTTTAGATAGATACCAGCATGCATTTGACATCCTTTTTTTGGGCCAACAAAAAAAAAAAAAAAAATTACCGGCATGCATTCGACATCCTTTTTTTGGATTTCGAGTAGACGTAAGTTTGTTGATAATTCATTTTGGGATAAGTGGATTCAAGCGGTTTTGCATGCATTTGGTTCAATTCATCTAGGAACTGTTGTATCGTGTAGTCTTATTTCTTAAGCAGAGGGGACTCAACTAATTACGAGGTGCATTTTATTAAAATTACAGAAGACTGGTAACAAAAACGATTTAAGATGATCAGAAAAATCGGTAATTTTGGCAAAAAGTTACACCTTGTTGGAAAAATCAGTACCCTAGGAACCCACTTCGATAGGCCAATACATACAACCAATCTATATTTTTCAATCATTTATCAATAACCCAACCAAAAATATTAAAAATTAAAAAAAAAAGGAAAACAAACAAAAAACTAGCCAATGAAACAATGTTTTTTCAGATTGTGGGTTGGGGATCTGGATTGCCAAGTGACTAAGATTGCAAGCAAGATTGTATACAAAAATTAAAAAAGTATTATTTTTGTATGTATTTTGAGTGGGTTGGGTTGACAACCTTGCCAATAAACATAGTCCGTAGGTTTATGATTATCATTTATGTATGCTAGATTAGATAAGATTGTTAGGTGTATTTGTTTTTGTTTTGTATTTTTGGGTTCTCACCCTCTTAGCATTGTTTTCCTTGGATGTCCTTGTGTTGGATAGATTGGTACAATAAAGAAATAAAGCACGTGACATAAAAATTTCATTAAATAATTAGCTTATTGATCTTAGCATTTGTTGCCGCACCTACTACAAGTCCGTGTTAATATCAAAATCCACAAAAAAATGTGTAGATTGGCGGAAACACCTTGACTCCGGGTGATTTTTGGCATCAACCATTCTTCACCCCACAAGGAATAGCTCCGGGCAACTCTCCTGGCCTAGTGGGGCATCAACTGGAGTGAGCCGAGACTCTTGGACTCTTGATCTCTTATCCACAAAGTCTCTCCAGTGAACCCATAGGTTTTGCGGAGATGGATACCTATCTGAGAGTAAAGTGCCAGGGATGGGATTCGAACCCGAGTCTATTGACTCAAGACCAAAGCCCCACCTACTGGACCAATGCCCCAGTGGTGTGTTAATATCAAAATAACAATGAAATAAAGAAACGTATAATGAGAAAGTGACATCGGATTGAAACCGTAGCTAAAATATGAAATACGATAAAATATTACATACGGATTTAACATGAAAAACCTCAATAGCGTAAAAACTACGGACAAGAAAATATACGCTTTCACCACGATGAAAATTAGGATTACACGATCTCTCTAATGACAAGGATCAACATTAATCTTTTATCACTTGTAATAAAGAGATATACACAAACTCTCTAATAATCTCACAATTACTACTAGGAAAACTTTGCATGTATTTTCTTTTGGAATGTATGAGATGAATATTGTTTATGTAAGGTGCGTATTGAGGGTTTGGGGTGATCGATGGTTTGGTTTCCCACATTCAGTAAGGACTCCAGTACGTGATTGGAGTCACGAGTTGGGTTAATGCTCACAAATCGACTTGGTTGGATTGTGTCAATTATCCGAGAGGATAATCGACTTGGATATGGAGTTCCCAGGGCGGACCTGGGAAGTATAGTCTAGTATTTATAGGGAGTCCTTTAGGGTTGTGAGAATCCGTAAAGGCAATCTGATGGTCCACGTGGTGGCCATCGAGAGAAGAAGTTAGGAGAGCATGTGGTGCTCATCCTAACGGTCCTGACAAGTTCGCTAGGAGTATCGTTTACCTGAACTTGTTTGTCAAGCGGGTTCTGCCTTAGTGCTGCATAGGGAAGTATTTCCCAGGTCTTCTGTCAAACTTTGGCTTCGTTGGGCTAACGCTTGGGCCGAGTTTAGAGTGTATGGGCCTTAGCCAATTGGGATGAAGGCCCTATATGCTATTAAGTCCCCCAGTCTATTAGTGTATTTGACTGTTTTCAGGGAGTTGTGATGATGGACTCATGCTAAAGAGATGAGGTTCCTTGGGATTCTCGGGATGTGTCAACATGGATCTAGGGAGGCTAGCTTGTGTTTTGCCTAGCCTGGATATTTGAGACAACATGGTCTTTTAATATGATGTTCGGAGAATATTTTCATTTCCAAGACTGCTACATATTGAATACATGTACACTTCTTAATGTTGATGCCTATTAGGAGCTATTATGAAGATTGAGTGGTTGTGAAGCTTGCGTATCCCAAGCCTGGTTTGCTTTAAATGTTCGCATGGCTGGGATTTTTGTTCTTAGCTATAGAACCTTCTCTTTCTTAGTTACTTAAGAGTCTCCCTGACTAGAGATTTCGAGATGTTCCTCGATATGAGTTTTAGGCTGTCTATTAGCCGTTTTTGGTGTCTCGAAGTCTGACACTTCGAAGTATGTTACTTTCTACATAAGGCTCATGCTTTGAATGATATTTTGACTCTAAGGGATTTTTGGACGCGTGTCCGTTGGGCCCCCATTTATTTTGCCTATAAAAGGGGATTACCTTTATCTCTTTTAGGAGTCATTCCAAGTAAAGTTCTAAGTTTCTCTCATTTGAAACTTTATAGTCTCTTATGTATTTTGTGAGTTACAAATTTGTGTGTTTGTATCTAGTTTTTTGGGTGAACTTTGTTAATTAGCAAAGTTGTTTGGGTTTTTTATCTCTTTTATTTGTAAGAGTTCACAAAATCGTTTACTTAGTTAGTAGTATAATTCGTCGAGGCTCAGGTTGAGTGTATGATTGTGGTTGGGTTTAGTTGTTTCGTGTTTGGGATTCTAAGTGACCATGTGAGAGTGTGTCATTTTTCCAAATGTTCCCTTGAGGTTGGCGAGTGTTTTGAGGGCATCTTGTCCTCTATTGTTTGATTCCAAGTTCTTCCTTGGGAGATTGATCATCGAGGTGTGATCTTCTAATTTTCTACCAAACATCCAAGAGTAGCTTGTTTAGCTATCCTATATGAGGTTGTGCTTGATGCGACGAGGTGGAGGTATGGTATCATCGTGAATGATAATGCACAAGAGGATTTTGTAGCCTTAGCTACAGGCTCTTCATCGCTCCTTGGTGAGTTTTCTTTTTCTCTTTTTAACATTTTCCAACTTTTTTTGAAGTGTATTCACTTGTGTTTTTTACCCTGATTGCCAGGTAGTGTATTTGGTGGTGGAGGGACAGGAGCTGGGTTTGTTGTGTCCCTTGGCACTACTTTGGAGCCCGATGATCCAGTCTTTAGACTGAACCCTAGCAGTTCTTGCATGCGAATACGTTTTTTCTCCTTTTAAGTTCAACCATTTTGGAGGTTTGGAAGCCGAAAGTGGACCCCTGTTAGTGTGATGGGCTCACGCTATATACCTCGGGTAAGGTTCTTTTTCGCCAACACTTCCCCTTTTTTAGTAGTGCAATACAGTGATACACTATGGGGATGTAAACAACCTAGAAAAGGAGTATATCGACGTCTTCCAGGTTTTGTCGAGGTGGCGGAAGTAACTGAGTTATCGACGTCTTCCCCTTTTTTGGTAGTGCAATACACTATGTGGAGGTAAAAAACCTGGAAAAGGAGTATATCGATGTATTCCAAGTATAGTCGAGGTGGCGGAAGTAGCTGAGTTACTTGATTTTGTGAAGATGATCGAGTCGGTAATGACTCGATCATTGTAAGTCTACTTTTGGTGTTGTAAAGGGTTGTACTATTGGAACGGGGTCTATCCTCTTAGACTGCAAACGGGGTCTAGTGGGAGGGGTACTTTTTTCAGATTTTGTCCCTTTTTTTTTTTTTTTTGTCTGTTTGCTGTTTTGGGTGGGGTTATTTTGTCCCAAAAGTATTTTTTTGTCCAAGGATTGCACAAAGCACACAAGCAGTTTTGGGTGGGGTTATTTTGTCCCAAAAGTATTTTTTTGTCCAAGTGCATAAGCACACAAGCAGTTTTTTGTCCAATGTCCAAGTTTTTTTTTTGTCCAAGTGCATTAGCACACAAGCAGATTGAACACAGGCTCAGATTAGAGTAATCATCATCGCCAAGTTTTTTTTTTTGTCCAAATGCATAAGCACACAAGCGGATTGCATTAGCACAAAGCAGATGCACAAAGGCTCGATTAACACGTAATCATCATCGCCGATTTAGAAAACCATTTGCACAATTGATAGAAAAGTGTTAGGCTTGGATATGAAGATTGCAAAGTGATAAAAATATCACTTTGCCATCCTTTCGGTTATAAAACCAATCGTCATCGCCTTTTTTGAAAAAATTTTTTTGTCCAAGTGCAGCAGATTGCACACAAGTGCACAGATCAGATTGCACAATACCATATTGCAACCAAGTTAGATTGCCCAAGTGAAACACATGTTTCACAATGTTCACAAGCAAGTACCAAAAGCATAAGTAAGATTCCCAAACTGCAGGAACTCACAAGTGAAGAATCTCAAAATGGTAGGTAGTGAAACCTCCCATGTTATATTCAGCCTCATCACCAAAAGGCAGTATCACATTCACAAATTACCACAAAGTTACTCTCACCACAAACAAAGGGTTTTTCAAAGTACCCCCAAGTTACCACAAGCAGATTCACCAAGTTACAACAAGTGAAGATTTCACAAGTTACAGATAGGGTTGAGTTATATTGACGGTGGCGGGTTTTTAGATTAACCCTCTCTAGTACCTAGGGTTGGGTTATAACACAAGCCAAGTGAAAGCCGCAAGTAACAAACCACAAAGAAACAACAAATATCTTAGGCAGCCGATATGTCTCAATCACCAGAGGTAATGACAAATTTACACATTAATAATAGAGATAACATTAGGCTCAGATTAAGTTTCACATATTATCATATATGGCTGCAACATCAAAGGTTGCAAAATAAATTTTTTTTGCCGTCCATTCGGAAATGCCAAGCCAAAATCATATTATCATATATGGCTGCAACATCAAAGGTTGCAAAATAATTTTTTTTTTTTGCAAAATCATCATTGCCTTATCCCTGTTTTTTTTTTTTTTTTTTTTTTAAACAATTTTCAAATCAGCTTAAAATAACAAATTGCTTATCAAGCATATAAGCAGTTTGTTATTTTCAGATTCATAAGCAATTTCATCTCCAAACCCTCTACATAATAGAGAGGGTTAATCTAAAATTATAGCCACGGTCAATATAACCCAACCTGTAAAAGTACTATTGGAGCGGGGTCTAATTGAGCCTATGTGCAATGCTTGTGTGCAATAAGCGTTTGCCAAGAAACCACAGCGACCGTGGATGGGGTAGGCCAGCGGTATTCATACCACTCAATGGTGGCAGATTAAGGTGTTAACCTACCCTTTTGCACCCACACAACTCAGGCAGTTTCAATAAGCACATAAGCACATTTTTATCATAAGCACATAAGCAGTTTCCCAAGAAACCACACGAGCACTGTGGACTGGGGTAGGCCAGAGCAGGTATTCATACCACTCAATGTGGCAGATCAAGGTGTTAACCTACCCGTTTGCACCCACACAACTCAGGCAGTTTCACATAACATCACATAATCACCCACTCACATAAGCAGTTTGTAAGTGCTTTTACCATAGGGTTTGTTAAATTAAACCCCCAAATCACACAAACATCACATACTCACCATCACAGAACCAATTTAGCCAAACCCTAAAAAAAATTAGGCGTTTTTTAATTTTCAAGCAGGTCCATTAAATTAAACCCAGAAATCACACAAACATCACATATTCACCATCACATAACCAATTTACCCAAACCCTAAAAAAAATATTAGGCGTTTTTTAATTTTCAAAAAGATCCATTAAATTAAACCCAGAAATCACACAAACATCACAAAAATATCACATACTCACCATCACAGAACCAATTTACCCAAACCCTAATAAAAATTAGGCATTTTTTAATTTTCAAAAAGATCCATTAAATTAAACCCAGAAATCACACAAACATCACATACTCACCATAACAGAACCAATTTACCCAAACCCTAAAAAAAAATTAGGCGTTTTTTAATTTTCAAGCAGATCCATTAAATTAAACCCGGAAATCACACAAACATCACATACTCACCATCACAGAACCAATTTACCCAAACCCTAAAAAAAATTATGCGTTTTTTTAATTTTCAAACACATCCATTAAATTGAACCCAGAAATCACACAAACATCATCACATAACCAATTTACCCAAACCCTAAAAAAAATTAGGCGTTTTTTAATTTTACCAACAAAAACATCAAATAAACATGATATAATCACATAAAACGCGTGATAAACATCATATAATCAGCGAGAAAGAACCCAAACGTACCATGGATCTAAATTAGAGAGAGAAAAAGAGAGAACATAGTGAGATAGAGAGAGAGAGTGAGAAACGTGTGTGTGTGTGGTGAGAGAGTGAGATAGAGATAAGAGTGAGAGAGAAACGCGTAAAAAACGCGTTTTCCCCTTCTTTTTTTTTCTTTTAAAATGTAAAGATTTTGTTATAAAGTATTTTGTAAATGTTGTAAATGTTGTAAAATGTTGTAAATTTTGTAAATGTTGTAGATTTTGTATATAAAGTATTTTTTTTGTAAATGTTGTAAAATGTAAATGTAAAGTAAAGTATTTTGTAAATGTAAAGTAAATGTAAATTGTAAATGTAAAGTTGTAAAATGTAATATTTGTTGAAAAAAAAAGTATTTTGTATTTTCAGGCTTCGGTTTTCACGAGGAAGTATCAGAGGATTGCCCATTTATCAGACAAGAGGTAAATATAGCATCGGGGCTTTCCGTTATAAAAGTATTAAAAAAGTATTAGTTAAAAAAAAGTGTGTTATAAAATTTGTTATGTATTTTCAGGCTTTCCGTTCTCACGAGGAAGTAACGAGTGGAGTGCAAAATATAGCCTCGGGGCTCGGTTTTGTCATTGTTAAAAGAGAACCAAATCGAAAATGGTCGATGTTGAAATTAATTATAGGTGTACAAAGGGCGGATTTATGAATATCACGGTAGTGAAAAACGAAAACCAAAACAAAAAAAGCAATTGTCCATTCAGATTAGTTGCGAAATATAGACCAAAACGATATAATTGGATTTTGAGGGTGAAGTGTGATAGCCATAATCATGAGTTGCTAGAGTCGTTGCATGGTGTGCCATATGCAATGCGATTAAAAGATGATGAGTTGAGTTTGGTCAAAGAATTGTCGAGTATAGCGTCGACCACGTAATATATTTTCGACAATAAAGGGACGTAATCCGGATAACGTGTCTAGCGTTAGAACTATATATAACGCACTTGATAAGTTCCGGAGAGCCGGAGTAGGTGATAGAACTCAAATTCAAGTCCTTTACTGCATCCGACGGATTCGGGGTATGCATATTACAGGGTGAATGAGCATAATGAGCTTGAGGAGCTATTTTTGTTCACCCCACTTCGTTATGCTCTATGTTTATGCGTTCCCTGAAATCATGCTGATGGACTCCACGCATGCAATACCACCTTGTTTAAATTGCCATTGTTGGAAATTGTTGGAGTAACTCCAACGAATAAAACATTTTCAATGGCATACAACTTTATACACGGTGAAAAGGGGCATAATTTTCAGTGGGTATTGCAACGCGTGAAAGAGGTGATATACGAAAGATACTACCCACGTGTTATTGTCACCGACAGAGATTTAGCGTTGGTTGGGGCATGTAGAGCGGAATTCCTACCGCTCACAAATTACTCTGTTGATGGCATATAGAGCAAAATTTGCTCAAGTTTATGAGAAACAGATGCGATGGGATAGATGAGTATGACTCCATTAAAAGGAGATGGGATCGGTTGGTTAAAGCTCCGACACGCCTCTTGTTCGAGCAACATTATGGCGCTACAACAACGCTGGTCAACCATACGCGTACTAAATTGTTAATTCTATTTTTTTATTCAATTAATAAGCACCGAATGACCTTTGATTAATTCATTGTTTTTTTTCTCATTTGAGTATCCGGATAATTGGCGCAAGATTACGGACACATGTTTGTCTCGTACATCACCGATGAATATCGCTCCTTGCCGGACAACAACGTGTAGAGTTGAGGCTCACCACGCGTGTTGAAATTATATTTGGGCGGCACACGTCCAATTTAGACAGGTGGTTGAGTGCAATCGAAAAGATTGTATTTGCGCAAGAAAATGCGATAAAAGAGAGTTTTAATAGAAGCATCGCGAAAATAAATGATTGTAATTTACTACTATTTCAAGAATTGTGGTATAAAGTTTCTCACCATGCTTTCAAACTCATGCACAAAGAACTCCACTTGTCTATCACCGTAGAAGATTGTAGCCATAAGTTGCATACAATTTACGGACTGCCATGCTTTCACGAGATGCAATACTATGTATATAATGGTAAGTAAATTTATAACTATCAAGTTGTTTTCCCCATTAATATCAGTGATTTATTTACTGGCGGCATTGTAATATACTACTTTTAATGATTTCGGGCGCCCCATTCCATGGAAGAACTTAATATATTTTGGAGAACCCTACATGTTCCGTGGCCTAATATCAATAGGCCACCGCCTGAAGATGGCTCTTCCAGTGATGATGATGATGATGATGATCATCATCATCATGATACTTCGTTTAGAGATGACATTCGGCAATTCAAGAATGTTTTTACCAAAGCATCGTCGTTTGTCAAGAATAATATGATAACGAAGTTGAGATCGATATACCAACCTGCATCCGATGACACACGGGAACCCGTTATTGAAAAATACCCGTGGACGTCCGAGCACAAAGGACAAAATGGGCAAGGCTACACAAGTGCCGGACTTGAATGAAGACCCGGACTTGAATGAAGTTCCAACCGTAGATCACCGAAGAAGCACCGCTACAAGATCTACACAAGTCCCGAACTTCAACAAAGAACTGCCGACATAGTTCTTTCCACGGGTCCTAGTGATCCACCAAAATATGACCGCAGGTTGTATGATGGAGATGCAGAAGTTTGAAATGCTTATGGGTATGCTTCTAGTCCTTTGGCATCCATACATAATCAGTATATATAATGTGGTGGGTGACGAAAATTATGGGTTTCGGTGCGTTGCCCATGGTGTTTGGGAACAACAACATTTGTGGCACCAAGTTAAGCAGATGTTATTGCAACAGATGGACCTACATTGGCAGGTTTACATGGGTTTGTGGGGGCAAGTTGGTTTTAACGATCTTCGCGTACAATAGCTGGTCCGGACATGGAAATGCACCGAATGATCGCTACATGGAAATGCCAAACACGGGGTTGGTTATTGCAGAACTGATTAGACGACCGTTGTATTTATATCTTGGCGGGGTTGGAATATGTGTTTTCCGCTTCTCGTGGTCAGACTTCTCACAAAGAACTGACCCCTTGTGATAGCCCGTGTGGGAGACGAAGTAGGTCATTACATTGTTCTGACGCTAGACGAACATTCTCCACTTCTGCATCTCCACCCACAATGGAGGAGGCAGAATCAAGCTGCATCCCGTGGGAATCATTATATAGGAATCGACTACCAAATTAGTAAATAATATATACATACAAAACATTGTAAATGATTAATGATTCATGTTGTAAATAATTATAAACATAGTGAATGATTCATGTTGTAAATAATTATAAACATAGTGATTGATTACTGATTTATGTTGTAAATGATTGATTACTGTTTATATTTAAATTAATAATAACATTGCAAATGATACGTATTTTATGTTGTAAATGATTGATTCTTGATTTATGCAAATTCTTTTGTCAGGTGGGCCAAGGAAATCCTTTCTAGTGTCGATGTAATAGAGGATTTATTATAGAACGGAAATCCACGAAATCCTTTCGGGGCCGACCGTATTATGCATGTCCTCTTTGGATGTAAATAATCATACGTTTGCTTAGGGGTTTTATGTAAATAATTTGTTTGTTAAAAATACATTTCTTATTATTTTCTTAACATGTAATGGCCAGTCTGAGATGACTATGGGTGTCGATACTTCAATTGGAAAGATGAATTTGAAAGACGGTACTTTAGTCGAGCCTCATCTTCAACGCATTGCTCAAACTGCGTTGCTAAAGATAATGAGATCAAGTTGTTGAAGACAAGAATAAAGACGCTGGAGATGGAGTTAGAATTGGTAAGGAATCCTGAGGATCACGCTTGTCAATCGGGTGCAAGGCTCCATGATCTTTTAAACGAGATGAATAATCTTCATATGTCGTAGATGTTGTTGTATTTAAATAATGTGTTAACGTTGACGTTTAATTTAATAATAACAGTTGTTGTTGCAGTTATTTAATGTGGTAATATTTAACGTGCTATTATACAAACAAAATAATTATACATGTACAATACATTATTATACACACACTTATTTCTATTTAAAAAAAAAAAAAAGAAAAAAAAAAAAAAAGGACAAAAAGTACCCCTAAAAACTAGAGAGGGTTTATCTAAAATTATAGCAACCGTCGAAATAACCCACCCCGTTGTAAAATGTTTTTTTAGGATTGTTGTGCCTGGGTCACAATTTGTTTGAGTCTCTTGTATTGTCCGTTGTATATTTTGTACAATTTGTTAATGAAATTTTTTTTATCATTGTTGAATAATTTTACTTTTGTTAGACTTCCAGGCGTTGTAGATAGGGGTGTCAGTAGGGTCGGGTTGACCCGACCCGAACACGATAAAGCTTATCGGGTCGGGTCAAATCGGGTCAAAAATCTTGTCGGGTTGTTTTGACCCGAACCCGATAACCCGATAGTATTATCGGGTCGGGTTAGGGTTTAAAAAATAATGCTATCGGGTTATCGGGTCAACCCGATAAGACCCGAAAATCAATTTTCCATTTTTTTTTTTAGTTTTTAGAGGCCCAATGTCTGTAAGTTATAGGCTGTAAAAAAGTTTGGTTCCTGTACTTGTTTGTTCCTGTACTTATCCGGCGTTACTTTTCACAGAATGGTCATATCTTATCTTGTTGAGTTATCTAAAGTTCGTAGATCTCTGAGAACCGATTTACCATACACATTCTGTTAAGGCTTCCCGCTTCAGTATTATAATGAGTTGGCAGTGTGTATGAACTAATCAATTTATGCAGAAATTTACCAAACAATTTTTAGACGTAATATTATAATGAGTATGCACTTTTTTACATCATAAAAGATACAGTGACATAATTTAACTCATATAACCTGTAACTCATTTTATAAGTCTTGTACCATTGGACTAGATTGTTGTTTAGTCTATTGTTTAAACTTACTAAAAGCTGCTTTAATTTCAAAGAAGAAAAATGATTAGCATGCATAAATGATAAAACTAATTTCATTCTTGAGCAATTTAAAGATTTATACTCGAGTACTGGACACATTGTTTTATCACTTTAAATATTGATTTTTTCATGTGTAAGTAATACGCTTTTATTTAGTGAACAATGTGCATAACTTAACCCGACAACCCAACCCGATAACACCCGAACCCGATAATCCGATTACTTATCGGGTCAAGTTGCGGGTGACTTTTAAAAAACATAAAACCCGACTCGACCCGACCCGAAAAACCCTATAACCCCGATAACCCGACCCGATAACACCCCTAGTTGTAGAATATGCTATGTATTCTTTGTGTAAGCCTCTCAGAAGTTACTTTGTTATGTTTAGCCTTTCAGGCATTATGACTTGTGTTTTTTCAGGTGTGTTCTTTAGACCATTCAGGTGCTAGGAAGCGTTTTATTTAGGGCGTTGCGCACCTGATTTAAAGTCGTTCCTTATGTCAAAGAGGTTTTTCCATGATAAGTTTTTCTCAGTTTGAGGCTTTTTTCAGGATGTCTCAGCCTAATTTTATCGTTTAGGATATTTCTAAGGCTTTTTCTGCCTGATTATTTGTTTTCATCAGATGTATGTGAGGTTGTAATGTTATCCTCAGGGAGGATGCGTCTGGTTGTTTGTCGTTCCTCAAGTGTTCACGAAGTGTTTCTGTGTTTTCCATGGCAAGTTTGCTCGATTATTTATCTTGTTTCTTATGTTTGTTGTTTGATGTTTATAAGCTTGTTGAAGCGTTATAAAATGTTTTTGTTTGTGAATGTCTTACGATTTTAGTGTTCGTAAGAGATTATCAGGATAGATTAGCCTGATTGTGTTTGTTTCCTTGCCTCCTTGGGCTTAGAATGATATGTTTGTAAGAAATTCGTCAAGATATATTAGCCTGATTGTTTTTCTTTTTGCCCCTTAGGTGTAGATTGCATGTTTGCCTAAATACTTGAGTTTTCTCAAAATGTTTATGAGATTTCCAGGATGATCGTGTCTGTTTGACACGTTACACGTTACCCTTGTATTGTAAAAAAATTTCCCAGGGATTTTTTTACCTGGTTAATGTGATTCCCCATGTGTTTGTGAGATATTCCCTAAAGGGGCGTTTGGTACGATTGAATCTTAAAGAATGGAAATCAAGCACAGAATGGAATTACAAGTTTTTCTTATAACGCTTGTTGCAACCAATTTATCAACATTCATCACGTACCTGATATTGAATTTGAGTTCATAACCCTTGAACAACTTAACAAGATGTGGTTGTTGTGTAGACTAACGTTAGAAATTGATATGATTAATATATTCAACAATCAATAACAAACCAGACTCAAATATACTAACAGTACACGTAAAAAATAAATAAATAAATAGTAATAATAATAATAATAATAATAATAATAATAATAATAATAATAATAATAATAATACAAGATGTGATGGGGCAATTTTGTGATTGGGGGAAGAAGGAAAAAAACCAAAAATAACAAATAGTAATACAATATTTCTTTGAATATATATTAATTTTCTCTAAATAGTGTTTAGTAACTTCAATCTTAGCGGGATAAACATGTAAGCCTTGACTATCAATCACATTCCCGAGAAATTGTTTTGTTCGAATCCAAAATTCACACTTAGAAAATTTGGCGTACAACTCCTCTTTCTTGAGCAGCTCCAAGATTTATTTCAGATGTTCTTCATGCTCTTCTTTGTTTCGCTAGTAGATCATAATACTGTTGATGAATATGATCATAAACTTGTCTAGGTAAGGCTTGCACACTCGATTCATGAAATCCATGAGTACGCTTCGGTGCGTTGGTCAACCCAAAAGGCATCACTTGGAACTCTAAGCTGCATCAGATGGTCGGTGCGTTGACTTCCAAATGCTGTTTTTAGGAATATAAACAACCATATCAAGAATAAATCAACATCACGTGATAGCAAAGTCACAACCAAAGATAATAACATTAATACTTCTTACATCATTTACAAAACAAAATAATACAAGTGTTTTATTAATACTACTAGTCGAGTACTACTCGGCTTGGTAGGTTACAACATAATTTAAAGCTACATATGAATATGATATAATGCTCGGAGCGCCTCTCTAGGGCCCTGATGCTTGTCTCTAGATCCTCCTCCAAAAATCTAACACGTGCCTCGAGCTCGACCTCGCAGCTCTCGCTTGGCTCCAGCTGAGTAAGCATGTCAACAACCTGCTCACAGGTCTCGTGCAGGGTGGCAGGTAATGTCTCCACTGCCTGCTCGGCAACCTTAGCACCTGTACTCAGTCCTTCGATCTCCTGCTCCATCGCCTCAAATCTCTCTAACGGAAGCTAATCCATATGGTCCTGCAGTGCGTGGATATGATCCTCAGAGCATGCCACGCACGCCACAAGTACTGGATAGGCTCTCTAGTGACAGTAGGTGTATAGGCTATGGTAGAACTCTCTCCCACCTCGAGCATATGAATTAATCCTTATTCATTGCCCCAAACACGAAGCGTAGTGGGAATCCAAGTAACACGGCGAGCAACAAAATCCCTCATGCGGGGTACAGTAGCCTCGGCAGTAGAGTCTGTGGGTGGTGGTGAGGTGAACCGTGCCCTCTTCCGTGGTGGCAAGGCAGCCTCGGCAACGATACCTCTGGATGGTGACAGTGATGGTGCTGGGGATGGGGATGGTAATGGTGAGGATATAAACGAATGAATTTAAAAGGGAAATACATAATCCAACATGTCTAAAAGAAATAAAATATCAAAACAAATGTTCTTCAAAATGATAAGGTCAACTAGGGTCGATCCACTCAAATGCGCCTACTCTCAGCCCATCAAGCCCAACATCCTACTTGGTACCTGCCGCATGGAAAAGAAAATGCGGCTGAGCTTAAAAAGCCAGTGAACAGATATATAACAAAACAGATAATCAAAACATAAATATATAGAGAAAAGGAACATAAGCTCCTGCTAGAATGAACATCGTCTGTCAAAAGAATGAGAGATCAAGAATCAACTAAAAAAATATCATAAGTCAAATGAAATGAGAGATCAAACGATATACGAATCAGACAATCATAAAGAATCGAAATGAATCATATAGGAATATTGCCACGAGCGCATAACCTAACGTCCAACATGACACATGAAGGACACTACATACATACATATCCATCAATTCATGGGTGTACAAGGAGAGGTGTACAAGGAGTAGCTAGCTCCAACGTACCAGAAGCGAGAGGGGTGCAAGGCACACACAACCAATCAATAAATCATACGAACCATAATACCTAGGATGCATCCATACGCCCCTCACATAACAAATCATATATGTACCCTGCTAAAGACAAGTATACACACATATCATAATGGCCAAGTGATCACATAACATACATAACAAATGGGGACGCCGTGGACTAATCACACCGCCACAGATGGTGTCATGCCATTGGTGCCATCAATGAGATTTTCATGGTACCTCCATGACTAGTTAGCTCGGGCAAAGAAAAGAAACAAAGCATACACATAATAATCATATCATATCATATCATATCAAACGAAGCATATCAAACAAAATGGAATCATATCATAGCAAAACGAATGTCATAACGAATAGAATCATATCAAATGATCATATCAGAAATCATATCAAAAGGATCATAGAAAAGGGAATCATATCAATGGTATATCATAAACGAAACAAAGTCAAGGATCGAAAAGTCATGAGAATTCCCTACTAAAAAGGGATAGAATGTCGGTACTTCAAACCGTAAAGCAAATCACTAGAAACACACAAGGAAAACAAAGGTTACTCCATCCTCCACGTATCTACATGAATAATGATCATTTAATATTTAAAAAGCTATTTCATAATTTTAGTGTGCATAGATATTCATATTTCATAATTAGGGGTTCTTTCCATTTTTAGAAACTTTCTGAATTAAGTAACTTTCCATATTTAGTAGGTTTCCATATTTAAATAACATTATTCTTCAGGGTTATAAATGATAATTATATAAACTTAAGGGTTTAACATAACAAATATCATAGTTTAGGTTCTTTAATAACATATTAAAAAAGTTTAGGGTTAAATACGATAATTATCAAAGTTCAGGGTTTAACATGTAACTTAACATAGTTTAAGGTTTATTGTGACAAGTTATCGTAGTTTAGGGATCAAAGTTACAAATAAATAACTTTAAGATTTAATATTATCATTATTTTAGTTTAGGGTGTAATATGCCAATTTATAAAAGTCTAAGGTTTGCATGCGACAATTTCCCAAAGTTTAAGGTCCGATGCGTAAATAACTTGAATATAACTCAAATGTAGTGATATACTGATTTAAACGATACATATGCGCTTCACAATTTATTTCCCATATACATGTTCGATACATTTTCATGTCCGCTCGCGACTAAAAAGACTAATATCTACGACCTATTAATCATGTATTATGACTAACCCCCGACTCATCTCCCCCGACACACTTTCAAAACACTAAACGACCCACACATTCATTCCACGATCACCCTTGAACTTACGCCCCACAATACATGCTACATACATATTCTATGTTACATTTGACACTTTTACTGTTTTTAATACTACACACATATGCAACTCACTTGATAACTTACACACTTCACTTGACCATGCATGCTTAACCCAATTTCATACACCACAGTCCTCACCACGACACCCACACGATCTTCGCAGAAACACCACTTACTAACGAGACACACCCATATGATCATGCACACAACACAATTTTAACAAGACACATTTTCACGACCAACCAAAGATAACCATGCATGCATATCAGTTTACCATGACCATAGTAAACATGTTCAATAGGTTTTAGGCACACCCATACGACACCCAAACAGTCCACATACCACCATTTTTAACGAGCCATAGAAGGTCTAAGGCGAGGCAGATCTTAGAGTTTGCTTATGGTTATATAAAGATCGATATAGGGCTTGAATAAATGACACAAAACAGCCAACAAAAGCGGCACCAAAGACAACAACATAGGCGTATAGTTTCATTATTTCATGTGGCGTCTCTAAGTGATGATAATGGATAAACAACAACAAAAAAACATACAAACCATTCGAATAGATTATCATATTAACTTATTAGATATAGATGTTGTTTTAATTCAGATTTGTATATGTGTGTATGCCGAGAGTAAAACAAGGACGCAGGTAGACTATACCTTGGGTCGACTAGAACAAATCGAAAGAACACCAACCGAACCTAAGGAACAGTGACCAAACCACACGATCAACTCAACTCGAACACTCCTGATCACTAATGTTAGATGACCCCAAACTACACCCTTCGTACCTTGATCTTCTTGGAGAAACAGAAAGGGAGGCTGCCGTTTATTTTTTTGTGAGTTTTTAGGGTTTCAATTAATGAGTAATTTGTGAGGTTCGGTTTTCATATAAGAGAAATAAAGAGGTGATTGCCGAGAATTTTGGGAAGACTAATTCCTCATAACTCCTTTCCAATTTACATGATCTTATCTAATATTCACAAGTGTGCCAAATAAAATAAAACTAGTCCTAACATAACATATAGACGTGTGATGGATGATTTATTTTTAAGTGTGTATTGGTTTTTTATGAGTACATAGAGTAGGTTTGGTTTAAATGGAACATAAGATGTATAGAAGCTTAGGTTAAATGCCTATAAATTCAATTATCATATAATGAATTGTTTTAATTATTTAATAAGGTTCATAGCACTTAGGTAAATTTTCAAATTATATAGGAATTTCGGAAAATGGATTTTCGGGTATTACAATTATTTCCCTCTAAAAAGGAATTTCATCCGCGAAATTGAAGTCACAAAGTTAGATGGAGACGTACCAATCACGAAAATAATGACCATAAGTAGCCTCACGCCCGAAGAGGTTCTTCCAAAAGATTCTTCACAAACAGAATGGTTTGATTTCTCATTTCCCGATCCTGACAGTCTAAAAGATTATTACGAATCTGATCTAGCGGATACGAAACATATACGGAGTGGATGATAATTACATGAAACACAATCATGAATACGAAACAAATACGAAGGTAAAGTCAAACGATAGGAAACTTCATAAATAAATTCCAAATTTCAAGCGAACAATAGAAAACGTACAAATGATTCAAAACATAAAGCGAGCATCAAAACGCAAAATGGAATGGGCATAATATCCGCTAAATTGAAAATAACATAAATAAAGGAACCATGCACTGCGGACACACATTCCTTTTTCCTCACGCTTAGGACACTCTTTAGCCATGTGCTCAGTCGATCCACAAGAGAAACATGCACCTGTAGCCTTATAACAAGTCTTTCTAGGGTGAAACTTTCCATAAGAAACACAAGCAGTAGACGAAGCATGATCTGTGCCATCCCTCTGTCTGGACGAACCCGAAGAACGATTTTGCTGATAATCACGAGACCGATGCCCTTTGTCGCGCCACGACCTCTAATTGTTGTTGTTGTTGTCGCATGCCTGTCACACCTACGTTGATCGTTACCCCTTAAATCATTACTCCGTTGATTGTCTCCCCGAGCTGGTCGCACACGATCTCCGTCACGATTTCTCTTAACACCCTGCTTAGCCCTTTCCTATAAGATCTCAATTTTGCGAGCAGCGTTAGCCACCTGTGCTACGTCACCAAACTCGGTATTCACGATGCCATTCAAAAGATCATCTCGAAGTGCCCACTTAAAGGTCTTTGCCTGCTCTTCCTGGGTCCTTGCCTTGGCCCCCAAGAATCCCGACAAACGAAGAAACCTCTTTGTTGGGAATAATGCTAACAGTTACCACTAATAAGTTTGTGGAAGACACTGCTGAAGAATGCACTAGCAGTGGAAACACATTACCACTGCTAGTACATCTTATTACCATTGCTATTAGGATTATTGTTATGTATTCGTGTATAGATAAGTATAGAAAAGATCTTGTGTATATTCTATATAGTTAACATTAAACTTATCTTGTAAAGGACTCCTTGTGCTATAAAAGGAGGTCCTAGGTCATTGTTCTAGGAACGTATGCTTCAAGGTGTAACCCTAGTGATAAGCAAGATCACTCGTATTATTCTTAATAATATTGAAGCTTTTTGTTATACTGTTCTCACTTACATTACATCATACAATCCATATTATGAGTATTACTAAGTATATTCCGCGTACTTATTAATATAATTCAAAGTATCACTAACACAAGGTGTGTGTTTAGATCCATCAAGTGGTATCAGAGCTTTGGTTCTAATACTTTGATTCAGAATATCCAAGGAATAAACTTACCCTACTCACTCAAATCAATGGAGATGGAAAACCAGTCCAACTCTGCTCCAAAGCTTCCTAAGCTCAAACTCAATGAGTTTGAGATGTGGAGGATAATGATTGAGCAATACTTTCTCATACAAGACTATGCTCTGTGGGAGATCATCTTAAATGGTGACTCCTTCGAGCCAAGGAAGCAACCGAGAAAATTGGTGACACAAGTTGTAACAGTTTCTGCACCTTCTACTACCGATGAAAGAACAGAAGAAGAATGATATGAAGGCGGAAGTTTGTTACTAATGACTCTTCCTAAAGACCAGGTCATTGCTTTCAGCAAGTTCAAGACAACAAAAGAACTTCTTGAAGAGATTTGCTCAGTGTTTGGTGGCAATGATGCTACTAAGAAGACTCAAAAGACTGCTTCAAGCAATGAATCGCTTGACAGCATCTTCACCAAACTCCAGAAGATTGTCACACAATTGACTGTGTTTGGAATTGAGGTAGATAAAGAAGACCTCAATCTTAAGTTTCTAAGAAGTTTTCCAGATGAGTTTCATACTAATGTTACAGTCTGGGAAAATAAACCAGAGATTGAAACTGTGAAGCTCAATGATCTTTACAACAACTTCAAACTCATTGAACAAAGATTGAAGAAGGCAGGGAAACTTGGTACAAGCTCTAGCAGCTTGGCATTGATATCAACCTCTGTTGACAGTGATGATTTTGAAGATGACAGTGATGATGATATTGCCACCTTTGGTTCTACAGTTTCCAATCGGTAATGCTATTGTTACCACTGCAGTTCAAAGAAGAAGGTTCTTGGTATTGGTGATCCTACCTTTTATGCCTTTATCTCCACTCAAGTTAATGGCTCTATATTAACTCATGAAGACATAGAGCAAATTGATGATGATGACTTGGAGGAAATGGACATAAAGTGGCAAATAGCTCTTCTTAGCATGAGGGCTAGGAAATTCTACAAGAAGACTGGCAAGCCAATTCACATCAATGGTAATGAAACTGCAGGGTTTGATAAAAAGAAAGTAGAGTGTTTCAACTGTCACAAGTTGGGATATTTTGCTAGAGAATGAAAGAAGACCAAGGAAGCGAGGATAATAGGTCTACCTTGGTACAAGGGTACAAAAGAAAAAGAACCAATTGTGGAGGAACCAAAGGCAACGGCCGGCAATTGATGGTGTGAGCTATGATTGGAGTTTCATGGCTGATGGACAAGAGGAACAACCTTCAGATGCTGCTTTTATTGCTACAAAACATGCTCTCATGGCCTTCTCTGACTCTGAGGTACAAAACTTTGAAAGTTGTTCTAAAACATGTAGTACTTCTAGAGAATGTGAAAGGCTTAATAAATTATATGATAACCAAAGAACAGATTTGTTTGCTGCTAATTATAATGTGTCAAATCTTAGAAGAGGTATATATGTATTAGAAAAACAACTAGAGCATTATAGAGCAAATGAGACAAAATATAATTATGATATGGTTGTTCTAAGAAGAGAGTTAGATCATAAGATAGCAGTAAATGAGGCACTAAAAAAAGAGTTTAAAAAACTTAAAAAGATAAATGATAATGTCAATTTATCTGTTGACACCTGTTATTATCAGTCTAAGTCAATTGATAAATTTTGGAATGCTCAAATTACAAGTAAAGTTAAGTCTGGTATGGGATACAAAGAGTGCAGTTCCTCCACCACTAAGAGGTGTTCCATCACCTTCTGGCATAGATTTAGCTCATACAGGCCTAGAAGAATTTCAGGAACCTAATCTTGAATATGGTCCTCCCAAATTTATGAAAAGTGAGGAAGAGGTTAAGCATGAAATTAATGTTTTTGAAAGTGCAATTGACTCATCTGTTGTAGATGAGAATGTTAAAAAGAATGTAGAGGCTACTATCCCACAAGTTGTAAATACTATTACAGAAGAACCTAGGAAACAAGTTAATAAACCTAGATCAACTGTAAGGTATCTTTGAGATGTATAGAAACTAGTCATCAACTCCTAGGGGTAACCAGAGGAGTTGGAATCATGTAAAATCTCAACAACTAGGTAGTGAATTTGTAATGAACAATAAAGCATGTCATATCTGTGGTAGCTTTGAACATTTACATGCTAATTGTGACTATCATGTTGGGAGAAGGGAAGTTTATGGGAATAAAAGGATGGAGTCAAACAGGTTTCAAAACAATAAACACCCTAATTCACACAGCAACATGATCCCAAGAGCAGTTCAACTAAGAAGTGGACTTAAAACTTTTGCCATTGCTAAAACTGTTAACACTGCTCACCCTAAAACATCTGTTGCAAGTGCAAAATCCAAAACAACTTTTGTAAAATCTGCACAAACAAGGAAAAGGTCTTTTTCTAATAAAAGGGTTCAATATAACCAACAGTGGGTACCAAAAACTAAACCAGCAGTTACCACTGCTCAGTCAAAAGTTCCCACTGCAAGGGTTGTAAACAAGAACAGGGGTAACATGGCAAATGTTGTGAAGGCCTCAGCACATTGGGAATGGAAACCTAAAGGAATTACCTCAACAACCAATCCCAATGGTGTATCAATGACCTTTGATAGATATAACTATATTGATACACGAGGCGGATCCAAGTCAATCATGGCTTGGGTCTCCAAAGGAAACTAACTCCTTTCTTATATGTGAAGGAACATCCAAGGACAAAGAGATCGATCAAGGCTACACAGACAGTGGATGTTCAAGGCACATGACTGGCAACAAGTACTATCTCTCAAATTTTGAATACTATGATGGACAGCACTTTTGAGGTGGAGTTAATGGAAAAGTTCTTGTAAAGGGTCATCAAAGCGGTAACTTGGATTTTGAACATGTGTACTATGTAAAAGAGCTTAAGTATAATCTTTTTAGTGTGTCACAAATGTGTGACAAGAAAAACAATGTTCTTTTTACTAAAGATATGTGTTTTGTTCTCTATAAGGATTTTAAGATGCACGATGAAAGTCGATTCTTCTTAAGATTCATAGAAAAGGCAACTTATATAGCTTTGATATGAATAACATTGTTGCTAAAGATGATTATGCTTGCTTGTTTCCAAAGGCCACAGTGGATGAATCCATGTTATGGCATAGAAGACTTGGTCATATTAATTTCAAAACCATAAATAAGATTGTTAAAGATGGTTTGGTAAGAGGCTTGCCTCGGAAAAGATTTGAAAATGATCAAACATGTGTGGCTTGTCTTAAAGGCAAACAACACAGAGCTTCTGCAGTCAAAATTGGTTAACTCTATTGCTCACCCACTTCATATGTTACATATGAACTTGTTTGGTCCTACATCTGTGAGTAGCTTAAATCTAAAGAAGTATTGTCTTGTTGTGACTGATGATTTCAGCAGGTTTACATGGGTTTTCTTTCTTAGAACTAAGGATGAAACAATCGGCATCCTTAAGACGTTCATAGCACGTAGAAAACCAATATGATATGAAAGTTAAAATCATTAGGTGCGACAATGGAACAGAGTTTAAGAATAGAGTTATGGATGATTTTTGCAGGATAAAGGTATTAAAGAGAATTTAGTGTAGCTAAAACTCCTCAACAAAACGGTGTTCTTGAGAGAGGAGAAATAGGACACTAATAGAGGCCGCTAGAACCATGTTGGCAGATTCAAAATTGCCAATCACTTTTTTGGCTGAAGCAGTTAACACTGCTTGTTATGTGCAAAACAGAGTTTTAGTAGTGAAAACAAAGAACAAGACACCTTATGAGTTATTTAGAGGTAGACCCCCTATCTTAGACTTCATGAGAACATTTGGATGTCATGTCACTATTCTCAATACCATAGATTATCTGAGCAAATTTGAAGAAAAATCTGATGAAGGGTATTTTGTTGGGTATTCCATGGTTAGTAAAGCTTTCAGAGTATTCAACTTAAGAACCCAAAAGATTGAAGAGAATCTGCATGTTGAGTTCCTTGAAAACAAAGTGAATGTCAAAGGAACTGGTCCAGAAAGGCTATTTGATCTTGATACTCTAACCCATACCATGAACTATGTACCTATCTCTACAGGCACATCTACTTATGATTTTGGTGTTCGAAGAGTTTCTTGATGATGATGAACCAAGCAAGGATCAAGCAGATGATCAAGATGATTTCATTTTGCCATTTTGGGACTATGCAGATAATGATGATATTCCAAGGACTGGAGATGCTCAAGCTTTTAATGATTCTAGAAAAGAAGGAGATGGCAATATGAACATCGAAATCCTAAAAGCGGGGAAATTCAGATTCCACTCGCTATGCCGTAGTTTCCACCGCAACACCGAAGTGGAAAATACAACTCCGCCAGAAGAAGCTCAAGCCAATGATGTTGAAATCTCAAATATGCCAAATGAGATTGCAGTTCCTCAAACTCCCCATACCTCAATTCATAAATCACATCCTCTTGAAAATGTGATTGGGGATGTAAATTTACCAGTGAAGACTAGAAGACAATCGAAATTTCTTGATGTTCATGGATTTATTAGTGAAACCTATGAATCTAAGAATCATGAAGGCAAGAATGAATGTCTTTTCATGTGTTTTCTGTCACAAATGGAGCCAAAGAATGTATACAAGGCACTTGAAGATGAAAGTTGGGTGGAAGCAATGCAAGAAGAGTTGCTCCAGTTTAAGATTCAAAAGGTTTGGGTGCTTTGCGATTTACCTTATGGCAAGAAGGTAATATGTACAAAATGGGTGTTCAGAAACAAAAAGGATGAAAGAGGAATTGTTATAAGAAACAAGGCTAGGCTTGTGGCTCAAGGATACACTCAGGAGGAGGGTATTGACTATGAATAAGTATTTGCCCCAGTTGCAAGAATTGAATCAATTAGGCTGTTCTTAGCCTATGCATCTTTTATGGGCTTTAAAGTCTATCAAATGGATATAAAGAGTGCTTTTCTATATGGGCAAATTGATGAGGAGGTATATGTTTCACAACCTCCAGGCTTTGAAGACCCTGACTATCCTAACAAAGTGTACAGGGTGGTTAAAGCTTTGTATGGCTTGCATCAGGAACCAAGAAAATGGTATGAGACCTTAACTACTTATCTTCTTGATAATGGGTTTCATAGAGGCAGAGTGGATCAGACTTTGTTCATCAAGAAAGACAAAAATGATATCTTGCTGGTTCAAGTATATGTTGATGATATTATTTTTGGCTCTACAAAGACAGAGATGTGCAAAGAGTTTGAGAAGCTGATGAGGGATGAGTTCAAGATGAGTTCTATGGGTGAACTCACATTCTTTTTGGGACTTCAAGTACTACAAAGGCCAGATGGTATTTTCATCAATCAAGATAAATATGTGGTTGAGATACTAAGGAAGTTCAAGTTCATCGATGCAAAGTCATCCAACACCCCGCAGCAGACAAGACTACACATCAACTCTTGAAGGAAAATAGTGGTGAAGCAGTTGATGTGCACATATGTACGATCAATGATTGGTTCTTTGATGTATCTTACATCATCTAGACCAGATATTATGTTTGCAGATATGTGCTTGTGCAAGGTTTCAGGTCACTCCTGTGTTCTCACACTTGACCGTGGAAGAATATTTTCGATATCTTAAAGCATTTCCTAATCTGGGATTATGGTACCCTATAGAATCACCTCTAGAACTGGTTACTTACTCGATAGTGACTATGCTTGGAGCTAGTTTGGATAGAAAATCTACAACGGTGGATGCCAATTTCTTGAAATAGATTGGTTTCATGGCGCGTGCAAGAAACAAACAATGGTGGCAAATTCATCAACCGAGGCGTAGATGTGGTTGCTGCAAGTTGATGTGCTCAAGTTCTATGGCTTCAAAATCAACTTTTGGACTATGGGTACAATTTTATGAATACCATCATTTATATTGACAATATTAGTACCATTTGCATAATTAAGAATCCAGTTCAACACACAAAGACTAAACATATTGAAATTAGACACCATTTTATAAGAGATTGTTATGAGAAAAGGCTAATTCAAGTTGTCAAAATCCATAATGATGATAACTATGCTGATTTATTAACAAAAGGACTTGATGTGGGTCAATTTCAGTACTTGGTAACAGGTATTGGAATGCTTAATCCATATATTTTTGTGTCTAGTGGTCTTTGGTGTTGAGGGGAGGTTTTTGGTACTAAAATTGTTGTATAAGTTTGTATTAGTTTGTATATGTTTGCTTGTATTTTTGCTTGTCCACTAAATTTTATGCAGAAAATAAGGCTAACAGTGGAAACTAAAATGCAAGCAGTGGTAAAAGTTGCTCTCACAGTGGAAAAAGTAAAACAAAGAAACTTAATTTCAAGAAGAAGTTCATTACATTCAAAGCTGAGAGTACTAACAACCACCATCAAAACACAAAAGATAAAAACCTAAAACAACCTACACCCCTACACCCTACACATTTTTATACTCCATTGGCTTCTTGCCCTTGCCCTTGACCTGATAGTTGTGCTTGGTCTTCTGTGCACTCTTCCTTTTGTTCTCAAAGGTTGACTGCATTCTTGGACAAGCAAGACCAAGAACTTGTGGAGGAGGCCTTCGTAGCATTACAGGCTTCTTTGGTATGGAGATTTATGTTGGAGAGAGCTGCTCCCAAAGCCTTTGTCAGAGCACTTGGAAACTCCTTGGACAAGGAATAGGTCTCATCATCATCATCGTCTGATGAGCTGGAGTAGAACTCAAAAGAAGGTGCAGGCTTAGCAACAGGTTTGGCAGTCTTCTTAGTTGGCCTTTTGGAAGAAGAGCTTGTAGCACAGGGTGGAATGTAACCTGACCACCCTGATGCCTCTGAAGATGACTCAGAAGCCACAATCTCTGTGTCAGAATCAGAAGAGATGTCAATTATGTTGGGAAGATTGCTCATGGTGATTTTTTTATAGGGATGTTGTGCTAGTAAGAATGTGTTTTGATAATGATAATGGAGTGCCGAGCCCCTTTTTATAGGAAAAGTCGATCAAACGGGTTCATTAAAGAGGATATTTATTTTTACCTATTTTGGTAGGTTGAAGAGTAAATATAGATATTATCGGGTTGACTTTGGGATGATATTTGTGAATAGTGGCTTGGTTAAAAGTAACTTTGGTTAAAACAAGTTGGTTATGACTATTCTTTGTACTATACTAACACTTGCAGGTATATAACCAATCTTTGCTGGGAGTTGATCATAAAAGGTGTGTAACTGAGACACACAACAAATGGTTATTGATTCACCATGTCTAATCCACATAAGAATCAACTAGTCCAGAGCAAACGGCTACTGGTAAAGACTTAACAAATTTGTTTATGGTTGATAGTTTACCAAAAACTATATGGTTATCAACTCACCGTATTCTATATGATTAAGAGTTGGCTAGTCCATAGCAAACGGCTCATGGTAAAGACATATCAAATCCGTTGATAGCTGGTAGTTTGCTAAAAACTATAATAAACTGAGCAATCCAATTTTTCATATGTTTTACTTACCACGCTCTTGAAAATTTTTTAAAAATTATCAATCTTGCTAGTTCACAGTTTCCACCGGTGTTATTTTTACCCTTTGTTGAACTAGTTACAAGCATTTGTTCACCGTAGTAACAAATTTTTTACTAGCCGTTGAGAGTAACTACTTTCTATATTAATCGGGTAAAATTTTTAGAAGATTATCTACTTTCCTACTTGCAATTTATTCTCTTAAGATAAATCTTTTCCTTAGATAATCTTTCTTGCGCAAAACTCTTAAACCCTAATAGTATATATCTTTTTCTATCAATTGGCGAGTTCGTTATTCAATTCATACTAACACAACATATTTTTCATCAAAAGATACTATGGCACCAATCACCTTTGCAGATGAGCACAACCAAGTGGCCTATTTGGAAAAGTCAAACGACAAGAGTGGCCCTATTTTTCATCAGATTGTGGATTTTCTAAACACTACTCATGTAGGTGCGGCTACTTCTTAATCCCACACTCTATATCTCTCAAATCAAGCAGTTTTGGAACTCTGTTAAGTCCATCACTATTGAAGATGGAGATACACATGTGTGACAACTCGCAATTTCAGGTCATTTCTCAAAACAATTCATGTTTCATCATTTCAACATTTATCGTAAACTAGGTTTACGTGTTCCAAATTCGTGTAACCTTAAAGGTTTAGCGACAAATTCATGATCATATCATCACGAGCATTTCATATGGACTAAGTTTAGTCTACATTTCATTAGCATCATTTGCATCATATTAGTTCATTCATGACATTGCATTTCACATTAATCGCGTGAATTTTATATTAAATAAACGTTATCGCGTGAGTTATTATTTTAAAAATTTAATCCGTTACTTCCAAAAATGATCCCGAGATATTTTTATACTTACATTTAGTTGATAAAAACTATATTTTGAGTTTACCTAGTGTTTTAAATTTATTTTGTATATAAATCGTTAAAGTTATATTATTATAACGCTTTTTCTTAAAAATTACTCGATAATTATTATATCACTCAAATTTCACAAGGAATGTATTTTACAATTTTTATGATCTCATTATACTCTACTTTGATCTATTAAAAATTTCCTTCACCTAAAATTTCCTTAAATACACTAATATATAAAATCCTACAAGTTACATTTTACTTATACATTTCCTACATTTATTACAACAAGTACTTACATTAATAATGGAAGAAAAAAAAATATATGTGCATTAGAATACATCCCCTTTAAGGCGTCCAAATGGGGGTAGCATTAAATGGTTGTTGAAAAACTTTCTTACTTGTATAGATATGTAAGCAACTTCATTCATTTCATTATTCACCACAATAATTCAAATCAAGATAGTGTTTTTCTCTCTTTGTCCTCCTTCTTCAAACCGGTTCTACATAGGTGCATCAAGGAAATCATCAAAATTTTTCTCAAGTTCAAGCATTAACAATCTAGAATTACACTCTTATTAAGGTTTTGAAATAAAAACCTAGAGTGTTTAGGTTAAACCTTGTTCTTTGCACCTCATCATATTAACTTGTAAGCATATCATTTCATTTTACATCTTTCCTTTTCATTTCATAAGTATTTTATCATTTTCATAGCAAGCATGCAAGACTTGTGTTTATTTATACCATTTTTACATGATTTTTAGAGTTATATATATAAAGTCATCCTATAATTATCCCCTTGTTATATATTGGTATTGATGATGTCTAGGAACCCATGACACCCTAAGAAGGTGTATGGTAGGATTAGATTAGCTTTGGAGTTGATTTGAAGGGATTGGAATAGGTTTAGTACGAGAAAAACTATTTTCGATAAGTATAAAATGTGTTCTGTCCTTGTTTTATTTTTCTGGAAAATCCGACAGTAGGCACGAAATTTTGGCCTTGATATTTAGAAAATATACTTTAAAACTAATCCGTGGCGCTTGAACGATTAAAACGGAGTTATAACGAAGAAGTTATGAATTTTTAAAGTTTGACGACAAAATATATATTTTTCTGAAATTTCAGCATACTATTTTTACTTTATTCGAGTCAAAAACGAACCTTAAGCTTTACAAATTATTTCGACTTATCAAAAATATATTAGTATACCTTGATACGAAGCTAAGGACGATAATACATGAAGCGGATTTGAAACGACAAAGATATGCACGTTTTCATAAAATTGCCGTAACTATTATTTTCAGAAAAACTATATTATTTTTACGAGACCTTTATGACGAAAACTCATGAACTAAAACTTCTAGATTTCGATACAAACTTTCCAAAACCGTCGAGTTCGTTTCCTAATGTGCGACGTACACCATTTTACGACTAGTTTTTCGAAGCCATTTTGTCACTTTCATGAAATTTCCGGCGACATTATTTTACTGACGAAAAGTTAATATTTCACTATAAATCATTACTTAAACAATTGTAGGATGACATTTTGACGTAAATACTTGTAAAGTGATTTAAGATTGGTCAAGACGTCAAAAGAGTATTTTTCGACGAAAATTATTATTTTTCTAAAAACTCGCAAATGGTATAAATAACATACGAAATGCATGCATAACATTACATTGCAACTCATTACATATCATATCATCCATAATAGGTCATTTTCGAGATTCACGCTATATTTCAGTGTACCCACTTTTGTCATCGTAATCATTGCAACATGTGAGTTCATAGCCCCATTTTTACTCTTTTAACTGTTTTACAAACTCTTGGGGGAGATACATGCTACATTTTTATCGAACACAAATGCTTTGAACTGTATGCTATAACCGAATGTTTTATTATCACTAAGTATTTGCCATGTTCGAAGTCCCTACATCATGAACCATTAGTCACTTGCGAGTGAGCCTTAATATTGTGAATAGGCCTATTGGAATTAACACTCCCGCTCTTATTGACCCAGTTAGGGAAAATCGAGCGCACTATATTTGAACCAGGAAGGTAATTTGGCAAGTTACCTATTAGGGCGGCGATGAAACGATGATTACCAATTTTATTGGTGCGATGTTTACGCTTTGGTGTCATGAACTTAGTGAAATAAATACGATTTTGTTTTCAACGATGAGTGTGAAACCATTTAACTCACACTACGATGATTGTGTTCAAACGAATTAATTAAACCTATGGATTTCACTCAACCTTTGTGTTAACCTTTTTAAGCATGTTTTATCTCAGGTATCTATGGCATTCAATTCATGGCATGCATGTGGACATATCATAGAGTCGCGGTGACGACGCGTCTCACTTGGGTTTTACGAACTTTAAAAACATCGTTTGACTTGTACTAAACTTATTTTCTTTGTATAGTAACTTTCATTTGGGACCTATCTTTGTAACTCAAATGTTTTATTAAATCAAACGATGTATTTTCCAAACGACACTTTAGGTCGTTCAATATAACTGGGATTGTGATGCTATGACAGTCGGTCCCGTGAATTCCATTCCACCAAAACAAAAATTGGGGTGTGATGATTGGCATCGAGCTTTGGTTATAGAGAATTAGGTTGCATCATTGACCCTAGACTATAACTACATCATCATAGCATCTCATCATTTCATCATAAGTGCATGTTCACTTTGCATGCATTTATACGCATTTTTCGAGTTATTTACTTTCATTTCATGTCGATGGTCACATGGATGCCTTTAAATGCCCATTCCATTATTCTTTCTTCATACTCTAATGTGGAGAATTCCTTGTCATTCCCTATCACAATTTTTATATCAACTGATTCATCACCGATAACGTCGAATGCCGAGATAAACCTTTAAATAAGGCGAAGTCACTCTTATTCCTTTATATCACCACTAATATGTCGAGTTACACGTTATTCACACATTAAGTCACTAAACCATTATACATTTGAAGCACTTACAACACCTCATAACCCATCTTTTCGGAAACCGTCGATCATTTTGAAAAATAACCTCAAACTTATCATTTCTTATCACATTTCTTTGGAGCGTTTATTATTAACATCGGATTTTGCTACGTCTCACATTTCCTCTTGTTTTGAAGAAGATATGGCATCGAAGAAAGCCACACCTAAAATGACTCAAGCGGCTATTCAAAAGTTGGTAAGGGATAGTGTAGCAGAGGCATTAAGGATTGAAAGGGAAACGGTGGTCTGCCCTACTAGCCGCTAGAATTGAGAGGGAAGTGAAGCCGCTAGGCTTCTCGCCACTGCAGGAAATGCAGGAGGGTCCGAGTCAAAAGTCGTCAGATAAGAACTTCAAAAGTGGAGATCCCACTAAGTTTAGAGGTACCGAAGGAGCCACTGCCATGGTTCGATGGTTTGAGAAATTGGAGTCCGTGTTTTTGCTATGTAATTGCCCTGATGATAGTAAGGTCAAGTTTGCTACGAGTACACTACTTGATGGAGCATTGTCGTGGTGGAACTCTTATGCTCAGCCAATGGGAATGGAGAATGCTTTCAAGCTCACTTGGGAGCAATTCAAAGGTTTGGTAACAAAGAAGTTTTGTCCGCACGAGGTGAAGAAGTTGGAGACCGAATTCTATGAATTGGTAACTATTGGGTATGACATTGATACTTACATTCGAAGGTTTCAAGAATTGGCCGTGTTATGCCCATCTATGGTTTCGGATAATGAGAAACTACTGGAGGCTTTCATTGAAGGACTTCCCGAGATTATTCAAGGCGATGTGACTTCCTTTGATCCGCAAACGATTGAGGAATCTATTCGAGTGTCTCAAAAGCTCATGGCCCAAGTAGTGAAGAGAGGTAAGTACACCAACACCAACCAAAACAACAACAACCCCAACAACCGCACTAACCGCAACAATAACCAAAACAACAACAATGATGATAACCAAATCAACAACAACAAAAGGAAATGGGAAAACGACCAAGGAGATTATGACAACAACAACCAAGACCGCAACACTAACCGTCATCAACAACAAAATAGAAGGCAAGAAGCGGGAATGGTGTATGCCGTTGCACCAATGAGAGGTAGAGGTATGCCGAACACACCCACTATGTAATCGATGTAATTTTCATCACTCGGTCCTTGCCCGCCAAGTGCCACAAATGCCAAACACCGAGACATCTAGCCAGGGATTGTAAAGGTAAAGCCGTAGTCACATGCTTCGGATGTGGGGAACAAGGACACTATAGGAATCAATGTCCTCAAAACCAAGGTCAACAAGTTGAAGGTGCTCATGGGAATGCATACATGTTAGGAGGAGGAGAAGCTCGTCAGGGGTATCAACGACGCTGAAGATCAAGAAGTTCGAAACTAACAGCCTTAATTTCCCTTATGTACTATGTCGTATTAAGTTTATGTTTTCCATCGTATCCGAATCTTTATAACTTAAGATGTACTACTTTTGCTAAAACCACTCGTTGTAAAATATTCTCATCTATCGTACTTATTTTCTTTCCGATTTGTTATTACTTACGAGAATTTTACTTCTTTTTACTTTATCGACCATTTTAACGACACGGTTTAAATCCTTGTAAGCATCGAGAGTTATAACAACTAAACCTAACGTCACATCATCGTTCCTTAATTATACATAGCCTAGCTAACTATGTCTAATTCTGGAGGGATCATGTCATGTTGGGAGCGGTTATTTATAAATCTTAGTGCAAGCAAAATGTTCACATGTTCCAATTCAAAGTGTTACTTATGAGAGATTCATCCGATAATTTCCTTACTACGATGTTTTGTACGCTCTCAATCATCGACAACCGTAACGACACTTTTCCATGTCTTCTCTCCTCGATGTTCATTATAAACTCAAAAAATTCGATAGACCAACATCAACTAATTCGTGGAATGAATTCCTTTTTGATGGGCGAATGTGACAACTCGCAATTTCGTGTCATTTCTCAAAACAATTCATGTTTCATCATTTCAACATTTATCGTAAACTAGGTTTACGTGTTCCAAATTAGTGTAACCTTAAAGGTTTAGCGACAAATTCATGATCATATCATCACGAGCATTTCATATGGACTAAGTTTAGTCTACATTTCATTAGCATCATTTGCATCATATTAGTTCATTCATGACATTGCATTTCACATTAATCGCGTGAATTTTATATTAAATAAACGTTATCGCGTGAGTTATTATTTTAAAAATTTAATCCGCTACTTCCAAAAATGATCCCGAGATATTTTTATACTTACATTTAGTTGATAAAAACTATATTTTGAGTTTACCTAGTGTTTTAAATTTATTTTGTATATAAATCGTTAAAGTTATATTATTACGACGTTTTTCTTAAAAATTACACGATAATTATTATATCACTCAAATTTCACAAGGAATGTATTTTACAATTTTTATGATCTTATTATACTCTACTTTGATCTATTAAAAATTTCCTTCACCTAAAATTTCCTTAAATACACTAATATATAAAATCCTACAAGTTACATTTTACTTATACATTTCCTACATTTATTACAACAAGTACTTACATTAATAATGGAAGAAAAAAAAAATATATGTGCATTGTGAATACATCCCCTTTGGCGTCCAAATGGGGGTAGCATTAAATGGTTGTTGAAAAACTTTCTTACTTGTATAGATATGTAAGCAACTTCATTCATTTCATTATTCACCACAATAATTCAAATCAAGATAGTGTTTTTCTCTCTTTGTCCTCCTTCTTCAAACCGGTTCTACATAGGTGCATCAAGGAAATCATCAAAATTTTTCTCAAGTTCAAGCATTAACAATCTAGAATTACACTCTTATTAAGGTTTTGAAATAAAAACCTAGAGTGTTTAGGTTAAACCTTGGTTCTTTGCACCTCATCATATTAACTTGTAAGCATATCATTTCATTTTACATCTTTCCTTTTCATTTCATAAGTATTTTATCATTTTCATAGCAAGCATGCAAGACTTGTGTTTATTTATACCATTTTTACATGATTTTTAGAGTTATATATATAAAGTCATCCTATAATTATCCCCTTGTTATATATTGGTATTGATGATGTCTAGGAACCCATGACACCCTAAGAAGGTGTATGGTAGGATTAGATTAGCTTTGGAGTTGATTTGAAGGGATTGGAATAGGTTTAGTACGAGAAAAACTATTTTCGATAAGTATAAAAAGTGTTCTGTCCTTGTTTTATTTTTCTGGAAAATCCGACAGTAGGCACGAAATTTTGGCCTTGATATTTAGAAAATATACTTTAAAACGAATCCGTGGCCGCTTGAACGGATTAAAACGGAGTTATAACGAAGAAGTTATGAATTTTTAAAGTTTGACGACGAAATATATATTTTTCTGAAATTTCAGCATACTATTTTTACTTTATTCGAGTCAAAAACGAACCTTAAGCTTTACAAATTATTTCGACTTATCAAAAATATATTAGTATACCTTGATACGAAGCTAAGGACGATAATAATGTAGAAAACGGATTTGCAACGACTAAGATATGCACGTTTTCATAAAATTGCCGTAACTATTATTTTCAGAAAAACTATATTATTTTTACGAGACCTTTATGACGAAAACTCATGAACTAAAACTTCTAGATTTCGATACAAACTTTCCAAAACCGTCGAAGTTCGCTTTCCTAATGTGCGACGTACACCATTTTAATAACTAGTTTTTCAAGCCATTTTTGTCACTTTCATGAAATTTCCGAACATTATTTTACTTACGAAAAAGTTAATATTTCACTATAAATCATTACGAAACAATTGTAGGATGACAATTTGACGTAAATACTTGTAAAGTGATTTAAGATTGGTCAAGACGTCAAAAGAGTATTTTTCGACGAAAATTATTATTTTTCTAAAACTCGAAATGGTATAAATAATATACGAAATGCATGCATAACATTACATTGCAACTCATTACATATCATATCATCCATAATAGGTCATTTTCGAGATTCACGCTATATTTCGTGTACCCACTTTTGTCATCGTAATCATTGCAACATGTGAGTTCATAGCCCCATTTTTACTCTTTTAACTGTTTTACAAACTCTTGGGGGAGATACATGCTACATTTTTATCGAACACAAATGCTTTGAACTGTATGCTATAACCGAATGTTTTATTATCACTAAGTATTTGCCATGTTCAAAGTCCCTACATCATGAACCATTAGTCACTGAAGTGAGCTAATATTGTGAATAGGCCTATTGAATTAACACTCCCGCCTTATTGACCCAGCTAGGGAAATCGAAGCACTATATTTGAACCAGTCAGGTAATTTGGCAAGTTACCTATTAGGGCGGCGATGAAACGATGATTACCAATTTTTATTGGTGCGATGTTACGCTTTGGTGTCATGAACTTAGTGAAATAAATACGCATTTTGTTTTCAACGATGAGTGTGAAACCATTTAACTCACACTACGATGATTGTGTTCAAACGAATTAATTAAACCTATGGATTTCACTCAACCTTTGTGTTGACCTTTTAAGCATGTTTTATCTCGTGTATCTATGGCATTCAACTCATGGCATGCATGTGGACATATCATAGAGTCGCAGTGACGACGCGTCTCACTTGGGTTTTACGTACTTTAAAAACATCGTTTGACTTGTACTAAACTTATTTTCTTTGTATAGTAACTTTCATTTGGGACCTATCTTTGTAACTCTGAATGTTTTATTAAATCAAGCGATGTATTTTTCAAACGACACTTTAGGTCGTTCAATATAACTGGGATTGTGATGCTATGACAGTCAGTCCCTAGGAATTCCATTCCGCTGCAAAACAGGTAAATTGGGGGTGTGACAACATGAAACAGTGGATGCTCTTAGAGCCACAGTGGATGAGGTAACTATTGATGTTACCGAGTCATCCTTGAGGAGAATTCTCCAATTGGATGATTTCAATGGTATCATCACATTACCTATGCCAGAAATTCATGAACATCTTTCATCCATGGGGTATGATACCACTGACAAAAAGGCTACTTTCAAAAAGAGTGGTTTCTGTCCTCATTGGAGATTTTTAATACATACTCTATTACATTGCCTAAGTCCTAAGAAAACATCTTATGAACAATTCAGTTCAACAATTGGTTACCCTTTGGTTTGTCTAGGCACAGATAGGATTTTTAATTGGTCTAAATATATTTTTACAAGTATGCAAGGCAATGCAAAGAGTTCAACAAAATTTTTGATGTATCCAAGGTTTGTGCAAGCAGTGTTAAATGAATTTCAACTGCAACCCCATACAAGAGTTTATAAAATCCGTTGCCTTAAGCCCAAAGTTTTTCAAAACATGGATAAGGATGGTAATAGGGTCGTTAAACCACTTTTTCCTCAAATGCTTGCAAAGATTTCACAGGTACAGGGTGAAGATGCAACAATACCAGTTGTATCCCAAAACACACCCACAATCACAGTTCCATCCATTAACTACACTCCACCGCTACTCACACTTATGAGAGGAGGCAAAACATCCAACTCCTCCCATTACAACACAAAGATGTCCCCGATCCTTTTGGTTTAGGAACAAGCAGTGGTGGTTCCAGGCTTCAACCTAGTCCAACTAGGAGTGAGTCCGAGCCAATGCCGATGATTCACCTCTCCCAACAGTGTCACACAGCTTGGAAGTGTTGAGGGCAAGAGGCAACCTATGGAATTGATGGAACTATGTACCAAGCTAACTAAGCAGGTTGAATCTCTAGAGAAAGACTTGGTACAAGTAAAGCAAAGAACATGCCAAGGATATTACAAAATTGCAAGAAGAGATTCAGACTTTGAAGAAAGAGTTGCAGGGGTTGAAGCAGAAAAGGAGACCTGCAAAGATTGTGATGTCATCTCCATCCTCACCTCATGATGGTGACTCAGAGGAATTCAGTGAAGACTTTGGAAATTCTCCCAAATAGGGAGGAAAACCGATGAAAACCAAGGGGAGGAAGATTGATTTTGGAGATGAAGACTTTGGATTTGATGAGCAAATAGGTGAAAGAAGAGGTACTGAGGAAGTTGATACTCAAGAAGAAGTTCCTCAACAAAGAACCGAAAGCAAGCAACTTCCACCGCCGCAACCATCGATACCATTCCCATCATAGAGCAAACAGGTTCCTCACGCTGACAAGATATTACCACTGCAAAGGAAGAAATTGAAAAGAAGACGAAAGAGAAAGGTAAAGCAGTTGTGCAAAGTAAAGAGCAACCAAAAAGGAAGGTTTCAAAGAGAGAACAAGCTCAAATTGATCATGATGCAGAAGTTGCTAGAAAACACAATATTCAAAGAAAAGACTCCAGAGTTTAGCTATGTACCTACAGAACAAGAGATTGAGTTCTTGATTACTAATGATCCAGTAGTCAAGAAGAAGGCAATTGACCTAGTTGCATAAGTCTTTAATCGAAGAACAAAGAACAACACAGCTTGAAGGACTTCATTCAAATGAAGAATAATCAAGCACTTCAGATGCAATTGGTTCAGTAGAAGGGTCAAAAGAAATCAAGACAACCAACCAAGGCACAAGTTATCTCAATGATGAAAGCTTATTGTTGCAGTGTTGGTGGTCGGAAAAAGAATCTGTTCAAAGGGATGACTGATGATCGTGTTGAAGGTATCTACTACGTGGTTAAAAAGACAAGATAGTGACTTTATTCCTATGAATTCTGAAGAAGAAGAAAGAAGATATCCTTATCTGAAGAGAAAAGCCAAAGATAGTGAACCTCATACACTCAAGAAAACAAGATTTTCTAAAGAACAAGAAGTTCAATCTGAGAAATTCACAGAAGAACAGCTGACTAGAATGATTTTGATTGAAGAAGAAGATTTTTATCCTGACCCACTGCAAGTCAGACATCCTATTGTTGATTGGGAAGTGTATACTGCTAGCAATTTTGCTCCAACATGGAAGATTACAAGGCTAGGTGGTGAAACTTCATCATTCATTCAGTTTGAAGAACTCATCAAAGCATGTGACAGAGTTGATCTTTATACATTGTAGAGATTAGTTCAAGAAAGGTTTGATGCTGACAAGCTTAAAGACATGAAGGAAATGCAGTTATGGGTTGATCTAAGAAGGCTCTATAAACCAGATGCTAATGATAATTTCTGGGAGTTTGAAGCTCAATGTTTTGGTACTACATGGACTTACTATGATTCATGTAAAGTTCATCATGTTTCTACAAAAGAAGGAGTGGATGCATTTATGTTTGCTGAGAAAGAATACCCACTCAGAGTGGAATTTCACCGTAATGTTGTCTACAACATTAAGGATTCATGAAGATAATGAGAAGGTCAGAGCTTTGATACATAGGATTCAAGATCAATGTTCAAGAGCTATTCAGGCTTTAAAAAGAAAGTGAATTGTTTGGAAGAATTCCCCAAATCCTTGCAGATAATGAAGATTGAAGAAACTTATTGATTTGCAGAGAAATCATAAGTTTAGGGGAGGATTGTTGGGAATAATGCTAACAGTTACCACTGATAAGTTTGTGGAAGACACTGCTGAATAATGCGCTAGCAAAGGGAAACACATTACCACTGCTAGTACATATTATTACCACTGCTATTAGGATTATTGTTATGTATTCATGTATAGATAAGTATAGAAAAGATCTTGTGTATATTCTATATAGTTAACATTATACTTATCTTGTAAAGGACTCCTTGTGCTATAAAAGGAGGTCCTAGGTCATTGTTCTAGGAACGCATGCTTCAAGGTGTAACCCTAGTGATAAGCAAGATCACTCGTATTATTCTTAATAATATTGAAGCTTTGTGTTATACTGTTCTCACTTACATTACATCATACAATCCATATTCTGAGTATTACTAAGTATATTCCGCGTACTTCTTAATCCCACAATCTATATCTCTCAAATCAAGCAGTTTTGGAACTCTGTTAAGTCCATCACTATTGAAGATGGAGATACACATGAAACAGTGGATGCTCTTAGAGCCACAGTGGATGAGGTAACTATTGATGTTACCGAGTCATCCTTGAGGAGAATTCTCCAATTGGATGATCTCAATGGTATCATCACATTACCTATGCCAGAAATTCATGAACATCTTTCATCCATGGGGTATGATACCACTGACAAAAAGGCTACTTTCAAAAAGAGTGGTTTCTGTCCTCATTGGAGATTTTTAATACATACTCTATTACATTTCCTAAGTCCTAAGAAAACATCTTATGAACAATTCAGTTCAACAATTGGTTACCCTTTGGTTTGTCTAGGCACATATAGGATTTTTAATTGGTCTAAATATATTTTTACAAGTATGCAAGGCAATGCAAAGAGTTCAACAAAATTTTTGATGTATCCAAGGTTTGTGCAAGCAGTGTTAAATGAATTTCAACTGCAACCCCATACAAGAGTTTATAAAATCCGTTGCCTTAAGCCCAAAGTTTTTCAAAACATGGATAAGGATGGTAATAGGGTTGTTAAACCACTTTTTCCTCAAATGCTTGCAAAGATTTCACAGGTACAGGGTGAAGATGCAACAATACCAGTTGTATCCCAAAACACACCCACAATCACAGTTCCATCCATTAACTACACTGCACCAGTTACTCACACTTATGAGAGGAGGAAAAAACATCCAACTCCTCCCATTACAACACAGCATGTCCCTGATCCTTTTGGTTTAGGAACAAGAAGTGGTGGTTCCAGGCTTCCACCTAGTCCAACTAGGAGTGAGTCTGAGCCAATGCCGTATGATTCACCTCTCCCAACAGGTCACACAGTTGGAAGTGTTGAGGGCAGTAGGCAACCTATGGAATTGATGGAACTATGTACCAAGCTAACTAAGCAGGTTGAATCTCTAGAGAAAGACTTGGTACAAGTAAAGCAGCAACATGCCAAGGATGTTACACAATTGCAAGAAGAGATTCAGACTTTGAAGAAAGAGTTGCAGGGGTTGAAGCAGAAAAGGAGACCTGCAAAGATTGTGATGTCATCTCCATCCTCACCTCATGATGGTGACTCAGAGGAATTCAGTGAAGACTTTGGAAATTCTCCCAAATAGGGGAGGAAAACTGATGCTGAAACCAAGGGGAGGAAGATTGATTTTGGAGATGAAGACTTTGGATTTGATGAGCAAATAGGTGAAAGAAGAGGTACTGAGGAAGTTGATACTCAAGAAGAAGTTCCTCAACAGCAACCAGAGCAAGCAACTTCCACTGCTGCAACCACTGATACCATTCCCACTGCAGAGCAAACAGTTCCCACTGCTGGACAAGATATTACCACTGCAAAGGAAGAAATTGAAAAGAAGACGAAAGAGAAAGGTAAAGGCTTGTGCAAAGTAAAGAGCAACCAAGAAGGGAGGTTTCAAAGAGAGAACAAGCTCAAATTGATCATGATGCAGAAGTTGCTAGAAAACACAATATTCAAAGAAAAGACTCGTGAGTTTAGCTATGTACCTACGTAACAAGAGATTGAGTTCTTGATTACTAATGATCCAATAGTCAAGAAGAAGGCAATTGATCTAGTTGCAGATAAGTCTTTAATCGAAGAACAAAGAACAACACAGTTGAAGGACTTCATTCAAATGAAGAATAATCAAGCACTTCAGATGCAATTGGTTCATCGAAAGGGTCAAAAGAAAACAAGACAACCAACCAAGGCACAAGTTATCTCAATGATGAAAGCTTATTGTTGCAGTGTTGGTGGTCGGAAAAGAATCGGTTCAAAGGGATGACCGATGATCGTTGAAGGTATCTACTACAGGGTTAAAAGACAAGATAGTGACTTTATTCCTATGAATTCTGAAGAAGAAGAAAGAAGATATCCTTATCTGAAGAGAAAAGCCAAAGATAGTGAACCTCATACACTCAAGAAAACAAGATTTGCTAAAGAACAAGAAGTTCAATCTGAGAATTCACAGAAGAACAGCTGACTAGAATGATTTTGATTGAAGAAGAAGATTTTTATCCTGACCCACTGCAAGTCAGACATCCTATTGTTGATTGGGAAGTGTATACTGCTAGCAATTTTGCTCCAACATGGAAGATTACAAGGCTAGGTGGTGAAACTTCATCATTCATTCAGTTTGAAGAACTCATCAAAGCATGTGACAGAGTTGATCTTGATACATTGTAGAGATTAGTTCAAGAAAGGTTTGATGCTGACAAGCTTAAAGACATGAAGGAAATGCAGTTATGGGTTGATCTAAGAAGGCTCTATAAACCAGATGCTAATGATAATTTCTGGGAGTTTGAAGCTCAATGTTTTGGTACTACATGGACTTACTATGATTCATGTAAAGTTCATCATGTTTCTACAAAAGAAGGAGTGGATGCATTTATGTTTGCTGAGAAAGAATACCCACTCAGAGCTGGAATTCTCACTGTAATGTTGTCTACAACATTAAGGGTTCATGAAGATAATGAGAAGGTCAGAGCTTTGATACATAGGATTCAAGATCAATGTTCAAGAGCTATTCAGGCTTTAAAAAGAAAGTGAATTGTTTGGAAGAATTCCCCAAATCCTTGCAGATAATGAAGATTGAAGAAACTTATTGATTTGCAGAGAAATCATAAGTTTAGGGGAGGATTGTTGGGAATAATGCTAACAGTTACCACTGATAAATTTGTGGAAGACACTGCTAAATAATGCGCTAGCAGTGGAAACACATTACCACTGCTAGTACATATTATTACCACTGCTATTAGGATTATTGTTATGTATTCATGTATAGATAAGTATAGAAAAGATCTTGTGTATATTCTATATAGTTAACATTATACTTATCTTGTAAAGGACTCCTTGTGCTATAAAAGGAGGTCCTAGGTCATTGTTCTAGGAACGCATGCTTCAAGGTGTAACCCTAGTGATAAGCAAGATCACTCGTATTATTCTTAATAATATTGAAGCTTTGTGTTATACTGTTCTCACTTACATTACATCATACAATCCATATTCTGAGTATTACTAAGTATATTCCGCGTACTTATTAATATAATTCAAAGTATCACTAACACAAGGTGTGTGTTTAGATCCATCACTCTTCATGAATTCAGTGCTGGTCTCCTTCTCCAACTAATGAATCGAATGAAACTCTCTCTCATACTTCTACTTCTCGGACCTCATAAAATACTGAAGGAAGAAAGTGTCATGGAACTCGGTCCATGTCAAGGTTGTCACAAAAACATCACCACCCTTAGCAAGCTTATACGCTTTCCACCAACTGAGCGCGTCTTCCTCAAACTTATAACTAGCAAGTCGAGCCTTAAACTCATCATCACACCCCAGAACTTCAAACATCTTTTCAATATGCGCGATCCGATTCTCCGCCTCGACCGGAGTAGTCGCAGAGCTGAACGATTGAGGCTTTTGCTTACAAAACCTCTCTAACCAAGTATGAATGGTCACAGGCGAAGCACCACCAGAACCACCTGAACCACTAGCCGTGTTGCGGTGAATATCTTCAGTAAGACGCCGTGTGAGCTTAGGAATGAGTGCCTGAACCTCTCTGGAAACCGTAGCCTCAAAGTCGGGATCGGCACCACCACCATTATGCGTATTCACCATCTGAATGGTTAACAAACGAATCAACAAGACAAAAAGATTATAGGATCAAATATGGAAGGAAAAGATCATAACGAAAAGAAGAGAGCATAGCAGAAGGAAGCCTAATGTCTACCCAAATCCTCACAGGTCATTCCTAAGGTTCAACAAGACGAAACCAAAGCTCTAATACCATAATTCTAACACCCCAACCCAGCAAGGGTCAAAATGTCACATTATGGTGTCATACAAAGCATATAAACGCAAGCGGGAGTCTTAAATAAAATAACGAGTCATATAAACGAATGACTTCAAAAAGGAAATACATAATCCAACATGTCTAAAAGAAATAAAATATCAAAAAAAATGTTCTTCAAAATGAGTCCAAAATGATAAGGTCAACTAGGGTCGGTCCACTCAAATGCTCCTACTCTCAGCCCATCAAGCCCAGCATCCCACTTGGTACATGCCGCATGGAAAAGAAAATGCGGCTGAGCTTAAAAAGCTCAGTGAACATATATATAACAAAACAGATAATCAAAACACAAATATAAAGAGAAAGGGAACATAAGCTCCTGCTAGAATGAACATCATTTGTCAAAAGAATGAGAGATCAAGAATAAACTAAACAAATATCTGATGCAGGTTTTAATGACCAGGTTTTAATATTTATAAAGTCTCGTTATACCTATGGTCTACCCTAGTGCACTAACGGGCAGTGTACCCGGTCGTGTGTAGTGTAGTAATCGGTAAAGCCGAGGTCGTCCCAAGAGCTACGTGTGTTAGATTATTACAAAGTCTAGGTGTCACTAATTAATAATGGTTTCGATAAGGAACTAATTATTTAAACTACTAAAGCAGAATAAAGCAAATAAAAGCAAATAAAAGTTAAAGGGTAAATCAATAGAGGAGAGTGGTGCTAACCTAGTTAATCCTCCTAGCTAGTTATGTCTACGTCTACTTACTTCCAATTACTTCAGGTGGGGTCAAAGTCAAGAGGACAGCATTTGGTCAATTCGCCCTAACATATCAGCAAAGATGCCACCGTAGGAGAAGTCAGGTGACCCCTCAAAAGTCCTGTTGTTCCTGGTCCCCTAAGCCAAGTCATTAAGTACCGCTACATGCTAGATTTATAATAGTGAGTGCCCGGGCGTTAGCAACTTAAACACTCGCCCCCTAATTCTTAAGTTCATCCAAACGGTAGGTGATCAATTGGTCAAATCGCACAAGTAGAAAGGGTCGTCAGTTGGTCATATCTTACCCTTATCGTCAGTTGGTCATATCTTACCCGAAACATCATGAGACCCGCGAAAAGGATAGGCACTGAGGGGTTAACTAGGGGTATCGTGTACTAAAGATGAGTACATCGCAAGGGTGTGGGTACTAAAGATCAGTTGGTCATATCTTACCCGAAACATCATGACCAACTGACGACCCTTTCTACTTGTGCGATTTGACCAACTGATCACCTACCATTTGGATGTACTTAAGAATTAGGGGGTGAGTGTTTAAGTTGCTAACGCCCGGGTACTTACTATTATAAGTCTAGCATGTAGCGGTACTTAATGACTCGGCTTAGGGACCAGGAACAACTGGACTTATGAGGGGACACCGACTTCTCCAAGTGGTGGCATCTTTGCTGATAGGTTAGGGCGAATTGACCAAATTTTGTCCTTTCGACTTTGACCCCACCTGAAGTAATTGGAAGTAATTAGATGTAGACATTACTAGCTAGGATGAATAACTAGGTTAGCACCACTCTCCTCTATTGATTACACCTTTGCCTTTACTTGCGTTATTAGTTAATTAATTAAATCATATTAAAATCTGTGACACCTAGACTTAGTAGTAATCCAACACACATAGCTCCTGGGAAGACCTCGGTTTTACCGAATACTACACTACACACGATCGGGTACACTGCCCGTTAGTGCATTAGGGTAGACCATAGGTATAACGAGACTTTATAAATATTAAAACATGGTCAGTAAAACCAGCATCAAGTTTTTGGCGCCGCTGCCGGGGAGTTATATTAGGATTGCTATTAAGTCTTTCATTTTTGTTTTATTTTAAATTTCTCATGATCACTATTCAAGATTTCGTGTACCATGGAAGTTTTCAACATTGATGACCTCACTCTTGAGGAATATTTGGCGTTAACAAGAGATGAACAAGGACCGGGGATTGTTAGGCCGGCCATAGCAGAAGATGCTCAATTCGAAATCAAACCTCAATTTATGAGGGAATTGCGTGTAAACCCTTTCTCTGGAAGCATTACCGATGATGCTCATGAGCATATAGACAACGTGGAATACATTGTCAGCCTATTCAAAATTCCTAGAGTCTCAAACGATGTTGTCATGTTACTGGTGTTCCCTATTTCTCTTAAGGTACGCTAAACGGTGGGTTGATCGATTACACGGAACAGTCAACACGTGGCCTATCCTAAAAAAGTATTTCATTTAGAGATATTGTCCTCCATCCAGGACTGCTAAACAATTAGAAGAAATCCATAACTTCAAGCAAGAGGGTGATGAAACATTGTACCAAGCATGGGAAAGGTATAATGAATTATTATACAAATGACCTACTCACGACCTCAACAGCCAACAAAAGGTGGACGTCTTTTACAAAGGTCTGAACATCTCCTCAAGACAAATGATCGATTCTCAAGGGCCGATTCCTGGGATGACTCCAACATTGGCCTTGGAAACTATTCAAAAGATGGTTGACCACTCTCACAAATGGCACAATGGGGGAAGCAACCGAAGTAAGAATGGAAATATGGAAGGCCTTGCAGCAATAAAAAACAAATTAGAAAGTCTCGAAAGAGACATGAAGAAGCTCAAGGAAAATATGCATTCCATTCAAGTGGAACGAAATGGAGCTCCTTCTACTAAGGAATGTTCCTCCAACGAGGAAGTTAAAAGAATCGAAGAAGTAAAATATGGAAGTGGGAGCCCTTTCAACGGATACAATGGTAACGGCCCGATACGAGAGAAAGTCCCAGAGATTCTACACAAGAGTCAATAACAATCCTCCTAGACCAAACCTTGAAGAAATAATGCATAGGCACATCGAGGAATCTACAAAAAAGGGAGATAGACTCAAGGAATGGATGGTCAAGGTGAAAGAAGACACCAACATGAACTTGCGAAACCAAGATGCTGCAATTAAAAACCTCGAAACACAAATTGGGCAATTGGCTAAAAACCTTGAGACCAGTAATGCCAAAGCCATTGCCTGCAAAGCCATTTTTGTGCATGATAAGCCAAAGAAAGAACATTGCACCTCCTCTATCACTAATGATCTGTCCGGGATCAACTACCTAAAAGAAGATGATAAATCGGAAGACGAAGATGACCTGCCAAGCCAACTTCCTGAGAAGCAACAATACCAGGAAAGTTTTCTTCTTCCATGCACGATCGGTAATCTTAAAATTCCCGCATTAACTGATTTGGGGGCTGGGGTAAACATTATTTCTACCACTTTGTTTGATAAAATGAAACTTACAAATTTAAAATAGATGATATAAATGGTTGATTCCTCTAAGGCTGTACCAAGGGGAGTAGTTAATAATGTGCTCCTTAAAATTGGAAAATTCCTTTTTCCCACTGATTTTGTGGTTATTGACATGGGAAAACGAGAGACTTACAACTTAATTGTTGGAAGACCTTTCCTGGCCACTTGTCGGGCTCAAATTAATGTTTTTGAAAAACAAATTTCTTTGGGAACTGATAATGAACGAATAACTTTCAGTATGAAACAGCATTTAAACCCAAAATTAGAAATTTCCAATAAAGTTGATGTTGTTAATGTCCAATCACTCGATCCGCCTTTATGTTATAATCCTAGTACTAATAATAGTAGAGAAAATGTTGATAAGGTATTAAGGAAGCTCCATTTCCAAACAAACATTACTGCAACCTGATATTAACCAAGGATAACGAATCAGTGACAGCATGGCCCTCGGGTAACCCTTTTCAAAAATTTTGTGAGGGAAAGGCGGATGAATGGGTATGCCCTCACGAGGCTGAACGACATGATATTAAATTTGGGAAATTAGCATTTGAATATTGGTACAAGATAAGATTTGTAGACTCGGAAATTGATAAGGGATTAGTAAAACAACTGAAATGCAATTACGATAACTATCGTCTTAATGATGCAATAACTGATGATGAAAGATCAAACATGAGTACAACAAGTAATCCTATTGCTGAAGATGATGACTGGGGAAAGTCATGTATATCATTTAATGAGTGGCTTTCTCAAAAATTTAGAGCATGTAGCATCGGTAATACGGCAAGAAAAAAAGTTTTTATCAAATGGATGAATGATTGCCGCCTACTAGTAGAAGAAGTTGGCCAAGTTCAAAGGCCACCATAAAGCCCCGAGGCTCTGAGTCTAACTTAAAGACTTATAAATAAAGAAAAGTGCTCTTTCGGAAGACAACCCGAATTATCCCTTTCTTTTGTTTTATTTCCATTTCTGTTGGGTTTTGTGTTTTTAACCATTTTTGCAGGAAACGAGGAGTGATTGCTGCTGCAGTATGATGATCTGACTATAGTTACGGCGTAACTCATCCCGATGGTTACGCCAGTAACCAACACCTTGCAGCAAAATTTCGGATGCATCACCAATTACAGCGTAAGTCCATCTCTATGACTACGCCGTAGCTACACTCTTGCAGCGTATGCCAGGTTTTGCCTAGTTACGACGTAACTCCCTCCAAGAGTTACGACGTAACTATCCTCTGCTTTACTTCTTTCATTTTAAACACAATAACCTTGTATTAGTATTTTAAATGAACTTTGTGGGTGTGTTCCCTATAAACCCTCATGAGACTTCACTCGTCCACTTGGGACACCAAGTGGTTTAAAAGGCTTGTTGCATATGCTAAATGCAACCGTGATTCCTACGAAAGTGAGTTAGGTTTGTTTTTCATTTTTCATTTTTCTTTTTAGAATTATGCTTGTCGGTAGTGTGATTTCAGGGATTGAAGTTTGCTCGTGGATGCTTATACGAAGGCACGACTCTTTTTCGTGGGCCTTCTTTCTTTTTAGAGCAAATTTCAGGGAAGTTCTCGCTCTAATTCTACTTTTCTCTTCACCTTTATTTAACGCTTAGTACAAAAGGGACTTTGTACAATTCAAGCGGGGGGATGGGAGTAGAATTGTCTCTTGAACTTTATTTTTCCCTCGTTTTTCTAGTTTATTTTGAAAAATTATGCCATTTTTAAAATTTTGACATGTTTTTCTTAACCTAACTAGATTAGACCTTAGCCGAGCACATACAACCCTTGATATTATATGGTGAGATTAGCCTTATCCGTTTCTAATATTTTACCCCAAATCCACCAAATTATGAGTGTGTCGGTAGCTTGTAAACTTTAGAACTTGGCCTTTGCATCATTTCGAGACAATAGACGAGGTATGTTGAGTTAGCTCGATGTATTTAGACTTTTCAATTTAAGAAGGCAGTATTATAGGATTATCACCCAAATAGCCTACCATTGTGTGTCTATCGATTAGTCACCTCGACTTCTCAACCCCCATGTGAAACCATTTTGTTGCACTCACCTTTAGTGCAAGATACCCCTAGATACACCCATCTGAGCCATTCCTTTCATTTTGTTAACCCAATATATTCGATACACCTATACACTTTAGCCTACCCTGTAGTCTTTATTTGTGATTGGGAAGTCATCATTTGCCTAAGTTCAAGGTTCAAGTGGAAAGGTTCGGAAATCAAGCTTTCGTCGACGACATATTCCTAAAAGATCATTGAAGACCCCCCAAATTCCCATTGTTCATCTCAAGTGGGGGGATATTATGTTAGTTGTTATGTTTATGTTGAAAAAAAAAAGAAAAAAGAGTTATGTTATTTAGTTTATTGTAAAGTGCAATGTTATAAGCACTATGTTATGAGCTTTATATAGATTTAGTATCGAGGAGGCCACCTCGGTCACATTTGAATATTGGAGTTGGTAATTGAGCCAACAGTTGAAGAAAAGGTAGTGTGCCCATCACGACGTCCTCTAATGACACATCTACATGGTATTTCATGATCCGGTTTCTTAACTTCAAAGCTTGAACTTTGGGCGGACGGTAAGTGGTGATGACTTGGTTATAGATTTAGACTATCTGCTTGATTTTTATTTTACACCATTTATATATCCCATGTCTTATCCTACCCTTTAGTCATGAAGCGTGTCTAGGTGATGCAGCAAGCAATCTTTGGTGTCTTGGCCATGGATTTGGTCATGTATCATTGATTTTGTCCACTTCACCGTGACATGTTAGTAATGACGAGTCACCCTTAACCTTTGTCGTGTCTACCCATATTGCCTTCAAAATTTGTTTAGCCCTTAACTCTAGTGATGGAGATTTGTGTAACCGCCAAGCTTATAATAGAATACATGCTATGACTGTGCGATTGAGTGATCACCCCGAAAATTGACACTTAGAATAGTTGAGAGATTTGAGTGTTTCGTTCCCATTTCGTGAGGTGTTCGGCTTTGTTTTATTCTAGCATAAGGGATTTGTAAACTTATATTTTCCGGGTTATGGGAGATATCTTTCTAGGAATCTATCTAATAAGGTCTACTTGAGGGCAAGAAGAATTCAAGTGGAGGGATATTTGATAACATCAAATTATCCTGAATATTAAGTGTCAATTTCCCCCGATAATGCTTGTAATTTATATAATTTATATGGATTTACACTTGTTTTCCATTATATTCCACTTTCAGGTAAATTACGAGCATTGGAGCTAAAGAGACGTAGAATTGGAGAATTATTAAAGATTTATCATAGTATGCTCACTTTGAAGATGTTACGGCGTAACTCATCTCTCACATTACGCCGTAACTAAAGCATGACTCAGAAAGCCAACTTATCAGAAGATTACGGCGTAACTCTCCTAAAAGATTACGACGTAACTATATTAGGTCAAATGAGGATCCGCGCCGCTGATAACTACGCCGTAACTCGTTCATAAACTACGGCGTAACCAAGAATTATTGAAGATACGGCGTAACCACTTCTAAGGTTACGCCGTAACCAGCAGATCTAGTGCATTTTACGAAGAAATAGAGGATTACGGCGTAATATTCTATTAGTTAAGCCGTAACCCAGATCTGGCTTATAAATACTCCACGATTTCCAGCATTTCAAAGCATCCCATTCTACACATCACAACCAAAGAACGTGAGAAGAATCCAAAGGCAGGTTTAGAGGAGCATACGGAACTATCTCCAAGGGAGAAATCACTCCCCTACGATAAGCATTAGCTATTTATCTTTTCTTTACTTTCGATTTATGTATTTCGTAACATTAATTATTGAATTGATTTGTATGGTTAATATGAGCGGCTAAGCACCTCTTGGTGTTGGCCTAGTTATGATTCCTTAATTGTTTTGTTTATGTTTACATTACTTCCGTATAATTATTTCTAAGTGTATGCATGCATAGTTTATTGGTAGCTACCATTGTTTCCATAGTTTTGAATGGCGGTAGAGGCTAGTTGCTTAGGAGATATGACCAACTGACGCTAAGTGAGTAGACTGAGACGAGAAGGGTAAGATATGACCAACTGACGACCCTTTCTACTTGTCCGATTTGACCAACTGATCACCTACCGTTTGGATGAACTTAAGAATTAGGGGGTGAGTGTTTAAGTTGCTAACGGCCGGGCACTCACTATTATAAGTCTAGCATGTAGCGGTACTTAATGACTCAGCTTAGGGTACCAGGAACAACTGGACTTATGAGGGGACACCTGACTTCTCCAGTGGTGGCATCTTTGCTGATAGGTTTGGGCGAATTGACCAAATGCTGTCCTTTCGACTTTGACCCCACCTAAAGTAATTGGAAGTAATTAGATGTAGACATTACTAGCTAGGATGAATAACTAGGTTAGCACCACTCTCCTCTATTGATTACACCTTTGCCTTTACTTGCATTATTAGTTAATTAATTAAATCATATTAAAATCTGTGACACCTAGACTTAGTAATAATCCAACACACATAGCTCTTGGGCCGACCTCGGTTTTACCGAATACTACACTACACACGACCGGGTACACTGCTTTTTAGTGCATTAGGGTAGACCATAGGTATAATGAGACTTTATAAATATTAAAACTTGGTCAGTAAAACCTGCATCAACCGTCATCTTCCTCCTCATGACGCTCTCTATTGGGGTTTTCCATGTTATAGTAATGTCCTATCGCACTCATTTCTAAAAATTCATCTTCCCCCCAATTGGTTCTATATTCCGGTCCTAATTTCAAACAATCCTTATAGAACCCAAAAATCTTATTCATCACATAATCTACTCCTTTTTCCTTATCATTCTCATTCCTATAGTAGACCGATAGCTTAAGTTCTTTTTCATCATTGGATAGTGATGAAAATTTCTTAATCTTAAATGGCATTTGGTAAGCTATGTCATCGGTCTCATCCTTAAATCTTACTATTCCTAACGACGGATCATAAGTCATCCCGGTGTTTTCTATGAATGGCTTTCCTAGAATTACGTGGGACAAGCTAGGATCTATGGCCGTACTAATATCCTCCACAATTATGAAATCCGTAAGGTATGTGAAACTACCTACATAGATGGGCAATCCCTTAACTCTACTAAGGAAATTACAACTAACTCTAGGATCATCGGGGTCTTTCCTATTTGGGATAGGTTTCTTCATCACCCAATTATAATATGTGCTAGTCATGATGTTTATTGGGGATTTGCGATCAATGTAGGCCTTTTTCATGAAAAGATGTCCTATGTAACATGGTATGTTGAGATTCCAAGGATTTCCAAAGATGATTCGAGGGCTTCTCCTAACATACATGTGACGAAGGTCGCGTACTAAGTGTGGGTGGCGTGAAAGTTCCTATTCCATAGGTAACTTATTGAAGTATTCATCACCTACTTCGTCTACTTCGTTGGTTGATTCTTCCTTAGGAGTTTTACTAGCTTCAAGCATAGTCTCATGATTCGCTTCGTCACTATTCCTATTTAGTTTCACTAGAGTGATGGCATTGAAGAATTGAACGTGCTTGGATGAAGAGGGATCCCTAGTCTCGAAGTACTTGCTTGGGTCCTTAATTTTTACACCAGAAGCTTCGGGAGAATGAGTCGAGATGGAATTAACCTTTTTGGTGGTCTTCCTATCACTATTGGTCATGGCTTTCAAAAGGTTATCTATCTTCCTATCCATCTCGGCTTGTTGTTGGTTAAAGCGGTCCAAAAGCTTGGCTATTTGAGCTTCTTGGGATGTAACTAGGTGTTGCAACATCCCTTCTATGTTTTGTTGGCTAGGGCCATGGGACCATGGGGAATCATTAGAGGTGAATTCTTTGGTTTGTCCCCAATTTTAGTCGGGTTTGCCCCTCCATGCTTCTCGGGAATCATTGAAATTCCTAGGTCCGGGTGTTGTGGGGAATCTCCCTCCCATTCCATTGGTACGCGAGGAAGCATAGTCAACGGAAGCTTGTTCGGGGAGTCTCGTGCAAGTACGAGTGTCATGGGGACCACTACATAGCTCACACAAGGAAGAGACTTTGTTCACTTGGCGTGAAGACTTAGGATTCTCGTAGGAGCTCATTAGGAATTTGACTTGATCTTCAAGTTTGAGCATCCTACGATTGGAAGTTTGTGAGTCAATGGGAGGCAAGGAGATTGCCTTGACGGTTTCGGGCAACACACGGGGGTCATTCCAACTTTCGTTATCATAGAGGGCAAGGTCCTCTATTGTACCCCACGATTCTTCCGCGGTAAGTTCACTAAGTTTGCCACCGGGCGCTTGGTCGATGGTTTGCTTAGTTGAGAAGTTGACATGATCGTAAAATATTTGGACTTGAAGCCAAAGATCGATGCCGTGATCAGGGACTTTATGGAGCAAGTCCTTGAATCGAGTCTATGCCCGTACGAAGCGCGTTTGGGGTCAATGGAACTTCCTTTTCGTCGAGCAAGTTTTTCAACACCCTAGGCAGTGAACCTAATCGTTGTAGTGTAGTATTGGGTAAGCCTCGTAGAGAGATTCGCCTTGACGTTGTTGGAACATCAAGATTTCATTCCTAAGTTTGGTAGTTCTCCCCGGTGGGAAAAATTGGGTGAGGAAACGAGTGGTGAGATCATCCCAACTTGAGATGGATCCGGCGGGAAGTCGCTCAAGCCAATTACTAGCTTGGTCTCATAGAGAGAATTGGAAGAGACGCAAGCGCATGGTCTCCTGTGTGGTAGCATCAAGGTCGATGGAATCAACGATTTTAAGGAAGTCCTTGAGATGCTGATTAGGATCTTCGGAACGAAGTCCATGGAATGCACATCCGTTTTGCACCAACCGGATGGTGTCGGATCGCAGGGCCGTAGTTTGAGCTTGATCGAGGAGCTCAATGGTGTTCCTATAGCCTTGGTGGCTTGGTTTTGAGTATTCAGCAAGAGTACGGTCTCTTGGCGGGTCAATTGGTGGTGGGTCGATGGGAATTGGGAAATGTGGTGGCGGGTTATCACCTTCCATGATGAAAAGTGATGAGATTACTAACAAAGTCACGAAGAAGGGGGATAGACTACAAGGAAGCTAAAAATGAGAAAAAATCTCACTTGATAGGAATCAAGTAAGGGAACCTAAACGAGATAGAAATCTAACTAGCTATTCTATTCTCCGGCAGCCGCGCCAAAAACTTGATGCGCGTACAAAGCGCGTTCGGGGTCAAAGGAACTTCCTTTTCGTCGAGCAAGTTTTTCAACACCCTGAGCAGTGAACCTAATCGTTGTAGTGTAGTATTAGGGTAAGCCAAGGGAATTGATATCGTTCTCTAGAGGAATAGGAATGCTAGCAAGAAGTGTATTACGCTAAGGTGGGGTTAACGATGATTATTTTTTATCTTTTATTGGTTTTTTTTAGAAAGCTAAGGGTAAAATCTCGGGGCAATTGGTTTGGGAGTGGTACTTCTACCGATTACTTCTACTATTCTAATTATCTATTACTATGGGTAGCTATGTCTATTTGATTGTGTGCGCGGATGATGATTAAAAATGTGTTTACCTAGATACTATTACTCCCTAGTTATCTTTTATTGTTGGTTGAATTGTCACGTCCTTATTCTTAACGCGTTATGTTTTCTAAGGTGGGTATGCCTATGCCCTAACACTTTGAGAATACCTTTAGGCTATGGCCTACGAAATCCGCTAGATTAATCATAAACTAACTTAAAGGTTATCTTTGGATGTTTAGACTACGAAATCCGCTAATTGATTCATAAACTAATGTTCACAAAGATTACTCAAGCATTTAAACACAACGATAGGCTAGTTGAACTCCTAAGCCAATTACAATTAATATAAGAGACAACCAATCAATATTTAACAATTAGGTTTCATAGATCTAAGCAAACACACAAGAAATTTAGCTAGACATGTTAAACAAGCAAGCATACACACATTCAATGGAAGAAATAATGATACTATTGGATTTAAAACACTTATCTTGATGTGTAAAATAGGGTTTGGGACCCTAAGATACTGTCCAAGTCGGACTACAAACGTTTAGGGTTTTTACTCTAAAATTCTAACTCTTTAAATGCAGAAAAATCGAATTATATATATAGATTTACACTTGCGACGGTGTCGCCTTATAGGTGGGACGCCGCCGATCACCGTCATTAGGGTTTTCGTCTTGGCCAAGTTATCGATGGGACGGTGTCACGTTGTAGTTGTGACGCCGGGCTTCATAGGGGACGTCGCCGATTCGGATCCGGGTCGTCGAGATGAAAAGTTTTAGTGACGCCCTTCTTCCCCGACGCCGTGGTGTTGCGAGCAAAAATTCCACCGTCGGTGTATTCTTTATCAAATCAAGTAAGAGGGACGGTGTCGCCCTATAGTTAGGACGCCGTCAGGTTCAGTTTTAGCAGCTTGAGTGGCTTCGATCTTGACTTTGCCATTTCTTCATGTATTCACTTATTTTCGTCCAAATAAGCATCATTCCAACATTTTGCTTCCAAGAGACCTAAAAAGTGAAAATGAACGAAATTAAGTAGTATCGGATATAAAAGTGGTCGATTAAGGGCTTAAATGACCCCTTAAAATTGTACGTTTTAAATCCTTATCAGTGCACAAGAACACAATGAAACCCTAAGAAAACCCTAATTCAAGCTTCTAAAACCCAAGTTTATGTAACTTTAAGTATAAACCCTAAACCAAACATAACCAAGATTACAATACTCTTGTTCCACCTATAATAATATGGGGAGAGTAAGTGTGTATGTGTGCTTGTTGTGTGAGAAAAATGGTGAACTTTCAAAGCTGTAGCTTTTGATGTTTACATAAAAGGGCTAGTATGGCGCTTTCTAGGTTACAAATCACATGGTGGACAAGCCACTAAGAGGTTTCCAATTTTTATACACTTAGGAGGGGGGAGGTTTTTGATTTTTTTGAAGTATAATAGTGTGTATACGTGTACATAATGCAAAGGTGGTGAATTGGTTAGGTTTTTGCATGCATGCATGAGAATTAATGCAAGTCTTAAGTGATTTACGTAAAACTTATGAAACCAAATGTAAGTGACTTATAAAACATGCTTATGAGAGTCATATAGTACTTATTAGACGTAGACTAAACTTAGTCTGGTGTCGGTATACGTTCAAAGTTGTTTTCCGTTTTACACGGGTTAACCTAACGGTTATACGTCAAAGCAAGAAATCACGTGTTCAAAGTGAAATGTTTTAAGTTTAGGTTTTAGTATTAACCTTGAAAATTTTAAGTTGTCACGATTTGTTTGAGTGTATCTACTATCACAAGTACATCTTCTTTATCACAACCTAAAAACGCCATTAACGTACCATCCTTTTTCCTCAAAAGCTTCGAAATTGTTATAACTAGTTGATTAATATGTCAGGAAGACAATACTCAAGCAATTTGAGATAGACTGTGATCGTTTGTACGGTAAATTCGAGCTTAATTGATGATTTAGAGGTTTTGGCGGGAAAAGTGGACAAACATATGTATATTGCTTATTTCGTGCTTAATTCTAGTGGGAAACAACTTATTTTGGTTTGAACATGCTTATCAAGTTATAAAACTTTATTAGTTGAACTTTAAACGGTTACAAATTCTTGAGGAGTAAAAAGTTAAAATTTTTGGTTTATGAACTCGGTTTGCGCCAGTTTTGAAACAAATGTATTTTTTACGCCATTAAGTTTTTCAAGTTTGAGCCAAAGTTAGGTTTTAAGCCATTTAACTCTTAGATTTTGCACCATAGTAATTTTCTACGCACTGGTTACTTAGTTCTACGCGAGAGTTAATGAAAATAGTCAAGAGTGTTGTGCCATAGATAAGTTTCGCGTCAAAGGAGATTGTTAGTGGTTGTTTTGCTCCAAATTGAGCTTGAAAGTTTGATATTTGAATTGTTTTGACGATTTTACGCCAGTTTTAGATTGGTATTGTGCTACAAGGATAATTAGGGAAGTTCAATGACCAAGTATTTGTTAGACTGAGTTTTACGCCAGTAGGTCTGAATGGTTTTGCGCTAGTGTATTTCAAGGGTTTTGGGCCAGTGATAGTTGCAGAATTTTGAGCTAGTGGTATATAAGAAAGGTTTTGCGCCACTGGTAATGACAAGGGTTTTGCGCCAATAGTATTTTACGCTTATCATTTACAATTACTTAGTGAATTGAATTTGTATTCGTGTATCGAAACAATTTGTTTTCGGCCCTTGCCCTATTGTGTAATAGGTAGTCTAACTAGATTTTACGCATTAAGGCATCCCCAATCAGAATATGATATTATTTTTTTTTAACTTTTAATTTTTTTTGTCATGCCATTTTTCCATTAACTTCTACTTATAATGATTAAATCAACTCAAATGCAAGAAAACCTTTTAAAAAAGGTTAAAATAATAATTTGATATATTAAAAAATCACTTATCAAGACATTGAAATGTTCAAGTTTTAAATAGAAAAAATTCTTACCTTCAATAACAAATAACTTTTGAAAACAAATTTGATTAAAGAAAACTATCTTGGTCCATAGGAGATGCCATTATCTAGCTTTTTTCATAACAAAATTACTCAAATACACTTTTACAATAATCACAAAAAGACTTATGATCATCACTTTAAGATGTGTGAGCTTTTAAGTTTAATTCTTGCTAGGTGTAAATAATTTTGAAATGATCAAGCCAACTTTTTAAAAAGAAATGATTTACCGGGTTTGAGTATGTAGACGGTCGATTAAAACTCCGTAAATTAGTTAGTTAAAAAGTTGAAAAACAATAAAAATCACAGAAGGTAAATCTAGTAATTTAACTAGGAAAAAAAAGTCAAGTCAAGATAAGGGCACATTGAAGTCCAAGATGTACTGGTGGTAGTAGCTAAAAACACATAAATATTTCACACCAACCATCATTTGTCAAAGAATTCAACCATCAGCCGGCGCCACCACATCTTTTTCTCTCTCGTAAGTCTTTTTATTAAAGATCCTTTTTTTTCCTTTGATTTATAATAAAGATCCAACTTTTGACTTTGTTTTTGTAGTAGTAGCAGAAGAGGATAACATCAATGGCATCAGATCCCAAAAACTTTGTATTTGATGATATCTCTAAGCACAACAAAACTAAGGATTGTTGGCTTATTATTGATGGCAAGGTCAGATCTTTTCTGAATTTCAATATTGGTTTGGTAGCTTTATATGATCTGATCTTAATTGCATGAATTTTTCATCTTATTAGTGAAATTAATAGTTTTTGTAGATGGGTTTGTGTGATTTGTGTTTAATTAGTGTTTTGGTGTAATTAGCTAGTGATATGATATAGACATGCATTTGATCTCAATAATTGTGGGGTTAGGTGTACTTTTTTATAAAATTTTACTAGCAGGGTACCCGCGCACAGCGGCGGCGATAAGTATAGTTATATGTGTTTGCTTACCCGTTTAGTGAATTCGTTTCACAACACTTGGAATGTATATGTGTTTGTTTGGGTTACACGTAACTTTCCCGTAGCTTTCCCGCGACATCATTATTCCCGCATATAGAAATACCCTTGCAATCTCTTACACGTCAAACACTACCCCAAAAGTATATGATTTTGACGAATCAAGATTATATTGATTGAAATAAATGAAATAAAGGTTAAAGTTGTAAAAATTCGAATTAAAATAAAATAAACCCATTAAAAATATAAAAACTAAAAACTCATAAAAATATATCAAAATGGATGTTGAATTAAAGAGCATAAAATTTTAGAAAATATGGTGAAATTAGATTATATAAAAAAAATAAGTAGATAAAAAGATATTTTAATTTAAAAATAAAATTGAATTTTTAGTTGAGAAATGACACATGTCATTTTATAATTGGAGCTCTTTATCTTATTTTTTAGTGGTTAGGAGTTAGGTTTGGAGTTTGTTAGAAGTTAGGCTTGGAGTTTGTTAAGAAGTGACACATGTCATCTCATGATTGGAGCTCCTTATCTTAATTTTTGGTTAGAAAAACTCTTTCCATAATAAGCAAGTAAAAAAGTCTGAATTTTTAAGCCTTCTAATTTTAGAAAGCCTAAATGCATTATAAAGTACTACCTCCGTCCCAAAATTATAGTCCCCGTTTGACTTTTTTGGTCTTTCTCTTTCAACTTTGACTATAAATATTTTCGTTTATGTTATACAATAGTTGATGAAAATTATACCAAATGAAAATACATTAAAAACTCAATCCATTCATATATTTTGCATCAAATATTATATAACACAAAAAAAATACTTAAGGTCAAAGTGGTAAAAGAAAGACCGAAAAAATAGAAAGGGGACTATAATTTTGGGACGGAGGGAGTAGTATAGATAACGGCGAACTCACACGCATAGTCACATACCCTTAATAGTGATCCTACTAGGTACATTTTTGTTCCATGTGGAATCTGAATTTTAAATATGTTGGTTAAAAGGTGTTTGGGATTGCGTTTGTGATATAGATTATGCGTTTGCCAACAGAATTTGAAAGTGTATCCAAGGTTGTAAAAATCGCTCGGCGGTACCGTGGCGGTTGACCCCCGCCAAGCGCCATAGCCGCCATAGCGGCGCCTAGGCGGCGCCATGGCGGTGACCTTAAATTACAAAAGAATTTATTAAAGAAATGAATATTAGCAAGATTAATTATAAAAACTAGCTTAAATTAGAACAAAATCAATAAAATCGGAGTTAATTGCCGTGAATTTGAAAAAAAAAAACCCAGATCTGAAGTTGACCACCGTTGACCGACGTTGACCGGCGTTGACCGCCGTTGACCAAACCGCCGCCAAGGCCGATTTTGACCGCCAAGCTCCGATTTTGACCGATTTCTGACCGATTTTGACCAAAACGCCAAATTAGACCGATATGCCAAAAATCGTGGCGTTTGACCGCCGCCAACCGCCTAGGCGCCGCCATATCGGCCGCCAAGGCCGATTTTTACAACACTGAGTGTATCTTCTAAGCACTTTTTTTTTAATGGTTTGCCAACTACTTTATTTTGATTATCTTGCAACACAATAATAAGATATTAAGCTCTGAGATTCTGTAGCAAACAATTTCTAAGAGACACTTTTAAAAATACCTTGGATTGGGTTTAGAAATAACCAACTGTAGCTCAAAAAGGTTGTAGTTATTCTTGTTAAAGTACTTTAGCATTGTTCTTTGAAGAAGATTCAGTGAGATATATTAAAGGAACCACGAACTGATGGCCCCAAATGTTTTCTTTTTTGCGTACATTGTTTACATAGGCTTATGATCTTTTTATAGCCAATGTTAGATGTCTTTCATATTTCCGAAGATGCTTATTTATCAGCGCAGTTGCTTTAGTTTGTAATTAAGTTTTGTTAAAACATAAACTGTACCAGGTTTATGATGTAACCCCGTTTATGGAGGATCACCCTGGAGGTGATGAAGTTCTGCTAGCAGCAACTGGTAAGTCTGAAATATATACATCTTGCAGACCCATGACAATGAGCAATATCAGTTACTGATGTATGAATAAATTGATTGCAGGGAAAGACGCAACCGACGATTTTGAGGATGTTGGCCATAGTGATGATGCTAGAGAAATGATGCACAAGTATTACATTGGCGAGGTAGACAGAGCAACTGTTCCTAAGAAGCGTGTGTATGTTCCACCTGCTGACAGGCATTACAATCCTGACAAGACTCAAGATTTCATTGTCAAGATCTTGCAGTTTCTCGTGCCCCTTGTGATCTTGGGGTTGGCTTTTGCCGTCAGATCTTACACTAAAGAGAAGTCTGCGTGAAAACCTGCCTCCAGTTATTCGAGGTTTAGATTGTTTATTGTGCTGAAATTTATTATGGAGAATGATTGTGTTAGCTTATTGTGTCTGTGACTCTGTCTACCATATTATAGATGGTGAGTTTGTTGTCTTTGTTCTTAAGCACATTTTTGTTTTGTTACTTTGGTAGACGTTGTCCTATAAAATAAATATTGGAGTGAAAACTAATAAAGGTCTCTCCAGTTACTAAAATCTGGCTGAAATCTGTTACAAATTTCATCATCCTGCTTGGTTTTAGATTATGATTGGAACTGAAATCTGCCAAATTCCATCATCCTGTTTGGTTTTAAATTATGATTGGAACTGAATTCTGCCAAATTCCATTAATTTCTTTAAGAAAAGAAATTTGGCAATCCTTCTTTGTGGCATGAACTACATTTGTATTTATTGACAAGGTTATTAAATTAAGGGCACTTAGATTATTGTCATTATTAGAATTTCAAGTTGTATTTCACCATATAAACATGATATCATGCAACATGGAATCTAGTTTCAATTTCATTAAACATCAATCCACACATAGGTTGACAAGTTTCAGTTTTATCATATTACAATGGTGGTAAATTCATTCAGTGTTGTATGCAAGTCACCTCTTTCTTTATTTAGACCATGAAAATTCTATGAACAGCACACTTGTCTAAAACCGACCTTGTAAAAGACAGTTAACGAGATAATCCTGAAGTAGCATCGTTGTCCAGAAACCAAGTGAGTTTCCCAACCGGTGAAACCTTCTCGACCGGCAGAGGGAAACAGCTATTAGGATCTGATGCTTTTCTTAATGCTATTTTTACGGCATCTGCTGCATCCTCTCCTGTCACAACCATTGCAATTTCTGATGCTGCATTGATCAGCGGAAAGGTGAATGTGATCCTTTCAGAAGGTGGTTTGGGTGAATCCTTAATAAAAGTCACCAATTTTGTTTTCTCAAAACGTTGGAAATGCCAGCAAAATAGAGACGCTACATGCCCATCTGGACCCATTCCTAGCAGCATCAGATCAAAGTTTGCAAACTCGCTACTCCTTGACTTTTGTTGACCAACTGCTTTAGACGTCCTTCATAGTCATGAGCTGCTTCTTCTGGCGATAGCTTATCATTGATGGCATATATGTTACTCTTGGGTATTGGTACCTGCCATAACATGTTACTTGGTTCTGAGGCAACATCACACGCACATGCACAAAACACAAAAATGATCGTCTTTTCCATTACCTTTGACAGAAAACCATCTAAGGCAAGTTTATAATTGCTGTCTGGGTGATTCAAGGGAACCACCCTCTCGTCCAAGAAGAAAATTAACCATTTTGACCATTCTATTGAATCTATGTAAGGAGGCTCAAGTAGTTTCCTGTTACAAACTTGATATTATATTATCCGTTTCCCTAAGGGCAAAAAGTTAGATTTTCAATACACAGAGAAAGATATTACCTGAGAGTATCAATGAGTGTACCTCCAGATAAAACAACCGAGAAAGACCCATTTTCCTTTATGAATTTAGCAGATAGATCAGCAATGTATTTAGCAAGAGCCACAGCTACGTCTTCCTCATAATGGAATTTGAGAATGTTGACTTTACCCGTTTGAGGTTTACCCTTTTGGAGGTATGTTATGGTCCTAAAACAGGTAATATAAGGTATGTTATGTTGGATGACTGAGATATTTGTAAATTTTGAGATTGTAAGTTGTCTTTCAAAAAAATTAAAAAAAAAAAATAAAAAATCATCTGATTGTTAAAACTTGAAATGTCTGGATAAACAGATTTTGCTTTAAAATATTTAGAGGAAATCAATTATTATATAAAACTCGCTTTAAATGACCTCTAACAAACTTGATTACCTAAGGTAAATTAAAACCACCTATTATTTCTGGGAGTCCAGGGTGTTTGGAATATGGATTAATGGATAGATGGTTGCTTCCTGTGAGTGAAGCCTTGCTATGTTTTCCTTTCCATTCTACCATGGTTTAGTGAGGGGTAGTCTACTTAACATGGTCTTTGGTTATGATATCATATTGTGAAATTCTATAGTTATCCTTAACTTTAAAGTCACTCCTGGTAGATGGAAAATACTCTGGTGCATTCGAAGTGACAGGAAAATTTAGAAGGTTTTATGGGTTTGTGCAGAAGGCTTTATATCTTGAGGGTGATGCCTTAGTCACTTGTATTCTTTTATCTTTGCTTATAAGACAGGGAGTGGGGTTTATTTGCAACAGACTAAAAAGTGATCCTGTGATTTAAGGAAATGTAGTCCTCATAAGGAAAGTTACCTGCTTCTACGTGTATAAGAAACTGCATTCTGGTTGAATAGCTTAGAGATGTGGTTGCTGTTAAAGAATGGATTCTGGATACAAATGATGGACGTTTCACAGTACAAACTGGTATAGAGAAGACAGAATGGATTCTTATATGTATATATTGGTAGTATTACAGTACTTATGCATTGCTTGAACGAATGATATAATTATCAGCTTATGTAGCCATGGAAAATGTCCATGGAATGCCATGGCTTGACTCCATTATATTTTTTGGTCCTAATATATTTCACAATAATGTCATTTGCAGTCACGTAATCTACAGATTCTTTAGATAATTGGATTTTTCAAACAATCAAACGTATAATTATCTAATCTTATTACTTCTAGCAATAGAAGGACATCCAAACGACTGTTAGCTAACAATTGTTTATTTTTATCTCATATTAATTATCATAAAATCACTTTCAAAAAGCACATGAAAAAACCCCTTAAACATTGACAAACCTGACAAGGAGGCGGATCATGACGGCCAAAGCAACCCCAGAAAAGGCAGAGAATACTAAAATTAGTACACCATCTGAAGATACTGCATTCGCCCAAAATGCAACATCAGACTTTTGAACGTCACCTAGGAAGGACATTTGTAAATGGAGGCTAACGTGACGTTCTTGTAGTCAAAATAGAGATAAGAGATACAATAATAGTTTAAATAAGACCAAAGGAGAATAGACTCATGAACAAATGTTTGAGAATGTCACTTTGGTGGCTTTATTTTATTCCTCATTCTTGCTTGGTACTGGAGCGATTATTTAATATTCTTTACTTAGAGTACATTACAAAGTTGAAGCTGAAAATAGCCTTTTGACGTTAAAAGTCTACAGGAGCTACACAAAATGATCCAAGCAACTCTAAAACAGTTGGGATCAACTCACATTATGTTGGGCTCTAAAGCTTTGAAGCTGCGTCTTTGTCCAAAAACCATGTAAGCTCTCCTTCAGGTGAGACCAATTGAACAGGTAACACATCAGGGTCCTGACCATTGCCCAGAGCCACATGAACCGGATGGGCTTTACCAGCCCCAGCTACCACAAGCGCGATATTTGCAGAAGAGTTAATTACTGGGAAAGTAAATGTGATTCTTTCTGGAGGTGGTTTTGGTGATTCCTTGATGAAGGTAACCCATTTGTTCTTTTCTTGAAGTAGAGGGTGTCCAGGAAATAAAGATGCTACGTGTCCATCTGGGCCCATACCCAATAGCATAACATCAAATTTTGGAATCCCACTTGCCTCAGATGTGCTGATTATCCCCTTTTGAACCAGATTCTTGATATTGGTCTCGTACTCGTCTGCTGCACCCTCTGCTGACAATGTGTCATTAATGGCATGAATATTTCCAGGAGGGATCGACACCTGCCAGGATAGCGAGACAAGGACATTAATGTATTGCATATAACTCAAGAAGTTAAGAATTAATATGCGTGTGTGATCCCAAATGGTTCTTGATCCAATCCAACCCGACACATGGGAGCATGACCCAAATTCCCAGTTATGGTTATAATAATTATGATTCTAAGATATACGTAGGCCGTAGCTAGGGAGGCTGGTTGTAGTTTGAAACAGTTGCAAAACCTAACAGACCAATTAAATTTGTTGTCTCCATGTGGTGTTTACTATCCTGTTTTTCTTTTCTGCAGTTTGCCTAACAAGAATTAACAACAATCTGAAACTGTAAACATAACTTTGTGAAATCAAAGACCGGACCCTTCTTTGTTCAAATACGAAACAACCAATTTCAGAAAACTAACCTTGGAGAGAAATCCATCATAAGCAAGTAGATAATTACTATCTGGATGATCTTTAGGAACCACTCTTTCATCCACCCAAAACATATGCCATTTCGACCAATCTATTGAATCAATATATGGTGCTTCCACTAGTTTCCTTCAATAACAGTATCAAAAGACCCATCAGTTAAATCACTCCCAACATCACAATAACATATCCGAATCACAATATACAATCAAGAAAACAACAGTGAGCTACTATATATGCATCATTTTGGAAATTATACAAATCACACACACTGACAGCAAGAACCGAAGCTTTCTTTTACCAAATTTAAAGAAACTTGCATTCAAAGGGGTGTTTGGGATTGCTAGCTATAACTGCTTATCTGATTGCTGCCTCTTCATATAGCATATTAGTAGTTTCGAGTGTTTAAATATAAGCTAGCAAGCTGCTTATGATTAGGGAGAGGATTCATCTTTGGCAGTATTTATGATTGTACATCTTTGTTTCTGGATACATATAAGTATATAACAATAACAATTTCAGCAACACTAATGAAGTCTTTAATCAATATTTTGAACTTTTAGTGCCAACCCCCTGAAAAGGGAGGGCTTTACTCGGTTTGAGGCTGTGTAGCGGTGGGTTCAAACCCTGTGGATTAGTCGGTCAAAAGGTCAGAAACCATGGTTACCCCCCACAATTTGTGATTATGTCACGAGACCACAAAATCCAAAGTACTACATGTCGCTATTAGCTAATAGCTACCAAGGGTAAAATAAGCAGTTTTTAATTAATGTGTGGTTCGAGAGTTGCTAATTCAACTCTATCCAACACTTATTATCTTAGCCAAACACTACAACCAAAAACTCATATAGCTAATTCATCTATGACAATTTTCATGTCTTGTGTTTCAGCTAATCATATGATCTAGGGGGTGTTTGTTTCGGCCTACATAGTTGGCTTATTTGATTTTGAGCTTATGTTTCATAAGCTCACTTTTTGTGGCTTATTTTGAATCTTTTCGGATATAAGTTTCTTATGCTATAATAAGCTTATACAAGCCAAAAAGTTTCAAAATAAGCCACAAAAAGTGAGTTAATGAAACATAAGCCCAAAACCAAATAAGCCATAAGCCGGCTATATAAGCCAAAACAAACACCCCTAATCATTTCTTTTTCTCGGCTAACCATGGTTCCCGACTTTTGGCCAACTAATCCATGCACCACACATTAGAGTTTGACGTAAAGCCTTCCTTATTTAAGAATTTGACGTAGCCACATTAGAGTTGTTTGCACCACGCAAGAATAAATAAATAAAAATAAAATAAAAAAAATCCCAAATATCACCAAAGCAACATTAAAAAAAATAAAAAATAATAAAATAAATAAATAAATAAATAAAAATTATTATATCCATTGTACCTGAGTGACTTGATCAAAGATCCACCAGAAACAACAACAGTAAAAGATCCCTTTTCCTTAACAAACTTATCCGACAAAACATTTACATATTCAGCCAAAGACACAGACAAAGATTCTTCAGAATCAAACACTTGTACTTTCTTCTTCTCACTTGTCATCTTCACAGACATTGTTACTTTTGTCTTGTAAGACCTTAAATTCCCCGACCTGGTTAATGAGATTTTTGCACGGTGTGATGATCGGGTGTTGGTCAAGGGGCACCACGTTGACGGAGATCGTGAGGGAAATGGGATAGTTTGTGCTTGTGTGGGTTTGCACGTGCGAAAAGGAGATGAAAGTGGTTGGGAAAATGATGCCATACGAGAATGTGATACGGGCACTATAGTGTGGGTGTTTGACCTTAAAGTTTTGTTACTTACTTTGGCGTAAATTACAAAGTTTGCAATATTTTTTAAGAGTAATTTTAAAATGAGATATTTCAGCTGCAATTAAAATAGCCGATTCACTATCTTCTACTAAAATTATACAAAAAAAGATTCAAAAACTCATAAAAATGTCTCAATGACTCACAATAGAACATAAATTATAGCACAAAATTGTAAAGAATTGGCTAGCTAATATATTCTCATTTTAAAATGGCTCATTCTTTACTTTTGATTCCACTTCTCATTAAAAAAAAAATGTTTTTTAAATTTAATTTTGCCCTGCTGTTATATCGTGCACTCAAAGAATTCCCAAAACGTGTGCAAAATTGGTGGATTTTTTTGTTAGACAGTTTTGTGCGACCAGGTTTCTTTTTCTTGCTAGACCCACTTATTTAATAAGACAAAACACATTATCAATGATGGGTGCCACTTTTATAATAAAATAAATAAAAAATCATGTCACTTTAACAAAAACAACTTAGTCGCACAAAACGTCACTTTGATCTAGCAAAAAACATCTCACCAACTCTTATTGAAGCCTTTTAGAATTGAAGAAAAATTAATAGATCAATTTTTGCTAGCATGAGAAAATTTAAGCTAAAATGTATTGTCTAAACAAGAATTTATAAAGCGGAAGATATTCTTTTTACTTGTATATCAAGTGGTAAAAGGCTCGTGATTATCACATATAATATGTGAGATGTTTCAAATTCAATTATAATAAAATAAACTTGAAATGACTACGCATACCTTTTAAAATAGGAGGGCTTTAGCTGGGTTTGATTATGTGTGTTCGTAGCTCATGAATTAATCGGTTAAAAGACAAGAAATCATATTTAAGAAAAGAAAATAAGAAAAATAAAGGGTAATTCTGTAAATACTCAACTTAAACATTTTTTTGAACGGCAGAAATATATTATACAAAGAGTAAAATACACCGTTCGTCCCTAAACTTGTACCTGCGTATCACGTTTAACCAAACCTAGGCGTTTTCATCGCTGGAGGTCCAAAACATGGGTTTTTAATGCCAAAGAAGTCCCTTGACCAATAATGACAAAGTCAATGTCTGATTTTTGTTATGTAGTCGAGGGTATTTTAGTCCATACACATTTATACTTTGTCTTCAAGAGTGTGAACCCAAATCTAGCAATCTGTATACTTCGCTCAGTGTGGGGGTCGGGGTCGGCTGCTTTAGAAGTATTATCAAAACATTAACCACAACTTGTTATCTTATTAGGCTAACATAAGGAATGAGGATGCACAATGGTCAGTGGGATCTTACTTAGCTTATACAAGAATGAGAAGCAACAATGGTCAGTTTGGTATTTCTTACCAAGATATATAAGAATTGAAAATTCACACTTTGTAAAATTAAACCTAAACAACATAAGAAATTAATGTTAACAGAAGATAGTAGTGAAACTTAAAAATCCAATCTCTCACGCGAAGCAAAAAGGAAATCAATCAGTTGTGTTTTAGCTCTTGCTAATCACTGCAACCGAAATATATATTGAGATTCCTATGTGTATTTGTGTAGCTTCGATTCCCATTGAAAATGTGGTTGCCACCATTGATGAATTCCATGAGATTTCTTGAAATCTTCGGAGGGAGCAAGGTTCACCGTCACATAAGCCGTTGGTAAAATATGAAAAGCTTCTGAATCTCTCCCCATTGCACCTTAAATCAAACTTCCTATTGAATGTCTTGTTGCAATCCTCGCGATTTTTGCCTTTCCGATATCCTCCATTCTTTCTCTATGCTGAAAATACCCAATGTACTCGGCACATATGGGATCTGAGGGATTGACAAACATGTAAGGTGTCCATTCAGATAACACAACAAACGGATCATCTTCGTGATCGTCACGTTTAAGGTTCATAACTGACACAATCCGTGCTGTCATGAGACTACCAACTATCCGAACCCCGTGTGTTATCATTTCATTTTTTATCAACTTCTCAATGGGAACTGAAAACAAAGGCGGATTAAATAGATTTGTTGATGCTGCATTAGATTTGGGTTCACACTCTTGAAGACAAAGTATAAATGTGTATGGACTAAAATACCCCTCGATTACATAACAAAAATCAGACATTGACTTTAGCATTAGTGGTCAAGGGACTTCTTTGGCATTAAAAACCCATTTTTTGGACCTCCGGCGATGAAAACGCCTAGGTTTGGTTAAACGTGATGCGCATGTACAAGTTTAGGGACGAACGGTGTATTTTACTCTTATATAAAATAAAAAGCTACTAGCAAGGTGTTAGAAGCCAAAGAGTACAATAAAAATCTAGAAATAAACTAAACAACACTTTCTAGATTCCCCGAGGCTTTAACTCATGAGGACTAGAAAAAGATGAAAAAACTCTTGCCGATTACGGAGAACCAAGACAATAGAAAAATCCCCACCCATAGAGACCGAGCCACCGTTTTCACTCAGGAGTATTTTTTATGCAGCCCCAAACAAGCCCCAAGGAAAATATACAATAAGAAAAGGGATAAAAGTAAAATGAACCGAACGCCTAGAGAAGCCTGATACTTCTAGCAGGTAAAAGCAAAACACATCATCGAATCGCCATAACTTGCAAGCAGCATATGAGACTTAAACCTATCTAACCAACTTAAACATTTTAAACCGCAATATACAAACCTAGTCATTGGTGATGAAAATTATAAATGTTATACAATCTAAAAACTTATATGAAACAAGGTTTTTTTTACTCGTGCTTCACTGTTGGGTGCGGGGTTAATCCAGTGATTGTTCTTGTAATTGCAAATGGCGATAGAGACGGTTCCCTTTGGTGTCAGGTAATTAATGCTTTATACGGTTCGAAGGTAGATTTTCATCAGACCCATTATTCTTTGATTTGGTGTTCGATATTACGTGAAGTTCATAAGCTTAAAGATAATGGTTTTGACTTTTGGTATCATATCAAAAAGCGAATAGGGAATGGAGCTGATACAAGTTTTTGGTATGGCTGTTGGTTTGGAGACATTCCTTTCTGTGTTAAATATCCCCGCTTGTTCGCTTTGGAGTTGGACAAACAAGTCTCGGTGGAATCTAAACTCCTTTCTCCAATGGAAAGTTCCTTTCGTCGGAATGTTCGAGGAGGGATTGAACAACACATGTTGGAGGAATTGACATCTACGTTGGAGACGGTATCTTTATTGAACTCTTGTGATCGGTGGATTTGTGATTTGACAAGTGATGGTGTATTTCGAGTCAAGGAGGTTCGGAATTGTATTGATGATATTTTTCTTCCGTCGCAAGTCATCGAGACTAGATGGGTGAGGTTTGTTCCTATAAAGGTTAATATTTTTATTTGGCGAGCCCGTCAAGATTGTTTGCCGACGAGGGTTAACTTGGTTCGTAGAGGTATTAATGTGGATTCTTGCGTATGCCCGATATGTTCGTCTGGAGAGGATGAGATTAATCATATTCTTTTCCGGTGTGATTTGGCGCAGCAGGTTCTTCGTCTTATTTGTAGGTGGTGGGAATTAGATCCTTCTGATTGGAACACGTTTCAGGAATGGTATGCTTGGTTTTCTTCGATCAAACTCTCTTCCAAGTCTAATTCGATGTTGGAGGGCACTTTCTTTGTAGCGTGGTGGCATATATGGAGGATTAGGAATCGCATCATTTTTTAGGGAGTTCTTCCCAGACGTTTCGAGGTCTTTGATGATATTATTTTTTGTGCTTTCATTTGGTGTAATAATCGTTATCGTAAAGTTTTCTCATGGGAGGATTTGTTAAAAAATCCCTACCATATTTTTTTGTAATGTTGTTTCTAGCATCTTGCTAGTTTAATAAAATTTTCCGCCGTTCAAAAAAAAAAATAATAATAATAAGTAAAAGGCAAACCTTTTTTGGCATTTATTCAGGGACTATTTTTTCAATGAAAGTAAACCTCAAGGACTACTTTTGCTATTTTCGTTTGCAAAATAGTGTTTGGTGAACACTAATTGCCTCTTGGCAATTGTTGATTTTAAAATGTTATGTTGACAAGTTCTTTTTTAACTATTAGGCGAACACAATGGAGAGGTTAACCCAACCGGTTGATGGAGGGTTGACACGGTTGCCCATTGTGGCTAGTTGGTTGTGTTCGGTTGAGTAACAAATTCAACTGAAGTTTAAAGCATCAAAAGTGAACCCAAAAAAAAAAAAAAACTCAAGGAATGATGTACTTCCCACGCTTGAGGTCTTTGATGATATTTTTTTGTGCTTTCCGGCTTTTTCGAGTGGTAAAGTTTTCTTTGATTTTTTTTTTGTGCTTTCATTTGGTGTAATAATCATATTTTTGTAATGTTGTTTCTAGAAAAAAAATAAAATAATAATAAGAAAAAGGACGAGGACTACCATTTTTCTTGGCAATCTTGAGTTTAATAAAATTTTCCGTTATGTTGACAAGTTATTTTTAAAAAAATAAAATAATAATAAGTAAAAAGCAAACCTTTTTTTGGCATTTATTCAGGGACTATTTTTTCAATGAAAGTAAACCTCAAGGACTACTTTTGCTATTTTCGTTTGCAAAATAGTGTTTGGTGAACACTAATTGCCTCTTGGCAATTGTTGATTTTAAAATGTTATGTTGACAAGTTATTTTTTTTTTTTTTTTTTTAACTATTAGGCTGAACACAATGGAGAGGTTAACCCAACCGGTTGATGGAGGGTTGACACCGGTTGCCCCATTGTGGCTAGTTCGGTTGTGTTCGGTTGAGTAACAAAAAGAGGCGAACTAGGTTGTGAATTCAACTGAGTTTAAAGCATCAAAAGTGAACCCAAAAAAAAAAAAAAAAAAAAAAAAAAAAAAAAAAAAAAAAACCAAGTCATCACTGTGGCAACTAGGTCGTCGGAGAGAGAAAGCTGATGTGGCAGTCACCACTGTGTTCAGCCTTATGTTGACAAGTTCGACCACTTCCTTATAACATGTAAGAAGTGAGGCACGATTGAAAGAGTTGGTATCTCCGAATATCCTGGTGAAGGTTACCAAGTTCGATCACCTTCAAGGATTCACTTCAATGTAACAGAAAATAAAACACCACTTTTGCTATTCTACTTTTCCTACATTGCGAATGCTATGTAACCATCATCACTTTCATCTTCAATGCTATGAGAAAATCAGTTTCCAACATCAACTACCATGGACAACAAAATATGTCAACCATTAGTAAAGCTAGCCTTTGAGTTTGCTACGCTTTCGGTTATTGCCATGGTCCTCCTCTTGTCTCTCATCTCTTTAGCCTTCATCTTTCACCTTCTCTTGAAATCACGTTCCTCCCTTCATCTAAGGAAATTTAACAAACAATGGACCGTCCGCTTGCTCTTAGTCGTTTTTGTCTCCAGTTGGGCTGTTAACGAGCTACTCCTCCGTGTCCCATTTGTCCAAGAAACCTTAACTTTGTCAAAAGAATTCCAATTATGCAAACTCCATGTTGTACTTTCACTTGGTTTTCTCGAACCTGGTTTTCTTGTCACTTTACTTTACCTCATCAACGTATCAATCAAACAACGAAGCCATAAAGAAAAATGGTCTGTGTTATTTGTTATTGCAATGAGCTTACCAACTTTGTTACTACAAGGAGTGTTCTTCTTTCTAACGCCTTTGAAGGAGAAAATCCCATCCGTTATGACTAGGACTTCATTGTTTTCTGTTGATAGTTTAGGGAACAATAAGATGATTTGCACCTACCCATTGGTAAGCAGTGTTATTTTTTGCGGTTTTGCTATTGTGTACTCGATGGGGCTGTTGTTAGCTTGTTGGCGAGTGGGTTCATTGGTGATTAATAAAACCATTAGGGTGAGGATAAACATGCTTGGGATGACGGTAATGCTGGCACTCTTGGTTCAAACGTTGTTCCTAGGGGCGGAGTCTTTATGGATGCCAGAAGAGATGGGTTTTGGTGCAGTGTCATTGGGGATTATAGTGAGCGTGGCGGCTTGTGCTGTAGTTGGGGAAATTGTTTTGGTTATTAAGCCGGTAATGGAAGCACTGGAAACAGGTGGAGAGTGCTCAGGCGATTTGATTGATGGTGATAAAGCAGCTAATATCTAATGGTCCTTGTGATGATAGTTCAGTTATTTTGTTTCTAGAGCTAAGATCTCTTAAAATTTTGTATATGTAGCAATGTAGATTATTTTTCTAGCTAGTTAGGAACTTAGATTAGAAATTCGTTTATGCTGGTTAACTGGAATATAGAGGATCTGATTAGTCTACAACTTACATGTGTTATACTCCGCATCATGAGTGATTTTTCTAAAGTTCGTTGTATATGTGAACACCATAACATCTCACTGTATGAAATTTATGATCATTTCAATTTTCAAGTCAAATTGCGCACAATTGTCATGAATAAACGTTCCAACTGCTCAAATGCTCAATTTTCTTCGCATTAAAAAGGTTGCTCGATATATACTGAAGTCCTTGAAACTAGCTGCTCGAGCTTTTCTCATGAGGTATCAAGATTCTTTGGTTAGATCTCAAACTTGGCCTGAAGGTCCCAAATCTGTCAAGTACCCTCTGTTACTACATTCTTTACCTCAATTCTAGGGTTTTGACAAAGACCAATAAGCCACAACAAAAATCTTTCTTGTGTAGTCTATGGTAGTAAATATCTTTCTTGTGTAGTCTATGGTAGCAAATGTTGCTTCATTGTTCTCTCAGTTTAGTAGTTTAGTCAGGAATGCAATTTCACAGACTCGCTATATCAATAACAATTTTTGGTCTACAGAATGTGAACAATATAAGTCTAATCTTTTCAAAAATAATAAAGAAGTGTCTTACGTGTTCTAAGCCTCAATGAAAATTGAAATAGTCAAATTATTCAGCGAAGTTTGTTTAACCAACTTGGACCTAGCTAGTTGTCTTATGAACATAAGAAATTATGTTCAATGCCTCAAATCATATCTGTAAACCAGGTGGCTCATGGGAATACTTTATTGTTCTTATCTAAACACTTGTTTATACACCAGTAGGCCTAAGCCAGCAACTTATAATATTCATGTTGACCATTAGTGTCACCTGATCACCTTTAATTACAAAGTATAATATCAGTGCCATTTATATAAGAATCAATGACTTGAAGAGATTAAGAGTGAAATCGCCTAATCCTGATCTGTTATATCATTCCTAATTTACATTATCGACAGGATACAAATCAAGAGGAGAACCATAATAGAATGGTATGAAACATGGTAAAAAATTGCATAAATGAGCATATTATAAACATTATCATAAATTAAATAAAATGGTTAATCTGGAAATTAAAAAAACTAAAAAAACACCGACCTTTACAAATTCTTTCGATACCAGTTTAAAATAAAACAAAAATCACAGAAGTTACCAACATGCTATCAGTCATCTCATGGGCATCAATATTGCCCTATCTATATGTTCTTTAGGGACTGCCAGATACAAGTAACCATCGCTTCCCTTTTTGTTTATGCATCAAGAATTAATTAAGAATTAATAAACAAGAATCACCTATTTATACTCAGTTCTTTTCTTAATGATGCCTTGTGTTGCTACGAATTGTCAAACCATGCAAAAGCTTAGCATATCCGAGAAAGTTGAGTTTCCCATCTGTACTTCTTATCCAATCTCTGAGTATCGTGTGAGCCGATGGCCCCACGTTCATTTCCTGAATCCATGTTTTATGGTCAAAATCAGATTATTAATCGTTATCAAACGGCTTTTTAATAATGTTTGGATATGCTTTTGTGTCATAAGTGGTAATCACTTGATTTCTGTTTATGTGTTTCACAAATTCTGATTATTTAAGAAAGTAATAATGTTAGTTACAGTTGGTGTGAAACGAAAGGATATTTAAGAAAGTAATCATGTTAAGTTACAGCTGATTTAATCATAAAGTTTGAAAGTGACCAAAACAAAGAGGATATTTTTGTGACAAAAAAGCACAGAATGTTAGTTACAGCTGGTATGAAACGAAACCGATGATTTGACCCCTAATGAATCAGATAATCAAAATAAAAATTTTAATTTATTTAAACTTTTAAAACTTAATTATTACGACTTGAAGTGGCAATATTAAAAAAAAAAAAAAAAAAAAAAGGTTTCAAAATGCATATCCAAAACACCCCTAAAACTATATCAAGCCAAACAAAATTAAAGGAGTACCTGTGCTAATGCCTCTACAGAAATGACTCGGTTTCCTTCTAGTTCAAAAAATTCAAAAGCTGTAGTAGCAATAGTCTCCCATCCTTCAAGAGCCTCAAGTTGATGTGGGCTAATTGCAGCAGCACAGAACTCTTCAAACGTCATTTGTGTATAAGAAAGAGGCTTCATCTTACGATAACAAGAAACCAAGCATTATTAGTATGAATCAAACATGTTAAAATTAACTTATAACATCAACAAGTATATGTCTTACTGCATCCAAGATATCAAGAACCCTTGAGTCTTTCATGGCAGCTGTCGAATGTTTCACAAGAGCCTGCACATTTCGTCTATGTCAGGTATGAAAGTTTCATGTGCTAAAATGGATGAAAAGAACAAAAGTATGACCATCATCTAAAATAAACAATAACTAACCATTCTGAAGTTGTCTAGAGATACGTATCCATCTTTTGGTTCCAGAAGATCAAACTGAGCTCTTAAGTAAATAATTTCATCCTCAGTCAAAGCTTTCGAGAGAGCCTTGCAATATTAATAAACAAGCATATACCATCAGATTAAGCATCAACCATACAATAGAAAAACGTGACTTGTCCTTCGCTAAAGGGATGTTTGGATGTGCATATCAAAAGTGATTATGTGATATTGAATAATCAGAATCACACAATAATCAGATTACTATGTGTTTGAAAATTTTAATCATATTTATGGATAAACAGATTAAATGTCAAACATCTGATATACCCGATTATATTGGAGTAAGATTATTTGGTTTTTAGATTAATAGAAGGGGTAATTAAATTTTGCCTTCTCTAGTAACACAAGGGGTAATTTGGTATTTTTATTTTAGCCTTATCCCTTAGGAAACTTTGTTGCAACTTGTATAGTCGTATGAAACTGATCAATAAGAAGCAAAGTTTGTGTATTTATATATAAAAAAACTGAGACTTCAAGCTGCAATGCTCGGTCCCAAAACACAAATCCAAACACCCCTCCTGAGAGATGAGCACTACTAGTTGCAACTTGTATGGGACCGAGTATCCAATATAATTTTATATAATCATATAATCAAAAGCACAATTTGTTTATCTAAACATTAAGTGATCATTGCGACTTCAGATTTCGGAATCAAAACACAAATCCAAACACCCCTTAAAACTTAAAAAATCTATTGGCAGGTAAAAACATACCTTCAATGCTGCACGCTTTAAAGGCGAGGATCGAAGATATGACTTGACTAATTTGTAAATCAAAATATCTAATGGGACTGCACGGTCCTCGTCTCGTAGCCAAGGGTGAGCTGTAGATTGTCAGATATCAGTTATTAGAACATTATAACGCCTGACGGGTCACGGGCTGCCAGTCATAAATGACAGCGTAAAAATAGCGTAAAAATGTTAGATAATAACAATCTTACTCAAGGCTTGGGAAGCAGTCATTCTTTTCCTATGATCCTTATTGAGAAGTCTTTTAACAAAATCTTTGGCTTCTGGGGTTACGGAAGGCCAAGGTGAGTCGTTAAGATTAGGATCAGCCCTCAGGACAGAACGGAAGATTCCAGATTCAGTGCGAGCAAAAAAGGGTCGGCTTCCACATAATAATATGTATGTGATAACGCCGATACTCCAAATGTCGGCCTCCACATTGTATGATCTGTGGAGTACTTCTGGTGCAACATAGTATGCACTTCCAACAATATCATTAAGCCGCAGGTCTGCAGATGCACAAGAAAATATCTTATGTTATATATATAATCAAGATTGATACGGTTTTCAACTTATATTTTCTTACAGAATAAGTGAAAGATTTTGGCTAGAGGTAGCAAGATGGGGGGTCGTGGGTTGTGCAACGGATTTAAACATGATAGTTTTAGTAAGGGCGGATTGCAAACAATCCTTTTGCGTAATGTTAAAAAAGAACTAGTAAATAAATAACGATTTAAACTATTGATCTAAAAGCAATATTGTTACAATCAAAATCCAAATCTTTGTTTAAACAATCAAGGAGGTTGCACGTATGCATTCAAGTTGACTTAACATGATTTTCAACCTATTTCACCCGTTCCTTTTAGTTAAAGTTTTTAATTTCACAGCCGAAATCAATCTACTCATAAGGAATTGGGTCGGAATCATAACCCTATACCCCCAGTTGAAATTCCTTCACCACAAGAGTTAACCATTGGATACATCCGACAAATGGCATATTTCTCATCTATGAATCTTAAACTTCTATATAGAAATAGCTTTAAAATATTTAAGAACAGTCTGGGCCTATTTTTTTTTTATCGCACTTACGATTATATCAATCTTTAAAAGTGTACTGCATCTGAATTCTTAAAATGTTTTCTCGATAAATGATAAGAAGTTAATGCTATAGGGAAGGGTTGATAAAGTAAGCATTAAAAAATAAACATGCATCAAGATAGATAGATCTCTAGTTAGCAGCAAAATTTTTGCAGTAACGGTAGTAGCCTATGTAGTTGCTTAGGCTTGCGATTTAGGGTTGATTAGCAAAAGAGGGAACACAGTTATTATTTATAGGTAACAACATAAAAATATGCAATAATAGTATCTCAATCATTACTGTAGGTTAAAATATTATTTCCGTACGGAAGCAGCTCCATAAATACGTAAATAGGACTGAGAGACGTCAAGTATTATGCTAAATTTGCTTATTTATCTAGGGCTAACTTACAAGTCACTGGAGATAACTTACCTTACAAAACAAGGTCGATTTTGTATACCGTTCTTATTTCATTATTTCAAATTAAACTATCATTCAGATCCTATCAGCCTAGCAAAGAAGCGAGGAACTTATTTAGGGAAACTAAAACTTGCCTGGCCTTGCATAATCCGGTAAAACAATTAATATCTTTTCAGTCATAATTGAGAGATATTGTCCGGACTCCAGAGTTGGCAAGATGAAGGTCAAGGGTCGGGTAAGGGTTGAAACATGATATTTTTAGTAAGGGTGGGTTGCAAACAAATTTTTGTCCATTCTTATACGACTTGTAAATAATTAATGTGTTAAACTGTTAATTATTATTAGAAAAAGCAATAACTTTACAATCAAAATCTAAATCTTTAGTCGGCTAAAAGGTTGGAAACCATGGTTACCAGTCTAAAAGTTTTGGATGTCACAACTCTCAACCCAAATCAACCCATTTATAACGAAAATAGGAAATGCGTCGAATCATAACCCTATATTTCCACTCGAAGCTCCTTTATCACAAGTCCATAATAGAATTAACTCTTTGATACATACCACAAATGACATGCTTATCATCCATGAACTTTAAACTTCTGCATAGAATTAGCTTTCAAAGATTAAAGAAGTTAATGCTATAGGGACTGAGGGACGGAGTAATAAATCAAGCATTAAAATAAGTAATATATGCATCAATAATAGATAAATTTCTAGTTACCAGCAATTTTTTACCGGCAACAGTAGTAACCTATGTCAGTATGTGGTTGCTTAAACTTGGATACTTTGAAGTGTACGTAATAAGTTAACAATATTATTTCAAATTTTGCAATAGTAGTATCTCAATCATTACTGTGCGTAACAATATTGTTTTCCTACGGAAGCAGCTCCATAAATACGTAAACTGGACTACAACACGTCAAGTAATATGCTTAATTTGCTTATGGAGCTAGGGCTAACGTAAGCATCGTTGGAAATAACATACCTGTCAAAACTAGGTCATTTTAGAGGGCGGGTGTTCTTATTTCATTTTTCATATAGAGTATTATTCGGATCGTATTAACCTAGCAAAGAAGAGAAGAACTTATATAAAGAGACAACAACTTGCCTGGTTTCGCATAATCCGATAAACCAAAATCTATGACTTTTAACGGAGAATCTTCATCTTTTGTGCTGAAAAGAAAGTTCTGCTCAAAAATCAGGTCACGTGATTAACACTTATGTTAGAAAAAGAAATTTACTAAACACGACAAGCATGTTGAGCTACACACTCTCATTAAATTATTGATACGTCAAAAGATTCAAAGTTTAACCAAATAAAATCAGTGACGTAGGGTATATATACCTCTGGCTTTAAATCACGGTGCACAACACCCTGAAGATGACAAAACGAAGCCACACTCAAAATTTGCACTACTATTGATTTCGCATCATTTTCGGTATACCGTCCACCTCTGCAATAAAAATACGTCAGTTCAAGAACACAAACAGCGTTTGCAACAACAAAACCAATAAAAACTACTGCGTTCCATTATCACCTTGACAGAATCCGGTCAAGCAATTCCCCCCCTTCACACAACCTGCCAAAAGAAACACAACTTTCGTTCACATCACAAGCTCTAAATAAACATCAAACCAACAATAACAAACGAAATAACACATACTCCATAACTATATACACATTCTGATCATCTTCAAACGCATCATAAAACTGAACCATATGTCTATGCCCGGATAAACCCTTCAACAACTTAACCTCTCTACGTACATCTTCTATCGATATAGTAGTCGTCATCTACAAACAAAAAAAAGAAAACAAAACCACATTAGATCAAAATTCAAAACTTATCGCCATAAAACGAGTAAAAAAACCCAACCTTAGCTTTGGAAATGATCTTAACAGCAACAGATTGATTCTTCAAAACACCTTTCTTACATTTAGCCCAACAAGTATGACCAAAATGACCTCTCCCAACTTCTTTCCCCAGCTCATATTTCGCACCGAAATTCTTCGAATAGCCGAAGCTTTTATCCAAACCCCTTTCGCCCCCGTTTTCGCGGGTTTCTCCGTTTTCGCCTTCCGCAATCGTCTCGGCCGCCACCGTCTTCTTCCCGGTCCCTTGCCGTCTCAAAATCGCAGACATGATCGGTTTGGCAGGCGACGGCGGTGGGAAGGGCCACTTGAACATCCTCCTCGGAGTCCTCGCCGGCGACGGCGACGGCGGAACTCCGGCGGGGTAAGCACCCTGCCATGGACTGCCAGTAAACGAATGGCTAGGTGTGTTGCTGCCGCTTGACCGACCGTTGACCGGGGTACGAGGTTTAGGTGAACGAGGTCGTTGTTGTGGTGGTGACGGCGGCGGTTGGTGGTGGTTTACGACGGCGTTGGATCTGTAATCGTCTTTTACTCCGGTGGACTGTTTGCTCCAACAATGACCCATTTTTTTTTTTTTTATAAAAAAAATTGGTTTTCCGGTGAGATTGTGTTTTTGGATGTTTTGTTTTGGAAGTCTTTAAGGTTGTTGTTGTTACGACAATTTCATAGTCATAAAAGTACAAACAGGTTGACGATGATGATGATTATTGTTTTTTCTTTTTCTTTTTTTGTTGTTGTAAAAGTAGTAGATGATTACGAAGGAAACACTACTACAGAAAATTCAAACATAAATACTACATAGAGAAGTACTACGGAGTCAAGGTTTTTCTACTACCTCCATTTTAATTTTATTGTTTATATTTTTTTTTTTCCATTTTAATATGTCGCAATATAATTGTCCGCTACTAAAAATAATACTGTAGTTAAAATTATTTAACTTTACGTTTAAGTAAAATTGATATTTGTAATTAAAAGAACAAATTAATTAATTACCAAAAAGTGAACTTGTCTTTAATTAGCTTTTCTATTAATTAATATAATTTATTAAATTATGTGTTTTTTGTCTGTTCAAATAATTTTCAAAATAGAGGTAGTAATTTTTTTGGATGACTCCAATTTAGTTGTTTTCTAATAAAAATGTAAATAAAATTTTTTGGTCGAATTTATTATATTGAATTCACTTGAAGCTCTTATTAAAAAGTTTAAAAATTATTAATTAGTTATTTAAAGAAATTCTATCATTATGCAAATAGTAAAAATATCAGTGTTAGAGGACAAAAAGCTTTACTTAAATATCCTTAAAATATAAAGAATTATCACACAAAAAGCTTAAAATATATGTGAATTTAATTTAATGTAATTAGATAATTTTACAATTATAAACGTCGGCTGCAACTAATTTGTTAGATAGATTTATGAAAAAACACACTCAAACTTCAGCTCGTTTCGCTAAAAATACCTTATGGAAATTTTATTAGCGCCTAATGTGATATTTATTAGTGCCTAATGTGATAGTAGTAATAATTATACTTTCATTGTGCATTTACGTATATTTAATTTGAGATAGAAGGAGCAAAGTGTGAATAGCAAGATCTATTAGAAAAGTCCGTAAAGTTTGAAATGGCAAATGTTTTTCCACTTATATAATTACAAATTTTGTAACAACTCATCCACACCGTTGGATGGTTATTTGTTTATTTGTGGATCGACCTTTATGGCACTGCTTTTACTTTCTCGAAATGAATTATGTACCTATCAAATGAATTTTGAATATCTAGTGTTTGACCAAATATATAATAATAAAATATGATGAAACAAGTTGATGACTGGTCAATAAGACAATAACCAAGTTAACATTTTTTTTTTCAAGTCTTCAATGCCATTTTAGCGAAAGACAGAATAATATTAATAACAAAATTAAAGTCATATTGTCTAAGTTATTGTTCTCTTTCCAAATTATATCTTTTATATGTTTTTTAAATTAATTGTTCAGTGCTTGTATAATACATGCAAAGAAAAATTGTTAACGTTATCATATTAAGTTTATTTAAATTTTTTAATACAACAACAACAGTACTTGATCCCCGTCTGAACAAAGTTGAAAAACAACATTAAGGGGCCGTTTGGCTTGTAAGTAGGTTTAGAATTGGATTTGGATTTGAGATTGGTTTGAAAGAAAAGTATGAGAGAAAAAAAATATGATACTCCCCCGTCTTAAAATTATTGTCCACCGACAAAAAACACATAATTTCAGAAAAACATCATTATTATAGCTTTCTCTCTCCTACTTTTTGCACAATGACATTTTTACCCTTAACTAATTAATTTATAACTTCTTTAAAGTTTGTAATAATAAATTCAAGCGAGGGTAATATGGTAAACTTGATTTATATTCACTATCCATTTATGGAAGGGGACAATTAATTTGGGACATCCCAAAAAGGAAACATGGACAATAAAAATGGGACGGAGGGAGTAGTATAAATTATTGTTTGTTTTTATAATATGGAATTGATAAAAAAAAATTAAGATGTATGATTATTTTAATATTAATTAAAGTTATTAAAAAGTGATGGGTCTTGTATTTACATAAAGCAACAAAATAATAATAATAAAAAAAATGTTGAATTGACATGAGACCCACACTTTTCTGTCAAACCCACTAGAAACATGTGGTATCGCTGAATCCTTTAGCTATGCATATCAAACACTGTTCTAAAATCTAAACCACACACCAAACAAATAATTAAAGAATCATTCAATTCAAAACACTGCCACACCTGGAAAACAAACGGCTCCTAATTAGTTAGTCAATTACATATATATGATCTAGCTCTTATGTTCCTTATATTATGTACTAGCTTCATAAACCCCGATGGGCGGGTTCGCTTCATGATTATACTTGAAAAATAATGAGTATGTCAACAACGTTGAAAAATACCAACATATCATTACTAAAAAAAAAATAAATAAATAAATAAATAAAAAAAACCCTTAAATATTCATGTGATACATGAAAAGAAAATGAATTAAGATGTCAAAAGAACAAAATAAGTTGTGCTCATTCAAATCCAAAATAGAACTTCTTTGTAAACCCGTTGGCAATGCACTTTGTGTAGTATTCATCTTTGTTGCAACATAGAAGCATCAATCATTTTTTGATTTTCACTCTTGAAATGGCTACATATAGTTGCCCTTGTGAGAAACTGGTTGTTGGAGAAATAACCCAACTTGTGATAAAAGTTTGGCCTTTACAGAAATTACTACCTTATTTACTTGGAAATCAAATAAATAAGGTAGTAATTTCTAAAGCATGGTATAGTGATTGAGATAAGAACACTTCACCTCAGATCTAATGAAGTCACGACAAAGTTAGCGAGCGTTACTCTTGTAGCGTTAACATTAGGTCCAAAGAATGCAATAGCCAGCGCCCAAAGAGGAACAATGTCGGTCCTATTACATACATACAAAACAGGAAAAAAAAATGCCACATTTATTATACAAATACAATATTTTTTTTATGCAAGTAAAATTGAAATTTTGTGAAATCTAAGAATCATATTCTGCAAAAAATGCTAAATCAATATGTCAACTAAGTAAGCAATCCCATGGACCCTGTTATATATTATACGATTCCATAAGGAAATATATATCTTAAATAGGCAATCCGGATACCCCTCTAATGAACTACAATTACTGCATCTAATATTTCTTTTGTTCCAAAAATATTATGCAAACCAAGGTCTATTTGTGTTTCTTAGTATTTATTGCATATTCAACCACTTAAGGGATATAAAGGTAAACAGTTAGTCTCGTGTTTGAATCATAGTTTTTAATTATCATATCTGTATGCAAGTTTGAAGATTACTTGACGAAGTATAACTAGACGTAAATAAATTGCAGACAAAAAAGTTGGAATACAAAATAAAAGTGTTCATGTATTATATGTAAAAAGAACAATGAAATGTATAAGAACATCTAAATCAAATAGTAAAGCATGCCAAAGAATGAAAACATATTGTGTAATATACATCGAATACAATAATGAAGCATTTGTACCGGAATTAACCTCAGCCATGATACTTAAGCTGAACCAAAGTCACACACAAACACACGCACAATAAAAAGAAGAATTCGAAGTAAAAAAAATAATAATAAAAAAATAAAAGATTATAGATGGAGGTGGGAGAACTCAGGCTTTGATTGCAGTAGGTTTTTCCCTAACTTGCATGCCCACATTTTCATTCACATGTTAATATCCATTATATTTGTTTTCTTTTAACACCTATAACCAGCAAAAATATGAACACAATAAAACAAATTGAAAAAGTTAAATTTCTTGAAATAATAACATAAAGAAATTGTGAAATTGAATACTTCGAGTATTTCGTTTACGTGGACTTGTGAAAAAAATTGTGAAATTGAATACTTCAGCTATTTCTTGAAATAATAACATAAAGAAATTTTGAAAGAAGGCAAAAAATATGAAGACGCATTGTTACATGAATGTGTACAACAATTGCTAAAATCATTGAACAAAGTAAGAAATGATAGCTTCCTTAATGTTTGGACGCAAATAATTCTGGATTACCATAGTGGAAACCTTGTAAAGTGCTTAACATAATGTGATGCTTGACTCTTGCTACACTCCAGGATATCTAATCAAATAAAAAATTATATGTTAACATACACTTACTCACTCAAAGATATGTCAAAAAAGTTTATTCATATTGCGGATAGGAGTGAAAAATTACAGCAGTCGCTTTAAAAGTAGCACTGCTTTGTTGATTTTGATGATCGTTAACAGATCAGGTTCCATACTTTTTAAAAGTAGCACTGCTTTGAAAAATTACAGCAGTCGCTTTAAAAGTAGCACTGCTTTGTTGATTTTGATGATCGTTAACAGATCAGGTTCCATACTTTTTAAAGCGTCTCCTAAAACAGGGCTACGCAAACATTTCTTTAATAAACGTAAAAAAGTATACTTCACCTTGTATTGTACAACACCACCGTTCAACGTTGAGGCGGGAAATGGCGCCACTACCAGGTGGCCTCTGATCATTATCTACAATAATAATAGTTAACTAAAAATTAGTACACGCTAAAGTATTAAGTATAGTGTTACGCAAATATGAAATAACGCAAAGGGTCACAAACACACTAATCCCGTGGACCCGAACAACTGTTGTTGCCATCGGTTTCCCGTGGAATAACAGATATGCTTCATCATCAAGTAATATGTAGTATATGTTTCATCATTAAGTAATAAGCAGTACCTGATTCAAGAATGAGTATTAAAGTTCAAAATAGTGACAAATTCTCACCCGTGAAACAATTTAACACACTTATAAAAAAAACTACGACATTAAAATTCAAGAATCTGAACTTTTCCTTACAAATCAAGCACGAGAAAGAATTCCAAATGCTCGAAATGCTCTCTTTCATATTAAAAACTAATTACAATAGACATCCAATCCTTAATTAACACATTTATAGTCCCATTAATTATAAACAGTAAAAACTTAAAAGTGTCATAACGAAGTTTGGGTCTTGGGTTGTTTGAGGGAGTTTTATGTTCAGATGATAAAAATTTTGTTGCACTTGTGCTATAATTTATTGTAGTCAACACATCATTTACAATCTATTGCTACTTCTTCATATAGCCCCTTTTTAATAGAGGTACGCACAAAAACATGCATATGACTGTAACAACAAAAGAAAAACAATACTTTATCACTATACATCGCACAATGTACCCTATTTATATTATATATAACAAAAAAGGCTAATCATGAATGCATTTTACTAATCTGGTTAAAAGGGTTGTAGGGTTGTTACGTTATCAATCATTCTTTTGTTTTTTAAATATTTAGATTGATTTAATTAAGACTTGCTCATTAATCAAACTCAACGAACCAAGAGAGTAACAATAGTGAGAAGTCATAATACAAATACGGCGACATCAAGTTTAACATATAATCCAATATCATTTAACTAAAATATTCAATATCTATGGCATACTATATTCAAGATTATTAATTGAGTTTTATCAGATAAAAGAATATATATATATATATATATATATATATATATATATATATATATATATATATATATATATATATAGAATCTAGATCAAATAAGATCAAGCTTAAAGTTGTTAAAATGAGATCCAACTAAAATTTGACAAACGACACTCTCCTTACAACAAAATTTAATTTTTTATTAACTACAACTAAAATTGTTAAAGTTTCGATAGATTTCTTTTTAAAATTTACGAAACCTAAGTGATACACTTTGATTAGAAGGGTAATGTGTATCAGGTTTTTATATGTGTATCAGGTTTTGGAATATTTATTAGTGTAATGTGTATCAGGTGTATCACTAATCAAAACTCATGTATCATTTGGTTATTAGTTGATAAAATGTTCATTTGTATAAAAATATTATTTTTATGTGTATTATTGCTAAAATTGTTATTTATAAATGTTTTAAAGGTTTTTTAGACTTGATCTTATTTTTACAACTTTAAGATTGATCTCACGTTAACTCTCCCCTATATATATATATATATATATATATATATGTTAGGAATTAGAAATTCCCGGTATTAAAGAGTCGGTCACCTCAAGTATATGTAATCGTTAGAATGCTCGTAGTCATAGTTATATTTAGTTAAGTAGTATTTTGTTAAGTAACACCGTGGAGAACGGACGGGTCTTTACCCACTGTATGCCTGATCCACATCCAGTTGTGTGGCGTTTTATGTAAGACTATAAATACTCTCTACCTCCCAAGGTAGAGAGTTGGAGCTCATAATAATATTTTTTCTTTCTCTCACTAAGTTCCCTAAACCTCTAACTTTCTCTCTCTAGAAATCACCTTTATATGCCCACTTTGTGTTATGGTTTGATGTGTATGTGAAATCCAATATCCAACAATTGGTATCAAGAGCCATGGTTAGATCATATCTTGCACATCTTTGGATTTCTAGTGGTTTTTAGGTGGTTTTTGAGTTTGAAAAAGTTTAGTGGTTTTTGCATCATTTGGTTGATTTCTTGTGTTAAAGTTTGGATTTTGATTGTACTTTTGTGTTTAGGATCATCATAAGTGTTTAGGTTGTGATTTGGAAGGCTTGAATCATCGTGGTTGGGTTGTTTTTGGATTGAAAAGTGTGTTTTGGAAGTTTTTCAAGTTAGCGACTTGGCTCACGGTATCACTTTCTTGCTAGCGATTTGCTTCAAAAATCAGCGAGTTGCAGTGTTGTTTGGTAGCGATTTGGTCCTAGCGACTTGCTTTAGAGACAAGCCGACAAAAAGTATTGTTGGTGGATTTTCCACTACGGGTAGCGACTTGGTGAAAGTTAGCGACTTGCTTGTTAGCGACTTGGTGTTAGCGATTTGGTGCTTAGCGAGTTGCTCTTTAGCGACTTGACAACTTAGTGACTTGGTGCTTAGCGACTTGCTGTCAAAATTTTGCTAGCGACTTGGTGCTTAGCGAGTTGTTCTTTAGCAACTTGACTGTGTCTTAGCGACTTGGATACTTAGCGAGTTGCTCTTTAGCGACTTGGTTCTTAGCGACTTGGTGCTTAGCGACTTGGTGCTTAGCGACTTGGTACTTAGCGAATTGGTGACTTAGCGACTTGGTTCAAGGGTTATAGCGACTTGGTTGATTTTTACGAAGAAGAGGTTTGACCTAAGTTGACTTTTTACGTCAAAACTTCAAACGGCCATAACTTTTGATCCGTAACTCCGTTTTCAGCGAAATACCTGTCAAAACGACCGGAACAACCTGAATATTGTGAGGCCCAAATCCCCTCCGAAAGGAAGTTATTGAGCTTTTAAGTTTTTAGACCTAAATTTCACCGTAAAAACGTGCATTAACAAAACCAATTCACAACCAAATAACACTTCAGCTAATCCTTTAAATAATCATCACTCCTAACACATAATCCTCTATCATTGTGTGGGTCCATCAGTTATCTTAACTCGTTCTATTGGTCATTGTATCACGGTTTCTTCTTGATTTAGTAAAATCCCGTGAAAGATTCTATTTCTCGGTTTAAATCATAGACTTGTAAAATCCCGTGCATACTACCACATCATGTCTTATTCTACTCACCCAGTGATTTCAGAAGTGCTTAAATTGTATGATGATGTGGACAACAATGATACTGTATGCAACACTGAACGATTAAAGATGATTGAATCAATCAATGAGGATATGATATCTCCGGGTTCAGACTCTGAAAAGACAGAAATGCACCAGTCAATGCTACAGAATGCCATGCAAAAGGAAAGCAGCATTGAACCTTATCAACAACTTCACTCTCACCTCATGTTACTTCTACCCACATCAATGGAACGGACATGTATTGCCCTCTTTCGTTAGGACTTATCCACATTAACAGGAACTCTGCTGTTAAACCTAGAGCAATTGGAGCTACAACTTGACAAAGAAAAGGTTCATAAGGATAGTTCCAGCGCTGCACTTCAAGTGATCTACAAACACTTTCAGTCATTCATTAGAAGGGAATTCACATCGATTATGATCAAGACATGACTGAAATGTCCTTCATGAGACACACTGGAATGGACATTAGCGTGTTCACGAAGACACTTATCCATCTCATGGATAATGTGGAGAAGTATATTGAGGAAGTTACTCGAAAGATGCAAAAGTAGATGAGAGTCGGGTACAGCTGAGAGATATTCGTGATAAGTCGGGAAATGTATCGAAAGGTCGGTGTTGCTGAATGCGAATATCGAAACAACAAAGAATGATGTAACCATGCTCAAGGTAACTCTGTCACACAGAAGTGGATGTTGTGATCGAAGGCGAATGAATCTCGGGTACAATCAATAAATTGTTGTGTTGAGACCGGTATGGCACCGGATGTTGGATCATTGACACTGAATCAGAGGCTCCGAGACAGATAAGCTTGAAACAGCCAGCGGTTCAGTGACTCTTGTTACACATGATCTGGATGCAGATATCAGACCAGAAATGGAACAAGAGTCATGTAATGAGGTACCATTTACTGTTCAACATAGTGCATCTGCTAAAGTACTTAAACAAACTGATTAGGATGCTGAACATAACTTTCATAAATGTTCGGTTCGAGGTTGAGTCCGAGATTAAGTGTTTCAAAATAAAAGATATGGTTGATAAGAAGGCTTTTGATGAACTTTCAAACAAATTCTCAAATCTTGAAAAGCATTGCATTTCACTTGAAATCGCGATTCAGAGTAAAGAAGAAAGTTTTCAACTTAACAAACCATGTAAAAACCCGGAACTTCCTGAATTCCGTGAACTTTTTGAAATTAACACTTTGAAAGCTCAGCTTCAAGACAAAGAGTCAACCATTTACAATCTGAAGAAACATATTTCTGTCTTGAATGAGAAAACTAATTTAGTCATGAATACACAAGACATTGATGCTATTATAACAAGAAATAATGAACTGTCAATTTATGTGGCTAAATTACTAAAGAAAAATGAGTCTTTGAGAAAGCATCACATAGAACTAAGTGACTCTGTCAAAGATGCTAGAACTAAATCAGTAGAACAAACAAACTCTTTGATAGAAAAAATTGATGCTCTCAAAGCTCAACTTCAGGAAAAGAGTTTCGCTATTGTTGCCTTAAAAATGAGCTTAGGAAAACTGTAGGGAAAAGTGTGAATACTAAGTTTACAAAACCATCAACCTTGGGGAAACCGGTTTCTCATCCCATTAGAAACCGGTCCATTGTTAGGCAGCCTACTGCGTTTATATCCGAAAGACCAAAATTTTCAAAAACACGGTTTGCCTCCCAAGTTGATGAGAAACAAGTTTTGTCAAAACCAGTCACTTCACCTGAGTTACCTAAGAATAAGGCTTCTAGCTCCGTTAACCCTCAACACGTAGCCACTTCTACTCCCAGCACCTCTAGGATTAGTTTGAAAACAGTGTCAAAACCAAGCATTAAAACCCAGAATTCATATGATATGAATGACTTGTGGAAGAACTATTATCTAGAAAAAGCTAGAAAAAAGGCAAGATTCGAAAAAGACGGAATTTTAGGTGCAAAACCTAGGGTGAGGAATTCTACGAGATTTCAAGACACTGCTAGTAGTTGTAAACCACTACCTAGGAACACTCAAAAGACTAGGGATTGGCGTGCATCTAAGAATAGTTATGTGCATATAAATGCTAAGCATGTAGAAAACAAAACTAGAAATTCTGAGTCTTTTCCACAAAAGAAACATTTTCCTAATTCACATGCTAAGGTACAATCCACTAAGACTACTTATGTGACTAAGGTCCAACATGTTGTGAAGCAAAACAAACCAAAAACTTCTCCTAGATGGATACCAACTGCTAAATCTTTGGAAACTAGGAATAAGGATAAGTCTTCCACTGTGCATAAGAAGCCTAACAATCCTAGACCTTGCCATAAGTGGATACCGTCTGGTAGAATGTTTAAGGATGCTGGACTTAGGTGGATTCCTACCGGAAGCGTTTTCTCGATGACAAAATCAAGGTTAACCGTGAAACCCCAAAGGGTTTGGATACTAATGTCACTAACCAATATATATGCAATCAAGCTTGTAATGTTAGTGCAGGTAGACCTTACTCAGTTGCAGATACTTCGATCCTTCAATACATGGACTGGTTTAAAGTATGGATAACACAAGGATTGATATCTCATAACTCACGGGTTCAAGTAACTCAATCTTGATATTATTTCGGCTATGACGTCTGTTCACATCAGTTCAGGCCTCGTTCTTCATCATTATGGCGTCTGCAGATAACTCTTCAGGCCCCGTTCCTCAAAGAAAAGAAAAGTGTACGCTTCAGTGCGCTTTATCTTTAGAAGAAGATAAATCTTCATGTTTATGACCATTCTCATCGACATTCTTCATCAACAAGTTTCATATTTCTCCCATGCTCATTTAGTCATCAAGTGGATCTACATTCATTAATGTATATTATTATTCACTTGCTAAATCAAAAATGGCAACTTCGGATGTAATTTTTGAGGGGGAGAAGAGTGAATATACTAAATGATGATGGATGTTTGAATAATGGTTATACGACTTAAAGTTTGATGACTCTCCTCCAATGCCTAATGTTTCACTTACTAAGGATAAATGGGATTTATTGTTTGGGATTCATTGGTTCAAGATATGTTTGATGAGTATTTACAACCGCTAGCGAATATTTGATGTTCATCAAAGAATATGTGATTCATGAGTTCAAGATATGTTTGATGATCATCAAAGAAGTACAACTCAGACTACTCAAAAAGCCCAATCTCCGTTATTCCTCAGGCGTTGATAATGACTATCATAATATTGCGGTTGCACTCATGAATAATGATCCGCTCTTTGGTATTCCTTTGCCAAATATTCACGGATTATTGTTCATGAATAATGATCCACTCTTTGGTATTCCTTTGCCAAATCTTCATGGATTATTATTCCTCTCATCGCGCATGCTATAAATCAACCACATGAACTTCAAGGAAAATGTCTACCTCATCCGCTCGAAGTTATTGGTGTATCCTCCATATCAGTCTCTACATGAATACTTTTAGGAAGAATACATTGATGTTGAGGCATCATTTGTTCTGTTCATTCAAATGGGTGAATGTACATTCGGTTGTATGTTTATTCACATGTTGGGCATTTGACACAAGTTGATTACTTCGAAGTTACTCTTTTATCACTTATTTGAGGTTGAAGTTGACGTTCACAAAGGCGTGATCTTATTTGATAACTTGCTCGAGCTTAAGAATTAGAGTTGAAGTCTTGGGTTATCTAGTTACCATCAGTCGAGGTGGATGGTTGAAGACCTGGTTAACTATCACTATTAGGAGTTACGTTGTTTTACTCAAGTGTCACAGTATATTACGTTGTGGATAATCGCAAGAGGTGTTAATGTCTCATACTTTCATTGAGTATTGAGTACTTAAGAGATTTGCTTGGTGCATAATTCTCGACACCGTTCTTCCATCTTTAAGTGCAAGCTTAAGACACAAATACGGGAAATTCGACTTCAGTTTCAAGTTTGGTATATTGGGTTTTCTTCAACAGTGGTCACTTCAAATTGTCTACATATGGGTTGATAAAGATAGTCAGAGAGAGTTTATGTAGCAGTTGATTCTCACAGGATTCATTTGGGCTATTTGAGTTCTTCTCACAAGATTTCAAGTTTATGGATATATTATGTTTTGCTGATTCGGAGGTATCAAAACCATTTGGGGAAGGATATGTTATTCCAACTATTTGGGGAAGTGGTCTCTGGAGACCTTTGGTTTTGTTACTTCATGTTCGGTTGGAAGAAATGTGAGAAGAATATTTGGAACGTGAGATGATACTGCCTATCGACATCTTATATACGGTTTATGATAAAGTGCTTCCGGTTATATGCACAACATGTTCACTTGATCGAGCTAATTCAGATTATTTCGAGTTGACATCCACAGTGATGATTAGTGACTCAACATGTTACATGGATGTCATCGTCTCTACTCTTGTTGGGTACATGTGTACATTATGTGCTGATTGGTTATATGTTATATAACTGGAATGCACTTGGTAAAATGAAGATATTGATATATTGTTCCCCTAAATATCCAACTGGTCAATCTCGAAGAGTAAGGTGTACATCGGGGATGCACAGCAGGTTCATGTGATCGGTCGTAATCAGTTAATCCGGATTTGATAACCACTGAGACGATCAATGTTTCAACTTGTTACTTCGGTGTTCTCGTGTCTTCGAGGTCTGAGCTTCAATCAATGAGACCGCTTTGTATTCAACTCTACTTCTTAGGGAAATGGTCTTTATTTGATGTTTGTCGGTTTGGGGGGAAGCTACCAAAGATTCAAATTGAGAAGGCTCATGTCCAGACGATTTTCTTAGAAGCATCGAATGCTTTGGTGGTGAAAGTTTAAGAGATGTTGATTCCTTTCTTCTACAACGTCTTTGAACGATATCTTTATATCGGTACTCATTTCATCATTCTCTTAAACTAATTTATCTCTTGTAAATATTTATTCGAAAAACAAAATACAAAATTATAAAACCTTCAAAAAAATCAAATAGAAAAAATATAAAACTTTCAAAATCCATAAAAATTTGAAAAAATTCAAAAAAAAAAATATTGTCTTTTTGTCATGTTTCTCTCGAGTTCGATTATATCTACGGTCTTTGTGTTGTCATTCAAAGAATGACACGGGACTTTAGATGTTGTTCGAATTTAAAAAAAAAAAAAAAAAAAAAATCAAAAATCAAAAATTATTTTGGGAGAAAGAGAAAAAATGGTTTATTGTCATTTCAGCAGTGAACCCGCTTTTTCAAGGAAAGAACGAGCCATACTTTATCATGTTTTCAAAATTCCATGCTCGATTCTTTAAACATTTATCTGGCGAAAACTAACCGCTTTGAAAAATAACTCATTTGTCAAAATATCAATCTCTCAATCAACAACCTATGTCATTGATTGAGGGGAGAATGATTTCAATGAAATTAAAAAGTTATTTGGCATTCAATTGTTTTCAAAAGATATTCAGCATGTTTTATCAATGGAGTTTAAAGTCTTAAAATCCGATCATTATCACTTAAAACGCTTTCATAATCAAGTCACAATTCTCCTTAAAAGCTTTCAAAATCAATTTAAATCTATAAGAGATCACAAATCTCAAATGATTTGATAATTGTGATCGGGGAGAATGTGTGATTTAAATTGGATTTAAACTGATAATTCGGTAAATGGTTTTATAAGGATGTACAAGCTCTCCTTCCCACATGTGACAAACGATTTCAAATTTTCCATGCACATGTTGAGAGGGAGCATCTATCTTAAACCTATGATTTGAAACGTGATAACTTATCTCAAGGTGCGTGTTCCTCTAGTATGTGAAAAAATCTTTTCAAATCTCGAGGCACATATTGAGGGGGAGCAAAATCATGAAAACCTCATCCTTCCCCAAAATGCTTTATCTACTTGATTCGATTAGGGAAGTGATGTTGATATTTTTTTGAAAATGGTAATCAAAGAAGTTAATTATTTCTCTTGCCTCCGTGTGGAAAACTATTTCAAATATTTGATTCACATGTTGAGGGGGAGGTCTTCTTCAAAAAATATCAAAAACAATTCAGGTACAAAATGCTTTGATAAAATATCATAAGTATCTGGATTGATTTTCAAATGGTTTTCAATTGGTTCCTATGGCAGATGAACAATACCAAAAAGACCGACCAACTCTACATTATGTATGGTGATATAAGGACGATAAGGTTAGGTATGTGTTCCCATGATCCGCCAGAACCGGAGGGATCTACCCAGGGACTATCCACTAGTTAGTGTAGAGTTCTTAGGTATGATGATAAAAGGAGAAAAATGAGATATGGGAAGAGTGCGGACTAAGACTGAGCTAGTACTGGAATAAACCCAACAAGGTTCTTGCTATGAAGTCTCGGTAAGCACTGAAGGGGTTGAAGAATGAAAAAGAATTGAATGAGAAAAGGGTGAAACAAATAGCCCTCCATATATTCAACCTTAGGGCAGAAACCGGGTTCAATTCAAATGTTACAGATGGTAACATCGGTATTGAAGACAAGACGTCATGGACCCAGTGACGCACTGCACTTCAACTTTCCAAACCACTCAAGTTCCTCTTAAAAGGACTTGTTTCATTCTCACGGGGAACCGACATTATCTATCAACTTTCTCTTAGAGATTGTTGATATTGAAGGAGGAGACCCTCTCCCTAGTCTCCGATATAGGATCCAAATATGCACAAATTGAGTCTAGTGCCACGAGATCATCAATAAATCTCATTAGAACACTTTCAATGAAGACTCTCTGTTTCACACAATGTGGAAAGAGAGATTATATCTTGAGTCCTACGCATTATCCTTGTGGTATTGCCAGAACATCTGAGTGATGTGTTTACATATTCACTGTGAAGATGGAAGGCCTTCTGGAGCCAATATCTAACAAGCTCCTGGTAGGTGGCATGTGAGATCTATTATACAGATCAACCATGTGACAACTGAAAGAAACAATGGGGCGATTCAATCTTTTGAATCAATCACGGTTCAGGTTATGGATTGACGGATACCTTTGAAAACCGGTCTTTGTGCTTTAAAACTCTTTTCATTAGCACGTCGACCGTGTACTAATTTTTCAAATCAAAAGGTGTTTTATGATTGATAATTGATTTTCATTAAAACCCTCGTTATATTGCAAAAAAAATTTCTATTGAGCAATACACGATTGTTTTTCAAATCTCTTTTCATCAATCAGTGGACGTAAATTCGCTGGTTCACTCACTCCGTGTTGTCTTCTTTGAGACGTTTCGGTTTGAGAACGAGCTAGAGCAGCGCGAAACCCTGTCAAGGAGATTCTTCGAATTATACCTGATCACAGGCAGTACTTGTACTGATCAACGGGGAACCGTGGGCCGTGTACCTCAATTCATCGAAAGTGATCAAAGACACTTTCGTGCGCTTTATTGCTAACTGTCTTATGCAGGTACACCCCGACGTTTGCAGGTGATCAGAATGAAGCGGTCAATCCATAGCCGCATGCTCACCTAACACATTCATCTCAAAAGAAATCATGATTGGTGCATCAATGACTCTGATATTCTAACTCCATGCTTCTGCTAATATCATGAATCAACGAATGCTTCCGCTACTCTGATGAGAAGATATCATGATCCAGAATGTGAGCATGTCGGTCCGAAAGTCACAACATCACACAATACCAACACCACAATGGATGTATCAGAGATTTTTATTAGTGATGATCTCAAAAGATGGCCCAACATTATTATCACGTGGATCAGTAAAAGACCTCCACTTGGATTAACCTAACATGCAATGAGTGGAATCAATGACTACGAGCTTCGGAGCAAAGTACTACATCAAGAATGCAAGATCAATTGTTAATGTAATATCTGATTGCTTTCAATGTCATTTTAGTACATGTTTGAGGTGACCTCCCTTAGGGGGAGATTGTTAGGAATTAGAAATTCCCGGTATTAAAGAGTCGGTCACCTCAAGTATATGTAATCGTTAGAATGCTTGTAGTCATAGTTATATTTAGTTAAGTAGTATTTTGTTAAGTAACACCGTGGAGGACGGACGGGTCTTTACCCACTGTATGCCTGATCCACAGCCCGTTGTGTGGCGTTTTATGTAAGACTATAAATACTCTCTACCTCCCAAGGTAGAGAGTTGGAGCTCATAATAATATTTTTTCTTTCTCTCACTAAGTTCCCTAAACCTCTAACTTTCTCTCTCTAGAACTCACCTTTATACGCCCACTTGTGTTATGGTTTGATGTGTATGTGAAATCCAATATCCAACAATATATATATCTATACATTATATATAAGAGGAGGCATGCCACGTCATAATGCCACTTGACATCCCATAAAGCCAAGTCATATTTCCATGTCATCAACACATGCCACCTAAGCAATTTGAGCTATTTTTTTTTTAAATTCGGAATTAATGGCCATTAAAAATAGAATTGGTAAGGTTTGAACTTGAGTGGTTTGTAACATTAACTTAAGTCTTAACCATTGGACCAACATGATTTTTGAATTATATTTTGCAACACTAAATCTATATACCAAATCCGTTCCTGAATATTAGGCATGCTCTGTTTCAGTATTTTTGTATCCCTAATATACAATTTATTCTATCAATCAACCAAACCCTACTCCGCCTACACAAACAAATACAAAACAATTGAAAACTCGCCTCAATCATCACTGACTAACTAATCCATGGGAATTACGGTATCTCTGTTCTGCATGTTGATTAAAAAACCGATTGCTCTGTTTTTGTAAGTTCATAAACTTTGCCCTATTGCTCTACTTTGTATCTGATGTTCTATTAACCGGTTATAGATTATCGTTGTTATGATTATCTGATGTTTTATCATCCTGTTTTTGTTAGCTCTGATTGAAAAACCATCAATCAATTTATAAGATCAATTCCTCATTTGATTGTTCACACTCAGGACTACTTTAAAACATCCGAAGGTGGATCATAACAAGAAGTTTGATACTGCTTACCATGTGAGTATTTTCATTTTCCGTCCTTTGATTTATATTTTGACTGGATTGATTTAGTTTAATACCAAATCATCCTTAAATATCATGTTTATACTCTCTGAAAGGCAGAAAGAATCTAAAATATGTCACGTCCGTGTGATTCTAGAAATTAGTCTATGGCCAGAATAATCCACTTTGGCATAAAGCAAATAGTAAAGTTTTTGAGTCGCAAGAAAACTATCATACAAAAAGCTTTCTTCCTAACTCTTGCAAAGCCAAGGAGGCGTGGTGCGCCAGGTTTTGTTATTAAAGGGATGGTTGGAGTTTTCTATTATTATTCATTACTTCATTCACCATTGAAATTTTTGATTCCACACATAAGGTCTACTTGGTCAAACCTGGTTTCGCCTTGATTCTTGATTCACTGAACAACATATGTTGCCACTAACTTCTACAGTGTAGTCATATGGTGTGTGTTAGTTTTTGTGGCCTGGGGTAGATTAAGTTGGAATGATTGTTTATATCCTTGAAGATTTCTATCACCCCTTTAGGGAAGATGAGACGGAACAGAGTCCTGTTGTGGACATCATGTTTCTAGCGGAACCACCTGTGAGGGTATTCTTAACAACACTTCTTACTCGAAAAGTTATGTGAGCGCATTTATGATCCATGTTTAGTATATTGTGAACTTGGTTGCTTTAAATTTTAGGAATTACTATGGTGAGGATATTGACTCACTGAGTACCAACGAGCTCGAATCTCTCGAAAGGCAGCTTCTTTGTAAGTATAAAGTTTAGTGTGATTATTTGAGGTGTGTTTCGCATAATACTTAAACAGTGCATATGAGTGCTGTTAAAATTGCTTATTTTCTTCAATTTTATTCTAGATTTCAATTTTATAATGGAAGATTTGAGGTGTGTTGCACATGGTTAATGCCTCATAGCATTTAGTTAACAAATATCTTCTATTATATTATTTTACATTAGAGGTATATAGCGCCTCATAGCATTTAGTTATCATATTTACCAATGTGGGGCGTGTTGATACATTAATATGGAATCGTTTTTAGATGTGCTAGAACATATATTTGTTGTAATTTGTCATGCTCAACAGCTCATATGATGAGTTGTGGTAAATTTTTTTAGGATTAACGAAGGCATGCATATCCTGAACAGAATAGTAGCTGATAAGAAAGATGAGGCAGCGAGACTTGAATTGCAATTCTCTTGAGTTCTTCATACAAGGAAATTAAACTCTACAGCTGCTATTTTTAGTTGCTTTATTCAATAATGACTTTATAGCAAAACTATATATCTTACAGTTTAGTTTAGATCACCTTCATTTAAAAAGATATTCACACACATTTTTTTCCTGTTATCTGTATTTTGAGGGTTGTTTGAATGTGTAGATAACTTTTTATTTAGTAATAGTAAATTGTAGATAACTTTTTATTTGGTAATTGTGATCGTGTTAGGCTGTTCAAAGGATACAAATAATTGTTTTCGAGTTATTGTTAGGTTTTTTTACTATACATGTCGTAATGTCTCTGCTTAAATATCTATTTATATATTGAGATATTAGAATTTGATAGAAAAATAAATGGATCTATAGAACTCTTCAAACAGTTATTGGTTTTAACCATCTGACTAATTCTGCTTCCAGAGGAGGAGAAAAAAATGAACGCTACATACATCATTAGTATCGCCAAGAAAATCGGTTCAATATTTTTGCTACCTGAAGACATAATTGAGGTATGAAAGAGTCTCTTTTCACAAATTGGAATCTTTTCATTCTTGAAGCTTACTTAACGTGGGTTATGACGTAATATCTCAGGTAAATTTGAACATCTTTTGCAAGAGGGACAAGGATTCGTTACGCCCCACCTGATCCAACCTTACCTGAACCATGGAAGGGTTCAATTGATGGGAGTACAGGAGCTAAGTACTGTTGGAATTATTGGTACGTTGTGGTTTACTGTCCAAACATACACTTTTGTTAATATACTTTCTAATGCGTTTAGAATATAATAAATCATAATTTTGCTAACTAATTACTGCGACTATAAAAGACATGTATTTAGTTTAGCAATAGAAAAATAAAGGCAGCTTTCAGCATCAAAACTTAGAATACTGGAATGCCCACATAATTTACGAGTTATCACAAACCTAGGCTTTTTGATAGTATGAACACCTCCTTTGAGTAAGCTAATGTTTTAGCTACCTATGCTGCCATTTGACAGGTGTGCGTGATTGCAAGGGTCATGAGATATTCGTTTGGTGAGTAACAACATATATAAACAAGCTCAAATAATAGCCAAATATGTATCTTTATTCTTCAACGATGTCATATTAATTACTATCAATGTTTTAGCATGTTTTCAATTCTTTCTGACTATAAGGACAAAGTATTCCATAGCTTCTCTTATGATACTACAGATTCCATGCTTATCAGTGACAGGGCGACTTTGAAATGGTTCAAGAGATAGAGCCTGTAGGTTCTCATAAAAAGAATCAAATTCGATCATGAAGTTGCATGCAGTAATACGTGGCACTTTCAAGGGCGACATCACTCGAGGGGCTAAAGATCCTCATTAAAAATCATAACAACCACCCCTTAACAGCACAAAAAATATAGTTTATAAATATTTTCTAACCAAAATTAAAGAGACACATGTTATTTTTTTTCCCCACAGCCTGACCTTATTTTTTGTAGCAATATATTTAGGTCCTACATATGCCCATAGGAAACGTTTAACCCGAGCCGCATGACAGCTGACCTTTGCTTTGTTAGGAGCCAACACACTGCTCTATATGTCATTAACCTTGCCATAGATAGGCGCCACTATTCTGTATGGTCAAACTTTATGAATAACACTGGCATAAAAAAATTCTAATTTGTTATGCATAACCTTAGTTCTTTGAATGTTTACTTTGGATAGTTATCAGCCATTATAACATTAAAGTGATATTAGGATGCCATTTATATTCTCGCAATAAACTCTATCGCACAATTGTTTGTTGACTTATGTATGTCCCATTTTATATCTACTTGAAAAATAGTGTTGCTATTTCCTATAGTATATGTTACAACATATATCTGCAAAGCTATTCTGTATATGCAAATATTCACAAAAATACGTGTTGACATAAACCTTCTCCAATTGGTAGTTGTTCAAAATATTCTACAACCTTGAAAAGTAGCAAACGCAGGGGTTGCGAAACACATGCGTACTATTTTATCAATATTTTATTTTATCAACAATAGAAAATTTACACAACCTGTAAAGTTGAAATGTAGCAGTTTCCGTGTATGAAATAAGTATATCAGTAAGGTTATAACAGCTCACGATATGGTGAATAAAGGCGTTCCAGCTCTTCCCTGCTCCAGTTTAGCCCCAACATCTTTACCTTCATTCTCTGCCCAAGATTTCTTTACCTTCATAAGTAGTGTCATCTTATTATATCAGGCATCAGGTCTTAGGTTCTGATTTTTTCCCGCCCAACATTTCTTTAACCTCTTCTTCCTGCCACACATCCTTTCATTTTTACACACATGTATAACTTTCATCCTCCTGAAAAATTATTAGCTACCTGCTCACACTTAAATAAAACTTGTGTATATTGCTAGGAGTAAAGCTTGCTGTAAGTATTTTAACTCAATGTGAGAATCTCTTGTGTAATAATCGGACCGGGCTAACGGCGGAAACTCTATTTTTAGACTAACAACAGAGGCTGCAATAATGAAGATACGCATATCTTGATAAAGAGGCCTCGTTTTGAAAAGTGTCACATTGCAAGGGAAATCTCTACGATTAACGGTTAGTGAGTTACTTAATAAGTGTATGCTTGGTAATTTTTTCAGTTTCATCAAGTGTCTTTCGGTTTCAACAAGTGTCTAATATGATTAAGATCACCAAAAGAATAATTACACAAAGAGTATTACTTTTCAAGAAGTAAATATGTTTTTGCTTTGTGTATTATTTAGAAGACTATTTATATCGCAGTAACCTTTAAGATTTGATTAACTTTGTAGGTATGAATGACCCGTTGCCGAATTAAAGTAAAGTAAAATGATTAACTTTGTAGGTATGTTTCTATTTCGAATTTAACTTTGTTTTAATGACCCGTTGCTTTGATTAACTTTTTGTATATTATTTGTTGTTTGATTAACTTTGTAGGTATGAATATTCTAAAAATAGTTGTTAGTAAAGTAGTTTAGCTGTTTTTTAACTTGATTCATAGTTCCTTAGTCGTTTTACAAGCTTACCTAATAAATTCCAAACAACCATTTCAGTTGCTGAATAGCTGTGTTCACAGCTCAAGATCTAGCTTATTTGAGGATACTTTTAGCTACAAAGTGTTTTTTCCATTTCTTTAGAAGCCACTCTCTATCTGATTTCAGATTTTTACAGCTCTAATGGTTTTAATTTTGCTTTTATTTAACTTCAAAGTTGCTTAGTTCAAGTTGTTTTCAATTAGGGTCAGTTTTGAGTAGTCTGACCCATTGGTTTAACAAGTCCATTAGAAGCTCATGTTAAGCTCAATATAGCTCATTTTCAGTTTGCTGGAATCCTTATAATATGAGTTTCATATGTTTTTGCTTAATTTGGAAGTTAGAGCTTATATGATGGCTTATTTGTGAGCTTAAATCTGTCCTTAGGACTGCTTTAGGCCTGCAGTAAGACAGCAACCCTTTTGCCTTTTTTGTTGCCTTTTTAGCTTATATTGCTTATAGGATTTGCTTAATTAAGTTTAAAGTTAACTTTTAGATCTGCCTTTAAGTGCTTAAGAGCTTCTAAGACAGTAGGATTTGTGTAGTTAACTTATAGGATTTGTGTAGTTCAAATGAGCTTGTGCACTGAAGTGCTTTAATTAGTTTTTACTCAATGTTCTTTAGTTCTTAAAAGTCTATCTCTGCCTATTAACTTGATTTAATTAGGATTGCAACTTCTTAATAGAATAGTTTTAGGAACCTATTCACTCATTTATACTTAGGGTAGCTTATTGAAGCTTATAGTAGATTAGTTTTCTTTAAAAGATTTAGCTTCTTTTGGTTTTTGGCTTATCTCTTATCTGTTAAGTTATCTCAGCTTTTTACACGTCAGCAACTACACAAGTACCTCCATTGCCTCCTGCTGAACAGACATCCGTTACACCTTCTATCCCGGTAACGATCATGTGCTTTTTATTTATGTTTGGACTGACACATTATCTGAAAATCATGCAAATTTTACAATTAGAATAACCTATTGAAAATCATGCAAACCTTATTTATATCATGTTGTACAAGTGCCTCAACTGATATCAGATTAGTTTGACTTACCAACGCTTTTATCACATTTGTTAATATGATTAGTACTTAAATGTATTAACTGGGTTTTGATTTGCCCAGGAAAAAAAAAGGTTTTGATAAACCTAATTGTTTAATTTAAATCTTAATGTTATAAACATCTGAACATATGTCAAGTAATCTGCTCAGCAACATGATAAAACAGACCTCTATGAATATTTCTTGAGTTTTTGTCAAATATGTGTTGATCGTTAACATTAATTTTATAGTTATCAATGTATCCTTTTCTTTATTAATTAATAATGAAGTACTCAAAACACATAGTTTTCGGTTGTGTCAATGTATCTGGCTTCACTTTTCATAGATGCAATCTTTGTGCCACAAACGCTTTCCTTCTGATAGTTACCAACTAAATATTGTGGTTCTAAGGAAGTTATACCACTATATTTTGCAGGTTAAAGGTATTAATTTTTCTCTTTTTTGTCTTATGTACACATATCTTTTAATGCGTATCAAATAAAAGTGATATAAGACATCTGGTGACGATGATCAGGTACATCAAGGCGATGCTACATATGCATATATTCACACAAAAGGAAGTTGTTAAGTCATCACATGTCATGTATAACAATCAAATATGTGTTACAACACCGTTGAGGATGATGGTGGTTATCAGTGAGACCAAGTAGGCACAAAAGTTACCATGAAGGTTCTTAAAGTTTATTTATTTCAGCTTTCGTTTTCTAACCCGTACTTATTTATTGACTAATTGGTGGCAGGGCCACTGTATATGCAAATTGTGCAGCTTATAATAGTTCATCCATTGATAAACCACTGTTGCAGTGACTAATATGATGGTGTATTTAGCATTAACCAAAACTAGGTAGTCAAGTGGTATTGTAACACATATTCAATTAAGTATAAAAAACTATTTTACTCAATGTTACTTCTACTTATATAAGTAATCAGAAATGCTTACATGTATGTCGATTCCATGTATGGTTGTATGGTCACTTGACATATGTCAATATGAGTTAAATTGATGGTCTATACATACATATTCTCATCACAACAAACATCAAACATAACCATAAATCTATTCAAAGATAATTCAAATTCGTCAACATTATCTAAATTTGGTAAAATAACAATTGAAAGCACCCATAGACGGAACTTGAACATTTTTTTTGGGAGGGCCGAATCGGATATTTGTTTGTAACCTTAACTAAATTACCCCTAAAACCTATAATATTTACACTAGGTACCGCAAAGATTTTGGGGGCGGGGCCCTCCCCGGTCTTTATTAAGGTCCGTCCTTGAAAGCACCTATATACAATAACTAAATAAACATAATTAACAAAAAAAAAAAAATAATAATAATAATAAATATTAATAATATTATCAAATGTAAAAGATGTTCATGATTAATATTGTTTATAACAAAATGTTAGAAAGTAGTTAAATTCTTGTAGCCGTTTTATAGATTATGGTAACATCAATGATAGTTCTTAACCGTTTAATTTAACTTTTAATAACTTTTTAGTATATAATTGTTCTTTTAAATCCTAAAAATAAAAACCACAAATTAAAGTACTTACCTGCTTTTAGTCATTTAATGGATTATGGTAACATCAATTATAGATCTTAACCGTTTCATTTAACTTTTAATAACTTTTTAGTATATATTTGTTCTACTAAATCCTAAAAAAAAATCACAAGTCATACCCGTCCATCGGACGGGTTTTGACACTAGTATATATATATATATATATATATATATATATATATATATATATATATATATATATATATATATATATTCATAACAATTCTCGCCTTCATGTTTTACCTTATGTAGCTTGTAACACCCTAGGCAAATCCCACATCGGCTGTGGCCTGGAGAGATGTTGGGCTCATAAGATAACATTCACCTTAAATGACACAACACGTTTTGTGGTCTACTGCCGGTGGAGTTCTTAGGAACTGGCAGTTAAGCGTGCTCATTTGAGAGTAGTACTGGCTTGGGGGACCTGCCGGGAAGTCTTCACATGAGGCCACAAAAACAAAGCCGTGAGCCTACGGGCAAAGCGGACAATATTGTGGTCTGAGTAGGCGGGATGTTACAAGTGGTATCAGAGCCACTCCTGAGCCTTTCGGGATGGTGGGTCAAACCTCATCTAGGACGATGAGTCCCTAAGGGGGGGGGGGGGGGTTGTAGAATCCTAGGCAAATCCCACATCGGCTGTGGCCTGGAGAGATGCTGGCCTCATAAGATAACATTCGCCTTAAATGACACAACGCGTTTTGTGGTCTACTGCGGGTGGAGTTCTTAGGAACTGGCAGTTAAGCGTGCTCATGTGAGAGTAGTACTGGATTGGGTGACCTACCGGGAAGTCTTCAAATGACCCCACAAAAGCAAAGCCGTGAGCCGTGGGCAAGCGGACAATATTGTGATGCAGTAGGCGGGATGTTACAAGTGGTATGAGCCACCCGAGCCTTCGGGATGGTGGGTCAAACCTCATCGAGGGGGTGAGTCCCTAAGGGGGGTGATTATAACACCCTAGGCAAATCCTACATCGGCTGTGGCCTGGAGAGATGCTGGGCTCATAAGATAACATTCGCCTTACAATGACACAACGCGTTTTGTGGTCTACTACGGGCGGAGTTCTTAGGAACTGGCAGTTAAGCATGCTCATGTGAGAGTAGTACTGGCTTGGGTGACCTCCCGGGAAGTCTTCAAATGAGGCCACAAAAACAAAGCCGTGAGCCTACGGGCAAAGCGGACAATATTGTGGTCTGAGTAGGCGGGATGTTACAAATTATTGATCAACAAAATTAACCTAAAAAAACATAAGATTTATACCAACGAACGTACATTTTAAGTGGACCATTGAATCGATTGGTGGCGATTTATTCCAGCACGATGCCTGTGTACTCAAGTGGCCACATCATGAATCAAACATAAAAATCGTATAAATGCAAATCAAACACAATTATTTTAAAAGAGATGTTAATCCATATCATAATTTTTAAAAAATAAAAAAAAAAATACCAGATAATCGAAAAAAGCTCCACAAAATACCTACACCCTCTTATAATCAATCTCATCGTCAATCTCGGTATTATAAACTACCAAAAACAACAAACCACAAATCAACATCAAATTCATCAACATTTGAAATGGAAACATTGGAAGTGGGTTATTGAAATTTCTTTTTTACCTGTGATTGCCATCACCATATTGAAGAATACCAACTCCATAGCTTTGTTCAAAGTGGGTTAAATGATTGACTGTTTTTGTTTTCAAGAATTATATGATCATTCATATAGCAAATTAATCGTGAATTGTTGCCATGATTTCCTGGTGTGATTTGAGTTTGAAGTGGTTGGATTAATTGTGATTGTGTGAAAAGGCGTGAAATATGGGATAATTAAATGAGCGATTCATAAAAACGGGAGAAATCATAGGGAGAATAGTTATGTTTTTTCTCTATGGAAGTGATTGAATTTCAAAATTGTCGTGTTTAGCTGATGCCATGTATAGAATGAATAATTATTCAACGATGTCATTATTGTTTTTAAATGTCTATCACAAAAACCAATCTAGTCCAGTGGTTGAAGTTGTTGCTTGTGGATGTAGAGACCAAGGTTCGAAACTCTCCATGGCAGTCTTTTTTACATTATATTCTGGATATTTCATGTATTGTGAATGCCATGTCATCATTGATGTGCTTAGGTGGCATTGAGGTGGCATTAAATTGTACACATGGCATTGAGGTGGCATTAAATTGTACACATGGCATTGAGGTGACATTTCCATGTCATTGTACATGCCTCAAAGCATCAAGTACAACTCGTACTTAGGCTCATATATAAGTAAAGATTTTTGTTAATAAACGATTATTTGAGACGCATTAAGTGTTTGGTGGCATGTATCACCTAGTTTGGTGGTGTACAAATTATTGTCACCTTAATCATGTGATGTTGCTACGATTGGTTTGTTGATTTTATGGCTTTAAATTTGACGGGCTTTTTCCGATGAGAAATACGTTCATATAAAGTGTCAAATGTATGTATGTGATGACATACCTTTCGAGCAAGTTGAAGGATACCCCTTTGAACTTGATTGAAGCTTTCAGTACGAAGGTCTAAGTCAACCTCTTAAAATCTTTATTGGCGTCAAATCATTCACATAAGCAATGGTTACTAGTTGGGAATTCTTCAGTCGAAGCCTTAAGCCCTTCGGGATATGGCCTTCGATGAGATCAGAACAGAGGATACTTTTGACTCGGTCAAACCCACTTTCCCCTCTCTTCCCTGGCTTCCCCGCCAAGGTTGAGATCGTGGGTCACTAAGCCCTAGCGATTACCTAAAATCATGGGACGCCCTCATGATCTTCAATATTTGTGCAAGAGCTCCCCAAGGCCTATTTTCTCCCCTATAAATAGATTGGACGGGTTATTGATGATGGTATGCTCACTTAACACTCTCATTTTCCCTTAAACTCATCTACTTACCATATCACATAATCATTCGCACGCCGGAGGTGGTTCACAGGGTCCAAACCCTGCGCAATCACTTAACGTAGTGTCTTTGTATTTCTTATTTCAGGTTACTAACAAGCTTGGCCTAATCATACATGATACGCGTACAACGCGCGTTCGGGGTCAAAGGAACTTCCTTTTCGTCGAGCAAGTTTTTCAACACCCTAGGCAGTGAACCTAATCGTTGTAGTGTAGTATTAGGGTAAGCCTCGAGAATTGATATCGTTCTCTAGGGGAATAGGAATGCTAGTGAGAAATTACTACGTTAAGGTTGGGGTTGAGGAAGATTATTTTTTATCTTTTTATATTTTTTTAGAAAATTGAAAGGTACGAATCTCGGGGTATTGGATTTGGGGGTGGTATTTCTACCGATTACTCTACTATTATCTATTCTAATTAACTAAGCTAATGTGAGTGTATTCTATGTCTATTGTTGTGTGCTCTTATGATGATTAAAAATGTGTTTACTTAGATGTTATTACTCCCTAGTTATCTCCTATTGATGGTTGAATTGTCACGTCCTTATTCTTAACACGTTGTGTTTTCTAAGGTCGTAGGGTATGCGTTTATCCCTAACTCTTTGAAGCTACCTATGGTTAATGACTACGAAATCTCTAGGATTCATAAACTTAACACTAAGGTTATCTTTGGATATTTAGCCTACAATTCCACTAGTAACTATAAGCTAAGGTTCAACAAAGACTAATCAAACATTAATAACACAACGGATGACCTATCGCAATACTAGGTCAATTACAATTAAGATAAGAGACAACCAATCAATATTCAATACCTAGGTTTCATATATCTAAGCAAACATACAAGTAAATTAGCCGAACATGGAGAACATGCAAGCATACACACAAACAAATGAAGACATGATTAAATTAATGAAGTAAAACACTTATCTTGTTGTAACATAGGGTATGGAACCCTAAGATACTGCCCAAGACAGCCTTGGTTCGGTTTAGGTTTTTACTCCACAAAACTACCTCTCTAAAAACTGAAAAATTTGGATTCTATATATAGTGTTACAATATGCGACGGCGTCACTCTTTAATTGTGACGCCGTCGGGTCGCCGCCATTAGGGTTTCGTCTTGGCCACGTCAATTCTGTGACGGCGTTACCTTATGCTTGTGACGCCGTCGGCTTCAACCTCTGACGCCGTCGGGATCCAAATCTAGGCCGTTTGAGTTGTGACGCCCTACTCTTTTAAACCTGATGCCGTCACTCGTAAATTAGCAATTTGCTCTCTGAGTCGTCTCAAGATGTGTCGTGACGGTGTCGCAATTAAGCTGTGACGCCGTCCCCTTCAATTCCAGCAGCTTGAGTGTCTCGATTCTTGACTTTGGCCATTTTCTTCGTATATTCACGCCTTTTCGTCCGAATAAGTGTCATTCCAGCAATTTGCCTTCAAGAGACCTAAAAAGTGAAAAGGAACGAAATTAAGTAGTAACGGATACAAAAGTGATCAATTAAGGGCTTAAATGACCCCTCAAAAGTGTACCTTTTAAATCCTTATCAAATATCCCTACACCTTGTATTTGCTTGTCCTCAAGCAAATGTGCTTTTAGCCAATTAATTTATAAGTTAGGGGTCATGAAGCATTAGTTTAGAACGATTCACAACACATATAAGCCCCTCAAAAGTCATAACAAGCACGAAATTTACATACTAGCGCCTCACAAGTGGTGTTTGGATACTCTCATCTCTCGGGTGTATATGAAATATATCAATTTGGAAATGGAAGATAAACACTCGTTAACCGGTCCTAGTACATAGATTACCATAGGCTTGAGACTAGATCAAACCTACATCGCTTTGGCGTAAGCACCTAGGAAAAACTATCCAAGAGGTCTTTTAAAGGGTTGTAATGTTAGGCTTACGGTAGGGAAACAAAGGGTTTGGTGGGATAGGCGATTTAGTGGTGGCAAGTCAAAAATCTTTATGTACAAGTATGAGAGGAATGGCGTTGCTAAGCCAAGACTCGACACTCTAAACTCTTGGTAAATTGAAACAAACAAACATAAATTTAAAGATAGATGTAGGATGGTAGCCCGTATGTTTTTTTCATTCTTTTTTTTAACACTCTTTTTTTTTTCCTTTTCTCTTTTTTTTTCGATTTTTTTTTCATACACTTTTACTCTACCATCCTCTACGATAACATCAAAATAATAGGGATTTATAGGCACATCCCTACACTTGAGTTTTTATTACTCTAACACTAAATTGACTCGAATTGAAAAGATCAAAACACTTGGAGTACATTATTACGCAAATAAAGGGAATTTGAATTTAACGTTCCCTTCCTGTCATTTCATAAAATTTAACTTTTCCCATGAGTCCCAATCGTCCCAAAACTGTGTACAAAGGATATGACTCGACTTAGCAACTTATGCAAGCAACTAGATAATTGAACTAAGGGTTTAGTATGATAACAATAATGCATTAAAAGTGAGTGCATACAAGGTAGGCTAAGGCGATTTGGGTGTACATTTGGGGGTGGATTGTAAACAATGCTCTTCCTTGATATTCCGAAAAACTGAAACATCACGAGAACCGCGAAAAGGATAGGCTCTGAGGGGTTAACTAGGGGTATCGTATACTAAAGATGAGTACAACGCAAGGGTGTGGGGGAATTACTCAACCGATGTGGAAGAAGTAATTATAATACGGGTATCAAACAAGGGTTATCCTAATGCCTCTTATCATTTAGTTATTCCTAACTGCACAAGTGTAGTCTTACTAGCGATCTCGGAATGCATCACAAAACAAGTTCTAGAATCTATTATACTATCGGTACACACTCGAAGCATTAAAGTGGAATGCTTTAATTCCTACAAATCTAAGGGCGATCCTCACATTTTGGGTTGAATTTAAGTGGTAAAGGGTTTTTGTGCTAGTCATATAACTTCCTATCCATGAGACACTTAATTAAGACTAATGGCCCACTCCTACATGTCATGAAAATTTTTAAATTTGGTGCCAAAATTACCCTAACCGATATTTCTCATGGTTTATTACACAAATGAAATTGGACAAGGCAAATAGTCAAGGATAAGCATAGTTTCAAAGTTCCCGTTTTATTTTCCCTCGCTACACTTAAACTGAACATTGTCCCCAATGTTCCCCGAAAGTATCAAAGTTATGATAATGGAAGGTAATTAAAACAAAAGAAACTAATACTCCCCTGATTAGCTCGGTAGGATCCATATGAAGTAGTGGTTAAATTTTCTTCCAAGAAGAGTGTTTGCGTGAAAAAGCTAATTCCAATCTTATGTATCTGCTTATTGATAAATTAAACCTGCACACTTGAAGAAAACAAACGAAACTTTCGCGTAAAATCGGCGGTAACAATATATATATATATATATATATATATATATATATATATATATATATATATATATATATATATATATATATATATATATATATATATATATATATATATATTCTACTAAACTAGGATATAATGCTTGTGGAATGGATATTTGATTTCTGGAAAATTAAGACCGGAAAATTCAAAAATTTATAAGTAGCTCGAGAAACGAGAAAAAGTAGTAGCGGTTTCTACTCCTCGATGCCGTCAGTTGCGACCTGACGCCGTCAGGTTATCCTGACAGAAACTGGTCTCGATTTTCGGAAAAATTCGGAAAATTTTTATCGTTAGAATCTGGAAAAATTCATGCAAAACATCCATTATGACTCGATACAAGCATTTGACTCGAACAAACACACATGTATATCTTTTAAATAATCGTTATTCTCATGTTCACGTTCTTTTTGAAAACGTGTGTAATCCTCCCTACACTTATCCCTTATGTAAAATACCTTTATATGTAATTAAGACGAGGTTAAAGACAAAATAAAGCATTTTTACAAATTTAAACATGAGAATAAACAATCAATAAAAGATATACGACACAAACAAGCAAACAATTAAGCATGGGTTGCCTCCCAAGAAGCGCTTTTCTTTATTTATGAGTCTTGTAGCTAGACTCAAAGTCGTGCCCCTACGTTACTTCATTACCGTCACCTTCTTCCTCATGACGGTCTCTATTGGGGTTTTCCATGTTATACTAATGCCCTATTATGCATCTTTCTAAGAAGTCATCTTCTCCCCAATCCGTTCTATATTCCGGTCCTAGTCTCAAGCAATCCTTATAGAACCCGAAAATCTTATTCATCACATAATCAACTCCCTTTTCCTTATCTTCCTCATTCCTATAGTAGACCGATAGCTTAAGTTCTTTTTCATCATTGGATAGTGATGAAAATTTCTCAATCTTAAAGGGCATTTGGTAGGCTACATCATCGGTCTCATCCTTGAATCTCACTATTCCTAACGACGGATCATAAGTCATCCCGGTGTTTTCTATAAAAGGCCTTCCTAGAATAACGTGGGACAAGCTAGGATCTATGGCCGTAGTAATATCATCCACAACTATGAAGTCCGTAGGAAAAGTGAAACTTCCTATATAGACGGGCAATCCCTTAACTCTACCAAGAAAATTGCAACTAACCCTAGGATTATCGGGGTCTTGCCTAGTTGGGATAGGCTTCTTCATTACCCAATTATTGTAAGTGCTAGTCATGATATTTATCGGGGATTTGCGATCAATGTAGGCTTTTGCCACAAAAGGTGTCCTATGCAACATGGTATGTTAAGATTCCAAGGGTTCCCAAACTTGATCCTAGGGCTTTTCCTAACATACATGTGACAGAGGTCTCGTACTAAGTGTGGATGGTGAGAGAGTTCTTCTTCTGTAGGAAACTTATTGAAATAGTCATTGCCTACTTCATCTAATTCCTCGGTTGTTTCATCCCTAGGAGTTTCACTAACCTCAAGTACCGTCTCATGGTTCGTTTCGTCATTTATTCTATTAGGTTTCACTAAGGCGATGGTATTGACGAATTGAACGTGCTTAGTTAACTTACTTGGGTCCTTAATCTCTACACCGGAGGCTTCAGGAGTTGAGATATCATTAACCTTCCTATCACTATTGGTCATGGCTTTCAAGAGGTTATCTATCTTCCTATCCATCTCTGCTTGTTGTTGGTTAAAACGGTCCGAGAGCTTAGCTATTTGAGCTTCTTGGGATGTGACTAGGTGTTGCAACATCCCTTCTATGTTTTGTTGGTTAGGGCCGTAAGATGGGGGCCATGAGAAATCATTAGATTTGAATTCTTTGGTTTGTCCCCAATAAAAGTCGGGCTTGCCCTTCCATGCTTCTCGGGCGTCATTAAAAGTCCTAGGTCCGGGTGTTGTAGGAAATCTTCCTCTCGCTCCATTGGTACGCGAGGATGCGTAGTCAACGGAAGCTTGTTCGGGGAGTCTTGTGCAAGTGCGAGTGTTATGAGGACCACTACATGGTTTACACAAGGAAGAAACTTTGTTCACTTGGCGTGAAGACTTAGGATTTTCGTAGGAGCTCATTAGGAATTTAACTTGATCTTCAAGCTCGAGTATCCTACGGTCGGAAGATTGTGAGTCAATGGGAGGCAAGGAGATTGCCTTTACGGTTTTGGGCAACTCACAGGGGTCATTCCAACTTTCATTGTCATAGAGAGCAAGGTCCTCTATTATACCCCATGATTCTTCCGCAGTGAGATCACTAAGTTTTCCACCGGTCTCTTGGTCAATGGATCGCTTAGTAGGGAAGTTGACATGATCATAGAAGAGTTGGACTTGAAGCCAAAGATCAATGCCTTGATGAGGGACTCTATGGAGTAAGTCCTTGAATCGAGTCCATGCTTCGTAGAGAGATTCACCTTGACGTTGTTGGAACATCAAGATTTCATTCCTAAGCTTAGTAGTTCTCCAAGGTGAGAAAAATTGAGCAAGGAAACGAGAGGTGAGATCATCCCAACTTGAGATGGAGCCGGCGGGAAGTCGCTCAAGCCAATTACTAGCTTGGTCCCGTAGAGAGAATTGGAAGAGACGCAAACGCGTGGTCTCCCGAGTATTAGCATCAAGGTCGATGGAATCGACAATTTTAAGGAAATCCTTAAGATGCTAATTAGGATCTTCGGAACGAAGTCCATGGAATGGACATCCGTTTTGCACCAACCGGATAGTGTCGGATCGAAGGGCCGTAGTTTGGGCTTGGTCGGGAAGCTCAATGGTGTTTCTATAGCCTAGGTGGCTTGGTCTTGAGTATTCACCAAGAGTACGGCCTCTTGGCGGGTCATTTGGTGGTGGGTTGATGAGTGGTGGTTGATTATCACCTTCCATGATGAAAAGTGATGGGGTTACTAACAAAGGTCACAAAGAAGGGGGATAGACTACAAGGAAGCTAAAAATGGAAAAAAGCTTACTTGATAGGAATCAAGCAAGGAAACCTAAACGAGGTGGAAATCTAACTAGCTATTCTATTCCCCGGCGGCGGCGCCAAAAACTTGATACGCGTACAACGCTCGTTCGGGGTCAAAGGAACTTCCTTTTCGTCGAGCAAGTTTTTCAACACCCTAGGCAGTGGACTTAATCGTTGTAGTGTAGTATTAGGGTAAGCCTCGGGAATTGATATCGTTCTCTAAGGGAATAGGAATGTTAGTGAGAAATTACTACACTAAGGTTGGGGTTGAGGAAAATTATTTTTTATCTTTTTATAATTTTTTAGAAAATTGGAAGGTACGAATCTCGGGGTATTGGATTTGGGGGGTGGTATTTCTACCGATTACTCTACTATTATCTATTCTAATTAACTAAGCTAAGGTGAGTGTAGTCTATGTGTATTGTTGTGTGCTCTTATGATGATTAAAAATGTGTTTACTTAGATGTTATTAATCCCTAGTTATCTCCTATTGATGGTTGAATTGTCACGTCCTTATTCTTAACGCGTTGTGTTTTCTAAGGTCGTAGGGTATGCGTTTATCCCTAACTCTTTGAAGCTACCTAAGGTTAATGACTACGAAATCTCTAGGATTCATAAACTTAACACTAAGGTTATCTTTGGATATTTAGCCTACAATTCCACTAGTAACTATAAGCTAAGGTTCAACAAAGACTAATCAAGCATTAATAACACAACGGATGACCTATCGCAATACTAGGTCAATCACAATTAAGATAAGAGACAACCAATCAATATTCAATACCTAGGTTTCATATATCTAAGCAAACACACAAGTAAATTAGCCGGACATGGAGAACATGCAAGCATACATACAAACAATTGAAGACATGATTGAATTATTGAAGTAAAACACTTATCTTGTTGTAAGATAGGGTATGGAACCCTAAGATACTGCCCAAGACAGCCTTGGTTCGGTTTAGGTTTTTACTCCACAAAACTACCTCTCTAAAAACTGAAAAATTCGGATTCTTAATATAGTGTTACAATATGCGATGGCGTTACTTTTTAATTGTGACGCCGTCGGGTCACCGCCATTAGGGTTTTGTCTTGGCCACGTCAACTCTGTGACGGCGTCATTTTATGCTTGTAACGCCGTCGGCTTCAACCTCTGATGCCGTCGGGATCCAAATCTAGGCCTTCTGAGTTGTGACGCCCTACTCTTTTAAACCTGATGCCGTCACTTGTAAATTAGAAATTTTCTCTCTGAGTCGTCTCAAATTGTGTCGTGACGGCGTCGCAATTAAGCCGTGACGCCGTCCCCTTCAATTCCAGCAGCTTGAGTGTCTCGATTCTTGACTTTGGCCATTTTCTTCGTATATTCGCCCCTTTTCGTCCGAATAAGTGTCATTCCAGCAATTTTCCTTCAAGAGACCTAAAAAGTAAAAAGGAACGAAATTAAGTAGTAACGGATACAAAAGTGATCAATTAAGGGCTTAAATGACCCCTCAAAAGTGTACCTTTTAAATCCTGATCAATACATCCCTTTATCCTTCGATCACCATCGCAATGCCTGGTAGTGCAAGTTATTGTACAATCATTATGCAAGATACATTTATATTCATACCTGGAGTGTTTTGAAGCAACTAGTAACTCACGTTTAGCATTTTAAAAATACAAAGCTTGTTTATAAAGTAGTGGGTATCGTTTTAGATTTTGTGTAAATGCTAGTTTTACAAATACTACTTAAAAAAGCCTTAAAATATACACATTATTGCTTTCTGTTATTGCTTCTTGAATCCTGGATCCTGGTATTGCCTTGTCTTACCACTAGTTTTGTCAGTCACGTCTTTTATGTTCATTGGCGTTATACAATACTTATAATCTTGAGTTCCTTCAATTATGGATTTTCACAACTTTCTTAAAGGACATATTCACTCGTCAATCCATCACTATGTTTGGTTGTAATCGAGCGATGTATCATTTTTTTTAACAGAGATAATATTTCACTCCTCACAAATGGAGGTAATTTGAACACAACAAGTTACATCGAACATAATGCGAAAAATCGAAACCGACTTGCCAAACAAAATATACAAGGTAACAAGTTAAGCCAAAACAAGACATACACCATAATAGTTGTGACAGACTACAGCAACACTGTTAATACAAATAAGCCGTAAAAACGTTTATTTATATTTTACGATCTTCTAATGTTTTGTCGATAACAAACGTAAAATCATTTTAACGAAACAAATAAAATACGTAAATGGTTTGAGCCAATAGTTTACTAACACATTTACGTTCTCACATAAAACACTAAACAAGTAATAGTGATTTTATGATTTAGTAATACATATGTACAACAACTAGTGTTTACATATTTGGTAGATATATACATAATTAGTATGTATTATAATGGGTAGAAGTTTAACTGTTTAAGTATTTGAGCCATTGACCAAATACATTGAATGTAGTTGGGTATAACCCAAAGTCCATGACCCATACCCATATGGCATAACCCATAACCCATTGCATGACATCATGCATAAGTCATATATGGATATTATCCGTGACCCATGGTTTTAACCCATGACCTATGGACTAGATGCATTGCATCTTGTAGATACATTCTATCTACTTGGATACCCATGGTCTAAAGTCTAGGACCCATGACCCATAACCCATGACCCATGACCCAAAACCCATGGGCAAATAGGAGCGTCACACGGATCCCAGGATTACACTGGACGGATCCCTCAAGTGAAGGATCCGTGGAACAGTAGCACTTTTTCCTCTATAAATAGTGAGCCATTTCTTCATTGTTATTTACCCCTTTCACATATATTTTCTATTTGAGTTATAAACTCTCTAACCTCAGATCCAAGTGATCTATGTATGTAGTTTTGTTTTTGTGTGATTCTCTAGGTTCCTCTTAAAGGCGAGATCACCACCTTTTGAAGTCGAGCAAGCTCAAGTCCATGAGTTGTCATGCTTCATCATCATCAAGACTACTGAGGTTCTCTTGTTGATAGTTCTCTTCTTTCTCATTAGAAATGTAATGTTGAAGACATAAGTGAAAGATGTCTAACGGGTCAAGACGAAGACATTAGTGAAAGGTGTCGAACGTCCATATTGAAAGAACTTGTGAAGGGTGCTTAGAAGTCAAGGCTAAAGACATTAGTGAAGGATGTCTAGAAGTCAAGTGACAAGGGATTAGTGAAGGGTGCCCAGAGGTCGAGTCAAAGGCATTAGTGAAAGGTGCCTAAGGTGTACATTCGATATGGTGTGTTCGATGTACAAGATAGATTTGTATTGGGTCAAAGGATATTGATATCCTTGTTGATGTTGTCATAAGGAGTGAAGCTACTTAGAGATAGGATTTGTGTAGTGTTGGGTAGTAGTTCCTCCATTGTAATGGAACTCGGTATCTAGCCTAATACCGGATAAAGGGTAGGCGACGTTGTGATAGGTTTGGTTCTACCTCGTGGAAGAACCCGGTATCTAGCCTTGTACTGGATAAAGAGTAGGCAACGTTGTGAAGGCTTCTCCGCAATAAGGAGTTGGTGTCGTGTAGTGTTTACGAACTCTCGATTAGGTGAATCGAGGAGTGGAGTAGGGCAAGGAAGGTGTCCTTGTAGCCGAACCACTATAAATACTCGTGTTGTGGTTTTGTGCTTCTTACTCCTTATTCTTTTATTACATATTTATATATGCTTGTCTATCAACATCCAACACACATGTTTTAAATAGATTGACATAGGTCGATCTAAATAGTTTAAAACCAAGTTTTAATCGGTAAAACTATTCAACCCCCCTTCTAGTTTTCCACAATTGGTATCTGAGCTTCGTTACCAAGTTTCTTAGAGTATGTTGTACTTTAAAAACTTGATACGATCCATGTTTAATTGAAAACTATAAAGAAGGTCTTTTACAAAAACAAACACCATGTTTTTAAAGCACTTTTATAAGATGCTGATTAGATGACAACACACACACACACACACATATATATATATATATATATATATATATATATATATATATATATATATATATATATATATATATATATATATATATATATATATATATATATATATATATATATATATATATATATATATATATATATATATATTGCACTAACCTTCCTTGTCATTTTGCTTAGTTAAAGCTCATAATTATCAAGCCATAGGAATTTCTTGGTAACAAGATTACTTTCCCTAAGAAGGTATCTTAAACACGTAGGAACTGTAGTTGTCTACCGACATTTTTTTTGTCATTAGTAAAGACACTCTTAAGTGCATTAGAGGTATGATTTCCTACTTATCTCTAAATAACATCAGTCTAAATAATAAGTATGCTTTCATAGGAATTTATATGATTATCTTGTCACATACTCATATATTACATGTAGCTTCGTTAGAAAACTTTTCTTGCATACGTGTTACTCTTTCATCTAAAGTCTAGGTTTATAAAATTTGTTTCTTATTTCATTTAATCCAAAAATCATATCTTTCTAATAATAAAACAAAACACAAATCTCAAAAATTCCTCCTTCCCCATAAATATCCCCTCCGACGTCCACTCTACCAAACCCTCATTTTTCAAATCTTCCACTTTCAAAAATTACCTCTCATTCAAAACTTCATCTTCTTTCTCATCTCATCTCATCTCATCTCAAACCGAAACCAAGAAAGATCTTCATCATCATGCTTTACATCGCCTTCGTACTCATCGTCTTGACACTCATTGCTCTCATGTTTCCCATGATTAAGTTTTCTTATGGAGACATGTACTTTGTGTTGTTAATCTACATTGGTGTTATATACCCAATCCTTTGTATCGTTCTTAGCATTGAAATGAAATTTTACTAATGTTATAGTTTATCTAGTTTATTTTTCATAATGTGTTTGTCATTTCTCTTACTTTATATCTTTCGTATTTTGTGGTCTTGAGACACGTTAGAAACCGACAATGCATGCTAAAAGTAAATATTGGCTAAAATACATATGTTGGTATAAAACTATAAGATGCAAAAACCTATATTTTTGTCAAAACCCTCTTTCTGTCACTACAGATCCATGGATCCCTGTAGTTCTACTAGCCGGATCCCTCTTGGAAGGGAACCATCCTTCTGGAAAATAGTTTCTCATGCAATATAAAAACCGTTTTCTTCCTAAAAGAAATATTCCACTGGAATGTTGAACACTAAGTGAGTTAATTATCATTGTTAATGGATATCTAGTAAAAACGTTAGATGGTCATCTTTTTGTTTTAAATACGACTCATCTTACTCCTTTTACGTCCATAGGTCACGTCATGTCTCATAAGTATGAGTTCGACTTTTCACTCACTTATGTCTACATCCCTAACATCTCTCTTGAGCCCACCACACCTGGCAATCATATCCATGGATTCAATAATCTCGAAACTCGTCACTTCCATGAAGGACGTATTGTCGACACTCCTCTACAATACGAAGAAGGTATCAATACATCTTTCCGAACCATAGGACTAGAATGCCTTCTCGGAATCAATGAGAAAATTTGTCCAAGGTTTGTATTGGAATTCTTCCGTCAAGTTGAACTCGTTTGTAACGAGGATCGATCTCTATATCTTTGGTTTTGGATCAAAAACCAAAAGTTTGTTTTAACCCTTGAGCAATATGCTCACATTCTCCGAATTCCAAATCATGGACAATGTGCCTTCACTGAAGATTGGTCTCTTGATTCTCTCTTCAACTATCGTGAAGAAAATAGTCCTTATTGTTCACACATATCTTCCCCTCAAGACTTGACTCGCATGTTATTCAAACCTCGACCCTATTACTCTGATCCAAACATTATCTATACACGGGACCTCCGAGATGAGTACAAGCCTCTCGCACTCATCCTACGTGAAAATGTTTGGAGTCTTAGGGGAAATCAAGAAATCCTTCCTGCTTGTTGTGCTCACATAATGTATTGTTTGCTAACACAACAACCATACAATCTCGCCTATTTCTTTGCAAGGCAAATTGTAAACCTTCAAGGGTCCAAGAACAAACTAATCCCTTATGGAATGTTCTTGACACGCCTTTATCCTCACATCATGTACTTCCACCCTCAATTTCAAAGTCCTTTGTACGTACTTGTGAATAAAATGATGGAACCTCTAAACACATCCCTAATGAAGACTTTCTTTATCCCTGGATCAGCAACTACTCATCAACCGTTTGATGATCCATCTTGTTAATACAAATAAACCGTAAAAACGTTTATTAATATTTAGCGATCTCTTTGTGTTTTGTTGATAACAAATATAATGTTATCATAAGTAAAATTATAAAGATACATGTTATTTTTGTAAAGCATTTACATATAGTCATTTAATACAAATTATTGTAATAAATTATTTTTTGCAATAGTTTATTAGGATGGGTAAAAATCACAACCCATGGAGCATATCCATAACCCATGGTATTGCCCCATACCCATTTGACTAGATGCATTGCATCTATTAGATACATTGTATCTAATGAAATACCCATGGACCAAGCCATAACCCATGACCCATGACCCATAACCAAAAAACCCATGGGCAAAGAGGAGCGTCCTACGGATCCCTAGCTTTACACTAGACGGATCCCTTAAGGGAGGGATCCGTTGGATCCGTGGAACAGTGGCAAGATTTTGCCTATAAATAGAGAGCAATTTCTTCATTTCTCTTCACCCCTCTTCTTTCTAAATCTCTCATATACTCTTACTCTCTTCTAATAAAAGATCACTTGATCTAGAGAGTTGTTCTTCTTTCTTCTATTGTGATTCTCATATAGGTCCTTCTCTAGCTGAGATCGAGCTCACTACAAGTCATCCAAGCAAGGGGTCCTTGATTGATTTGTTCCTTCACAAGATTTCTGTAGCAAAGATCTTGTACTTGATATTTCACATAGTTGTTGTGTAATAGTCGTGTTGGTTTGGTCCTCCGTGTTACGGACTCGGTATTTAGCTTTGTACGAAAAAGGTGTTAGCAACGTTGTGTAGGCTTCGCCGCCAAGTTGAAGGAGTTTGTTGACATAGTGCTTGAACTCTCGAGTAGGTGACTCGGGGAGTGGAGTAGGGCAAGGAAGGTGTCCTTGTAGCTGAACCACTATAAATCGGTTGTGTCATTTCTTTCCCTTGCTTTACTTTATTTACTTTCATTACTCTTAGATCTATACTTTATCTTCATCCATACGATTTCACATAACATCAAATCTAAAGTTTTTAGAAACTAACTTAAAATCGGCAAAACTATTCAACCCCCTTCTAGTTTTCCACAATTGGCATCAAGAGCTACGTTTATAAAAGTTTTAAAGTAAACCGTATTTTAAAAACTTTTCGATCACTATGGGTTCCGAAAACTACAAGGAAGGGCAATCTATGCAACGACCACCACTACTTGAAACTAATGGTTTTATATATTGGAAAAATATATTCGAAACGTATGTGAAGTCTAAAGATATTGATCTTTGGTACATCATTGTTGAAGGCGATTTTGAAGCCACCTCAAAAGATGAAAATGGAGTTTTAATTAACATACCTCATGATAAACTCTCCGATGAAATTAAGAAAAAGCTTTCCAAAAATAGTGAAGCTTAAATGGTTTTGTATAATGCTTTACCCAAAAAGGAATTCGAAAGAATCTCCATGCTCAAAACCTCTAAAGAAATTTGGAACTCTTTAGTTGTAACTCATCAAGGTAATCAACAAGTGAAAAACAATGAAATAGATATATATGTTCAACAATATGAACAATTTTCAATATCGGATGAGGAAACTATAGATCATTATTTTGCTAACTTTAATATTATAATTACATCTTTACAAGCACTTGATGAATCTTTTTCTAGCCGTAACCATGTTAGGAGATATCTAAGGGCATTTCCATCCAAGTGGAGATCTAAGGTGACGGCAATCGAAGAGTCAAAAGATTTGACGATCCTCACCCTTGATGAACTCATAGGCAATTTAAAGGTCTATGAGCTTGTCCTTGCTAAAGATTCCGAAGCCTCAAAGGTGAAAGAGAAGTATAAATCTCTTGCCCTCAAAGCTAAGAAGACCTCAAGTGATGAAGAGAACTCCTCTTCGGATACTGATGATGAGGAGTATGCCATGGCGGTAAGGGACTTTAAAAAGTTCTTTAGAAGGAATGAAATATACGTCAAATAACCGTATGACGACAAGAAAGGATTCCGGAAAAGCAAAGAGGACGAGAAGCCTAGGGATGATCGTGCTTGCTTTAAATGTAGGGACCCAAACCACTTTAATAGTAAATGTCCCAAACGCGATGATCAAAAGGCATTCGTGAGCGGCTCGTGGGAAATGAGCGAGGAGGAGGACGAAGAAATTTGTCTCATGGCAAATGACGAGGTGTGCTTAAAGGTCGACCTAGATCCGGATGAATGGGTCAAGGATAGCGGGTGCACGAGGCACATGACCAGCAATAAAGATCTATTCTCTACATATGAATCCTTCAATGGAGGAAATGTGGTGTTTGGAAATAGCAAAATCAAAATCATCGGTAAAGGTACGATTTCTAACAAATCTCTAACCATTAACGATGTGTGTCACGTAGAAAACCTAAACTTTAACCTCTTAAGTATAGGACAAATATGTGATAAAAAGTGTAATGTACTTTTTACCGAAACCGGTAGTAAGATATTAAAAAACGGCATCACCATAGGTAAGAGGAATTAGGAAACATGGAGTCTACGTCATTAATATTGGTAATGAACCTAAAGACAAACTTTGTCTTACCTCTATGGATGATACTTCGACCTTATGGCATCGAAGATTGGGTCATGCCAATATGCGACTTCTTCAATCGCTATCATCCAAAGATCTAGTAAGAGATCTACCGAATATAAAATATGAACATCAATTTTGTGATGCTTGTAACATAGGAAAACAAGTCCATTATAGTCACAAAGCTAAAAACATGGTGTCTACAACTAAGTGTCTAGAGTTACTACACATGGATTTATTTGGTCCATCCGCTATCCAAAGTTATGGAGGCAACTACTACACTTTGGTTATAGTGGATGATTATTCAAGGTACACATGGACTAAATTCTTAAAGAACAAAACTGAAACATTCAATCATTTTGAAATATTAAGTAAGAAAATCCAAAGATAACTAAGATGTCCTATAGTGTCTATTAGAACGGATCATGGTAGGGAATTCGATAATGAAGTACAATTTGGAGCTTTTTGTGATACTAAAGGTATTACTCACAACTTCTCTGCTCCTCGCACTCCACAATCAAATGGGGTAGTTGAAAGAAAGAATAGAACCCTACAAGAAATGAGTCGCACCATGCTAAATGAGCAATCTATACCTCAAAAGTTTTGGTGCAATGCCGTTGATACCTCAACATACATACTTAATCGAGTCTTAATTATACCAATTTTAGGTAAAACTCCATACGAGTTACTTCGAGGCAAAAAGCCTACGTTAGATCACTTTAGAGTCTTTGGTAGCAAATTCTTTCTACTCAACACTAAAGATTACCTTACAAAATTTGATTCTAAATCAACCGAAGGTATCTTTTTAGGTTATTCTCCTATTAGCAAAGCCTACGTCATATTAAATAAAGAAACAATGAAGGTTGAAGAGTCATTAAACGTTAAATTTGATGAAAGTCCACCCAAACCCTCTCCACCTCTTGTCGATGACGAGATTGTCGAAAGCGAAGCTATTGTAATAAAGAAAAAGATAAACGAAGAAGAAGAACCTTTAAATGATGAAATCATAAATATTAAAGAGTCCAAAGATCACCCCGTACATAAGGTCATAGGAAAGTTAAAAGAAAGAACCTTAAGGTCTCAAGTCCAAAACCAAAGTAGCCTATTTTGTTTTGTTTCAACCGTAGAACCTAAGAATACACAAGAAGCCATAAAAGATGAAAGTTGGGTAATGGCCATGCAAGAAGAGTTAAATCAATTTGTTTCTAATGATGTTTGGACACTTGTCTCTCCACCTAGTAATCAAACCATAATAGGAACTAAATGGGTTTATAAAAACAAGTTAGATGTAAACGGTGTAGTGTCTAGAAACAAAGCTAGACTCGTTGCCCAAGGGTATAACCAACAAGAAGGAATAGACTTTGATGAGACCTACGCCCCCGTGGCTAGATTAGAGTCTAAAAGAATACTTCTTGCTTATGCTTGTGCTAATGATCTTAAGCTTTATCAAATGGATGTCAAAAGTGATTTTATAAATGGTTATTAATGAAGAAGTGTATGTAGATCAACCTCCGGGCTTCATCGATTTTGAAAAACCCAAACATGTGTATAAGCTAAAGAAAGCCCTTTACGGTCTCAAACAAGCTCCAAAATCTTGGTATGATAGACTCAAGTCATTCCTAATCAAACACAACTACACCATGGGGTTAGTTGATAACACACTTTTTACTAAGAAAAAGGAGTCACATATAATCATTGTTCAAATATATGTAGATGATATTATATTCGGATCTACTTGTCAAGACATGTGTGATGATTTCTCTAAAATCATGCATGACGAGTTCGAGATGAGTATGATGGGAGAACTTAGTTTCTTTCTTGGTCTACAAATCAAACAAGTAGAAGATGGTATCTGATGAGTGTGTAAATACTCATCATTTTTGGTCAAATCTGAACTGCAAAACGTTTAAAAATGCTCAGAAATGCATCAAAATACTGAAAATATTCCAAAATTGCATTTTATATGTTTCAGATGCAAAATGTTTAAAATCAGATGAAAAATGAGCTAAATTTGCATAATTGGCAGTTTCAGTCCCCCAAGTTTCAAAGATTGTCAAAAATAGTCCCTGAGCCCTTATTTCAAAAAGAAAAATCACCAAAGGTCCTTTTTAAATCATAACTTGTCAAAATTAGTCCTTTGGTAAAAAATGTAAAAAGTTTTGAGAAATTACAAGTTTGGTCCTCCAAGTTTAAAAATTGGCAAAAATGGTCCCTGGAAAAATTGAAAATGTCATCTTTGGTCCTTGTACTATTAACACTTGTCATTTTCAGCCCTTGGAACAACTTTGAGATAATGGCAGATCTGGTCCCTCAATTTTCAGAATTTACACAATTAGTCCCTTGATTATTAACCCCCTAAACCTTGTTGGACTTGTCAACTGCAATTGGACCCCCTGCCTTTTACCCTTGTGACCCCTGTCAAATACAATTTGGACCTCCCCTTATTATTATAAGCCCAGTCAAACCATTTGACTTCTCTCCTTCCCTCCCTCACGAGATACACCCACCATCATCACTTCCTGCAACACCTCTGCTCACACTCCACCTCCATCATCACCCCTACTCCTTATCACTCCAAACATAACAATCCAAGATACATTAATTGCATCCCCTCCCCAAACACTCAAACTCATCCATGTTAAAACCAATCTCCCGCCAAAATGCAATCAAGGGCGGGATTCACTAAAGTGATCCAATGGTTATGGAAAGTGGTGGGAAACAATCGAGGAAGTGAGAGAAACAATTTGGAGCTATAAAAGAGAGAGAAGAAGCAAGCTAAGGGAGTAGTTAGTTTTAGTTCTAAAAATGTATGTCGTTTTTTTAGTTATTATGTCTTAAATAAATTTTTAGTTATAATTTCAAGCTATTTGTATCAAACTAAGCTGTTTAAGTGTAGTACAACTGTTTTCAAGTAGCAATTCAAGCTTTTGTTCAGATTTCATGTTTTATGTTTACTGTTGAGTATTTCAGTTTCAAATTCATATATTCAAGCTTTAAATAGCTTCTTTCCAAGTTCATATAAGTTGATATAAGTTTGCTTATAGCTTTGTATAAGCTTACATTTAATCTTCAAGCCCTTTTCATTCATGGTTAACAAAAGTCAACTGTTGATGCAAAATTGGGAATGGTGATGATAATAGTTGTTGCAGAGGATGGATATGGGTTGGAATAGATTAGGTTAGAGTAGTTTTGGGTTTGGTTTAGCCTGAGAAATAAGCTGGTCATCTGTAAGTAAGTATCTCATTTTCAACTTTCAATCCATTTTGCATATTGTACTTGTATGAGTATCTGTGGTCACCATTAGTTTAAATTAGTTTATTTAGTTGTATTTAGGATATTTAAGCTCAGTTTTATCAATAGTGTTAGCTAGTTAGGAGTTTAGCTCAGTTTTTATTACAAAACAGTCATATTAGGTGTGTTTGGAATTGCTGTTTTATCTGTGATTTAGGTTAGTGTAGTGGTAGATTATTGTTGCTCTAGGTTTGTTTAACTCATATGCACTTATCTCTGTCATAGAATTGCATCTACAAACTCTCAAAGTCAAAATTACCATTCATCGTCCTTACTTATCTGTTGAGTTTTTGCAAAGTCAAAAGCTCATTTTGTGTTTGAAATACATAAACATAGATTGCAGTAGTCTTATTTCATATATTAACATCATAATCTGTCCACCATTTTGAATCAAATCTCATATAAGTCAACTTTCAAGTCTGTCAAATAAAAGTCAAAACCTTGAAAAGTCAGTTTTTGGCCAACTAGGGTGAATTTTCTTGGACTCATCTCTGGGCCAATTTCAATGAAAATTGTGGATTTTAAAACTTCAGTAGGTCTATTTTCTTATCATCATTTTTGTATAATTTTGTGAATTTTTATAAGCTTCATATCTGCTTGTCAACATGGGTTCACTTGCCCTGTGCATTGACTCAGTGAAAGCTGAGTCTGCACAGGGACTTGCAGGGCTTGGGAAAAGCTCATAAGAGCTTGTGAGCAGCTCATCTTTGGTTTAGACATACTTGGCCAGGTCTTCTTTAGGTCCATTCTTCTGTTTTCTTATTTCCAGCTTATTTGAGTGCTTATTCTTCTGCTTAAACATGGTACCCTCACACTGATTTTAGCTTATGATCTCAATTCATCAAATCTGTGTATTCAGCTATTCAGAGGTTTGAGTTTGTTGTGACTTGTTGCATTCTGGTTATTTTAGCATATTAGAGTTTCAGTAAACAGTTGGTAGCTTTTTGTGGTTGTTGGCTTAATTTAAGTGCTTATTTATAAGCACTTTGCACATCAGTTTCAATTTCCTCCACACAAGCACTTGTTTTTCCATTTTTCCTAGGTTCCTTATATTATTTTAAGCTTATCTTGAATTTTTCAGATTTTTCTAGGTCAGTTTAGTATTTTTCTCCATTTTAATTAGTTTTTAAGCATTTTTAATTAGGATATAATACAAATAATTAAGAAAAGCTTCAAAAAAATAATTTTTCATTTTTTTTAAGTTAAGATAAATATAAAAAGACAAAAAAATATTTTTCTAGATTTTTCTTAGTTAAATTTGTATTTTTAAGTGATTTAAGTAGTTTTAAATAGTTTTTAATTCCTAGAAAATAAAAAAATAATCAGAAAAATATAAAAATAGTTTTGAAAATTCACTTTTGTTATTTTAGGTTTTTCCAAGTCATAATTTTATTTTTCTAGCCTTATTTCATATTTTCTTGTATTTTAGGTCATTATTAAATAGTTTAAATTAGTTTTTAATTAATAATAATTTGATAATTAGTAATAAAAATAATTTTCTTTTTCTATAAATTTTATTTTATCAGTAGGTTTGTAAAAATGTCATTTTCATATTTTTAGGATTTATATTGTTTTAGTTTCACATTTTATTTTGTACGTCGCGTAGTTTTAAATTCTAGTTTTATAAAAACATAAAATTAAAAACATCATTTTGCAAATAGTGATAGCGTTTATTTAATATTTTTTATCTTTTTAATTTCCTTTAAATTTGCATTTAAGCCGTTGTAATTTATAGATTTTTTCTGTAGTTATAATCATATCAAATCCCTCTTTTCTGTTCAAATTCCTCGATCACTATTCGTTTGATTATTCATCGCATACGCTCGTTGGGACATAACGACCGGGAAACACTATACTCCCAGGATCTTCATTGCATTCGTGTATGAGCGTTTTAAGTTTCTTACGATTGACCATTCACAAGTGGCGGTTTGAGTGAGAAAAACTTGGCGGTTCGGCCTGATCAAATTTTGGCCGGAGTGTGCTGATTATCTTTCGTTTAGCAGATTAGTGATTTGAATATTCACTCCTTGTTTATACCATCTGTATGTATTTATATTTTCTTATAAAATCAAAAACCTAAAAAGATTTTCTTTCTTATTTTTACAAAATGTTTATCCAAAAATCCAAAAATATCCATCTTTACCCTCTCACATCTTTGATTCTTCATCTCAACCCCTCTGTAAACCTTTGATTCTTTCTATGTCTTATCCTCACCATCTTGGTTGTCAATGGTGTGGTGGTCCTTGGTATGTGCTAAAACACATACCTTTTCATTAGTAAAACTGACCCAATACAACCAAGAAAAAAGCCGTTTATTGCTAAAATTTGTGGTTTTCTTGAGTTTGTGCTTGTGCAGGTACGGATATGCAAAAACACACAAAAATGATCCAAATCAGATGTAAATCCGAGCACGGGAGATCAAGAGAGTTTTAAGCTGAGCCGGAAGGTCGGGATTGTGCATTTTGGAAGATTTTATTCTCTAAAGATGATTTTTTGAAGTTTCAGTCAAGTTTGAAGAAATGTCAAGATTAGTCCCTGCACTTTCAGTATTTGGAAAAAGTGATCCCTGAAGTTTCAGAATTTACAGATTTCACCCTTGGATTATTTGAGAATGACAAGTTTGATCCTTGAGAGAGATTTTCAGATTTACAATTGTGGTCCCTTGGAATTCAGAATTTACACTTTTGGTTCCTATGTTAAACCTTGGATCACTTATCTAGTCCAAGTCTAACCCAACATTAAAAATCTCGGCCCAGAACAATTAAACCCGGATCCTGGCCCAATCTCAAAACCCTTAAACCCGACCAAGATATCTAGACCCGAAACCCAATTATTACCCGGTTTATTTACCCGGTCAACCACACAAGTCTGGTCAAACCACCAAACTATTATTAAAAAATCCAACGCGCCAAGTTCTTCCCCCTTTTACCCAGCTGTTAGAACCCTAATTACCCAATGAGTAAATTAGTCATAGTTACAGCAATTAAGGGTATATGTGTACTTTTCCCTGACACCTCTGACACATGGGCGTTGCCAAGTCACCCATCCGTGTGCTAAAGGCCACGCGTTGCTTTCTGATTGGAAGAAACAAGTCATCAGATCTAATCCAAGGGATGATATCAGTGTGGGATGCGTGGGATTTGATCCAATGGTGAAAACGAGCTTAGAAGAAGCACAAATAAGGAATTCGAGAAGCTTCCCAAGACCTTTAGCTTAGTTATAAATAGGACCCTATTTCATTCACAATTCATCTCATCTTGTATCTTTTCATTTTTCTTCTCACTAGTTTTCAGTAGTATAGTAGTTTTCATTTTAATGTTTTAAGATTGTAATTCGTATTTTGTACTCAAGTGCTTTAGCTCAATAAAATTTAGTTTTCATTTTCAAGTATTTGCTTAATTGTTAATGTTTTAAACTGCTTAATCTCTGTGATTGATGCTTATTTCATAAATGAAAATCTGTTTTTAGATTCTGTTTTCAAAAACTCAAAAATAAAAATAAAATAAAATAAAATCATTAAAAAATAAAAATCATAGTAGATCTATTCTATTGATTAATCCATACTGATTTACTGTTTCATATATGTTCATGTAAGCTTAAGTTAGCTTATTGTGAGCTTATTCTTGTTTCAATCTCAAATCACAAAAAATATTCAGATAACAAAAATCCAAGTCAGTTACTTTCTGTAGTGGTTCATTTGTTGGTGTTGGATCTGAATTGGGATGATGCTGATATTGGGTTGAAATTGAGCTGGAATTGGATTAGGTTAGGGGTTGATTAGGTTAGAGGTTCACTATTTCATGTTTGCAAGCCATAGTGGCTAGGAAATTTGTAAGTGCTCAATTCTGTTTCACTGTTTGAATCTGATTGTTTGAATCTGATTTTAGTGATAATACATAGTTAGTAATCTGAGTTTTATATCAGTTTTGTATGATCTAGTCTTAATCTGTTTTTACTTAATAAATCAGTGGTTAAAATAGTGTTTGGATTTGGTTGTTAATCTGTATTAGAGATTAGTTAAACAGTTATGAGTAGTTGATACATGTTCATGTAGGTATTTGATAGTCATTTAGGACTGAGTTTGTAGCATTTGTTCATCAAATAGTCAAATTGCTTTGAATCAGATCCTTTGATGATCTGTTGGATTTATTCAAAATCAAAAGGCAGATCTAGGTTTAGAATTTAGAAATCTAGCTATTGGTAACTTAGTCTTGGCTAAAAACATCAAAATCAGTTCAATAATTTGGATCAAATCTCAACATAGTCAAAGTTACAAATCTGTTTTTACAAAAGTCAAATCTGTCAAAATGGTTTTTCACCAAACTTTGTGAGTCAATCTCTGAATCATTTCTGAGTTTCAGTGTTTCAAACTTTGGGAATTACCTTTTCACTTGGTCTAGTTTTAGAAATTGCTTTTGGTCAAATCTGTTCAGGTAAGTTTGGGCTTCAAATAAGCTGTTCAAAACTGCTTAATCTGCCCTGTTCACACTCAGCAAAACTGAGTGTGAATTAGGCAGACTTGCAGCTGTTGCATTAGGTTCATTTCAAAGAGTTAGAGCCTGAGATTTTGTTTAGTTGTAGCTTGCCAGGTGTTCTTTAGGACTGCACTATTAGTTTTTACACAAGCTCTTCTTATAAGCTTGTGCATAAGCTCAAACATAGGACCTGATTCACTGTTTGGCTAGATTAGGCAGTTAGTTTAAATCATTAAACAGGGCTTGTAGCTTGTTAGGATTAGGTGTAATCAGTTGCTATTGGTTTATTCTAGCATAATCTAGCTTTAGTCACTGTTAGGTAGCTTAATTAGCTTGTTTGCTTATTTTAGTAGCTTATTCTCATAGCAGTTACACTATAGCTTTCATATTTTACACATAAGTTGCTTGTTTCTTATTTTTCATAGATTGATAATATCCTTTTAGAATTTTCCTGAGAATTTCATAATTTTTGGTCATTGTTAGCTATTTTTCTCATTTTAAAATAGATTTTAATCACTTTTTAATAGCTTTTATTGCAAATAATTGAGAAAAAGTTCCAAAAAATAATTTTTAAATTTTCTCAGTTTAAGAAAAATATAAAAAACATAAAAAAGATTTTTCATTATTTTTCCCCTTTTATTTGGTATTTTTCACAATTTAAATTAGATTAAAATAGTTTTAAATTTGTAGAAAATAGAAAATTAATCTGAAAAATACAAAAATAGTTTTAAAAAGTCTTTTGAGTTATTTTAGATTTTATAAAAGTAGTTTCACATTTTTCTCATTAATTTTCATAATTTTTAGTATTTTTAGTTAGTTTAAATAGTTAAAAATTAGTTTTTAATTTTAATATAATTCAGAAAAATCCTAAAAAATAGTTTTAATTCTAAAATAGTTTTCATATTACATTTTTAGTATAAAAGTAATTTTAGGAATTTTTAGGGTGTAATTTAGACGTAGTTGCATTTTAACTACGTTTTGTTAATTACGTTTGAGTTATATTCACACTTAGGATTTCCCGTAGATTAGTTTACCTTAATTACTTTCCCCATTCCCGTAGTTTAATAAAATCAAATTCATTAATCCAAAACATCGAGCATTAAATTCCAAACCAAGAACGACGTTGGCAATTCACGCCTCGTTGGGAAACGATTCGGGTTGACTAATCCGTATTACACGATCACACACGGGATTCGATTTATTATTCTTTTTCCTAAAAGAATTTGAATCTATCTTCGTGATTATTTTTGATATCGATATTGAGGTTTTATCCACACACATAACCCCTAAGCCTTCATTATCAAAGACTTCGATGTCCGAGCCGTTTTAAGTTTCTTACGGTTAGTCATTCACAAGTGGATAGCTTGTGTGAGCAAGCTTGACGTGTTTCTGGCTTTGAATCAATTTTTGGCGCCGCTGCCGGGGAGGTTGTGTCACGACAATATCGTTTGAGGTTTGACGATTAGTGACTCGAGATCCTTCATTCGTGAAGTTACTATTTTTCTATAAAATAAAAAAGTAAAAAATATTTTCCTTTTTCTTTTGTATATATATATCATATTAAAAATACAAAAAAATTTTCTCTTTTGATTTTGAGCTAAAATAGAATACATCAAATATATAACATTCTCAACGGAGGTGTTATCATTATAAGTTCCCGAACTAAAGATCAAAAACTTGCCTTTGTGTCGCTTGTGAGTCGATTTATTTCTATCGGATAAACAAACTGTGTGGTGGGTATAAGGGCTGACGACATTAAATTGCGGCTGTAAAGAAGCGGATTTTAATAAGCTTCGCGCTGACCTAAATAAGCTTCTCCGCTCGCTTGTGCGTTTGTCTTGTAGAAGTGATTTATTCACTTGGGATTATTGGTTAAGTTCATTGTGTTTTCGAATACCGTATCATTTTAATTGCCTTGGTTTTAAGTGCATGCGCACTCGATCTCGATCTAGACGACTTGAGCGTAAGAATCGAACGTGCACCGAGTTACGTAATATAGGCTGCTCCCAACGGACCACCAAACCCGGTCCTAATCCTCCTCCGATAATCAACATGTAGCTCCGATCTCCGAGCGATGGAGGAGTTATGTCAACCTACAATGTACGGGAGGGAGGAGGACCAATTACCGACTAATTTTCAAGCTACCGATTTTAGCTTGAAACATCATATGATAGAACAAGTAAAAACCAGTTGTCAATTTCATGGTTTACCCGATGACGATGCAAACAAACATCTTGATAAATTTTTGACCGTCACTCAGAGTATGAAACAGAATGGGGTCTCCGATGGCGCCGCTTCGTCGTATCTCTTCCCATACTCTTTGACTCATCATGCCACATCTTGGTTTGATCGACTCAGAAGAATTGATTCATACCTTCGAGGAAATGGTTTGAAGTTTCGGCAAAGTACTTTCCACCGTCCGATGGTGACGAAGTTGAGGAACGATATCAGTAATTTCCGGCAATATCCCGACGAATCTTTGTTTGAAGCTTGGGAACGATATAAGCTTGCTATTGATCGATGTCCGAATCATAACATGTTGCTTGTCACTCAAATTGATACGTTTTATAATGGTTTAACGTTGAGACACCGTGAAACGATTAATGCTGCTGCCGGTGGAACTTTCATGAAAAGGTCAGGAATGTTACGATCTTATGGAGAACATGACCGCTCATTATAACTATTGGGATTCTACCGCCGAAAGGGGTGCATCATCTCGATCAAATACGACTTCTTCTCTCGAAATAGCGCCATGAACAAAAGATCGATGATATCTTACGGATTACTGCAGATGAACAATCGAATCGAACCAACAAGTGAAAGCGGTACATCCGACTTGTGAGACTTGTGGAGGTCCCCATTCTTATTCCGAGTGCCCAGCCGTCGGTGGCTACGAACATGAGAATGTTTATGCTGCTACAGGAAACTACAATCAACCGCAAGGAGATCGAAATCTTCTTAGCTACCGTTCAAACAATTATCTCGGACCTCTCGGTTTCAACCAACCTCAACAACAAAACCAGAATCAAAATCGTTTCAATGGTAATCATCATGTTAATCAGAACCGAGGAGCTAATTTTAATCATGGAAATCAACACTACCAAGCTCCTCCACCTCAAGTTTACCAACAACCACCTCCTCCTCAACAATCTTATCAAGCACCTCCTCAAGTCGCCCCGAATAACGATTTTCTAACTTACATGAAGAACTCTGATTACACCATAAAAAGTTTGCAAAATCAAATTAACGGCATGAGGGCGGACTTCAAAAAGGAGATGGAAGCTACAAGCAACAAACGGATGATGCGAAATAAAGAATATGCTGGCTAGTTTCTTTCAAGCCAGTCAACCGTCCACATCTTATTCTCAACCCTCGGGTTCTGGTTCTCTTCCGAGCAATACGATTCCAAACCCGAGAGGTGACATGAAAGCAATCACTACCTGAAGTGGTGTTGCTTATGATGGACCTACGGTTCCTACCACTAATTCTTCTTCTTCTTCTCATGTGGTAGACCGTGAGACCGGGTGACAAAGGACCGGTGCTTCCTAACTGATAAGGGGAGTACTGAGAATGTCCAACCCACGGTTGTCCAAGATTCGGAGCCCGAAGATGCTCCCGTTAATGTGAAGAAAGCTAATCCAAAACCGTCTATCCCATATCCGTCTCGTCTTAAAGATCAAACTCTTCGTGAGAAGTCGAATCATCAAATGGAAACGTTCTTCCAAATCTTCAAAGACTTGAATGTGGAAATCAGTTTTGCGGATGCCCTTCTCTTGATGCCCAAACTTGCTTCTACGATTAAGGGATTGCTTACGAATAAGGAGAAACTATATGAGCTTGCTACGACATCTCTGAATGAGAATTGTTCGTCGGTTATCCTCAAGAAACTTCCCGAGAAGTTAGGAGACCCTGGCAAATTCCTCATTCCGTGTGATTTTCAAGGAATTGTTCAATGCTCCGCCTTGGCCGATCTTGGCGAGAGTATCAATCTAATGCCAAACTCAATCTACGAAAAGCTTTCGTTACCCCCACTTACCCCAACGTGTATGACCCTCGAGCTAGCCGATCGTACTACTCTGAAACCAAAGGGTATAGGCGAGGATGTCTTTGTTAAAGTGGGGAGTTCGATTTTCCGTGATTTTGTTGTAGTCGATTTTGATGCCGATCCTCGAGTACCCTTAATTCTCGGAAGAAGTTTTTTAAGGACGGGCCATGCGTTGATTGATGTCTATAAAGGAGAGATTACGTTACGAGTTAATCAAGAAGCCGTCACATTCAACATTAATCAAACGATGAGGTACTCCTCAAATTTCGACGATGCTTCCATCAATCGAATCGACGTTATTGATGTTTCTTGTGAGGAGTACGCTCAAGAAGTTCTCGGTTTTGCTCACAATTCTACAGATTCACATTTTGAACCACCTTCTGAACCAATCATTGCCGACTCTTCCCCTTCTTTCACTCCGTTTGAGGGAGGTGATTTCCTTTTGGAAGAGATCGATGAGTTTCTTGCTATTAATGAATCGATTCCACCGGGAATTGATGATGGAGTTTATGATTCGGAAGGAGATATCCGTTATCTTGAGCAATTATTGAATGAAGATCCATTACCGTCACTCCCTCCGAAAGAGATTACGATTGAAGAAATCAAAGAAGTACAAACGTCTAACGAAAAACCTCCAGAGCCCGAGCTCAAGGATTTACCTCCTCATCTTGAATACGCTTTTCTTGAAGAACCGAACAAATTTCCCGTCATCATTGCTAAAAACTTAAAAGATGAGGAGAAAACCACACTTTTGGATGTTCTTCGAAAACATAAGAGTGCCATCGCTTGGCAAATTTCTGATATCAAAGGAATAAATCCTCGTTTTTGTACCCACAAAATTCTAATGGAGGACGATTGCAAACCCGTTATTCAACAACAACGTAGGGTTAATCCAAAATTCATGGCGTTATCAAAAGGAAGTTCTAAAACTCCTCGGCGCGAATCATTTACCCAATCTTCGATAGCTCATGGGTTAGCCCTATCCATTGTGTTCCTAAGAAAGGTGGAATGACCGTCATTGCCAATGAAGATAATGAATTGATTTCCACCGCCTCGTCACGGATGGAGGTGTGTATTGACTATCGGAAGTTGAATGATGCTACAAGGAAGGATCATTTCCCGCTACCTTTTATGGATCGGATGCTCGAGCGTTTAGCGGGAAATGAGTTCTATTGCTTTCTCGATGGTTTTTCCGGTTACTTTCAAATTCCGATTGATCAGCAGGATCAAGAAAAAACGACTTTCACGTGCCCTTATGGAACGTTTGCTTACCGACGAATGCCATTTGGCTTATGCAATGCTCCAGGAACGTTTCAAAGGTGCATGATGGCTATTTTTCATGACATGATCGAAAATTCTATGGAAGTTTTTATGGACGATTTCTCGGTTTATGGAGATTCTTTCACTTCTTGCCTCTCTCATCTAGACCACATGCTCAAACGGTGTGAAGACACCAACTTGGTCTTGAATTGGGAGAAGTGCCATTTCATGGTTCGAGAGGGCATTGTCCTCGGCCATAAGATTTCAAAATCTGGGATTGAGGTCGACCGAGCTAAAATTGACGTTATAGCTAAACTCCCTCATCCTACTACCGTCAAAGGTATTCGGAGTTTTTTGGGTCATGCCGGTTTCTATCGCCGTTTCATTCAAGATTTCTCTAAGATAGCCCGCCCTCTGACCCATCTCCTTGAAAAGGATGCTCCGTTTATCTTCACCAATGAATGTATTGAAGCGTTTAATATTCTTAAAAAGAAATTAAGCGAGGCACCGATCTTAGTTGCCCCCGACTGGGATTTGCCCTTTGAACTCATGTGTGATGTTAGTGATTACGCAATTGGGGCAGTCTTGGGGCAACGTAAATCGAAACATTTTCAACCCATACACTATGAGTAAGACATTGTGCGAGGCCCAACACAATTATACGACTATTGAAAAGGAATTATTGGCCGTTGTTTATGCTTTTGAGAAATTTCGACCCTACCTTGTCTTGTCAAAGACCATAGTGTATACCGACCATTCTGCCTTAAAGTATCTTTTGGCAAAGCAAGATGCTAAGCCACGATTACTTCGGTGGGTTCTCCTCCTTCAAGAGTTTGATGTTACTATTCTTGACAAAAGGAGGCGGAGAACCTTGCTGTCGATCACCTTTCTAGACTTGAGAATCCTCATCAAAGTGTGCTCGAGAAAAAGGAGATTACGGAAAAATTTCCTCTTGAGACACTTGGGATGGTTGCTAAGAAAGACCCGAACACCCCATGGTTTGCCGATTTTGCAAATTATCATGCGGGGAATTTCATTGTGAAAGGGATGTCGTCCCAACAGAAGAAAAAGTTTTTCAAAGATGTTAAGCATTATTTCTGGGACGACCCCTACTTTTTTAAGATTTGTGCGGATCAAGTAATCCGGCGGTGTGTTCATGGCCAAGAGGCTATTGATATTCTTAATGCTTGCCATAACGGACCTACTGGTGGACATCATGGTGCAAGCTACACCGCTAAGAAGGTTTTTGATTCCGGATTCTATTGGCCTACCATATATCGAGATGCCCATGATTTAGTCAAATCTTGTGAATCTTGCCAACGTCAAGGGAAAATTTCACAAAAGGATGAAATGCCACAAAATGCTATTCAAGTCTGTGAGATTTTTGACGTGTGGGGCATCGATTTTATGGGACCATTTCCATCATCTAGGGGTAATAAGTATATCCTCGTGGCCGTCGACTACTTGTCCAAATGGGTTGAAGCGAAGGCGCTCCCCACCAATGAGCGCCGAGTGGTTGTTAAGTTTTTGAAGAATTTGTTTTCCGATTCGGAGCACCTCGTGCTATCATCAGTGATCGCGGTACCCATTTCTGTAATGAACAATTTGCTAAAGTTATGGCTAAATATGGAGTTACCCATCGTCTTTCTACCGCGTATCACCCGCAAACGGGCGGACAAGTTGAGGTCTCGAATCGTGGTTTGAAAAGGATTTTAGAGAGAACCGTAGGAGAAAATCGAGCTTCATGGGCTGATAAGTTAGATGATGCATTATGGGCTTTCCGCACCGCATACAAGACACCCATCGGGTGCACCCCATTTAAGTTGGTGTATGGAAAAGCTTGTCACTTGCCCATCGAGCTCGAACATAAGGCATTCTGGGCCTTGAAACATGCTAATTTTGATCTTAAGACCGTGGGTGATCACCGAAAAGTTCAATTGAATGAATTAAACGAGCTTAGGGATCAAGCCTACGAGAATTCTTTGATTTTCAAAGAGAAGACTAAGAGGATTCATGATGCTAAAATCAAAAACCGCGTTTTCAACGTTGGTGATCAAGTTCTCCTTTTAACTCTCGATTGAAGATATTCTCGGGCAAACTCAAAACCCGTTGGTCAGGACCATTCACCATCACTCAAGTTTTCCCATATGGAGCGGTGGAGCTTTCTCAGCCCGATGGCCCAAATTTCAAGGTGAATGGTCATCGTGTGAAACATTATTTCGGAGGGGACATTCCATCTATGGTTGTCCCGGATCTCCAAACTTTCCCTAAGGACAACTGAATTCGGGGATCGAGTCAAGCTAGCGACTCGGTAACCAAAAACGGTAGCGCTTCGTGGGAGGCACCCCATGCTTATCCATCTATCTTCTTTCTATTTTCTAATAAGTGGCGTGAAGGGTTCGCCTCTTCGATTTTTCGTGTTTGGTTGTTTGTGATGTTGTGTTTAGGATGTTCCCGATATGAAGACTCGCGTGCTCGAAGTTTGTCATTTTCTACTCGAGTTTCATGATCGATTCTTGATGGAATTCCGATATCCTAAATCTTATCGACTAACGTTTATCTTTGAGCATACTTAATAAACGGCTTTTAGATTTTCGTTGATACCCTTGCTTTTAAACATTGAGGACAATGTTTCATTCTAGTCTGGGGTAGGGTAATCTTCGATTTGATTTGACCGCACTTGCTTATTTTTGTAGTGTACTCTCGTAACCCCGTTTTTCCTTAGAAAATGAAAAATTGTGCAAAAATGTGAAAAATTTTAAAATTTTTTGTAAGCTTTTGTTGAGTCTTTTTGATTGAAAAGTTTGCTAGTATCTTAGATAAGAAGCTATAAAATGCGAATTCTAGCTCACAAGGCCAAGATTTTGCAAGTTTCCCTTAGTGATTTTAAATATGCATAACTTTATTTCATTAGACGAAGCATTTGCTAAGTTAATATATGTTTTGACACCTTGATTGACTTTCATTTGGTGAGAGTAGGAATAGAATTCGACTTGAGGGCGTGTTGAGCCCTCGCTTGTTCCCTTAACCATAGGTAATCTAAAAATTATCGGCTAAGCATCTGCGGATCTCATTATTTGGGATTTTAAATTTGCAGAGATCGAGAAATGATAGAGTTACTTATGAGTTTAGATGCTAAGCGTGGAGTAGTTGGTTCTCTTTAGAGCCCATCGAAGGTACTTATGGCTTTTTGTTCCCACAAAATTGTTTCACCCCATATCTGTCTAAATAATTAGAGATGTCGAGTTTTTGGCGATAGTTAGTTCTTTATCTTCTTAAAAGAATCTTTGTTTTAAAAATTGGGTACACATCAGGGATCCGTAATAAATAAATAAATAAAGTAATAAGTGATATGTGAAATGTAATAAGTAAAGTTGTGAGCTGCGGTGTAGATCGGGCCCTTGGATCTTTAGCCGGGATTGAGTGAGGTCTTAGCCTAGCCAGCCGGGATCCTCATTTCATGAAGCCTATAGTCTTGGAATTACCCCGTGAAGCTCCGTGATTCACAGCTCATACACGTAAAAGTCTAAGTCCTAAAAAAAAAATGTTGAAAAATGAAAATGAAAAATCAAGTATAAGTGAATAAAAATTCCTTGATGTGGACCTCATTTTTACGACAATGGTTCTTGAGAGAAGGCGGATAACTAATTAGCGACTTAGCTTTATATCTTTATCGGAATAAAAGTTATCAAAACGAGAATTTGAAGAAATTCATTTCTCACAAAAATAAAAAAATCTAGAGGAAAATGGGAACAAAAGGTAATTACACAAGTAACTTCCATGGGTAGTGTTAGCATCTAGAATCATATTTAACAATGATTTCGGTTTTACGCTTAGTTTGGGACTTGTGAAAATCAGGGACGATGTATTCTATCCGTATGGTCACTTCACGCTGTGTTGTGTTTTCTACTCCGTGATCCTAACGTGTCGTTTGAAAAATGTTGGAGTTATTGATCGACATGAAAGTTCAACAAACCGTCATTCATAACCGGAATGTGCTTAATCGTAATATCTATACATGTGAAATATAAGGTAAACGGGGCGTTTTTAGAATTAAGGCTTTCTTAATCTCTTTTGAGGAATCTTTGCTACTTCTTCATAGGTTTAGTAGAAAGAGATTGAAATCCTTGGTTTTAGAAGCGTGAGTTGATTGCATTGCGTGGGGACACGACAATGGTCTCGTCTGGGGTATTTTGGTATGTGCTAAAACACATACCTTTTCATTAGTAAAACTGACCCAATACAACCAAGAAAAAAGCCGTTTATTGCTAAAATTTGTGGTTTTCTTGAGTTTGTGCTTGTGCAGGTACGGATATGCAAAAACACACAAAAATGATCCAAATCAGATGTAAATCCGAGCACGGGAGATCAAGAGAGTTTTAAGCTGAGGAAGGTCGGATTGTGCATTTTGGAATATTTTATTCTCTAAAGATGATTTTTGAAGTTTCAGTCAAGTTTGAAGAAATGTCAAGATTAGTCCTGCACTTTGAGTATTTGGCAAAAGTGATCCACGAAGTTTCAGAATTTACAAATTTCACCCTTGGATTATTTGAGAATGACAAGTTTGATCCTTGAGAGAGATTTTCAGATTTACAATTGTGGTCCTTGGAATTGAGAATTTACACTTTTGGTACCTATGTTAAACCTTGGATCACTTATCTAGTCCAAGTCTAACTAACATTAAAATCTCGGCCCAACAATTAAACGGGATCATGGCCCAATCTCAAAACCCTTAAACCCGACCAAGATATCTAGACCCGAAACCCAATTATTACGGTTTATGTACAGTCAACCACCCAAGTCACGGTCAAACCACCAAACTATTATTAAAATAATCCAAGCGCCAAGTTCTTCCCCCTTTTACCCAGTTTAGAACCCTAATTACCCAATGAGTAAATTAGTCATAGTTACAGCAATTAAGGGTATATGTGTACTTTTCCCTGACACCTCTGACACATGGGCGTTGCCAAGTCACCCATCCGTGTGCTAAAGGCCACGCATTGCTTTCTGATTGGAAGAAACAAGTCATCAGATCTAATCCAAGGGATGATATCAGTGTGGGATGCGTGGGATTTGATCCAATGGTGAAAACGAGCTTAGAAGAAGCACAAATAAGGAATTCGAGAAGCTTCCCAAGACCTTTAGCTTAGTTATAAATAGGACCCTATTTCATTCACAATTCATCTCATCTTGTATCTTTTCATTTTTCTTCTCACTAGTTTTCAGTAGTATAGTAGTTTTCATTTTAATGTTTTAAGATTGTAATTCGTATTTTGTACTCAAGTGCTTTAGCTCAATAAAATTTAGTTTTCATTTTCAAGTATTTGCTTAATTGTTAATGTTTTAAACTGCTTAATCTCTGTGATTGATGCTTATTTCATAAATGAAAATCTGTTTTTAGATTCTGTTTTCAAAAACTCAAAAATAAAAATAAAATAAAATAAAATCATTAAAAAATAAAAATCATAGTAGATCTATTCTATTGATTAATCCATACTGATTTACTGTTTCATATATGTTCATGTAAGCTTAAGTTAGCTTATTGTGAGCTTATTCTTGTTTCAATCTCAAATCACAAAAAATATTCAGATAACAAAAATCCAAGTCAGTTGCTACAGTAGCTGGTTCATTTCTGTTGGTGTTGGATCTGAATTGGGATGATGCTGATATTGGGTTGAAATTGAGCTGGAATTGGATTAGGTTAGGGGTTGATTAGGTTAGAGGTTCACTATTTCATGTTTGCAAGCCATAGTGGCTAGGAAATTTGTAAGTGCTCAATTCTGTTTCACTGTTTGAATCTGATTGTTTGAATCTGATTTTAGTGATAATACATAGTTAGTAATCTGAGTTTTATATCAGTTTTGTATGATCTAGTCTTAATCTGTTTTTACTTAATAAATCAGTGGTTAAAATAGTGTTTGGATTTGGTTGTTAATCTGTATTAGAGATTAGTTAAACAGTTATGAGTAGTTGATACATGTTCATGTAGGTATTTGATAGTCATTTAGGACTGAGTTTGTAGCATTTGTTCATCAAATAGTCAAATTGCTTTGAATCAGTCACTGTTTGATGATCTGTTGGATTTATTCAAAATCAAAAGGCAGATCTAGGTTTAGAATTTAGAAATCTAGCTATTGGTAACTTAGTCTTGGCTAAAAACATCAAAATCAGTTCAATAATTTGGATCAAATCTCAACATAGTCAAAGTTACAAATCTGTTTTTACAAAAGTCAAATCTGTCAAAATGGTTTTTCACCAAACTTTGTGAGTCAATCTCTGAATCATTTCTGAGTTTCAGTGTTTCAAACTTTGGGAATTACCTTTTCACTTGGTCTAGTTTTAGAAATTGCTTTTGGTCAAATCTCGTGTAAGTTTGGGCTTCAAATAAAATTCGTTGCTGCTTAATCCCTGTTCACACTTTCAATAAAGCGAGTGTGAATTAAATGAACTTGCTGTTGCATTAGGTTCATTTCAAAGAGTTAGAGCCTGAGATTTGGTTTAGTTGTAGCTTGCCAGGTGTTCTTTAGGACTGCACTATTAGTTTTTACACAAGCTCTTCTTATAAGCTTGTGCATAAGCTCAAACATAGGACTGATTCCTGTTTGGCTAGATTAGGCAGTTAGTTTAAATCATTAAACAGGGCTTGTAGCTTGTTAGGATTAGGTGTAATCAGTTGCTATTGGTTTATTCTAGCATAATCTAGCTTTAGTCCTTTGTTAGGTAGCTTAATTAGCTTGTTTGCTTATTTTAGTAGCTTATTCTCATAGCAGTTACACTATAGCTTTCATATTTTACACATAAGCTGCTTGTTTCTTATTTTTCATAGATTTATAATAACATTTTAGAATTTTCCTGAGATTTTCATAATTTTTGGTCATTGTTAGCTATTTTTCTCATTTTAAAATAGATTTTAATCACTTTTTAATAGCTTTTATTGCAAATAATTGAGAAAAGTTCCAAAAAAAAATAATTTTTCAATTTTCTCAGTTTAAGAAAAATATAAAAAGCATAAAAAAGATTTTTCATTATTTTTCCCCTTTTATTTGGTATTTTTCACAATTTAAATTAGATTAAAATAGTTTTAAATTTGTAGAAAATAGAAAATTAATCTGAAAAATACAAAAATAGTTTTAAAAAGTCTTTTGAGTTATTTTAGATTTTATAAAAGTAGTTTCACATTTTTCTCATTAATTTTCATAATTTTTAGTATTTTTAGTTAGTTTAAATAGTTAAAAATTAGTTTTAAATTTTAATATAATTCAGAAAAATCCTAAAAATAGTTTTAATTCTAAAATAGTTTTCATATTACATTTTTAGTATAAAAGTAATTTTAGGCATTTTTAGGTGTAATTTAGACGTAGTTGCATTTTAACTACGTTTTGTTAATTACGTTTTAGTTATATTCACACTTAGGATTTCCCGTAGATTAGTTTACCTTAATTACTTTCCCCATTCCCGTAGTTTAATAAAATCAAATTTATTAATCCAAAACATCGAGCATTAAATTCCAAACCAAGAACGACGTTGGCAATTCACGCCTTGTTGGGAAGCGATTAGGTTGACTAATCCGTATTACACGATCACACACGGGATTCGATTTATTATTCTTTTTCCTAAAAGAATTTGAATCTATCTTCGTGATTATTTTTGATATCGATATTGAGGTTTTATCCACACACATAACCCCTAAGCCTTCATTATCAAAGACTCAGTGTCCGAGCCGTTTTAAGTTTCTTACGGTTAGTCATTCACAAGTGGCTAGCTTGTGTGAGCAAGCTTGACGTGTTTCTGGCTTTGAATCAGTCCTTATAATGGTGGCAATTGCCCCAGTTGTAGCATGGTGGAATCAGGAAACGGGTCTGTCTATAACCGGGATCCCTATTCCTACCATAACACAACCGATTTATTCAAGACTACACCTGTGAGACTCAGCAGTTTTCTTGTTGTGATACTGTGGTGGTTCACACTACGATTCGATTGTCAATCGGGATACACGCTTGTCTATGAGCAGGTTCCTGATAACAATTATGACTACAACACATATGACTCACAGCCACATCAGTTTTCTTGTTGTGAGTCGCGTGGAGGTCCACACTTGCTTTCGATTGTCAAACAAGGAATCCATTTCCTTGTAACAATTACAACTCTTTGTATCATGACCAACCTCTGTTTCAAATGAATAGGCACCACCTCAGCTGAGCACGAGCCACTTCCTCAATATCTTCTCCTTGATCTTTTGGATTTAGTGAAAGATTTGAAGGAATGTAAACATTCCCAAGATAATCCAATGAGAAATCCATGGAAGATTGTTGTTGGCCCGTGAACGCTAAAATAAATTCCCAAATTGCGTTTGAAAATCTATTAGGGAATCAATTGCAAAAAGCGACCAGATCTAGCTCTCAATTTCGTTTTATTCCTGATGATAGTGATGATGAGGATACACTTGATATCCTTCAATTCTATAAAGATTCATCAAGTTCATCGGTTGATATCCCAACAGTTGAGATTCATTCTCAAACAAAATGCTATCACACCCGATATTCCCACTCACTCTCTAAACATGGGGGATGAGCATCTTGACCTTGTTCTGAAAAGGAATGGGAGAATTATAAGTCTAGTGTTGAGAACGTCCCAATCCGAGAGAGTCACGGGGAACTTCTGATCATATGTGTGATTCTTCTTCCCCTCTTGAGTGTTCAAAAGATCAAATTGAAACTTTCTCGGATCTTAGCGATGATTGTGCTTCCTATGGAAACATCGAGTATGTTGAGGCATCACTCCCAGTCTGATCTGTTCTTGAGGAGTTCACCGATGAACTCACACACATCAATCCACTTTCCGGAAAGTGATGATAGTATCTTTGATTTCAAAGCCGTCAGGAGAGACGAAGTCTCCTTGATAATGATCGTTCGCTCACTTCTTATCCCAACAGTCCAATAGAGAATGTTGATCACTTTGTTCCTGAAACATTCAAAGCTACTTTCACCAATCCTCTATTTGAATTCGACTCTGAATTCACTTTAATTTCTGAGAATCCACTCTTTGATACTCAGTTTGAGGATAGTGATGAGTCTGATGGAACAAGATTCACATATTTACATCTTGTGATTGATTCTCTTCACAAGGAGTTCGCCGGTGAACTCACTCATATCATATCTCCCCCGGAGTATGATAACTTCCTTTGATCATGACATAGTTTGTCTTGATCGTGAGCTTCTGATGAGATTCATAATACTGAAATTATGGATTCTCCTATGGATGAAGATGAGTTAGTTATGATTTTCATCATGACTTTCTTTCTTTTCTTCACTATCCGTGACTTCTTCTCTTCTTCACTCATTCGAGGTGAAGACACTATCTTTGACCCCGGAAATTTATCATTTTGGCCGGTTCTATGTATATCTCTCCGAGGTGGAACTTTCACGTGCTTCAATATTTGTCCAAACATTTTGAATGAAAGTCCGATGGAGATTGTCTCTTCCACTTACTTCCTCATGAACAAATGAATGCGGGGATCGAGTCAAGCTAGCGACTCGGGAATCAAAAACGAGGCATGCCATATGGGTTTTCACCCATATTTCGACTTCTTTATTTTCTACCACCTAGTGTGGGGTTGCCCACGTGTTGTTGTGTATATATATAAGTATAAAAAAAAATCCTTTCAAATAATGGCCGTAGTATTTCCCTACGTTCTCGGTTTCGGCATAAGCAGGTACTTTGAATATTGAGGGCAATATTCATTTCTAAGTGTAGGGGGAATTCTCACGAATTTTATCATGTATTATCCACCCATTCCCCATTTTTGGCCAATTTTTTTTTTTTGAGTAAGTGTTTTACACTGACTCATCTTACGGTTATCAGTCCGCCTTGTCTAATAAACAAAAGGATTGGCTAATCCAGAAGCAAACGGCTCTTGGTAAAGATATCTCAAATCCGTTGACGGCTTGTAATTTGCCCAAAATTGTATGGTATTCAACTCACCATATCCTAAAAAGTGAAGAGTTGGCTAGCCCGCAGTTTATGGCTTGGTAAAGGCAAGTGGAAAAACCATAATTGGTAATCAGCACCAATAATATTGATAATTTATCTAAGAGTTGGCTAGTCGAACAAAGCGGCTTCGGTAAAGACAAATCAAATCCGTTGGAAGCTGGTGGTTTGCTCAAAATCACATGTTATCGGTTACCATGGTTCTTACTTGAACTGAAACATTTGGCTACTCCAGAGGTAATGGCTTTTGGTAAAGAGATTCAAATCCATTAAGTTTTTCTCAAAAGATTTCTAGGGACTAGCAATAGTTTAGTGTGGGGGATTGATGAGTGTGTAAATACTCATCATTTTTGTCAAATCTGACGCAAAACGTTTAAAATGCTCAGAAATGCATCAAAATACTGAAAATATTCCAAAATTGCATTTTATATGTTTCGGATGCAAAATGTTTAAAATCAGATGAAAAATGAGCTAAATTTTCATAATTGGCGGTTTCAGTCCCCAGTTTCAAAGATTGTCAAAAATAGTCCCTGAGTCCTTATTTCAAAAGAAAAATCACCAAAGGTCCTTTTTAAATCATAACTTGTCAAAATTAGTCCTTGGTGAAAAATGTAAAAAGTTTTGAGAAATTACAAGTTTGGTCCTCCAAGTTTAAAATTGGCAAAATGGTCCTGGAAAAATTGAAAATGTCGACTTTGGTCCTTGTACTATTAACACTTGTCATTTTCAGCCCTTGGAACAACTTTGAGATAATGGCAGATCTGGTCCCTCAATTTTTAGAATTTACAATTAGTCCCTGATTATTAACCCCTAAACCTTGTTGGACTTGTCAGCTACATTGGACCCCCTGCCTTTTACCGTGACCCATCCAAATACAATTTGGACCTCCCCTTATTATTATAAGCCCAGTCCAACCATTTGACTTCTCTCCCCTCCACTTGAGATACACCCACCATCATTTCACCAGCACTCGCTTACACTCCACCTCCATCATCACCCCATCCTCCCAAACATAACAATCCAAGATACATTAATTGCATCCCTCCCCAAAACACTCAAACTCATCCAGCTGTTAAAAACCAATCTCATGAAAATGCAATCAAGGGCAAGGATTCACTAAAATGATCCAATGGTTATGGAAAGTGGTGGGAAACAATGGGAAGTGAGAAACAATTGGGAGCTATAAGAGAGAAGAAGCAAGCTAAGGAGTAGTTAGTTTTAGTTCTAAAAATGTATGTCGTTTTTTTAGTTATTATGTCTTAAATAAATTTTTAGTTATAATTTCAAGCTATTTGTATCAAACTAAGTGTTTTAAGTGTAGTACAAAGCTTTCAAGTAGCAATTCAAGCTTTTGTTCATATTTCATGTTTTATGTTTATGTTGAGTTTTAGGTTTTCAATTCATATTCGCTTTAAATAGCTTCTTTCCAAGTTCATATAAGCGATATAAGCGCATAGCTTTGTAAAGCTTACATTTAATTTTCAAGCCCTTTTCATTCATGGTCAACAAAAGTCAACTGTTGATGCAAAATTGGGAATGGTGATGATAATAGTTGTTGAGAGAGGATGGATATGGGTTGGAATAGATTAGGTTAGGTAGTTTTGGGTTTGGTTTAGCACAGAAATAAAATGGTCATCAGTAAGTAAGTATCATTTTCAACTTTCAATCCATTTTGCATATTGTACTTGTATGAGTATCTGTGGTCACCATTAGTTTAAATTAGTTTATTTAGTTGTATTTAGGATATTTAAGCTCAGTTTTATCAATAGTGTTAGCTAGTTAGGAGTTTAGCTCAGTTTTTATTACAAAACAGTCATATTAGGTGTGTTTGAAATTGCCATTTATCTGTGATTTAGGTTAGTGTAGTGGTAGATTATTGTTGCTCTAGGTTTGTTTAACTCATTACTTATCTCTCATAGAATTGCATCTACAAACTCTCAAAGTCATTACCATTCATCATTCCTACTGACTTATCACATTGAGTTTTGCAAAGTCAAAAGCTCATTTTGTGTTTGAAATACATAAACATAGATTGCAGTAGTCTTATTTCATATATTAACATCATAATCTGTCCACCATTTTGAATCAAATCTCATATAAGTCAACTTTCAAGTCTGTAATTAAAAGTCAAAACCTTGAAAAGTCAGGTTTTAACATAGGGTGAATTTTCTTGGACTCATCTCCAATTTCAATGAAAATGTGGATTTTAAAACTTCAGTAGGTCTATTTTATTATCATCATTTTTGTATAATTTTGTCAATTTTTATAAGCTTCATGCTTGTCAACATGGGTTCAACCCTGTGACTTCGATGGCCCGTCTGCATGAGGAACTTGCACTTGGGGAAAAGCTCATAAGAGCTTGTGGCAGCTCATCTTTGGTTTAGACATACTTGGCAGGTCTTCTTTAGGTCCATTCTTCTTTTTCTTATTTCCACTTATTTGAGTGCTTATTCTTTTGCTTAAACATGGTACCCTCACTTGATTTTAGCTTATGATCTCAATTCATCAAATGGTATTCAGCTATTCAGAGGTTTGAGTTTGTTGTGACTTGTTGCATTCTGGTTATTTTAGCATAGAAGTTTTACATGTGTTGGTAGCTTTGTTTGTTGGCTTAATTTAAGTGCTATTGCACTGCTATCAGTGACACAATTTATCCCACACAAGCACTTGTTTTTCTATTTTTCCTAGGTTCCTTATATTATTTTAAGCTTATCTTGAATTTTTCAGATTTTTCTAGGTCAGTTTAGTATTTTTCTCCATTTTAATTAGTTTTTAAGCATTTTTAATTATGATATAATACAAATAATTAAGAAAAGCTACAAAAAATAATTTTTCATTTTTATTAAGTTAAGATAAATATAAAAATATAAAAAAATATTTTTCTAGATTTTTCTTAGTTAAATTTGTATTTTTAAGTGATTTAAGTAGTTTTAAATAGTTTTTAATTCCTAGAAAATAGAAAAATAATCAGAAAAATATAAAAATAGTTTTGAAAATTCTCTTTTGTTATTTTAGGTTTTTCCAAGTCATAATTTTATTTTTCTAGCCTTATTTCATATTTTCTTGTATTTTAGGTCATTATTAAATAGTTTAAATTAGTTTTTAATTAATAATAATTAGATAATTAGTAATAAAAATAATTTTCTTTTTTTTTTCTTTTTTATCAGTAGGTTTGTAAAAATGTCATTTTCATATTTTTAGGATTTATATTGTTTTAGTTTCACATTTTATTTTGTACGTCGCGTAGTTTTAAATTCTAGTTTTATAAAAACATAAAATCAAAAACATCATTTTGCAAATAGTGATAGCGTTTATTTAATATTTTTTATCTTTTTAATTTCCTTTAAATTTGCATTTAAGACGTTGTAATTTATAGATTTTTTTTCGTAGTTATAATCATATCAAATCCTCTTCTTTCAAATTCCTCGATCACTATTCGTTTGATTATTCATCGCATACGCTTCGTTGGGACATAACGACTGGGGAAACACTATACTCCCAGATCTTCATTGCATTCGTTATGCGAGCGTTTTAAGTTTCTTACGATTCGACCATTCACAAGTGGCCGGTTTGTGTGAGAAAACTTGACGGTTCGGCGCTGATCAGTATCTTCTTTTATCAATCTAAATACATTAAGGAAATGTTAAATGAATTCGGTTTAGAAGAGTCAAAACCAATTAGGACACCAATGTCATCCGACACCAAACTCACAAAAGATGAAGACGGCGAATCCGTTGATAACACAAAATATCGTGGCATGATTGGTAGCCTTCTTTTCACTACGTAGTAGGCGGGATATCATGTTTAGTGTTTGTCTATGTGCTAGGTTTCAAGAAGACCCTAAAACATCACATCTAGAAGCCGTCAAAGGATATTTAGATACATTAAGGGTACGACTCAATTAGGATTATGTTATCCTAAGTGCGGGGTAAAACAATTGTATATCACGATTCGACCATGTAGGTGATTATGTTGACCGAAAAAGTACAAGTGGGGTATGTACTTTTATGGGATGTTGTTTAACATCTTGGTTCTCAAAGAAACAAACGGCATTATTGATATCAACAACCGAAGTGAATATATCTCCGCCAAATCATGCCAAAAGCACTATGGATGAAAAAAGCGTTAGTTGACTACGACATTCATCTAAGTGACATAGCCATTCTATGTGACAACAGAGGTGCCATCGATTTATGCAAGAATCCGGTATTACATTCTCGCACAAAGCATATAGAGATTCGTCATCACTTTTTAAGAGACAATGTTAAAAAGGGGAACATCTCTATTGAGAAGGTAGCGTCCGAAGACAACATAGTAGGCGTCCTGCAAACCGTTGAAGCGGGAACAATTCAACCTACTTCGTCTTGGTCTTGATCTCATGGAACAATCGTCCTAATTTTCTTTTTAACTCTTCAAGGTATGTAAACACTAACCTTCTTCTCTCGAGTCTAGGATCTCTATTTCACGCACGACTCACAAGCAATACGGGAATTTTCAAAACCCAAGATAAGTTTTTCACTTATAACTCATTTTTTTAAAAAAATAAGTGCAAGTTGCAAACACGTAATTACATACACATTTTTTTCAAAGGATAAACGTTTTTATTCACACATAAAAACCTCTTTTCAAAATGTTTTCTAAAATGATACCTCTTCCCGTATCAATTTCACAAATGCCATTTCTCACGTCTAGGACAAATCGCTTTTCATTATTAATACAAAGTAAAAACCAGTTTTCATTGCATCTCATGTCTTTTGAATGCTAAAGGGAACACATAACTAATATGTGTTTTTTGGTACATTCATTTAAGCAACAATGAATTAGGAGCACTCGGGTTATCTCATAATAGTATGCTTTTCACTTCTAGTTTATTTTTCTTTTCTTTTTAAGTCGAGATAACCAGTAAAATGGTTTGCATATAGGCACACACTAGGCACAAATGTTTCCAAAGGAAAAATTTTGAGCTCGCTGAATCAGATACCACGGATCCTACAATGCGGGCGGATCCCGAGGGAAGGATCCGTGGGATCCGGTGAGACAAAAACTAGTTTTATCTTATTTTTCTCACTTTATTTTGGAGTATGTGATTTAATGCTTGTTTTCTCATGATCACATGCCTTAAATTCATATCTAATCATTAGATTTTAATCTACATTTTGGGTCAAGCATTCATTACAATGCATTATTGTTTTTCTATAAGTAGGATTCCCAACATTGCTTGCATATTCATCTCATCCTCACAAACAAACACCACCATGTCTTCCAAAAGATCTTCCAACTTAGATGAATTACCTAGTGCAAACAATCCATTTCAAGAAATCCAAAATTTTGTCCTCCCGCCTTCCAAAATACCACAATCAAAATCTAGGATATCCGTGCGGTTAGCATCCGCCTTTGTTGCTTAGCAAAACCATCATCGAATGGCTCATCACCAACCACTAACTCACCACAAAATGCTTCCATTATTGAACCTCCTATCAACACCAACAAGTACACCACTTACCCATCAACTCACCACCTAAAGTCACTCTTATGGAACTCCTTAAGACTCTATCAAGATCTCAACAACCAAAAAAAAAGAAATAGTCTTTTGACACCTCCCACTCCCAAACACAATTTTCAGACTTTGAAACCTCACCACCCTTAGCTTCCATTGAGCTACAAGAACATCTAGGTTCTTTCCACCCCACTTCAAACATTCCGGACTTTGATCCGTATTTTCCAACTTTTCCACCACATCTTCCATCTCAAATCAAAACAACCCGAAAAACTTCCGCACTTACTACCCACATCACTTACATTGTGAACATTGCCAATCCACTAGGGATATTGCAATAGAAATTAGAGAAGAAATGCGAGTCATACTCAACCTCATTCTTGATCGCATGAATATCATTACTCACCAAACCATCCATCCATAACCTTACGCAAGCATGGAAGGAATCATTATTACTATTTTTTTATGTTTCTTTGTATTTTTCTTTTTGAGTCATTTTAAGAACAAGTCTTGTTCTTATTTTTACATGTATGTGGCATAAATACCACTACATTTTGTTGTTTTATTACAAGGCCTTGTTTACATACCTTGGCTCCCAATCTTGATTCTCGTCAATCACAAGATTATTTATGCATGTTACTACTAACCCTTTCTTTGTAGGATTTTTTTTCTCATGGCCTTGATCACAGGGGAGCTACTGTCAAGGGGGGAGTAAGCGATCGTGGACTATTTTTCCACCTTTATTTCTGTTGGGTTAACTTTTGTTTCGACATAGGGGAGAAGAGTAAAACTTAGGCTTTCAAAACATACATCTAATCTTAAGTTTTACTCATAATAACATTATGTTTTGTCATCAACAAAAAGGGGGAGATTGTTAATACAAATAAACCTAAAAAGCGTTTATTAATATTTAACGATCTTTTTGTGTTTTGTTGATAACAAATATAATGTTATCATAAGTAAAATTATAAAGATACATGTTATTTTTGTAAAGCATTTACATATAGTCATTTAATACAAATTGTTGTAATAAATCATTTGTTGTAATAGTTTATTAGGATTGGTAAAAATCACAACCCATGGAGCATATCCATAACCCATGGTATTGACCCATATACATTTAACTAGATGCATTGCATCTATTAGATACATTGTATCTAATGAAATACCCATGGACCAACCCATAACCCATGATCCATGACCCATAACCAAAAACCATAGGCAAAGAGGGAGCGTCCACGGATCCCCAGCTTTACACTAGACGGATCCCTTGGGGATCCGTAGGATCCGTGGAATAGTGGCAAGATTTTGCCTATAAATAAAGAGCCATTTCTTCATTTCTCTTCACCCCTCTTCTTTCTAAATCTCTCATACTCTTACTCTCTTCAACAAAGATCACTCGGATCTAGAGAGTTGTTCTTCTTTTCTTATTGTGATTCTCATATAGGTCCTTCTCTAAGTGAGATCACGAGCTCACTCAAGTCATCCAAGGGGTCCTTGATTTATTTGTTCCTTCACAAGATTTCTGTATCAAAGATCTTGTACTTGATATTTCACATAGTTGTTGTGTAATAGTCGTGTTGGTTTGGTCCTCCGTGTTCCGGACTCGGTATTTAGCTTTGTACCGGAAAAAGGTGTAAGCAACGTTGTGTAGGCTTCTTCGCCAAGTTGAAGGTTTTGTTGACATAGTGCTTGAACTCTCGGTAGGTGAGGGGAGTGGAGTAGGCAAGGAAGGTGTTCTTGTAGGCGAACCACTATAATCGGTTGTGTCATTTCTTTCCCTTACTTTACTTTATTTACTTTCATTACTCTTAGATCTATACTTTATCTTCATCCATACGATTTCACATAACATCGAATCTAAAGTTTTAGAAACTAACTTAAAATCGGCAAAACTATTCAACCCCCTTCTAGTTTTCACACATCTAGCCTCGAAAACTTAGTTTCTTTTCAAAATAGGGTCAAACCCTAGTACTCATGCTTTATCATTGTAATGTAATTTCTCTCATGAAATAAAACATTTAACATTTGATGTCTCGACTATACTATCGTTCAAACTTAAACACTAGCAAGCTTTGAAATATGATGCATTGTGCAACCCGTACATGCCTTTTGTAAAGATCTTGTTTGCGGTGACGGATCCCTCAGTTTGTGTTAGACGGATCCCTCCACAGGGGCTGTGGGATCCGGAAAACAAATGCGGTTGCAGTCCTTATGCTTCAAACCATGTCTTTAGATTACTTCACACTAGCTAAACATAGTGCGTTAGGATCAATTAAGTCTTTCTTAAAGCTTAGCAAAGTTTCATACTCACTCATAACTCACTTAAGATCACACTCAAGGCGTTTTTAGATCTATCGTTTCACCAAAACTCATTACTCTTCCGCTATTATACTCACACATCATCTCTCACATATCAATACATCTAGTTTTATAAATCCATCAATTTTAGCAAATTGATTGTAATCATCCTTACCTAAAAAATGAGTCAAATTCTAGTTGTTCCATTTCCTATAACTTTTAAGATATTTTCCAAAATTATATTAAGTTACTATATGGTCTTTAGGATCATTTAGCTCCACTTGACACTTCAAAATTTTCTAGTGTCATCCTTGGTCATTCATTGGTACTCATAAAAGTTCCATTTTCTTCCATAAAAGGCAATCATTAGCTACATCACTCATTGCCTTGATCATTTAAGTACTCTTTCATTTAAGACACTTAGGAAGACTGAAACACTCAAGGAGGTATAGGTATTAGACATCACAAACATCATTTTTCTCTTTTCTTAGGTCTGAGAGCGGGATCCCTAGGATTAGCCTAGACGGATCCCTCATTGGAGGGAACCGTGGGATTCGGGTGACAGATTCATGCTAAATCTAGTTAAAACAATCATTTCAAGCTCATCTTGCTAACTTGAACACTCCATCTCATCTTAATTAAGTCCCTAGATCAAGTCAACTCTGAGTTGACTCTTGTGCATACTAATCATCACATTCCAAAGGATCTTAGTGGCTTAAGTCTTGAATGCACTTGCCAAATCCTTTTCTTTATAAACCACCTTGTTAAGACTCCTTAAGTCATCATCTACATCCTCATTCCCAGCACTTAGAAACTTTTACAAACCTCTTTTAATCATCTCATCATGAGGAAAACTCCTAGTGATATCTCATCTATCAAAGAACCACCTAAGAAAATTTCTCGTGTTGTACATGAAATTTCCTCAACCGAATCATCTCCCGTTAAATCTAAAAATGGTAGGATCTCCCCTCCACCTATCAAACCAATCCCCAAAAGGATTGTTCCCACAAAACTACCAATGCCAAACACCACCATACCTCCTAAACCAAACAACCCCATTTCCACTAAACCATCACCCTTGGTGCCTAGAGCCCTATCATTCACCACCCCAATTTCATCACCACACCTCTACAATCTAGAGGATTTACCTCCTAGGCCATCCCATCCTCCACCACCACCAACATTCTCCTCTTTAGGAGGAATAGTGGAACAAAATAAGGTGTTGAGTCAACACTAGCTTCAACTTCTTTCTCCGTCACCATCAAATAATCCCTTTTGGATTATGAGAATCCATCAACGTCAACCACCCGACCACATGAAAGTTGACACCTCTCTACCACCACCATCATTCTTAGTTGAGCCATCATCGAATGGGCCTCCGCCAATCCCTCCTTCTTTGAGGCTCCCGACCTCTTCACTTGATCGCCATCAAGTCATTTCCTTCTCGCCATTACCACTCCAGAGCCATGACAAAGATTGTTATCATTGTCAACATGTTGAAAGTTTGATACATGAAGTACGTGAAGATCAATGTTTCATGTTTTATCACCTCCTTGAATGTTTCGATGAGATCAAACCTAAACAAACTTGAGCTAGAGGATTCAAGTGGTGTCCTAGTATCAAGCACGACTTAGATAGTCTAGTAATCCAAAGTCATGTATTATTCATTTTCTTAGTTTTTAGAGTCATGTACATCATATCTCTAGTTTTATTAAATGAAATTACATGATATTTGCCACATTGTTCTGAGTATATGCTTGTTGCTCTAATACATATCTCTTTTTGATGATAACATTACTTGTTACATTACCTTTCTTTGTATTTTGTTTTACAGTCAGACGGATCCCTACGTCTTGCCTAGACGGATCTCTCCAAGCAGGGAACCGTGGGATCCGTGCAATAGAAGACTAGTTTTCTACTAACTTGAGTCTTATTTTCGAGAATACACCATATACTTGTTTTCTAACCTTTGTTTTGTAGATTTTCAATATCCACATGAAGACTTTGACACCCTAAGCTAGGGGAGCTTTGTGTCAAAGCAATACATTGCAAAATCATTTGCAATATAATTCTCATTAGGATTACATTTCATGAAGTCCCTTTGCAAAGTTGCAATCATCAAGGGGGAGCATATTCGTCACATAGACGAAATCTTTTGCAAACATAGATGCAAATGAACTAGTTTAGTATTTCTTCTTGCAGCGTCCCACAAGGATGGACTCGTCAAGGGGAAGTTAAGACGATAACACTTCTCGTCACTTGCTCTCTACTTTTTCACATTATCTTTTTTCTTTTACATTTTTTTTCTTAAAATAAATGTGTTAGTTTCTTTTCAAAGCTCTTTTTGTTTCGACAAAAAGGAGGAGAAGAAAGTAAAAACTAAAATTCAAACTTTTCACAATTTTAGTTTTTTCCTTATAATAATTTTATGTTTTGTCATCAACAAAAAGGGGGAGATTGTTAATACAAATAAGTTAGGTAAAAGCGTTTATTTATATTTTACGATCTTCTAATGTTTTGTCGATAACAAGCGTAAAATCATTTTAACAAAACAAATAAAATACGTAAATGGTTTGAGCCAATAGTTTACTAACACATTTACGTTCTCACATAAAACACTAAACATGTAATAGTGATTTTATGATTTAGTAATACATATGTACAACAACTAGTGTTTACATATTGGGTAGATATATACATAATTAGAATGTATTATAATAGGTAATATAATGGGTACAAGTTTAAGTATTTGGCCCATTGACCAAATACATTGAATGTAGTTGGGTATAACCCAAAGTCCATGACCCATACCCATGGGGCATAACCCATAACCCATTGCATGACATCATGCATAAGTCATATATGGATATTATCCATGACCCATGGTTTTAACCCATGACCTATGGACTAGATGCATTGCATCTTGTAGATACATTGTATCTATTTGGATACCCATCATCCAAAGTATAGGACCCATGACCCATGACCCATGACCCAAAACCCATGGGCAAGGCGTCCCACGGATCCCATTACACTGGACGGATCCCTCAAGTGAGGGATCCGTGGGATCCATGGAATAGTAGCACTTTTTCCTCTATAAATAGTGAGCCATTTCTTCATTGTTACTTACCCCTTTCACATATATTTTCTATTTGAGTTATAAACTCTCTACCTCAAGTGATCTGATGTGTATGTAGTTTTGTTTTTGTGTGATTCTCTAGGTTCCTCTTAAGGCGAGATCACCACCTTTTGAAGTCGAGCAAGCTCAAGTCCATGAGTTGCCATGCTTCATCATCATCAAGACTACTTGAGGTTCTCTTGTTGATAGTTCTCCTCTTTCTCATTAGAAGTGTAGTGTCGAAGACATAAGTGAAAGATGTCTAACGGGTCAAGACGAAGACATTAGTGAAAGGTGTCGAACGTCCATATTGAAAGCACTTGTGAAGGGTGCTTAGTAGTCAAGGCTAAATACATTAGTGAAGGATGTCTAGAATTCAAGTCACAAGGGATTAGTGAAGGTTGCCTAGAGGTCGAGTCAAAGGCATTAGTGAAAGGTGCCTAAGGTGTCCATTCGATATGGTGTGCTCGATGTACGATATAGATTTGTATTGGATCAAAGGATATTGATATCCTTGTTGATGTTGTCATAAGGAGTGGATCTCCTTAGAGATAGGATTTGTGTAGTGTTGGGTAGTAGTTCCTCCATTGTAATGGAACTCGGTATCTAGCCTAATACCGGATAAAGGGTGGGCGACGTTGTGATAGGTTTGGTTCTACCCGTAGAAGAACCGGTATCTAGCCTTGTACCGGATAAAGAGTAGGCAACGTTGTGAAGGCTTCTCCACCATAAGGAGTTGGTGTCGTGTAGTGTTTACCAACTCTCGAGTAGGTGACTCGGGGAGTGGAGTAGAGCAAGGAAGGTGTCCTTGTAGCCGAACCACTATAAATACTCGTGTTGTGGTTTTGTGCTTCTTTACTCCTTATTCTTTTATTACATATTTATATATGCTTGTCTATTTACATTCAACACACATGTTTAAATAGATTGACATAGGTCGATCTAAATAGTTTAAGACCAAGTTTTAATCGGTAAACTATTCAACCCTCGTTCTAGTTTTCCACAAACACCATACAAGGGTGGGGAAATCACCAGGTGAACTTTTGGTAGACACATTATATAGTGTTAGCGATAAAAGTACATAAAGTACATAAAACATACATAGAAGATAAACGAAGGCATCCTTAAAGGAGCCATTAAACCAAACAGATCTAAAGTCGAAACCCAGTGACAAGCCATCGATGACGAACCACAACAGTCTGGCGGAAAGAGACGGATAGTAATAGATCTGAGCAGAGAAGGCGGTGGTGGCGGCCCGATGGAGGAGATGACGATCTGTGAGTAAGGGCTTTTATTGTAGGAAAAGAAAGTACAAAAAAGATGGGAGAAGGAGGTCAGACGGCCGAAACCCGACCGCCGGAGAAAGTTGAGATTTGTTTGGCAAGGGTTAGGGTGGATTGGGTTTATTTTTTAGAGAGAGGTTGGAGAGAAGTATGTGTCTTATCCACCGGGATCAATCTTTAGTTAGTCGTGAGCGATGTATCACTAAGTACCATGTCTTCCTGTTATTTAACATTAACTATCATAAATACCCAATAGCTACCATCAACACATATACTAAAGTACTCATGCTTATGGAGATAGCTAGCATGTTATGCATGTGAGTTACTACTATATCACAAACCATATACATTGTAACATTGACATGATGACATAGTATAAATGTATAATTTCATTTTATTAGGTTTTGAGCACAAATCATGTACAACAGAGATTAACCACAAGTTAGGGCTGCAAAGTTGATCAAACGAGACATTCATTTGGATTTTAAGTTTCAAAGAAAATGAGTCAGTTTTTCTGTTTTTAGGTTGGTTTTTATAGTGGTGGTCAATCACCTGGTTGTGGCCTCACGCGCCAAGACCACCTAGGCCAAGAAGGAATTTTCGTCCTTTTTAATGGTTTGCACCACCTAACGCATTCCAAAGGTTTTCTTTTTCTTTTTTTTTTTTAGTGTGCATGGGGTATATTGTGAAGTATGTTTTATAAAGTGTTGTATTATTATATTTGTCGTTTGGTGATGACTATAATGAGTAGGGTTGTAAACAAACGGACGAACAAGAATGGAGCATTGTTTATGTTCGTTTGTTTAATTTTAACCAGACAAATAAATGAACACGAACATTTAAACGAACGAATTTTCTTGTTCATGTTCGTTTATTAAAAAAAATGAGTTGTTCATGTTCGTTCATTAAGATATTAAACGAACTTTAAATGATCGAACATAAACTAACATAGACAAACAAATATAAAACTTATTAAACTGTGCACAATAAAATGTTTTATAAGTGTTGTTTTGTTTAAACAAACAAATTTTAATATTATAATATTATACAATTAAAAAATATGATATACGAACATAAATAAATGAATGAACATAAACGAACATTATAATCGGACGTTCACGAACATAAAACGAGCGAATTTTGTTCATGTTCAAAATATTGTTCGTGTTCGTTCATTTAATAAACGAACATAAACGAACTTTTTACTGAACGGTCAATGAAATGTTTATTGAGCGTTTAGTTAGATTCTACAGCAATAATGAGTAAAAGCACTGTTCAAAAAGCTCGCATAGTGAGGGCTTGACCACCCATTATCTTGCCGCTATGCGTATTTGTTGTAAACTCGATATATATATGAATTATGATATGAATATATGTATATTTTCATACTTTTGTCGCATTATATGACGCCTATAAACGCAAAGCTTAGCCTTGGCCAAGGCGTAAGAACGTGTCTGCCGTCAACGCTTCCACGTTATTTATAACCTTGAAAAAGTGATGGGTTTGAAGGTACATTGAATGGCGATGTAATTCCGGCGTGGAAGTGATGAGTTTGAAGACTATAGTGAATAGTCTTAGGATTGTCGTTGATCTTTTGGATCCTAGTCATTACGTAAACGATAAGTACAATTAATATGTGGTCACAGTTAGGTGATTATGTGGTTGAAACAACAATGGTCGGTTGATATAGGCTTTATATCCTAGCTACATTTTGTTATTTCCTAATTTTAATAAAGAGAAATTCTCATAATCAATAACCCTTTTTCTCACGTCTTGACAATATGAATGCCAACTTGAAGTTGAATTTTTTAAAAGGGAGAATTGCAAAAACCATTGATGTTTGACAAAATCAACTATCAACACCCATATCTTATAGTAATTAACTTAAACATTGATCACATGAATACTACTTTTTCTAGTTTTGCATCCATATTTCCATAAGAGTGTGTGGACATCAATGCATTTCACACATAAAGGAATGCAGTAAACCAAGATTAAAGAATAAACCATATTAAGACAATATTAAATAAAATAGTCAAGACAATACAACTAAGATCACATTGCTAATACTGCCGTAACTAAAAGATTAAAGAATAAACCACATTGAGACGATACAACGGAAACTCTTTGTCATTATTTCTAACCATTTTTCGAATGAAACATTAAAACAACTATCAAACGGTATGCTAGTAGGGAAAATGATGGAAACGGTTTAAGAAAACCTCTCGATTAGACCACGTACATTTATTTGAAGACTCGAAAAAAACCTAATCCGTTCGCTGTTTATTTTTCGAATGAAATATTCAAGTCTTTCTATCGAAAAGTGTCAATCATTTTCTTGGTCTTTCGGATGTCCTTCCATAACAGTCGTTGATCATTTCTTTCCTTCCAACTAATTTATTTATTCCCTTTTTGGATCGATTTATTTTTCTAGTAGAGTTCCTTTTTGAAAAATCTTTTTTTCGCAATTATTATGATCTTACCTCGTTCCTTCTTGTTGCTGCTGGTATTTCTTTTTGGATTATTCATGTGATATTCTTTCTTCTAGTTTGCGGTAACAGATGAAATGTTTACGAAATAATGCAATGTGTGCCCGGAAAATGTGAACAAAGGAATGGTATAACGACACGTTATAATATGTACTTTACAATTCGAGGGGACAGGAAACGTACAAAGTTATCGGTGTATTTACAAAAATCAACGAGGCCTTATCTTTATGGCTTTGAGATGGGATGCGTTTAAAAATTAAAAGTTTT
>OU343222.1:132181584-132200599 GCA_910596185.1 Chrysanthemum makinoi
AAAAATCTATTAGGGAATCAATTGCAAAAGAAAAAGCAGCCAGATCTAGCTCTCAATTTCGTTTTATTCCTGATGATAGTGATGATGAGGATACACTTGATATCCTTCAATTCTATAAAGATTCATCAAGTTCATCAGTTGATATCCCAGCAGTTGAGATTCATTCTCAAACAACTGCTATCACACCCGATATTCCCACTCACTCTCTAAACATGGGGGATGAGCATCTTGGCACTGTTCCTGAAAAGAAAGGAGAATTCATTCATAAAGTCTAGTGTTGAGAACCTTGTCCCAATCCCGAGAGAGTCACGGGGAACTTCTGATCATATGTGTGATTCTTCTTCCCCTCTTGAGTGTTCAAAAGATCAAATTGAAACTTTCTCGGATCTTAGCGATGATTGTGCTTCCTATGGAAACATCGAGTATGTTGAGGCATCACTCCCACAGTCTGATCCTGTTCTTGAGGAGTTCACCGATGAACTCACTCACATCAATCCACTTTCGTCGGAAAGTGATGATAGTATCTTTGATTTCAAAGCCGATCTGGGAGAGACTGAAAGTCTCCTTGATAATGATCGTTCGCTCACTTCTTATCCCAACAGTCCAATAGAGAATGTTGATCACTTTGTTCCTGAAACATTCAAAGCTACTTTCACCAATCCTCTATTTGAATTCGACTCTGAATTCACTTTAATTTCTGAGAATCCTCTCTTTGATACTCAGATTGAGGATAGTGATGAGTCTACAGTGGAACAAGAATTCACATATTTACATCTTGTGATTGATTCTCTTCACAAGGAGTTCGCCGGTGAACTCACTCATATCATATCTCCGCCGGAGTATGATAACTTCCACTTTGATCATGACATACCCGGGATTTGTCTTGATCACGTGAGCTTAACTGATGAGATTCATAATACTGAAATTATGGATTCTCCTATGGATGAAGATGAGTTAGTTATGATTTTCATCATGACTTTCTTTCTTTTCTTCACCTATCCCGTGACTTCTTCTCTTCTTCACTCATTCGGGAGTGAAGACACTATCTTTGACCCCGGAATTTTCATTTATCATTTTTGAGCCGGTTCTATGTATATCTCATCGGGGTGGAACTTTCACGTGCTTCAAATATTTGTCCAAACATCTTGAATGAAAGTCCGATGGAGATTGTTTCTTCCACTTACTTCCCCATGAACAAATGAATGCGGGGATCGAGTCAAGCTAGCGACTCGGGAATCAAAAACAGTAGCATGCCATATGGGTTTTCACCCATATTTCTGACTTCTTTCTATTTTCTACCACCCTAGTGTGGGGGAGTTGCCCCACATGTTGTGTATATATATAAGTATAAAAAAAAAAAAAAAAAAAAAAAATCCTTTCAAATAATGGCCGTAGTATTTCCCTTTTACGTTCTCAGTTTCGGCATAACCGCCGGTACTTTGAATATTGAGGGCAATATTCATTTCTAAGTGTGGGGGGGAATTCTCACGAATTTTATCATGTATTATCCACCCAATTCCCCCATTTTTGGCCAATTTTTTTTTTTTGAGTAAGTGTTTTACACTGACTCATCTTACGGTTATCAGTCCGCCTTGTCTAATAAACAAAAGGATTGGCTAATCCAGGAGTAAACGGCTCTTGGTAAAGATATCTCAAATCCGTTGACGGCTTGTAATTTGCCCAAAATTGTATGGTATTCAGCTCACCATATCCTAAAAAGTGAAGAGTTGGCTAGCCCGCAAGTTTATGGCTTGTGGTAAAGGCAGTGGAAAAACCATAATTGGTAATCAGCTCACCAAAGATAATATTGATAATTTATCTAAGAGTTGGCTAGTCCAGAGCAAACGGCTTCTGGTAAAGACAAATCAAATCCGTTGGAAGCTGGTGGTTTGCTCAAAATCACATGGTTATCGGTGTACCATGGTTCTTACTTGAACTGAAACATTTGGCTACTCCAGAAGTAATGGCTTTTGGTAAAGAGATTCAAATCCATTAAGTTTTTCTCAAAAGATTTCTAGGGACTAGCAATAGTTTAGTGTGGGGGATTGATGAGTGTGTAAATACTCATCATTTTTTGGTCAATCTGAATGCAAACGTTTAAAAATGCTCAGAAATGCATCAAAATACTGAAAATATTCCAAAATTGCATTTTATATGTTTCAGATGCAAAATGTTTAAAATCAGATGAAAAATGAGCTAAATTTTCATAATTGGCAGTTTCAGTCCCCCAAGTTTCAAAGATTGTCAAAAATAGTCCTTGAGCCCTTATTTCAAAAAGAAAAATCACCAAAGGTCCTTTTTAAATCATAACTTGTCAAAATTAGTCCTTTGGTGAAAAATGTAAAAAGTTTTGAGAAATTACAAGTTTGGTCCTCCAAGTTTAAAAATTGGCAAAAATGGTCCCTGGAAAAATTGAAAATGTCAGCTTTGGTCCTTGTACTATTAACACTTGTCATTTTCAGCCCTTGGAACAACTTTGAGATAATGGCAGATCTGGTCCCTCAATTTTCAGAATTTACACAATTAGTCCCTTGATTATTAACCCCCTAAACCTTGTTGGACTTGTCAACTGCAATTGGACCCCCTGCCTTTTACCCTTGTGACCCCTGTCAAATACAATTTGGACCTCCCCTTATTATTATAAGCCCAGTCAAACCATTTGACTTCTCTCCTTCCCTCCCTCACGAGATACACCCACCATCATCACTTCCTGCAACACCTCTGCTCACACTCCACCTCCATCATCACCCCTACTCCTTATCACTCCAAACATAACAATCCAAGATACATTAATTGCATCCCCTCCCCAAACACTCAAACTCATCCAGCTGTTAAAAACCAATCTCCCGCCAAAATGCAATCAAGGGCCAGGATTCACTAAAGTGATCCAATGGTTATGGAAAGTGGTGGGAAACAATCAGGGAAGTGAGAGAAACAATTGGGAGCTATAAAAGAGAGAGAAGAAGCAAGCTAAGGGAGTAGTTAGTTTTAGTTCTAAAAATGTATGTCGTTTTTTAAGTTATTATGTCTTAAATAAATTTTTAGTTATAATTTCAAGCTATTTGTATCAAACTAAGCTGTCTAAGTGTATTACAACTGTTTTCAAGTATCAATTCAAGCTTTTGTTCAGATTTCATGTTTTATGTTTACTGTTGAGTATTTCAGTTTCAATTTCATATATTCAAGCTTTAAATAGCTTCTTTCCAAGTTCATATAAGCTGATATAAGCTGCTTATAGCTTTGTATAAGCTTACATTTAATTTTCAAGCCCTTTTCATTCATGGTCAACAAAAGTCAACTGTTGATGCAAAATTGGGAATGGTGATGATAATAGTTGTTGCAGAAGATGGATATGGGTTGGAATAGATTAGGTTAGAGTAGTCTTGGGGTTTGGTTTAGCCTGAGAAATAAGCTGGTCATCTGTAAGTAAGTATCTCATTTTCAACTTTCAATCCATTTTGCATATTGTACTTGTATGAGTATCTGTGGTCACCATTAGTTTAAATTAGTTTATTTAGTTGTATTTAGGATATTTAAGCTCAGTTTTATCAATAGTGTTAGCTAGTTAGGAGTTTAGCTCAGTTTTTATTACAAAACAGTCATATTAGGTGTGTTTGAAATTGCTGTTTTATCTGTGATTTAGGTTAGTGTAGTGGTAGATTATTGTTGCTCTAGGTTTGTTTAACTCATATGCACTTATCTCTGTCATAGAATTGCATCTACAAACTCTCAAAGTCAAAATTACCATTCATCTGTCCTTACAGCTTATCTGTTGAGTTTTTGCAAAGTCAAAAGCTCATTTTGTGTTTGAAATACATAAACATAGATTGCAGTAGTCTTATTTCATATATTAACATCATAATCTGTCCACCATTTTGAATCAAATCTCATATAAGTCAACTTTCAAGTCTGTCAAATAAAAGTCAAACCTTGAAAAGTCAGTTTTTGGCCAACTAGGGTGAATTTTCTTGGACTCATCTCTGGGCCAATTTCAATGAAAATTGTGGATTTTAAAACTTCAGTAGGTCTATTTTCTTATCATCATTTTTGTATAATTTTGTCAATTTTTTATAAGCTTCATATCTGCTTGTCAACATGGGTTCACTTGCCCTGTGATTGATCAGTGAAAGTGAGTCTGACAGGGACTTGCAGGGCTTGGGAAAAGCTCATAAGAGCTTGTGAGCAGCTCATCTTTGGTTTAGACATACTTGGCCAGGTCTTCTTTAGGTCCATTCTTCTGTTTTCTTATTTCCAGCTTATTTGAGTGCTTATTCTTTTGCTTAAACATGGTACCCTCACACTGATTTTAGCTTATGATCTCAATTCATCAAATCTGTGTATTCAGCTATTCAGAGGTTTGAGTTTGTTGTGACTTGTTGCATTCTGGTTATTTTAGCATATTAGAGTTTCTGTAAACAGTTGGTAGCTTTTTGTGGTTGTTGGCTTAATTTAAGTGCTTATTTATAAGCACTTTGCACATCAGTTTCAATTTCCTCCACACAAGCACTTGTTTTTCCATTTTTCCTAGGTTCCTTATATTATTTTAAGCTTATCTTGAATTTTTCAGATTTTTCTAGGTCAGTTTAGTATGTTTCTCCATTTTAATTAGTTTTTAAGCATTTTTAATTATGATATAATACAAATAATTAAGAAAAGCTACAAAAAATAATTTTTCATTTTTATTAAGTTAAGATAAATATAAAAATATAAAAAAATATTTTTCTAGATTTTTCTTAGTTAAATTTGTATTTTTAAGTGATTTAAGTAGTTTTAAATAGTTTTTAATTCCTAGAAAATAGAAAAATAATCAGAAAAATATAAAAATAGTTTTGAAAATTCTCTTTTGTTATTTTAGGTTTTTCCAAGTCATAATTTTATTTTTCTAGCCTTATTTCATATTTTCTTGTATTTTAGGTCATTATTAAATAGTTTAAATTAGTTTTTAATTAATAATAATTAGATAATTAGTAATAAAAATAATTTTCTTTTTCTATAAATTTTCTTTTATCAGTAGGTTTGTAAAAATGTCATTTTCATATTTTTAGGATTTATATTGTTTTAGTTTCACATTTTATTTTGTACGTCGCGTAGTTTTAAATTCTAGTTTTATAAAAACATAAAATCAAAAACATCATTTTGCAAATAGTGATAGCGTTTATTTAATATTTTTTATCTTTTTAATTTCCTTTAAATTTGCATTTAAGCCGTTGTAATTTATAGATTTTTTTCTGTAGTTATAATCATATCAAATCCCTCTTTTCTGTTCAAATTCCTCGATCACTATTCGTTTGATTATTCATCGCACAGCTCGTTGGGACATAACGACCCGGGGAAACACTATACTCCCCAGATCTTCATTGCATTCGTGTCTGAGCCGTTTTAAGTTTCTTACGGTCGGCCATTCACAAGTGGCCGGTTTGTGTGAGAAAACTTGACGGTTCGGCGCTGATCAGTATCTTCTTTTATCAATCTAAATACATTAAGGAAATGTTAAATGAATTCGGTTTAGAAGAGTCAAAACCAATTAGGACACCAATGTCATCCGACACCAAACTCACAAAAGATGAAGACGGCGAATCCGTTGATAACACAAAATATCGTGGCATGATTGGTAGCCTTCTTTACCTTACGGCTAGTAGGCCGGATATCATGTTTAGTGTTGTCTATGTGCTAGGTTTCAAGAAGATCCTAAAACATCACATCTAGAAGCCGTCAAAGGATATTTAGATACATTAAGGGTACGACTCAATTAGGATTATGTTATCCTAAGGGTACGGGAGTAGAAACAATTGTATATGCAGATTCTGACCATGTAGGTGATTATGTTGACCGAAAAAAGTACAAGTGGGGTATGTACTTTTATGGGATGTTGTTTAACATCTTGGTTCTCAAAGAAACAAACGGCATTAGCAATATCAACAACCGAAGCCGAATATATCTCCGCCGGCAAATCATGCCAACAAGCACTATGGATGAAACAAGCGTTAGTTGACTACGACATTCATCTAAGTGACATAGCCATTCTATGTGACAACAAAGGTGCCATCGATTTAAGCAAGAATCCGGTATTACATTCTCGCACAAAGCATATAGAGATTCGTCATCACTTTTTAAGAGACAATGTTAAAAAGGGGAACATCTCTATTGAGAAGGTAGCGTCCGAAGACAACATAGCCGACGTCCTCACCAAACCGTTGAAGCGGGAACAATTCAACCTACTTCGTCTTGGTCTTGATCTCATGGAACAATCGTCGTAATTTAATTTTTAACTCTACAAGGTATGTAAACACTAGCCTTCTTCTCTCTGAGTCTAGGATCTCTATTTCACGCACGACTCACAAGCAATACGGGAATTTTCAAAACCCAAGATAAGTTTTTCACTTATAACTCATTTTTTTTAAAAATAAGTGCAAGTTGCAAACACGTAATTACATACACATTTTTTTTCAAAAGGATAAACGTTTTTATTCACACATAAAAACCTCTTTTCAAAATGTTTTCTAAAATGATACCTCTTCCCGTATCAATTTCACAAATGCCATTTCTCACGTCTAGGACAAATCGCTTTTTCATTATTAATACAAAGTAAAAACCCGTTTTCATTGCATCTCATGTCTTTTGAATGCTAAAGGGACACATAACTAATATGTGTTTTCGGGTACATTTCATTTAAGCAACAATGAATTAGGAGCACTCGGGTTATCTCACATAATAGTATGCTTTTTCACTTCTAGTTTATTTTTCTTTTCTTTTTAGGAGTCGAGATAACCGCAACTCCAAATGGTTTGCATATAGGCACACACTAGGCACAAATGTTTCCAAAAGGAAAATTTTGAGCTGCCTGAATCACCAGTACCACGGATCCCAGCCTTAATGCAGGACGGATCCCTCAAGGGAAGGATCCGTGGGATCCGTGAGACAAAAGCTAGTTTTATCTTCTATTTTTCTCACTTTATTTGGGAGTATGTGATTTAATGCTTGTTTTCTCATGATCACATGCCTTAAATTCATATCTAATCATTAGATTTTAATCTACATTTTGGGTCAAGCATTCATTACAATGCATTATTGTTTTTCTATAAGTAGGATTCCCAACATTGCTTGCATATTCATCTCATCCTCACAAACAAACACCACCATGTCTTCCAAAAGATCTTCCAACTTAGATGAATTACCTAGTGCAAACAATCCATTTCAAGAAATCCAAAATTTTGTCCTCCCGCCTTCCAAAATACCACAATCAAAATCTAGGATATCCGTACGGATTAGCATCCGGCCTTGTTGCTTAGCAAAACCATCATCGAATGGCTCATCACCAACCACTAACTCACCACAAAATGCTTCCATTATTGAACCTCCTTCATCACCAACAAGTACACCAACTTCATCACCCATCAACTCACCACCTAAAGTCACTCTTATGGAACTCCTTAAGACTCTATCAAGATCTCAACAACCAAAAAAAAAGAAATAGTCTTTTTGACACCTCCCACTTCTCCAAACACAATTTTCAAAGACTTTGAAACCTCACCACCCTTAGCTTCCATTGAGCTACAAGAACATCTAGGTTCTTTTCCACCACCACTTCCAAACATTCCGGACTTTGATCCGTATTTTCCAACTTTTCCACCACATCTTCCGCATCTCACAAATCAAAACAACCCGAAAAACTTCCGCACTTACTACCCACATCACTTACATTGTGAACATTGCCAATCCACTAGGGATATTGCAATAGAAATTAGAGAAGAAATGCGAGTCATACTCAACCTCATTCTTGATCGCATGAATATCATTACTCACCAAACCATCCATCCATAACCTTACGCAAGCATGGAAGGAATCATTATTACTATTTTTTTATGTTTCTTTGTATTTTTCTTTTGAGTCATTTTTAAGAACAAGTCTTGTTCTTACTTTTACATGCTTGTATGTGGCATAAATACCACTACATTTTGTTGTTTTATTACAAGGCCTTGTTTACATACCTTGGCTCCCAATCTTGATTCTCGTCAATCACAAGATTATTTATGCATGTTACTACTAACCCTTTCTTTGTAGGATTTTTTTTCTCACTTGACGCCCCAATCTAGGGGGAGCTACTGTCAAGGGGGAGTAAGCGATACGTGGACTATTTTTCCACCTTTTATTTCTTCGTTGGGTTAACTTTTTGTTTCGACAAATAGAGGGAGAAGAAGTAAAACTTAGGCTTTCAAAACATACATCTAATCTTAAGTTTTACTCATAATAACATTATGTTTTGTCATCAACAAAAAGGGGGAGATTGTTAATACAAATAAACCGTAAAAACGTTTATTAATATTTAGCGATCTTTTTGTGTTTTGTTGATAACAAATATAATGTTATCATAAGTAAAATTATAAGGATACATGTTATTTTTGTAAAGCATTTACATATAGTCATTTAATACAAATTGTTGTAATAAATCATTTGTTGTAATAGTTTATTAGGATTGGTAAAAATCACAACCCATGGAGCATATCCATAACCCATGGTATTGACCCATACCCATTTGACTAGATGCATTGCATCTATTAGATACATTGTATCTAATGAAATACCCATGGACCAACCCATAACCCCTGACCCATGACCCATAACCAAAAAACCCATAGGCAAAGAGGAGCGTCCCACGGATCCCTAGCTTTACACTAGACGGATCCCTTAAGGGAGGGATCCGTAGGATCCGTGGAATAGTGGCAAGATTTTGCCTATAAATAAAGAGCCATTTCTTCATTTCTCTTCACCCCTCTTCTTTCTAAATCTCTCATATACTCTTACTCTCTTCTAACAAAAGATCACTGGATCTAGAGAGTTGTTCTTCTTTCTTCTATTGTGATTCTCATATAGGTCCTTCTCTAAGGCGAGATCACGAGCTCACTACAAGTCATCCAAGCAAGGGGTCCTTGATTGATTTGTTCCTTCACAAGATTTCTGTAGCAAAGATCTTGTACTTGATATTTCACATAGTTGTTGTGTAATAGTCGTGTTGGTTTGGTCCTCCGTGTTACGGACTCGGTATTTAGCTTTGTACCAGAAAAAGGTGTAAGCAACGTTGTAAAGGCTTCTCCGCCAGTTGAAGGAGTTTGTTGACATAGTGCTTGAACTCTCGAGTAGGTGACTCGGGAGTGGAGTAGGGCAAGGAAGGTGTTCTTGTAGCTGAACCACTATAAATCGGTTGTGTCATTTCTTTCCCTTACTTTACTTTATTTACTTTCATTACTCTTAGATCTATACTTTATCTTCATCCATACGATTTCACATAACATCGAATCTAAAGTTTTTAGAAACTAACTTAAAATCGGCAAAACTATTCAACCCCCCTTCTAGTTTTCCACACATCTAGCGAAAACGCTCAAGAAACTTAGTTTCTTTTCAAAATAGGGTCAAACCTTAGTACTCATTCTTTATCATTGTAATGTAATTTCTCTCATGAAATAAAACATTTAACATTTGATGTCTCAACTATACTATCGTTCAAACTTCTTAAACACTAGCTTTGAAATATGATGCATTGTGCAACCCGTACATGCCTTTTGTAAAGGTACTGTTTGTAGGTGACGGATCCCTCAGTTTGTGTTAGACGGATCCCTCCACTTAGGGAACTGTGGGATCCGGGAAAACAGAAATGCAGTTGCAGTCCTTATGCTTCAAACCATGTCTTTAGATTACTTCACACTAGCTAAACATAGTGCGTTAGGATCAATTAAGTCTTTCTTAAAGCTTAGCAAAGTTCCATACTCACTCATAACTCACTTAAGATCACACTCAAGGCGTTTTTCAATCTATCGTTTCACCAAAACTCATTACTCTTCCGCTATTATACTCACACATCATCTCTCACATATCAATACATCTAGTTTTATAAATCCATCAATTTTAGCAAATTAATTTTAGTCATCCTTACCTAAAAAATGAGTCAAATTCTAGTTGTTCCATTTCCTATAACTTTTAAGATATTTTCCAAAATTATCTTAAGTTACTATGTGGTCATTAGGATCATTTAGCTCCACTTGACACTTCAAAATTTTCTAGTGTCATCCTTGGTCATTCATTGGTACTCATAAAAGTTCCATTTTTCTTCCATAAAAGGCAATCATTAGCTACATCACTCATTGCCCTTGATCATTTAAGTACTCTTTCATTTAAGACACTTAGGAAGACTGAAACACTCAAGGAGGTATAGGTATTAGACATCACAAACATCATTTTTCTCTTTTCTTAGGTGCTGAGAGCCGGATCCCTAGGATTAGCCTAGACGGATCCCTCATTGGAGGGAACCGTGGGATTCGGGTGACAGATTCATGCTAAATCTAGTTAAAACAATCATTTCAAGCTCATCTTGCTAACTTGAACACTCCATCTCATCTTAATTAAGTCCCTAGATCAGTACAACTCTGAAGTTGACTCTTGTGCATGCTAATCATCACATTCCAAAGGATCTTAGTGGCTTAAGTCTTGAATGCACTTGCCAAATCCTTTTCTTTATAAACCACCTTGTTAAGACTCCTTAAGTCATCATCTACATCCTCATTCCCAGCACTTGAAACTTTTACAAACCTCTTTTAATCATCTCATCATGAGGAAAACTCCTAGTGATATCTCATCTATCAAAGAACCACCTAAGAAAATTTCTCGTGTTGTACATGAAATTTCCTCAACCGAATCATCTCCCGTTAAATCTAAAAATGGTAGGATCTCCCCTCCACCTATCAAACCAATCCCCAAAAGGATTGTTCCCACAAAACTACCAATGCCAAACACCACCATACCTCCTAAACCAAACAACCCCATTTCCACTAAACCATCACCCTTGGTGCCTAGAGCCCTATCATTCACCACCCCAATTTCATCACCACACCTCTACAATCTAGAGGATTTACCTCCTAGGCCATCCCATCCTCCACCACCGCCAACATTCTCCTCTTTAGGAGGAATAGTGGAACAAAATAAGGTGTTGAGTCAACACTAGCTCCGGCTTCTTTTTCTCCGTCACCATCAAATAATCCCTTTTGGATTATGAGAATCCATCAACGTCAACCACCCGACCACATGAAAGTTGACACCTCTCTACCACCACCAGCATTCTTAGTTGAGCCATCATCGAATGGGCCTCCGCCAATCCCTCCTTCTTTTGAGGCTCCTCAACCCTCTTCACTTGATCCTTCACATCAAGTCATTTCCTTTCTGCCATCACCACTACCGAGCCATGACAAAGATTGTTATCATTGTCAACATGTTGAAAGTTTGATACATGAAGTACGTGAAGATCAATGTTTCATGTTTTATCACCTCCTTGAATGTTTCGATGAGATCAAACCTAAACAAACTTGAGCTAGAGGATTCAAGTGGTGTCCTAGTATCAAGCACGACTTAGATAGTCTAGTAATCCAAAGTCATGTATTATTCATTTTCTTAGTTTTTAGAGTCATGTACATCATATCTCTAGTTTTATTAAATGAAATTACATGATATTTGCCACATTGTTCTGAGTATATGCTTGTTGCTCTAATACATATCTCTTTTTGATGATAACATTACTTGTTACATTACCTTTGCTGTATTTTGTTTACAGTCAGACGGATCCCTACGTCTTGCCTAGACGGATCCCTCCTAGGAGGGAACCGTGGGATCCGTGCAATAGAAGACTAGTTTTCTACTAACTTGAGTCTTATTTTCAGGAAATTATACATCATATACTTGTTTTCTAACCTTTGTTTTGTAGATTTTCAATATCCACATGAAGACTTTGACACCCTAAGCTAGGGGGAGCTTTTTGTCAAAGCAATACATTGCAAAATCATTTGCAATATAATTCTCATTAGGATTACATTTCATGAAGTCCCTTTGCAAAGTTGCAATCATCAAGGGGGAGCATATTCGTCACATAGACGAAATCTTTTGCAAACATAGATGCAAATGAACTAGTTTAGTATTTCTTCTTGCTTGACGTCCTCACAAAGGGATGGACTCGTCAAGGGGAAGTTAAGACGATAACACTTCTCGTCACTTGCTCTCTACTTTTTCACATTATCTTTTTTCTTTTACATTTTTTTTCTTAAAATAAATGTGTTAGTTTCTTTTCAAAGCTCTTTTAGTTTCGACAAAAAGGAGGAGAAGAAAGTAAAAACTAAAATTCAAACTTTTACGAATTTTAGTTTTTTCTTAAAATAATTTTATGTTTTGTCATCAACAAAAAGGGGAGATTGTTAATACAAATAAGTCGTAAAAACGTTTATTTATATTTTATGATCTTCTAATGTTTTGTCGATAACAAACGTAAAATCATTTTAACAAAACAAATAAAATACGTAAATGGTTTGAGCCAATAGTTTACTAACACATTTACGTTCTCACATAAAACACTAAACATGTAATAGTGATTTTATGATTTAGTAATACATATGTACAACAACTAGTGTTTACATATTGGGTAGATATATACATAATTAGAATGTATTATAATAGGTAATATAATGGGTACAAGTTTAAGTATTTGGCCCATTGACCAAATACATTGAATGTAGTTGGGTATAACCCAAAGTCCATGACCCATACCCATGGGGCATAACCCATAACCCATTGCATGACATCATGCATAAGTCATATATGGATATTATCCATGACCCATGGTTTTAACCCATGACCTATGGACTAGATGCATTGCATCTTGTAGATACATTGTATCTATTTGGATACCCATCATCCAAAGTATAGGACCCATGACCCATGACCCATGACCCAAAACCCATGGGCAAAGAGGAGCGTCCCACGGATCCCAGGATTACACTGGACGGATCCCTCAAGTGAGGGATCCGTGGGATCCATGGAATAGTAGCACTTTTTCCTCTATAAATAGTGAGCCATTTCTTCATTGTTACTTACCCCTTTCACATATATTTTCTATTTGAGTTATAAACTCTCTAACCTCAGATCCAAGTGATCTATGTATGTAGTTTTGTTTTTGTGTGATTCTCTAGGTTTCTCTTAAAGGCGAGATCACCACCTTTTGAAGTCGAGCAAGCTCAAGTCCATGAGTTGCCATGCTTCATCATCATCAAGACTACTGAGGTTCTCTTGTTGATAGTTCTCTTCTTTCTCATTAGAAGTGTAGTGTCGAAGAAATAAGTGAAAGATGTAAAGGTCAAGAAGGAAGACATTAGTGAAAGGTGTCGAACGTCCATATTGAAAGCACTTGTGAAGGGTGCTTAGTAGTCAAGGCTAAATACATTAGTGAAGGATGTCTAGAATTCAAGTCACAAGGGATTAGTGAAGGTTGCCTAGAGGTCGAGTCAAAGGCATTAGTGAAAGGTGCCTAAGGTGTCCATTCGATATGGTGTGCTCGATGTACAAGATAGATTTGTATTGGGTCAAAGGATATTGATATCCTTGTTGATGTTGTCATAAGGAGTGGATCTCCTTAGAGATAGGATTTGTGTAGTGTTGGGTAGTAGTTCCTCCATTGTAATGGAACTCGGTATCTAGCCTAATACCGGATAAAGGGTAGGCGACGTTGTGATAGGTTTGGTTCTACCTCGTAGAAGAACCCGGTATCTAGCCTTGTACCGGATAAAGAGTAGGCAACGTTGTGAAGGCTTCTCCACCATAAGGAGTTGGTGTCGTGTAGTGTTTACCAACTCTCGAGTAGGTGACTCGGGGAGTGGAGTAGAGCAAGGAAGGTGTCCTTGTAGCCGAACCACTATAAATACTCGTGTTGTGGTTTTGTGCTTCTTACTCCTTATTCTTTTATTACATATTTATATATGCTTGTCTATTTACATTCAACACACATGTTTAAATAGATTGACATAGGTCGATCTAAATAGTTTAAGACCAAGTTTTAATCGGTAAAACTATTCAACCCCTCGTTCTAGTTTTCCACAAACACCATACAAGGGTGGGGGGAATCACCAAGGTGAACTTTTGGTAGACACAACCATATGAAGATGTAGCTTGATAAAAGTACATAAAGTACATAAAACATACATAGAAGATAAAACTGAGCATCCTTAAAGGAGCCATTAAACCAAACAGATCTAAAGTCGAAACCCAAGGCAGCAGCAAGCCATCGATGACGAACCACAACAGATCTGAGCAGAAGAGACCGGATAGTAATAGATCTGAGCAGAAGACAGCGGTGGCGGCAGCGGCGAAGATGGGAGATGACAGATCTGTGAGTAAGGGCTTTTATTGTAGGAAAAGAAAGTACAAAAAAAGATGGGAGAAGGAGGTCCAGACGGCCGGCCAAAACCGACCGCCGGAGAAAGTTGAGATTTGTTTGGCAAGGGTTAGGGTGGATTGGGTTTATTTTTTAGAGAGAAGTTGGAGAGAAGTATGTGTCTTATCCACCGGGATCAATCTTTAGTTAGTCGTGAGCGATGTATCACTAAGTACCATGTCTTCCTGTTATTTAACATTAACTATCATAAATACCCAATAGCTACCATCAACACATATACTAAAGTACTCATGCTTATGGAGATAGCTAGCATGTTATGCATGTGAGTTACTACTATATCACAAACCATATACATTGTAACATTGACATGATGACATAGTATAAATGTATAATTTCATTTTATTAGGTTTTGAGCACAAATCATGTACAACAGAGATTAACCACAAGTTAGGGCTGCAAAGTTGATCAAACGAGACATTCATTTGGATTTTAAGTTTCAAAGAAAATGAGTCAGTTTTTCTGTTTTTAGGTTGGTTTTTATAGTGGTGGTCAATCACCTGGTTGTGGCCTCACGCGCCAAGACCACCTAGGCCAAGAAGGAATTTTCGTCCTTTTTAATGGTTTGCACCACCTAACGCATTCCAAAGGTTTTCTTTTTCCATTTTTAGTGTGTATGGGGTATATTGTGAAGTATGTTTTATAAAGTGTTGTATTATTATATTTGTGGTTTGGTGATGACTATAATGAGTAGGGTTGTAAACAAACCGGACGAACAAGAATGGAGCATTGTTTATGTTCGTTTGTTTAATTTTAACCAGACAAATAAATGAACACGAACATTTAAACGAACGAATTTTCTTGTTCATGTTCGTTTATTAAAAAAAATGAGTTGTTCATGTTCGTTCATTAAGATATTAAACGAACTTTAAATGATCGAACATAAACTAACATAGACAAACAAATATAAAACTTATTAAACTGTGCACAATAAAATGTTTTATAAGTGTTGTTTTGTTTAAACAAACAAATTTTAATATTATAATATTATACAATTAAAAAATATGATATACGAACATAAATAAATGAATGAACATAAACGAACGTATAATCGGACGTTCACGAACATAAAAGAACGAACGCGAATTTTGTTCATGTTCAAAATATTGTTCGTGTTCGTTCATTTAATAAACGAACATAAACGAACTTTTTACTGAACGGTCAATGAAATGTTTATTGAACGTTTAGTTCGTTTACAGCCCTAATAATGAGTAAAAAGCACTGTTCTAAAAGGCTCGCAAAGGCGTGAGGCTTGACCATGCCGCTATGCCGCCTTATGCCACATGTTGTTGTAAACTCGATATATATGAATTATGATATGAATATATGTATATTTTCATACTTTGTGCCGCATTATATGACGCCTTATAAACGCAAAAGCTTCGCCTTGGCCGCAAAGGCGTAAGGCTTGATCATGCCGCCACATCACGCTTCACGTTATTTATAACCTTGAAAAAGTGATGGGTTTGAAGGTACATTGAATGGCGATGTAATTCCGGCGTGGAAGTGATGAGTTTGAAGACTATAGTGAATAGTCTTAGGATTGTCGTTGATCTTTTGGATCCTAGTCATTACGTAAACGATAAGTACAATTAATATGTGGTCACAGTTAGGTGATTATGTGGTTGAAACAACAATGGTCGGTTGATATAGGCTTTATATCCTAGCTACATTTTGTTATTTCCTAATTTTAATAAAGAGAAATTCTCATAATCAATAACCCTTTTTCTCACGTCTTGACAATATGAATGCCAACTTGAAGTTGAATTTTTTAAAAGGGAGAATTGCAAAAACCATTGATGTTTGACAAAATCAACTATCAACACCCATATCTTATAGTAATTAACTTAAACATTGATCACATGAATACTACTTTTTCTAGTTTTGCATCCATATTTCCATAAGAGTGTGTGGACATCAATGCATTTCACACATAAAGGAATGCAGTAAACCAAGATTAAAGAATAAACCATATTAAGACAATATTAAATAAAATAGTCAAGACAATACAACTAAGATCACATTGCTAATACTGCCGTAACTAAAAGATTAAAGAATAAACCACATTGAGACGATACAACGGAAACTCTTTGTCATTATTTCTAACCATTTTTCGAATGAAACATTAAAACAACTATCAAACGGTATGCTAGTAGGGAAAATGATGGAAACGGTTTAAGAAAACCTCTCGATTAGACCACGTACATTTATTTGAAGACTCGAAAAAAACCTAATCCGTTCGCTGTTTATTTTTCGAATGAAATATTCAAGTCTTTCTATCGAAAAGTGTCAATCATTTTCTTGGTCTTTCGGATGTCCTTCCATAACAGTCGTTGATCATTTCTTTCCTTCCAACTAATTTATTTATTCCCTTTTTGGATCGATTTATTTTTCTAGTAGAGTTCCTTTTTTGAAAAATCTTTTCTTCGCGAATTATTATGATCTTACCTCGTTCCTTCTTGTTGCTGCTGGTATTTCTTTTTGGATTATTCATGTGATATTCTTTCTTCTAGTTTGCGGTAACAGATGAAATGTTTACGAAATAATGCAATGTGTGCCCGGAAAATGTGAACAAAGGAATGGTATAACGACACGTTATAATATGTACTTTACAATTCAGGGACGGAACCAGAACACAAAGTTATCAGGTGTATTTACAAAAAATCAAACGAGACTATATGCACAACTTTTTGAGATCGGATGCATTTAAAAAATTAAAGTTTTCTAATAAAATTAACACTACGAGACAAAAATTAATGAGTTTCTCGAGACCCACTCTAGTTCCGTCTCTGGTTTACATGTACCACAACAGCATTTGACACCTTTGGAGACGAATACAGTGTCATCAAAGCTAAAAAATGTCGTTGCTATTTGACGACGACATGTAGTCACCAAAGTGGCATCTTTAGGTCCGTCGCTGTAACTTTTAGCAAACGAAAGCCAAACGCTTTTAGCGACGAATGGTGAGGCCCACAGAAATTATACTTAAAAATAAAATGAGTGGGGTATGTTACTTAATAAGGCCTATTGGCCAGACTCACTTGTTTATGCCCGTTTAATAGTTAAGGTTTTGTTTGTGTCTTTTCTATTTAATGTATTGTAATATTTTAGTTATAGTGGAATCTGATAAATGCATTTTCAGTATTTCATTGATTTATACATGGTATCAAGAGCTAGGTAAAAAATGAAGAAGAAAAAGGAAAAAAAAAGTTCGGTTGTTCCTTTTGTGGCCGATCGTTTGCTATTTGTATCCTACCGTAAGTGTTTGAATTAATTACACAAATGAAATCTTAGATATGTTGATTGGTTAATACATTTGTGAAAAGTTTGTGGGACGGTGGTTGAATATCATTTTGCATGCGTATTGTCGAGTAGTTCGTTTGGTATTTCGTTTGTTTATTTGGATTGATAAGTCAAAGTTTTTGATCAGAAGGTTTTGAATATATTTTAATTATTAGTTTATTGATTTTAAGATCCGTATAAGCATATTGGATGGGAATAATGGGGTTAGAATACTGATTGGATGTTCCCATTTATTTGTTTGAAGCGCAGTGTTTGGAATTTAATATCTATAGTTGTAGTTTATTTGTCAAGTATCGGTTTCGGTAGGAAACTTTTGTTTGAGTTCTAATTATGTTTCACAAATTGGGTTTAGTTAGGTTCGTTTCGATGTAAACTATCGGTATTGGGTTTTGCATCGGTTTGAGGGAGAATTTGCATCTATTGGTATTCTCTCACTTGTTCGGGTTGTAATAGATTATTGTTGGTTCATTTGGTTATGAATTAGTTTTCGTGTTGGTATTCGTATTGGTTTTGTGATTTGAAGAATTTGAGGCTTGGTTTGGTTATACTTGGTCTTGCATTGGTGAATGGTTTGTGTTCGCGATGGTGATGCAATAGTCTTAATTAATCCAACTACGTCTTGAGTAGTTATGTGTTGCATCTCGACATCAACAACTTGTATTGGTTTTGGTTTCGCACCTGTGTGATTTCACACGTGGTTTTGCATCTGGTTCCACTTGGTTTTATCTGAATCTGAATCTGTCTGTCTGAATCTGCTGCTGTTTGAATTTGTCTGCTGCCTGAATCTGCTCTTCGTCTACCTCTGTTTGGATCTCTTTGCCGCTGAATTTGTATATGTCTGCTGCTTCTGCTCTTCGTCTATTGTTGGGGTTCATATTTTAGAGACGACACATAGCGTCGCTAAAAGGCTAAACCAGATAAATGACACTCACTTTTAGCAACAACCCGTGTCATCGCTAAAAGTGGTATGCGGGTAAAAAAGAACTACAGAAACTACAACATGTCCATATTTTTTTTCCAGAAAAAATCTGTCCAATCTTAACCGAAAATTACCCAAAACAATGATACAAAACTATTCAAATTTATCGGTCCATTTATTCATTTCAAAATAACGATATGAAGTCATAGTTTTCAAGATCACGATACAAACTAATACTAATATACAAATAACAAAACGATGTCGATACATATATCATCACAAAAGCAATCCCTACTCATCACAATAAGCATCATCATCATCATCACCACCATCACTACTACCATCATTATCATCATCACCTACGTTCTCTCTAGATCCAGGAGCAAATGCTTAGGTGTAATGATTAGGGCCGGGAGCAAACACTTGGGTAGGGGGACAATACACTGATGTACAAAGTTAACATCACTTGGGAAGAACCTGGTTGTTGATTGTTAAAGGAAATCAAAAAGTCATTAAAGGCTTTTTGGGTCTGTTTG
>OU343222.1:132200699-132297093 GCA_910596185.1 Chrysanthemum makinoi
AAAGAATGAAGAGCAAGCACACTGAGTTGTACCTGGTGGTCGATTTATGATGGGTCGAAAGTTATAATATAAACCCTAAAGTGAGGGTTTTGAGTTTTGTTCTGCTTAATCAACGTTTGATTCTTGAATTGCTAAAAGGTACGCATTTTCTTGTTTGGTTAATTATTTACATATATTATTCCTATTGTCTTCCGCTGCATGCTTTGATGATGTTATTTGTTTTATACATAATTGTTATGAGTATAAAATCCCAACAAACTACGTGTCAACAAACCATGCCAGAACTTGGTATACCCAATCTTTCAGTATTGACGGTGACTCGATTCTCCCACATTCATTTCCTGCATCAATTGTCGCCAAACTTTAAAATAAAATTTGTAAATTGAATGTAGCAGAGGTGGCAAGAAAGCTGACCAGGAAAGGTACCAAATAAGAAAATAGATTTAAAACATAATAACAAAATTTATTTTTGAGATAGAGGATGTTTTAAATATATATATTTATAATGCAAAATATAACATGGTTGTGGTTGGGGTAGATGGTAAAAGTTGTGGTGTTGGTACCCAAATGGCATGGGTTCTATTCCCAGCATCTACCTACTATCGATTTCATCCGTAAACCGTTTTTAGCTGTTTTAACTTTTTTTTTTTTTTTTTTTTTGTTTAAAACAAAACACTTACGAAACAGAATTTAAAAAAGTACCAAAATCTCAATATGTATAGCTACACCTATGTGTTGTGATGACTTGTTCAATTATGTTATTACAATGGAATTTTTTTCTAATCACGTGTCATTACATGTGCTGATAGGGAAACTAAATTTCTCAACCTCCAAAGCACTCATTTTTTGTGTGCCTCTCAAAAGTGATAGATTGTTTAAAATATTATTTGATTGCACGTCTTGCCGATTTTACTCTTATGAACTCACTCCATCTCTATTTCTCGCTTATTTATAAGCCGACAACTGCACGAATTTGACAAAATCTCTTCATACACGTGTTTATTCTTACCGGAAATTTCACCCTCATCACAAGCGTCTTATTCCCTTCGAACAATACTGGATATTGTTTTCTGGCAAACCGGATTTCATGCCAAACACGGTACATAATGACTGTGAAGGTACGTGTTATTTTTGGTCAGACGTTGATTACGTATGAAACATATGATGTTCCTGTCAGTTAATTGAAGGCGTGTAATTAACAATATCCATCAATCAAATGGCAGTAAAGCAACGATTGTCCTTTAGTTTTAAGTTGTGATTTTTTCACAAAACTTACCGAAATAGAATCTTCCTTATAAGAGCCCTCATTTGTAATCGAGGACTTGATCAGGAAGCTTGAAACGTTAACTCAAAAAGCATGTTTATACATTGTGGGTTTTACTTCCATTTGCATCATTATTTCAGTGTGACCATATTATTGTTGTTCAAACGGTTCCTAACTCGCTACATGCAATGGCAGTTATCCACCTGCGAATTATGTCTCTTCAGTATTTGTGGAATCATGTGATACCTGCAATTAGATATGTCTGCAGTTCCCTTATTTTAATACCGTTCTCAAAGTTATCTTATATTTCTATCAGTGTGCTTACCTTTCTTTTAAGTCAGTTCACATATGTAGGACCATGAACACTATCACTCTTCCGAAAATTATGACATTTTCTTAAGGCAGAAACCAAATTAAGGATGGGGTTCCAACTGGTCCAGATCAGCTATATGTGTGAATCTGCATCAATTATTTTCAGGAGTTTTTTTGTCAATCAACGATAGCTACAATATAACCCCCAATCACGACAGAGCTTCCAACAGATTACTTGTCAATTTCGCGACCATGTTTGCATAATCCATTTTGATCATGACAACTATCACCATCTTAGTATGTTTTTAATATGTTGACTCGGATTTGAAAACCAAAGTGAAGATGATTTCTAACATCATTTCTTCATATCAACACAGATACAAAGATACATGAGCACATTGTGCAGCTAAGATAATGTGACCAGTTACCAAGCTAAACAAAAAAGATGCCAAATTCTTGCTTTCCAACTTCTTAAAAGTACAACAGAGCTCATAAACTCATCCACAAAAGGCATAACCCCTATCTTACGAATCCCTATTACCACGTGCTTTTCCCTGACCATCACCACCAGAAGCCGCATCGGATCCATCTTGCTTCATTCCTCTCCCATCCATTGGATTTCCAGCAAGTGCAGATTGCATTGCTTGATGCATGCCAAGCATCCCATTCTGAGCACCAGCCCTCATGCCCATCTGTGCCTGAAGCTGCTGTTGTTGCTGTTGCTGAAATTGAAGTATTTGCTGCTGCTGATCTTGGGCTCGAAGGGCATTAAGCTGGAAAGGTAGTTTTGGAACACCGCCTGGTTGGGACTGTTGTAGGGCTGCTGCAGCCTGATGTTGTTGCATGTAATTGTTTGCCTGCTGAGGAATAGTATTTGGTGGCATCTGCATCATGTAGATATTATGTAAATAAAAGATAACGAACAATTGTATTTAAAATGGTATTTTATATCACAACTTACTTGAGGAGTTGATGTCTGTGGGGGTGTTGGTGTTGGTGTTGCTGCAGGTGGTTGAGAATCAGCAATTGCAGCCAGGTACATTAGGTTCTTTTGTAGAACGGCTTGGTACCTTAAACATTCCAATTGTCCAAAAATGTGAATATTCGTTCAGGCAATAAAATTGCATATGCTAAAATGACTAACGAACTTAGACCATTGACAAAACTAACTACTTCCTTCTACGATATGTCTTGTTATCAACATAACCAAATTTAGGCAGATAATATGCGAGCATAAAACTAAGCTTGATTACACAACAAGAACATGTATAATGTATTTACAGAAGTTTCATCATGCTGGATCATTAAATAACTTACTGAGCACACTCCTGTACTTTCCCAAGATTTTGATTTTCCAGTATAGCCAAAATCAAATTTTTGTTGTCTTCAAGACACTGCAAAAAGACAGCCATTATTACATTAGATGTTTGTCTATTACCGAAATAGACATAAAATCATAATTTATACTCACAGCACTCTTTTAGCTATTGCAACGGTTATGTTAAACATAGCTCTGTACTCCCAGTCCCAACATTGTGCAAGACTGTAATCAACTTCTAATGACACACAAGAGTACGTTTCTATTGATACTGATTCGATTACAATCATCTGCCTAGTTCATGATTGGTGGAACTTTTCATACTTTGTGTAGATGAAAGAGCCATACTTTCATTGTTTTGCTTAAGCCTATAATCTTTTGAATACAAACGCTGTGTTCTCCAGTTTTTTCATTAAAGAAAAGGGAAGTAAAGTGGGAGTAAACACTTTACTTCCTTTTCCGCCCACTTTTGGGAGGAAACCATTTACTTCCAAAATCACCCAAATAAGCCTAATTTTACTTCCATTTCATTTTCTTTTCCTCCTTAAGTAAAACTCAAGAACACAATGTGGAAGTAAATATCTTCACTTTACTTCACTTTCATTTTCTTTTCCTCCTTCATCCAGCTCGAGAACACAGCGAAAGTATAAAATAAATTAGTAAACTGCATAACAAAAGCCATTAGACAGAAGGCTATTAGCCCAGGCAAAGAACTGCTGCCACCTGTACCAAAACCTGCTGTAATGTCATTACAAATGCACCCGTTTCTTACTTTTAGAGTCCAATCCTCCTTAGATGGAGGCTGGATCGTGTTAAAGTTTCCAAAATGAACACACACATATACTAATTACTCCCTCAGCCCCAAAGATGAATGCATCCTTAATTTTGGCCTATAGTTTAGTGGAATAGTTGACGATTAGTCAACGAATATATGAAACGCTCCTCAATATAGAAACAAAATATGAAAAACTTGTAGACCCAAATGAATGCTTACCAAGATCTAGAGAAGATCCTGACGGGCAAAAAATACTTTAAGAAAATAACCTGGTTAAAGAGTGCTGCTTATTTTGCGTGAATTGAAAAGGAAATAATCTCATTTATTAATCGAAATATCAATTGTTGTGGAGCTTCTAAAATTCCTATCCATCCTAGAGTTGAAAAGTAACAACTTGAAATTCAAATTCGCATCTCTGAATAGCAGCAACTATATTATCACATCTTTTTAAATTTAAAAAGACCCAAATAAATCACACAATTAGTTATAATGTCTTTTTCCTATAGAATTCTGAAGCTCATGCCCTCCATAAAGTTGAAAAAGAACCACAAATGAGTCCAAAACTAGCCAGAAACCCCTAATTCTCAAATAAGTGTGCTATAAGTGTGTATACAGTACAGTATGTCTATGCCCCCATGCTAGTAAATATGTATCTTTTGCAATCTATCATATATCTCTACTCCTTTAATTCCAAATGAAGGATCTTTGGAGCATACAGTTGTAACATCATTGCATTTGACGCGAATATATAAGAAATCAATTACCCTCAGCTAAAATTCCCACTAGGTTTCTTTCGTGGGAATAATGGCTTGTTCGTAGCCGAGTTATGCAGTCATCTTTAGGTTTATTACTTCATTTATTTTAAGTACCGGTTGAACTTTGAGCTTTAAATAAACTTTAATTGATACACTCTTGAGATTGCAAGATACAGAAAAGGAAGATACTTATCGAAATCCTTGAGAGTGAATGCGGAAGATCGAACTCGATAATGAGATGTAAGATCTCGTTAGGAATATATAATCTTTGACTTGGATTGTTATTTTTAGCAAAACATGTTCTCGTGATTCCAAATACCTTCAACCCCACTTGGCCGAGCGCATAAATTTTAATGAGTTATGTAAACCTAGGTTAGCGCGTGACTTGCACCACAGTCACGACGAATTTCCCTTTATTAAAGCTTAATTTGGCATGCAATATCATTGTCCCTTCTAATATAAGAACAAATAACGCCTTCTTATCAACACACATATTATACAAGATACCATATTACCATGTGCATGTATGCAACCCCGGCGACATATGAGCATACTTAGTGATCTCCAACCTTAAAACTCACCTCAAGTTCAAATACTGACACCAATAAAATAACATATATCACCATCACACACAATGCATTTTCAGGGTCATTAACAAAAGCTTCATTGATCAGAACTATATCATGTACCAACTCAGTCAACTTGGAAATGCTTTAAATGTGTACTTTAATATCGCTATATAGTGATATGTAGGCATGTAGCATCCTCGAATACAATATCTATTAACTTCTTAATTATGAGAATTTCTGAACACGTTTAGAAGGATTTAATAAATAAAACAAACTCCCAACACAATTAAAATTTGTAATTCAGCAAACAGCTTGTTAACATGTTACCAAAGCAAACAATCACATGGTTTATCGCTTAAAATGTTGGATCAAATGATGTTTTCGTTTGATTCATACATAACATATGCCAGTCGTCGCATAGTTGGTTTCTAAATAACAGCAACAACTATTTGATGAGTTACCCCAATGAGAGAGCTTAAGTGGTGTGATGAAAGAGTTTTGAAGATTAGAAACTATTTAACATGACGAGAAATTTCCATAATCAAGGAGTAAACAAATTCATATCTTTGAGATGTTGCATATAACTCTCATAATGTGAAAGGAGCATTTTTAGAGTTTATCAATTAGTAGAAAACAGAGTTGGTCAATGAAACTATTCATAATGACCAGAATGTTGCATTGTGCATAATGAGAATTTATGATTTTTATTGATATCAATATTATCACTTGATGCGAGTTATCAAAGTTTTGGTGATCAATTAAAATAGTCAAATGTCATTAGGGCTGGCATGTATCAACATGCGGTCATGTATAAAAAGAATACTTCTGCCTAAGAAACCATATAGCTCCTTATATTATAAAGGTAACAATGACATTACATGCCACATTGAGCCTTTCCAAAATATCTAAAGAATTTCGATTGTTAATCTTATGTTTGAAGAAGTATAATATTAAATTGACATGCTTGTTCTCCGTGTATGGGATCTTAGATTATTGAGAAGTGGTATGAAATGCTCTAGAAATGATATCTTTGACATGGTAAATAATGAATCAATAGAATCGATCACTGAACATTTGTATGGAATTGGTTTCTGGAAATCCACTAGGTGACAAAGGAATAAGAAAGATATGAATGGATCAATGAAATCATACAACATTCTTAGAACGAAGACTATACTGCAAGCTCTAACATGTGATTCATGACAATCTTTTATATGGATAGGTCACGAAAAAGGAAACTGTATAATCAAAAGAATGAAAAAAATAACGTGCAGAAGGAATAGTCAAGAAATAACGAGATTGCAAGCTTCGGTCAAAACCGTTGAGATTAAGACGTGTGTGAGTAGGTTAATATATCCTAAAGCCGTGCATACTTTGGTGCATGAGAAAATCACCACCGGGATGCCATGATCCCTTAATTTATCAGGATATCCACGTAACCAAAATAAAAATAAAATAAATAATAATAATAAAATAAATAAATAAAAAATGCAGCCTTTCATTTAATATCTTGTTAATATTAGAGGAGGATGAAGGATAGTATGATGGGAATCTCAAACGAAAAAAAAGAACACTCACTGCTCCAGTTGACATTTTTCTGAGAGAAAAAAACAATAGAAAGAAAATACCTCCAAAAATATCCTTACATTTGTTTATTTAGTTTCGAGTCAAAATTTTCGACTTTTAGTCCTTCAATTACGTAACATTCCAAGCATTCCTCTAACACATCGTGTTCAAAAGGCTAAATGGATCAACTTGTGGCAACGACAACATTTAACCATTCATCAGAATATCAGATGTAATGTAAGCTTTCCTTTCTTTCAAATAACCTAAAGGAGGTTTTGGATCTGAGTAAATAGAATAATGTTTGATCAAAGGGTGATTCAATTATGTCGACGTCGTCATAACAAGTTCTAAGGTGATTACTTTATCGCTTTGCTAGTCGATTAATCATTCTCTTTTTCAGTATGCTTATAATTATGATGAAGGGAAAAAACAACAACATTGTTTACTGATGACGTTTTCTTGCTTTTTTTTACTTAAGGAAATGGAGAAAACTGCCATACATGGATAAAATCATTTTTACACATAAGTTTAGGAATAGTTCAGAAGTAAAATGACTTCTATGCATATATTCAATGAAGGGCCTCTCATCTAAAACGGATAGGGTTTTCCCTCTTCAGGGTGCCTAGGAGGGCGATTTTTTGACTCAAATGTACGCGCCTTAAATGAGGGATCCCCGTGACCGTTTCCGACCCTTTTCCTAGCCACCCCCAAATGTGTCAGGCCTCTTCCGAGGACGTCAAGCACCTTACCACTAGGCCAGTTGGTGGTGGTTAAAAGGTCTCTCATCTTTTCAAACAAAATAGACACTCATGGAAAAAAGTTGTAACGTACGTATACGGTTTTACAAGTGCAATATGAAGGCATGAACAATCAAGACGCGCTAAATCCAAAAGAACGAACGACGTTAATACCTTTTTTCTAAGGTCAAACTAATTAATTTCTTACCAAAGTCTTTTTAGGTAGTTCTATTATATCGATTTCACAGCCTAGCGTGGTAATCTATTTACGATTAACTTAAGCGAAAACAATCAAAGCTAAAAAGTAGCACAAACTGGTAAATAAAACAGCAAACACATATATATCAGTATATAACATTAAAAAAAAGAAAGAAAAAAATAAACCTTTTGAATCTGTTCAGTAGTAATTGGATTAGGTGGAAATGAAGCAGCAGCGGTGGTTGGTGGTGGTGCTTGTTGTTGTTGTTGAGGTGGTTGCTGCATCTTTGATTATTTTGATTGAAGAACCCTAAATAAACCCTGGCAGAAAAAGGGGGGATTGGTGTTTGAAAGGGGGATAAATAATTGAGATTCGTTTTGGTTTAAATTTGTTGGTTTTACTATCCGACAAACCGACAATCACTATTTAACTCAGGTACTTTAACTACTCACAAGACTTGGCAAGTCTATATTTTTATGTTAGAAAAATGCTACAATAAAATATTTACAAAAAATTATTGACTTGTCATTTAACCAGGGTCATTCTCTCTCTTACTTTTAAATTATCTCTCTAATTTTCATTCACAGATAACCATTTCATGTCATTGTGTGAAAATTTTTTTGTAAAATTTTTGTGATCATAACATTTCTCTTTTATGTTTTTAGATGTTATAAAATAATTGTCCATTTAGCTATAATATTTAGTAAATGAATATTATATATAAGTGGTTGAAAATTAAAGTTATCACATTTTTATTAAATTTTATAATTTTTGTCTCTTAACAATAATTTTGAAACGAATGGAGTATAAAGCACGAACAAGTGAGAAGAAAAAATTGGTGGTGATTGTTGGTAGTGATAATTTTTTATTGCAGCTATAAAATGAGATTCATGTGTCGTTTATTTATGAAATAAAAGTGAATGAATATACGTAGAATTTGATTATATTATGCAACTCGTCATGAAGATAGATTTATGAAATACTTTAATTAAAAAAATGGTTTTGCTAACAAATGGTCACTGAGCATAAGTTACCGGTTAGTTAATAAACACAAACTTTTTTACTCCCTCCATCCTTAAATAAATGTCCAATGTTAACTTTTAAAGTCTTTTCTTTTCAACTTTGATTTTGAATTATTTTATTTGTGTTATGTAATACTTAATAAAAATTATATCAATGAAAATACATTTAAAACTCAATCCATTCATATATTTTGCATCAAATATTACATAACACAAATAAAATAAATTAAGATCAAAGTTAAAAGAAAAGACTTTAAAAGTAAAAAATGACACTTATTTAGAGACGGAGGGAGTATTTAACTAAAAAAATACATTAAATACACATTAAATAAACTGATGAATTACTATATTTGACCATAATTTTCATATAAATGAACCAAAACATTCATTTCATCAACATGTTAATATGTGCCCAGTGAGCACATGTTAGCAAAACTCATAAAAAAATATGAGATGTAGTTTGATACGAAATATATAATAGAATCACCAATCATAGTAATTGTGTCTCATAATTTATGTGACTTTTTAATACACCATGTTTAATGTTTATTTACTATAATGATATAAGTTGAAAATTACTCCTTTTAGTTTAAGATTATTGTATTGATAATGATATAAATATTTGATTACAAAATTTAATTTTAAAGATTGAATTATCATTATACATGTGTTTGGTTAAGAAATTAATGGCCATTACTATAAACTTGTGTAATTACAAATTTGCATTAATATTACTTAAGTTTTAATGTTCAAATTAATAGGTACAATTACAAATAGTTGATAGTTATAATGGATAATTGTTACTTGTATTAAATTGAATATAAAATAAATAAATAAATCTAATAGCAACAAGTGTAAGTTAAAAAAATTCAAACGTCTAAAAATATATGGGTGATTATGGCAATTCACCTCTCACCCTCCATTCTAATCGTTCAATCCTACTTTCTTTGATTCGAACATCTTCCAATGCACTTGTTATTGTTGGCTTACCTTTGATATTGTCCTCTTTAACAACTTTTTTATAGGATTTCAGCTTTGCAGGTCGTTTTGAGTTAGGGTTTCGATTTATAATTATTAGGGTTTCGCTATTTTGTCCTGTTAAGGTTTCTGGTATTAATTGTGTTTATCTGTTACACTTTGAGACTCGATTTGTACTTACGATGATGTGATCTAAACCTTTCAGGGTTGCGTCCTGTTACTTACATAATCATTATATGTTGCTGTTGTAGGATCGTTTTCATAGGTTGTTGTGGTGGTGGTTGTTGCATCTTTGATTATTTTGATTAACCTGACAGAAAAAGGGGGGATTGGTGTTTGAAAGGGGGATAAATAATTGAGATTCGTTTTGGTTTAAATTTGTTGGTTTTACTATCCGACAAACCGAAAATCACTATTTAACTCAGGTACTTTACTGTAAGCGAGATGATTTGCACACTTTTAAGAATGATTGGGACACTCAAATTAGTTGTGTTTGGACATTTATACCCTCATAGTCACCCTTACATTTTCACCCATGTGAGGATATAAATGTCCACATACAAATAATTTGAGTATCCAAATCATTTTTTGGAATGTGCAAATCACCTCCCTTACTCTAAACTCCTCACAAGTCTTTGCACATTGTTGTTTTGTTAAGTTAAATTTGAGGGAAAAGGAAATAATTTTTATCTTGCGACTTATAGGCACAAGATAAGAAGAGAAAAAGTATATAAAATGTACTCATGCACTTATAAAAAAAGGACTTTGATATTTATAAAAAGTGTATTTTTTATGAGTACATGAGTACTTTTATTGTATTTTTTTTCTTCTTATTTTGTGCCTATAAAAATAAATGTTTTGAGTGTTTTTAGTTTTTTTTAAGAAAAGAAAAGGAAGTTAATAGAAACATGAAGAAAAGAAAAAAAATTATTTATTTTTTTTTTTGGAAAGAGAATGGAAATATAAATATACTTGATATAAAGATTAATTTGTTCATTTTAAAAGATTTGACGATAAGAATTAAAAGGCATCCATAATTTTTCTTTTTCTTTTTTCAACTCAAGAACATGAGTTATTGTTAGTTCTGTTTTATTTTCTTTTATCTTAAGAACATATGAAGTGACAATATCTTTACACTCTGTTTTCGGGTTCTTTTAAAAAGGAATTTAAAGTAACGAAAATAAATGCAAAGAAAGGGGGAGGAGAGGAAATAATTTTTTGGGTTTTAGAGCTTAAATCAAAGAAAAGAAAATGAGAGAATGTTATAGCTTCCTGTATTATTGATTTTTGTGAATTTACTTTTATACCTTTTAAAACAAGTTGTACTCCATAAAACAAAAGATATTTTTATCATTAAACTTATTTTATTTTTTATTTGTTTCTATTTTCTCATAGTTCATACTAAATATGAGGTGAAACTTTTATAAAAAAAGATATAAGATACTTTAATCGTTTTCTTTTACTTTTCTTTGCTTTCACGTTTTTCAAAAACGATTTTTTTTTTATTTTTTTTTTCACTTACTTCTTTTCATTTTTATTCTTAAAAATACACTTGAAAACACAATGTTACTTTTATTTTATTTTTCTTTTTCCTATTCTTTTTATTTTTATTTCTTTTAAATTTTCAGAATAGAGTGTTTAGGCTTGGAACTTATTGGAAAAAGTGTTGTGAAACTAATAATTAAGAAGAGAACAAATAACAAGAATAAAAATTGAAACATGGAAGAATTGTATTAGTCATCTCACAATGGAGGCGTGTTATAGAGTATTCCACAAGATACAATTCTCTAATTAAGATAACTACCAATGCTAATAGATATGGACATCCATTCCAAATTTATCCATAACACTCCTCCTTGGATATCCATTTGAGGATTATGCCTCGTTAAAACCTTATTAGATAAAACTCAGTGGGACAAAAATCTAGTGAAGGAAAAAGAGTACATACTTCCTTTATACGCTCGAGGATGTTGCCTCATTAAAAACCTTGCCGGAAAACCCTATGGGGACAAAACCGTGGTCAAGGAAAAAAGAGTGCAACGCGTATCTTCTCTCCCCCTGATGATCACATCACTTAAGCTCATTGAGTCAGTGAAATGCACATTAAAGTGTCTTGATAGAATCACGTGAATAAATATTCTCTACATGTTGTTCGCATATCTATTTTTAAGGATTAACATACGTCATACATCCCATTCAAATACATCATCGCACTTCATAAGTCATTCATTGCAAACACAATTAATTCAAATTATATATTATATCATGTATGACCATTGGCAAGAATCATAAATGTTTCATATAAATTTTAGTATGATACTTTTAAATCGATATTGTGATCATCATCTTTATAAATCAAGTGGGTTTTTTCACGTCATGTGGCCTCATACACATGAGGGTCGTTTATCCATATAAGGATAGTTAACATCTTTCTTTAGTTTTCATGATGCACACATATTTCATCCTTTAGATGTTCAATCATAAGCTAAGATAAAATATGTCTTTTGTGTCAAATTCAACTTCTATGCATTCAGTTGCCTTTATAATCATAAATCAAACTGCATGAAACTTAAAAAATATTCAAATCTAGATCTCTTTATAAAGTTTCATAGGCAAATATAATTCTTTATTTGGCACAATACTATACACTAAGGCAATCATTAAACGTATGTCACAAACATGATTATTTCAATACAATCAAGTAGTGTTTTCGAGAACTTCTTTTATATGCTTTAAGCATTAAAAATCACTAGCATGTTTCATGCATTTTATATCTTATAATAAAATCTTGTATGATCTCTATTTATTTATCTTTTAGACGCATATCAATTACTTATTATATTGCCAGACTTATAGATATTATATACATTATTGGATCCACCACATGAGAACATATCTCCTTATGATTATTTTCATGTCTTTACGAAAAAATTGTGTGCCATTAGTTATGCCTTAAACATGAAAATTTCAATACTTTAATTTCACTTTCTCATAAAGATCGATACATATCCAATAATTTTCTCATAAAGATCGATACATATCTCATCACAAGAGACTGTTAATACAAATAAGCCGTAAAACGTTTATTTATATTTTACGATCTTCTAATGTTTTGTCGATAACAAACGTAAAATCATTTTAACGAAACAAATAAAATACGTAAATGGTTTGAACTAATAGTTTCTAACATATTCACATTTTCACATAAAACACTAAAACAAGTAAAAGTGTTTTTATGATTTAACAACTAGTGTTTACATATTGGGCTAACATATACTTAACTAAGTATATACTAAAATGGGTAAAAACAAGTTTATACTAAAATGGGTAAAAACAAGTATATGCTAAATGGGTAAAAACTAGCAAATGGTATTGACCCATAATCCATGGTTTTATATATACCACTTAACCAAGTTCATTGTATCCTTGAGATACATTGTATCTAGATAGAAACCCGTGGATCAACCCATAACCCATGACCCATGACCCATAACCAAAAATACCCATGGGCAAAAAGGAGCGTCCCACGGATCCCTAGCTTTGTGCTAGACGGATCCCTTGTGGGAGGGATCCGCGGGATCCAGGGAACAGTAGAATTTCTCCTCTATAAATAGTGAGCCATTTCTTTCTTTTTGCTCACCACTTACACACATACTTCCTCCAAGTATTGTACCTCTCTAACCTCAGATCCAAGAGATCTATGTAGTTTGTCTTTTGTTTTTTGTGTGATTCTCTAGGTTCCTCTTAAAGGCGAGATCACCACTACTTGAAGTAGAGCAAGCTCAAGTCCATGAGTTGCCATGCTTCGTCATCATCAAGGCAACTGAGGTTCTCTTGTTGATAGTTCTTTCTTCCTCCATAGATGTTGTGTTGAAGGCATTAGTGAAGGATGCCGAAAGAGTCAAGACGAAAGCATTAGTGAAAGATGCTTAACGTTCGTGTCAAAAGCATTAGTGAAGAATGCTAAAGGTGTCAAGACGAAGGCATTAGTGAAAGGTGCCAAGCGTTGTGTCAAAGGCATTAGTGAAGGATGCCTAAGAATCAAATCAAGTGGCATTAGGGAAGAATGCCTAGGTCGTATAATCGATGAGGTGCATCGTTATACATATAAGTATTTGTTTATTTCCAAGGATGGTGATATCCTTGATGGTGTTGTAATAAGGAGTGGATCTACTTAAGATTAGGTGTTGTGTTGTGATGGGTAGTAGTTCCTCCATGGTAATGGAACTAGGTGCTTAGCCTAGTACCTAATAAAGGGTTGGCGACGTTGTGATAGGATTAGTTCTCCTTGGTGTGAAAGAACTCGGTGGTTAGCCTAGCACCGTATAAAGGGTAGGCGACGTTGTGTTAGGTGTGGTTCGCCTTGGTGTGAAAGAACTCGGTATTTAGCTTTGTACCGGAAAAAGGTGTAAGCGACGTTGTGAAGGCTTCTCCGCCATAAGGAGATTGGTGTAGTGTTTACGAACTCTCGAGTAGGTGAATCGGGGAGTGGAGTAGGGCAAGGAAGGTGTCCTTGTAGCCGAACCACTATAAATACTTGTGTCGTGGTGATGTGCTTCTTACTCTTTATCTTTCATTACACGTTTATATTTATATCTATCAACGTCCAACACAAAACAACCAAATAGATTGACATAAGTCGATCTAAATATTTAAAAGGAAGTTTTAAATTGGTAAAACTATTCAACCCCCCCCCCTTCTAGTTTTCCACAGAGACTTCACCCTTTTCATTACTTCTTTGCGTCTTTACAACTTATGGCCACTCATTTATACATCTGCACTTCCTGCAGGTATGATTCCATGATCCTCACCATGATTATAGTGCTATCGTATTTATTTACATAATCATTACAATGCACATTATCGAACTAATAGTACTATTGACGTCGATTCATTACTTTTCGATTCCACACTTTACTAGACATTATATATCGTTTATTGAGATCTTATAGTTTTTCATGCACCCGGGGTTTTTCAATTACCTTCATCTCTAGTGTCTCGATTTGACCATCTTCATTTTCTTGCTCCATTTTATCTATTCATTCGAGGACTTTTATTTGGAATCGATTTGTCTATCACGCTGCAGGCGTGCCATAGACTTACTATCAATCATTGGTTTTAATGTTGGGACACACATTTTAATTGGAGCATTAGTAGTGTATGGATGATCTAGTCACTTTATTTAGGTCACAAAACTTGTCTGGCAACTACTAGATCTGGAATGTAAATTGTCCCTTGAACTTTAAGTTCATTTTCATTAGTCTGAGGATCAACAATTTTTATCATAATTCATTCCATATTTCTCGCTGCTCATTCTCCCCCTGAATGAATTATCAACTTCAACATCCCTTGTGTGCGTTGTGGCGGATTTACAATAGTTCCGCACATTTACAAAAAAATTTATATGGGAAACATATGGTTTGTGAACAAAAGCCATTCTAATGGGGATGATTCATTATAATTGTTGGCAAGATGCGAATTCATAGTTTATAACATGCCCCATAAACTAATACTTTTGTTCTCATAATTATTGGCTTTGCAATCAACTGAAGACGTTTTATAAACGTTTCAACAAAAGCAATTTGTGTTGCACATGGGCTACTTTGAAGTCCAACACTTATTCCAATAATCGCCCAATACTTGGAAGTATTCACCGCCATTTCCAAAGATAAAATTTGGAAAACCGTGCTCGTATTTTATAAGTCGAGTCACAAATCACGCTAACTATAAGTTGCGCCTTTGATGATCATTTTGACAATGCATCGATTTTAAAACTCAAAATGAACCACATGACGGATGTTAGGCCTACACACATCCCATCTATATTATTCTTTCCGAAACTTATATGACAAAGTCCTTACTTTAATTTGGTGGTAAAAGATGAACAATTAACTTCCAGTAAGAACAATCAAATCTATCTTTGAAGAAACTTATGGTTCTTCTATACGTTTCACATCATCATTGATCGGGGATGGTCTAACCGGTCATGCCAATTAGTATAACAATCTTGGCTCGTAAACTTATAGTTTATAACCACATGTGCTTTAATTGCAATTGACTTTTATGTAAAAGTCGAATAATATAAAGAATTCTTATATTTCTTCAATCAAATTTATATAAATACATTTATAGCTTTAACACTATTCAATATAATATCCAATTAGCGTATAGCATTATCAAATACTCATTCCGCTCCGTTTCATATTAAATGTCCAGTTTGAATTTTCTAAGTCTTTCTTTCTTAACTTTGACCACAAATATTTTTGGTTGTGTTATATAATATTTGATGCAAAATATATGAATAGATTGAGTTTTAAATGTATTTCCAGTATGTATTATTTTTATCTAATATTATATAACACAAGTAAAAATATTTAAGGTCAAAGTTGTAAAAAAAAGAGTTGAAAAGTCTAACTTGGACATTTAATATGAGACGGAGAGAGAAATAAAACATGCTCAATAAAATAAAGTTGTACTATTTATGAACATACGCATGCCATTAATCAATTGAGGATATCTCAGAAGCAAATAAAAATATAAACACGTAATAAATAAGTTGCACATATATGACAAACTTGATGACACAATATAAGCAAAATATAAACATCTCATCTTTACATGTAACATATTAATATGAAAAAAAAACTTGTTTCTATCGCATGTCTTGATTTTCTTGCCAACATGTCTTAATGACTAACTTCAAACAAAGAGTATAGTGTCAAATATGAGCTTCATGTAAGTCTAGCGTCAAATACGCATAGTTCAACATTATACTATACCGGCATATATGTCTAGTTCATGTTTGTTATATTTGCAATCAAATAGGAGCTTCACGTAACTGACAGTAAAACTAGTAAATAGATAGATCATGATGTATTCAAATCGATCATTACCAAACAATATCAAACTATATGCTTAAAACAGTAATCTCAGCTCATGAATAATTGTATTAAAACCACATATCACATGCACAAGTACATATTCGAAAATACAACCGTCAATTTAATCAATTCATATTATTGTATACTTTCGTTTAGATTGCATTATATCGAATTTTGACCATGTGACAATAATATTCTAGTCAAACTAACCATTAATTCTAAGTACAATAAAAGTAGTTTTCGAAATATTAGTTTCAATATATACTATACAAATTTACACTACTATTTTATAGTAATTAATATAGCATTCAATCCTATTAATTAACTAATGCCAGAAGTCTAATGATACTCCTTATTACTTTTTTATTCAACTATTGTTTATATATTGCAACATAGTGTCGGTGATAAGTCTCTAATACTCTCGAAAGAATGACAATGGCCAAACCATACGGATAAATCATAAATACTTCGCTAGTTGCAAAGGGTAATTTGATATCTTTGGTATCGTAAATTTACCATGATTAGCTCTTTTCTCACAATCAAAGATGCAAATACATTCGAGTCACTAAAATCTTTTACAAAACCTACTTATATTTAGCAACCAAGAAATCATTACTAACACATAATAAATAAAAATAGCCTTTAACATAGGTAATTAATAATAAACCAAAGTGATATATACAATTAGTCATCACAAAAGTAAACTCGATATCAAAGAGAAAAGGCGACTCAACCTAATCAGGTCTAATGTAATGCTAATATTTATTTAGTTTTTTTTCACAAACACCTTATCAAGATAATTGCATCACAAAAGCATATATACAACTGAAGAAAATAACTAAATTAAAAGTGTTTTTTAATAACTTCCAGCCAAGACGTAATGAATACATTCTTTTTATAAAGTTAATGTTCACATACAATTTACTGTATTTTAATTATTTTTATATGCAATTGATGTCAGCTTCATTCTCAATATATTATAACATGTATTGTAGCTATCAACAAAAGTATATCCGTATTCACAAAAGTCACGTTTTCTATGAGCAATAATTCTTTTGTATATCATATTTATTAAATTTTAAATAATAATAGGAATTGGACCATTCATTGAAGAACATGTTAACAATATTTCAAGATCTGAAAACAGAAATTGATGACATGTTAAGAGCTGCATTGGAAAACTACCCGAGACATAGAGCCTTGTTGGAAGTACAGGAATGGATGAACAGGCTAGTAAACAGAGTGGGTGAAAGCTCGAAGGAAATTGTTGTTCATCAAGCTCAATTTGAAGGTGAAGAAGCTGATTTAGATGTTGATGAAGATGGCTCTGAACATGAACCAGTAGCTAAAAAAACTGATGAACATAAAGAGGATCTACAGACTGATGAACCAACACTAAGTCAACTATTCATGGATCCAGAATTCGTGAAAGATTATGAACGGATAGAACGTCAAAAGCAAATGTAAAAACAAGAATTCCCGTTGTTCAATATCACAGAGGTGGAGCAAAATAAGTGTCTGGATATGATTTTGTATGAAAAGTCAAAACCAGAGATTCGTTTGGATGAATTAATTGCCAACTTATCTTTCTTGAACCCATCATCAAACATGCTGGCAGAAGCAGTAGATAACGATGCTTGGCAAAAAATTCGTAAGGATGCTTTAAAAGTTGGAATTTCATTTAGAAATTTGACAACTGAACCTGAAGAATTTTCAACACCAAAGCCCAAGATGATAATGCCGATATCATATGTGAGCGCAACACCAGAACAAAAACTGAAAAGCACTCAGCTAAGTTCATCAATACAATTGCTAAAAAGCTGAAAATACCATCCCCAAAAGAAAAAATGCAAAAAGAAGAAGACTTGGGAAAAAGAAAAGTGAAGCTGACAGAAGCACTCAAGTCTCCTTACTTACAGAGAGTGGTTGTCATGAAAAACAAACCACAAGACAATGAAAAAAAGGTCGATGAGACTATCTTCTCCGCACAAGGAAATGTAGAGTAAGTAATCTGAATTATGCTCATGAATTTAAAATTCATATTGGTTCATCAAAGCAAAAAAATAGGATTTTTTTTACTAAAATACTATGTTAATTTTAAATTGCAGTGATATTTTGTTTAAGTCCTACTTTTTTAATGGCTCTCAAAATGTATTCTCAGACCATCAAAAAAGTAGGACTTAAACAAAATATCACTGCAATTTAAAATTAACATAGTATTTTAGTAAAAAACATTCCTATTTTTTTTGCTTTGATGAACTTATATGAATTTTAAATTCATGAGCATAATTTAGATTACTTACTCTACATTTCCTTGTGCGGAGAAGATAGTCTTAGCGACCTTTTTTTCATTGTCTTGTGGTTTGTTTTTCATGACAACCACTCTCTGTAAGTAAGGAGACTTGAGTGCTTCTGTCGGCTTCACTTTTCTTTTTCCCAAGTCTTCTTCTTTTTGCATTTTTTCTTTTGGGGCTGGTATTTTCAGCTTTTTAGCAATTGTATTGAATGAACTTAGCTGAGTGCTTTTCTGTTTTTGTTCTGGTATTGCGCTCGCATAAGATATCAGCATTATCATCTTGGGCTTTGGTGTTGAAAATTCTTCAGGTTCAGTTGTCAAATTTCTAAATGAAATTCCAACTTTTGAAGCATCCTTCAGAATTTTTTGCCAAGCATCGTTATCTACTGCTTCTGCCAGCATGTCTGATGATGGGTTCAAGAAAGATAGGTTGGCAATTAATTCATCTAACGAATCTCTGGTTTTGACTTTTCATACAAATCATATCCAGACACTTATTTTGCTCCACCTCTGTGATATTGAACAACGAGAATTCTGGTTTTTTCATTTGCTTTTGACGTTCTATCCGTTCATAATCTTTCACGAATTCTGGATCCATGAACAGTTGACTTAGTGTTGGTTCATCAGTCTGTAGATCCTCTTTATGTTCATCAGTTTTTTTAGCTACTGGTTCATGTTCAGAGCCATCTTCATCAATATCTAAATCAGCTTCTTCACCTTCAAATTGAGCTTGATGAACAACAATTTCCTTCGAGCTTTCACCCACTCTGTTTACTATCCTATTCATCCATTCATGTACTTCCAACAAGGCTCTATATCTCGGGTATTTTTCCAATGCAGCTCTTAACATGTCATCAATTTCTGTTTTCAGATCTTGAAATATTATTAACATGTTCTTCAATGAATGGTCAAATTCCTATTATTATTTAAAATTTAATAAATATGATATACAAAAGAATTATTACTCTAAGATATATATATATATATATTAAAGATTTTTACCTCTGGTGATTTGAATTGTAAATAAATCCTTTGAAATTATAAAACCATCGCTGGTAATTGTTGTGTGAGCTTAATACTGTCAGATGACAAGCTCTTTTGTTCATCATTTTCCGTTTCTTCAGTTCCGGTCAGTAGATTACGAGTTTCAACACTTTCATCTGTTCCGATCAGTTGATTACCAGAATCCGTTAAATGTTTGAATTAAATTTTAAAATATATATCTTAATAACTAATCTATGGATGATATAAACAAATTTCAAAGATCACATAAATTTTTTACCGATCATATCTTCATCAGACCATTGACGCTCGCCAATATCATCTATATGAACACCCGTTACGTCTTCACCTGTATGAAGAGTATCATGAAGTGCTTGACCTTCAAATGTTTATTGTGCTCCAATGTCACCATCAAGCACGGGTCTTTCCTCTGTAGATGTTGCTCCGCAATTTCACCTTCAGGCTCAGGCTCTTTCCTCTCTAATTCTGTCATCACTGATTTTCTTTTCAAGTTTCTTTTGTATCCCATAACTCTTGCCCCTTTTTTATCAACAAAAAGGTATTTTTAAGTAACGTTTTTAACATGTTACACAATTCATCATTATATACGTATCAATTCTTACCATGTTTATCAACTTTTTCCACTACATATATGTTCTGTTCTTCTGGCGGCACTATTTGTCTTTCTTGTCCACCATCCACTGTTTAAACACAAGTTTTATAATTAAAACTGATGAACATATATGTATTAACTGATGAACATATAATAAAACTGATGAACATATAATAAAATCATATGTTCATCGGTTATCAAATTATTATACCTTCTAAAGTAATCCAACCCTTCTTTGCATCATTCTTTTCTTTTTCAACTTCTGCAAAATATAATCTAATTATTTTTTTATTTAAAGACGTAAAAACACAGTTAATTTTAAAAAATATGCTTACCTTTAACTTTTTTCTTTCTAGTACTCAGTGTTTTAATCAATACGTTTTGAGCTTCTTCTGGCATCAGTTCCGCTATAAGAAAAAAAAAATATAATATAAGATGGATGTAAATAAAATAAAATCATTTGTTCATGAGTTTATCAATTTATTATACCTTCAACTATCTGTAAATCCGGCTGTATATCATTGTTTACTTCTTCAACACGTGAAAAAAAGATGCAAATTATTTTTATTTTGAACATTAGCATATAAATTACTTTTTTTAAGAAATGCTTACCTTCATTTCTTTTTTTCTTAGGAGTCCTCAGTTTTTTAAGAAATGTCTTTGTTTTTTTTGGTTTTTTTTAGGGTACTTCAACATTCTGTATTTCATCTTCTCCAACATTCTGTACTTGATCACTCACCATTTCATCTTCATCATCATCGTCCATTTCTTCTTCTTCTTCTTCTTAAGTATTTTTTTATTTTTTTTTATTTTTATTTTTTTTTGTCTTTCTCAAACATCATCTCATCCAATTTTTCAGTATTCAAAAGTTTGATATTTTGGATTTTTCAGGCATGAATTGGCGAATATCAACTGCATTTTTAAGTTAAATTTTAGTTAAAAAAAATTGGTTTATCATTTATAAATTTCATCAATTATAAAGTGATAGAAATTACCTCCAGTAACAAGAGTGGGCCAAAGTAGCGCGTCATCCCGCCCCTCCAACTTAATCTTTGTGACTTCAGATAATCCATCATGTATTCACACCAATTCATTTCTTTCACATTTTTTCGAGAACTTAGAGATGATATAATGCTTAGATTAAGAGTCCCTGTTGAAACTACATGCGCTATAAGAGCAGCAAACATGACTAAAAAATTTAACTGAAATAGCCTTCCAGCGTCATTTTTCTTTATGTGAATCTTCATTCTTCTGAGCAAATGTTTATTAGCATATAATTTTGACAGTCCCTTAAATTGATTTTTCCATTCTTGGTAAAACAGTATTTGCTCTTTCCTTCAACACATCACATATTTCAACTTAAAAAATGCCCATTGGTAATCCAGTTGTCTGCTGAACAACTTCAGGGGCAACCTCAATAGATTTACCAAATACCTTCAAGGTTCCTGTTTCAGCATCGAACCTTTCTAGCAACCAGTATCCTAAACGGCTTGGCATTGCATTAATTTCAAACTCTAAATTGTTCCAAACCCTAAACCTGTAACTGCTTCTTTTTTGTCATCAGTTAAATCCTTAATAACTTCAAATAATGGACCTTGGAATGACTTTATTAAAACCCTTGGAAATTTTAACCCTGGTTAACGAAGTTTTTGATGCTGTTAAGTATCTATGTCATCGGAAAGAACTAGTTTAGATGAACTTGAAGTTTTTGATGAATCTTTGGTTTTTGAACTTGTTTCAGTTGCAGTTGGTTTTTGAGTTTGAGTAACCGGTTTGTCACGTTTACATTTAAGAACCTTAGAAACTTCAGTTTTTTTCCTTTAAATGCATCCTTTAGGAAATCATCATCACTTGGTGAATATGATTTTACAGGAACAGATTCCTTTGCCTTTTTTGGAACTGTACATATCAAACAAAACATAATTTGTTTATCAGTAACTAATGAACAAAATAAATAGCTGATGAACAAGTATTTGTTTTGGTAAAAAAAACCGTGTACAACTAACTGATGAACATAACAATTGATGATTATAAATTTAAACAAAAACATGATGAACAAAAGATGTTGGCAATTTGTACATCATGTTTTTGTTTTAGTACTTTTATTGAAGAAAAACAAATAAATTATGAGCAAAAACATCAGTATCAATGATTGATGAACAAAATAAATAACTGATGAACAAGTAATTGTTTTGGTAAAAAAAACCATGTACAACTAACTGATGAACATAAAAGTTGATGATTATAAATTTAAACAAAAACATGATGAACAAAAGATGTTGGCAAGTTCATCATGTTTTTGTTTTGGTACTTTTGTTGAAGAAAACCAATTAAATTATGAGCAAAAACATCAGTACATCACTATTAATAACTGATGAATAAAATAAATAACTGATGAACAAGTAATTGTTTTGGTAAAAAAAAAACCACGTACAACTAACTGATGAACATAACAATTGATTATTATAAATTTAAACAAAAATATGATGCACATATTTTTTTCATCACTATAAAAAACATGATGAACAAAAGATATACCTTTTAACAAACTATTGTCCCACTTTTTAATGAATCTGGAACCTTGAAACAAAAAAATGATAAACAAAAAATATAACTTCATTTTTGCTAGTTTTATTTTTGAACAACAAATAATTTATGTGCAAAAACATCACTATCAATAACTGATGAACAAATAAAATAACTGATGAACATTGTTTTATACCTTCATTTGTCGTGGGGAGTTGCAGACGATCGTGTCTTTTTTTCGATCTTTTTTCCTTGAAGAGTTCTTCTATTTTTCTGTCATCTAAAAATTTAAATAAAATAAGATTAAAATAAGATTATACAAAAATAAACTAAAAAATAAACTGATAAAATAATTCTAATTCTTCATGTACAGTCAGATACTCTATTTCTCCATCATTTTTTTTCTTATTAGTCTAAAATTTTAAATTAAATAAGATTAAAATCATATTATACAAAAATAAACTAAAAATTTAACTGATAAAATAATTTTAATTCTTCCTGTACAATCAGATACTCTATTTCTCCATCATTTTCATTTTTTTTCTTATTAGTCTAAAAATTTAAATAAAATATAATTAAAGTAAGATGATACAAAAATAGACTAAAACATAATTGATGAATAATTTTAATTCTAAAAAACTCAGATTTTTTTTCTTTATTTGTAGATTATATATGAATGCAAAAACTAAAATTAAACAAAATTAAAACATAAATTAAAAAATAAATCATGAACTTACTTATTGTTTTCATCTTTCCGAGTGCAAATCCTTCCGTTTTAACCGTAAAATTGAGTGAAAATCAAGTTTTTTTAATCGGCATAAAACCTAATTAGATCCCCAATTGCAGAGAGAGGATTTAGAGTCGAGTGCGAGATTTTTGTGAGAGAGAAATGAGGGAATGTGAGAGTGGGAGGGAAGATGGTATTGTGAGAAAAAGGACGGTTATGCCCCTTCTATTAGTAACCGGCGTTTTTTTTTTTTTTTTTTTTTTCCTCTTCAAATCCCAACCGTGGGATTGATTTTGTTGGTAGATGATACAAATCGGACGGTCACAATTTCTTTTTACACATTTTATTTTCAACTCCATTTGCAAAGGATCGCAACCATATTACATATAAGTCTTAAGGTTCTTATATAACATAAGAATAACCTAAATTTATAAGCTTGGTCAACCGCTCAGTTTCCAAAAAAAAAAAAAAAAAGTAGTGTTCATCGAATCTGGTTTCTCGGATTATTCAGTTAAAAAAATTTTTACGGCAAAACCAAATCGAAACTGAATTCAAATACCAAACATAACCAAAAACCAAGAATGCGGTTCGGTTTCAGGTTGACTCGAAAAGCCAAATTTCATAATTTATAATTTTGTTTCACTTAATTATATAATTTTTAGCACCAAATGTATTTAATTATAAACTTACACAGCGTATACTACTATACTTAAATATATACTTACTATATAGTGAAAAAGATACAACACTATTAAAAAAAACAAGGTTTACAAACTTTTAAAATGTTATACGTGTACAAGTTATATATATATTACTAGGTAGATTATTTGGCCGTGCTAAGCACGACCCTAGATAGTTTACATTTCTGTCTCTCGCGCCATTTTAATTGTTTAAGAAAAGCGTAGTTTGAGATAGGTTCAAGTTTGTTTTTGAACAAAGTTATGAGCAAATGATGTTTTTATTACGTGAGTGACTATAGAATAGATGTAAAAATAAGAACTTAAACTAAACGATTATGAAATAAGAAAAACAAAAAGTTAACGGAATTTTTTTGCACAATGCACTACAGTATCTAGCTATACCCCTTCCACCCACCCCACCTAAGGAATTTCAATTTTTCACAACTGAGAGTTTGACTTATCTAATTTTTATCCATGTAAATATGCAACTCGTACGAAATAGTACACATTCATTTATAACATAAGATATGACTATAATTAAAAAAAAAAAAAAAAAAAAAAAATCTTCAAAACTTGAATAAGTTCTCTCATTATCCATTGGGTAAAATTAAATCTATAAACATTTATGATTTCAGTTGTAAATAAAATAACCATAAAAACTTATTTTATTAACATTTCAACAACTTAAGTAGTGATACTTTACCTTAAACCTTGTGCTACTAATTTTTAATACCATCCTAATTTACAAAAAGTAAAATATAGCTACCTACCATATAGCCTCATCCTTACTCATCTCAGCCATCACAAATTAGACTATACATATCAATTTTAACATGTGAAGTATATATGTCATTTTTCAATCTTTGTAAAATATGTCTTTTCCATAGATATTATTTCTATAACAGTGAAAAAAGCCTCAAATTTCAATCAGATCACATCCTCACATTATCTCCTACCACCTTACTTTAATTAATGTATATTTGGCGCGAAACGGTGTGAAGCTTCTTAAGGCGGTGAGCGGTGAGTAATGAGTATTTTAAATTTTAGTAGTCGTTTGGCAAAAAGACGATGAATTTTCAGTAATTTTTAGAAAGGTTAATTTTTCAATATTTCTTTAAGAAGCGGTGAGCAATGAGCGATAAGTTGTGGCTACTGCTCACAGTTCACAACTACTGCTGACTATTATTCTTAACTGCTACTTTTAACAAACTCATCCTCGCATACTTTCCCCCATAGCGTTCTTTGAAGTTTACTCGATATCCTTTCCATTTTTACCTCTCTGTTTCTCTTCTAAAATACATAATGGACCCATCACATAATTGCATGCACACACTGTCTTTACAATTAGATAATGCAACAAAAATCAAAACATAGAATATGTATATGTAGGCTTGAATACACATTAATTAAATTTTCATTTGTTATTTTCCTCGGGTACTAAAAAGGTTAAAGAATGGGAAGAAAAAATTGTGATAGCAACTGACTACGTATAGTTGTTAATTTGTCAAAAAAATTCGATGAAAATTTAGTTACACATTCCTTAATATTTATTAGTCCATCACCAAATTAGTATTCTTCAAGAATCCTTTTATCTTTTGATTTTCATCATCGAACTTCAAAGCTCCATGCCACCATTTTCATCGTCAATATTCATCTCAAACTTCTTATATTCAAGTTTTACCATCAAAACACCTAAAACCACACATATACGTGTAAGTATGCGTCTATGTTCTTTAGAATGGAACCATACACATGTTCATCTTTTTGGCTCATGAAAGAATCCAAGCCTCAAATATAAATGCTAATCCATATATATACATTAAAGGTAGGAGTATTGAACTATGGCCTAACAACTATACCTCAATCACTTATTATATTTCTAGAAGAAAGTCAAATATTACTTTTTGATTGACTTCAAAGATATCCACACACGCAAAATCAAATCCAAATGATTTTTTTCCCAACACATGCTGACATACACATCAATTTCCATACTCGATATTAATATCATGCCATATTTTCTCTATTCGGCCATACTTGTACCTGAACTAAAAATGTGGCTATAAATCAATTCACGTACATTATAAGAAAAATCACTTTCAATATTGTATTGACATGGTTTTTATTCATTTATTTATTTATTATTTTTTTCTTTTTCTTTTTTTTATTTGTTTAATAATCAATCATATTGAAGTAAAATTTTTAAGAACCAAGACTTTCAAATCCATTCACACTTATCAATGATCATATGAGAAACCGATCCAAAAGATCTATCTTTTTAGAAATTACTTACACATGTATTGCCATAATCAATGGTAAATGTGTTTCACACTTAACACTAAATAAACTTAATATATAAACCTCATGCAAATCTCTTTACACAATCAAGCTACACAATAGGAGAGTTTCTTAATACACTTGTTCAAGCCAATGGGGTGTGAAGTTTTATAACTCTCTAATAACATAAATCTTGAGGATATGTGTATAAAGAAACTCATCTATCGTGATTAAGAATGTCATTGCCATATCATGAAGTAAGAGTGATGCTGCAATAACTCATTCTCACGCATAAAAATAAATCCGGTACCACTTGACACTTGCCTTATGGTCACTTTCAACATCAAAGCAATGACAGAGTGGATATATATATATATATATTTACACGTATAAACCACGAGACATTTTAGTTAGTTATTGATTACCTCTATGAAGGGAACTTGTACAAGAAAAAAACACATGTTATCCCATATAACTAATCTAGTATAACTTGAGAGCCATAATGCCAAACTTGCAAACGGTTGCCTAGCTAGAAGATAAGGCTACAAATGTATAGCACCAAAGATTCTGATAGAAATCACAACATATATCATTTGAACAGTTAGTCCGAGATTTTATTCTTCATTCCCGCCTTTGGATTTAGATTTTTGAAAGTTAACATAAACTTCATCATCATCTTCTTCATCTGCTATCACCTAATCAATCATTTTTACCCAATATCAATACATATACTCAATTAAACCTTACTCTACCATCATTAACAACAAAAGAATTGAGATGCGTAACAAATGGTTGATACAAATAAAGAAACATGCATACCTATGAGACCCTCCAAAGTAACTTAATAGTAATCTCATAAAGAAAAAGAAGACACAATTGTTGTTTCTGTAAATTAGAGAGAAATATGTAGATCGAGAAAGTGAGAGATGATTGAAGAAGAGATGAGGTATGTCATGTTTTCTTTTATAGAAGTGGTATAAGGGAATGGCCATATAAAGAGCTGCAAATGAATGCGTAGAATAAAGAACAATTGCAAAATGTTTGGTGCTGATTTGGCATATCCTAAGGCATCAACCGTAAATTAGCAACTCTCTTTTATAATATAGGTAGATATATAAATATATATATTTATGAGAGTTCGGTTCGGTTTACGTTTTTTCCAAAAACAAAACCAAAACGAAAGCCTAATATTTAATTCGGTTCGGTTACAAGTTCGGTTCGATTCGATTTTCGGATCCTGTGGATAATCTCTAAACTGTGAACACCTCTAGCGTAAGGTCAAGTTGAAAAGCTCATAAGCCGAAATAAGTGTGATTATGAGCTTTTCCAAATCCGAATAAGCCCATAAACCGGCAAAATTAGCTAAATCCAAACACCCCCTATATAATAAATACATTTTTTATTAATGGTACTAACGGACAGGATTTAATGCCAGTCTTATAACACAAGAACATACAAATATACAATCTCTTAATGAAGGCGAGAACTTATAACTGAACAATAAGACGCTTAAAATAATCTAGAAAAGTCAACCATCAAAAACAGAATCAGGAGTTCAGGACTCAGATAGAGGTGCACAAAAAAACCGGTTAACCGAACTGCCTCTGAAGTCAAACCGAAAAACCAAACCGGTCAAAACCGGTTTTGACCCAAACCGGTCCGGTTTATATCCTAACCGCCGGTTAGGAACCGGTTCCCCATCTTGAGAAAACGCCCGGTTTGAAGACCGGTTTTTTTAACCGGAAAACCGAAACCGGTTAGGAACCGGTTTTTGTGGTAGGGGCGGGATTTTTTTGGTTTTTTTGAATTTTGAAATTTTGAATTTGAATTTTTAATAGAGGGGCGGGAAAGAGCGTGGGGCGGATTTTATTGAATGTTGTTAAAAAATTACCATTTTGCAATACAAATGTTAGTACAAATAGATGTGTTATGTATTTAGTTAATTACCACTTTCAAGCAATCAAAAAACACTCAAAAAAATCAAAACCGAAAGTATTTCACTAAACACAAATGGAAAGTTCAAACACCACCAACACCGAAGCTGGTTCAACAAGTGCATCGACGGTTGAGAGAGTTTAACCGTGTGACCGTGTAAAAGATCCACGGGAACACTTCAACTACGTCCTAATGTCGGACGGTAAGAAAAAGGCTCAATGCAAATATTGCTTGAGTATATTGTCTGCCGGTTCCAACTCGACGTTGAAGGCTCACATCAAACAAAAGTATTGCAATTTTTAAAAATTTGAATTTTCGACTAGGCGGCAATTTTTAAAAATTCAAAATTTTGAAATGACAACCGGTTAACCGGTTAAAAACCGGTTAAGAACCGGTCCGAAACCAGTTAAAACCGGTCAAATCGGTCAAATATTCAAATTTTAAAATTTAAAATTTTGTATTTTTTTGAGCGGGAAGGCGGGTAAACTTTCAAAATTTGAATTTTTTTTAATATTTACAAGTTTGCCATTGTAAGAATAGTATAAATAAATATATTGTGTTTTTATTTTTTGCAACTTTTATACAATTTAAATTACACTCTAAAAAATAAAAATCGGAAGCATTTCATTAATGGCTGATCCTGCACCGCCTCCGCCACCCCTGCCACCGGTTATTGTTCGTTATTTTCCGGTAGACCATGCACACGGTAATCCCAAGGTATGGGCTCACTACAACTACGTCGAAATGTCGAATGGCAAGCGAATGGCTCAATGTAAGTATTGTTTATGTTTATTCAAACCCACTTCCGGCGTGCCGTTGAGGGTTCACACACAGAAGTATTGACGCCAAGCACCTGCAATTGATGCCTGATTCGAGACCTCGAGTTGACGTTGAGTATCTTATCAAGTTATCGATGATTTATGTTTAAGTTATTATGTGTTGTGTTTTAAGTTTATATGTAATGTGTAATGTATCATGTATTCTCCGTTCTATTAAATAAAAGTTCTAGTTTATTAATACACGAAACAAGAAAACGATTACAAACGACGACGGAAAACGAAAAAAAAAAAAAAAAAAAAAAAAAAAAAACTAGAACCGGTCAAAACCGGTTAACCGGTCTAGACCGGTTCCAAACCGAGCCCAAACCGGTTTGGACCGGTTGGGTTATTACAGCCTCACAGCCGGTTCGAAACCGAACCGGTTAACCGGCCCGACCGGTTTTTTTGCGCGTTGACCCAAACCGGTTCTGGTTTGACCGGCCGTCAAACCAAACCGGTTAACCTCTTTGTGCACCACTAGACTCAGATCACAATTTTATCAAACACCTAGAAAAACATCTGCTGATTATAAGGTCTAAACTTTGTCTGGTCCACACAAAGGTTGGCGCTGTTCGTTACCCTTGGTAATAAATCTGGGCCTAAACGACAATGATACTAATTCTTAGAGACTTAAAGGAGTAAAAGGAAAGCACAATACAACACTAAATTGACCCAAATTCACCAACAATCACGACCTGAACCAGCCTAAACAATCTCTGCAAAGAATGGAAAAGTGGAAAACAATACTTGCAGTTTGTTCTTCATTCATTTTAGACATTGTGAATGCATTTATCTATTCAGACCACATTTAATCATAAGGATAACAGGACTATAGGTGAATCACGAGCAAAATCATACCACAAAACACAAAACAACCACAGTTCGTTATCCTATAAACTCAAGCCAATTTATATATCTTTATAAAACATTCATTGCACATAATCGCTATATGATTCTTACAAGTAAAGCTAAAACAGTTCAATCTTTTAAAACCAACCTTATAGTTCAAATTCATCTTCATACTTCAAAGCCTCGACAGCAGCTTCCTCCTCATCATCGTCAATAGCAAAATAAGGATTATGCGTCTTGGGCCTAAAATTATATCCAGTAAACACATAAAACGCAAGTGTAGCCAATTCAGCCGCCAACACACTCGTCCACGCATATCTATACGAAGTAATCGTCTCCAGAAAATAAACCGCCACCCTCGTAAAATAAATATAACATATCACAACAACATAATACTGCCTAAACAAAGTCAGCTTCATCAAATTCACAGCTGCCTTCCCATCAGTCATCGCAGCCTCTCTCAATTTCTTAATCGACCAAATAATCGGAAACAAAACCGCACAACAACAAATTATATCCACCAACAAAAACACTCGTCTCCACGTATACGAATCCTCACCAAACGGCCCAGTTTCATCAATCACCACTTGAGCCACATTAGCAACAACTTGTAACGGTATAACAATCATCAAAACCTTCTTTTCTTTGTCTTGCAAATACGGCTTCAAAAACGACCACCCAGTCCCGATCAAAACAATCAAACTAAACAACGTAACACCCTTCAAGAAACTAAATATATAAAACAAAACATCCCAACCATGAGGCGTCCCAGTCCTCTTAATATACGACTTATCCTCAGTCTCGCACAACAAATTCAACGCCTTTAACATCACCACAACCAACATAAACCAATGTATCCTAAACACAGACATCTTCCTAACATAAATCACATACCCCCACACACCTAGCACCCCAACATAAACCAAGAAAAACATAAAATAAATCGCGGGTAAACTAGTTTTACCCGCGGATAAATAATCCCTAACATTACTTTTAAAATCTAAATTATACATAGCAGTAACAACATCTACACTAACTTCAAATTTACCATCAACAACACAGTTAGCAAAAACAAGGGTAAATAAATTAGGTTCAGTAACATTAAAAACGGTGTCGTATGATGACACAGTAGTAGTAGGTTTTAAATGGTTAAAAGTAAAAATAGTTTTGACTGAGGGTGAGTCAAGTGGGCACGTGATTTGTTTATTTTGGAGCTGTTGGAGCACGTGACTAAAAGAGTCACCTGTGGTTAAAAAGAACCCGATCCGTGAAAGATCGGGTTCTGGAGGAGAGAGAGTGATGTGGGATAGGTTTAGGTGGATTCTCCCGTTATGGGTGAATCCGAATTCGTCTAAAGGGAGAGTTGACGGGGTTGTGGATGTGATTTTGGTGTGGTGGATTTCGGCTGATGTGAGAGTGGTCAGGAGGAGGAGGGTGGTGAGGAAAAGTGGTCGGAGAGTCGTCATTGTGGTGGTTTAAGGAATGGACAGCATGGACTTTGTAAACGACGTCGTTGTTGTATCTTTATCAAATCAATATTTAAAGCATTTTTATAGGTAAAAAATGGGAGATGATTTGTACACTCCACAATTTGATTACCACACTCTATTTTAGTGTGTATTGCCATTTATGTCCTTACATCATTCATACTCTTTTTCACTCCTCTAAGAATATAAATGGCAATACACACTAAAATAGAGTGTATCAATCAAATTATGTAGTGTACAAATCACCTCCCGTAAAAAAAAGATACGTGCTCCAAAAAAAATATTCTAAATTTTCTTTTAATACCACTTGTCAGCAGTTTACGGGAGAAAAATAGTAGCTCATATTATTATCTTTCAAACAATACACAACTTAATGTTGTATATTTTTATGTTTTGTTTTAATTTGTAAATTTTGATGACGTGTTAGGTTAAATTATAACATGTGTTAGATTTTCAGGTATGACACATCATCAAAATATATAGATTGAAACAAAACATGAAAATACACAACATTAAGTAAAACAATAAATAGTACACGTACTAAATCGGTACATTAAAAAAAGTACGTTACTATTTTACGACCTAAACCTTTTAAAAAAATCCTGGCATCAAATAAAAAATATAATTAAAATGACTCTAATAAGAAAACACAACAATAAACTTTAAATGTACTTATGAAAATATATGCATTTCATGATGTTTCTACCTCTTTATTTAAAATCTATGATTATAATTTTTTCTCACTTTTTTAATTTAAATAGTTCTTCCCACTTCATCATTCCTAGTTAAAAAAAAAATCCTTAGAGTTTGAATAGAAGAATACGAGTTTGATATGTATATAAATGGAAAATCAATACAATGTTAGAAAATATTTAACCAGTATTTATAAAATACTAGCTTTTTCCTTCTTTTTTTCTTCTGGTAGAGAAAAGTTCTACAATGATCATATAAAGGGTTTAAGTCCTAATTATTGTGTTTGGTATGAGGTGTTTTGCACTATTGGATTAGAATAAAACATAAAAATAAAAATAATTGTTTGTTTTCATCACCGCCACGTTACCTCCACATCATTATAACAAACCTCCACAACTAATCACAACTAATCTCTCTCACTCACAACAAACCTCAACCTCTTCATTTGGGGCCCACCACTCTCAACAAACCTTAAAAAGTTAGAGCATTATGCGTTTGGTTTGTGTTTTGTCAGACAATGTCAGTGGAGATGAGCTTGTTGTGCAGACGAAGAGCACGTCCACGGCGAAGGACGGCGAGCGACGGCGAACAACCACATTAGCACGACGAACGGGACCGCGAGACCACACCTAACGCTCTAATATGGAGGGTTTTGATCAATATCCCTGACACAATTTGTACTTCTCAAATTATTAGCCATTTAATTATGTACTTTTATCTTTCATTCTATTGTTCTTCTTTTTATTTTCTTTTAAAATGTATTTTTTTAATGCAATATAAATTTATAAATTAAATTTATTTATATATAATAATATATTTTCTCTCTGCAAGTTTTCACTCATATCAAACCCAAATTTTTCAAAACTTTCTCAAATCCGAATCAAATTACATTCTCACTTACAAACCAAACGAGCCCTTAGTCTTTAAGGCGTAATCATATATACGTATACAGTTTTTTATTCTTTTCACAAAAGGAAGTTATTTTGAAGATCAAAAATGTATTAGAAAATCAAGGATTAAATAGCATTTATTTTTAGTAAAATAAAACACTCACTTTTACCTCTTTCTTTTTCTAAAAGTTAAATATTCTAAAAAATCAATCATTAATCAAAACAAACTACACCATCGCAACACGAATTAAATTATCTTTCAATAAATGTATTTGGGTTTTAGTTAAATATATTAATTTATCTCTTTCTTTTCTCTTTTGCAAAATGAGTGATTGAGAACTATCTTAATGCGTATAGAATTCTTATTTTCTAAATGATTTTTCTCTAATAAAAAATATATTTTATTATTACGATATGTAATTGTATTATTTTCGAAATGAAATTTTCTCTAATAAATAAATTATTTTATTATATAAATATGTAAATTTTTCTCTAATAAAAGGAGTTGGCAAAAGGAAAATAAACGAAAAATGGACATTAATTCTCTAGAACACGCGGGAAAGCTAAAGAGCACACTAGCAAGATACTATTAATTTTGACATTTGTTTGGTTTCATTCTCCAGGGCCTTCAAGAATCCACATGATCACCTTGTGCTACACTATATAAGCCACTCCAAGCTTGTACCCATACCATCAAACAACATAACAAGAATCATCAATAAGCTACTACAAACAATCTTTCAATCCATCACCTTTTTTTGCTAAACAAAAATGGCTTGCACAACCTGCTGTGGAATCTCTTCTTCTCCTCTAGTTTCAAACAACACTTCCAAACCTTCGTCTAAAAAATCGGCTAAATCTCCTTGCTTCGCCTTTTTCCCACATTCTCGAAACCAAAGCAGACTTGTAAGTGTTAAAGCTCAGGCCGAAAAAGAGGGCTCAATTGATGTTCAAGTTAGTAAAAGCCAAAACAAAGGTGCAGGTGCTAATAGTTCTGTAGAACGCAGACCCTTGTCCACCATATCACCTTTTGGTATGTCAAAATCTAACACTTCAATCATTCAAACTACGTTACCAAATACTTTTTTTACGTTTAGCTACTTGAAGAAGCGTTTAGCTTTTACGTCATTTTACACTTTATAATCACTGGTACAACTACGTTACCAAATACTTTTTTAAAGGCAAACAACTACTGCTTGAATCATCGCTCGCTACTACTAACTGTTATTGCTAATTTTGTCAAACATATATACATTTAACCTTTTTTATATTATTATTGAATCGTCGCTAATTTTGTCATATAATGTTACAGGTTTACTGGATCCAATGTCTCCAATGAGAACAATGCGACAAATGCTGAACACGATAGACCGAATGTTTGAAGACCCAATGACAAGGACTGGTACACTGCCAGCTTGGAACATTAGGTCTCCATGGGACATACAAGATGCCGAAAATGAGATCAAGATGAGATTTGATGTGCCTGGACTGTCTAAGGAAGATCTGAAGGTGTTTGTGGAGGGTGACATGCTTGTTATCAAAGGAGAACATAAGGAGGATCAACAGGAACATGAAGGTGGTGATAATGGTTCGTGGGCTAGACAGAATTACAGCTCGTATCATACTCGTATTGATCTGCCTGATAACTGTGAGAAAGACAAGATCAAAGCTGATTTGAAAAATGGTGTTCTGTTGATTTCTATTCCTAAGACGAAAGTTGAGAGAAAGGTGATTGATGTAAAAATCGAGTGATGGGTGGGTAGATTATATGAATTATGTTTGTTTGCTTGTTGTGAGATGTATGGTATGAAGGAAATGGAGTGGTTTGTAGTGAGCATAAATGTATGTATGAAAATCTATTTGATAAATTTTGTAAATAGCTTATGAATGGATCAGTTTTCTATACTTTCTGGTGTTAAGGGACCAAATATCATGTACAAACAGTTGAAAGATAATCCCTGGAAAGATCTACTTGGATTGATTGCTAGAAATGCTTCATCCTATCTTACAGTTTTGACTATATAAAAGGAGAGACTTTCAGTACATCCGCCGGCCGAAGATAAGAACACCGCCACCAAATGCCTCCAAATAAGCAAAGCCCACTGTACATGTCGTCCTAGTGAAATCCATGTTGGCATTGGATAATAGACATCTCAACACAATGATGAAAAACTATAACACGAAAACGCAATGCATTAGTTGTTCGGTATCTAAAATTTACTTCACAAAACATAAGACTGACTATCAAAGTTTAAAAGTAGAAGTAGAATGGAAGGGTAATCTGTTTATATACTATCGAATACGCTTGCAAATTTTCATCATCAACTGTAAAATAACTTTTTCTTAAGACTAAAATACACCTCCCTAAACTTGTCCAAATACATCGCATAGAACCGTAACTTGAGTTTTTAGTCGCCAGTAGTCCAAACTATGGGTTTTTGAGGCAAAACTGGTCCCTTTTGGCCCCTTGACCCGTTTCCGTTAGTCAACACTGTTATTTGCTTTCTTTTTTTGTTTTTAGCGAAAGGCATAATGGTCATTTCATAAATTTGGATTATTCTAGTGTGTGGCACTGGGTGATTACAAAACAATAGTATTACAATCCATTTCTTTGGATAAAGCACAACCCAAATGGACCCATTCATAATCAGAGGGGTCAAAATTGCACTTCTAACATTAAGTGCGATCTGATGATCTTTGAAATTAAAGACTATTCAAAGTAGTAATACAAGTAGCTGAAGGTTCTACCTTTATTAACTTAATCCGATGAATTATGATGTCGGTTTGGCTTTCTTAAATGGATCTTAAATAATCATGAAAAGAACTGTTGTTTCACTTGTAAAATTAGAGCATATATGTTGCTTAAAATGTTGTTGTTTCACTTGTAAAATTAGAGCATATATGTTACTTAAAATGTTGTAAGTTAGATCGCCTAATTGGTTGTTGGGCACTTACATACCACTGCACATTATCATCTGGTACTAAAAAAGAATTTACCATGTTCTTAACTTCCTCGTGTCTTTGTTTTATGGTTCTCATCTTAATTGATCCGGTATTCACATTTTGGCATCATATACGTCATACATTGGAGCAATGTCAATGTCCCATTTAACCTTTACCCTATGCTTCGCAGACAAACGGTGAAGAACCCGTCAAGACAGCAAAGAAGATCCCAAGCCAGAAGTTCACAGAACTTTCTGGAAACAATATTTTCAAAGATGACGAGCCTCCACCATCATCAGAAAAGTCATTGAGCTCTGCAAAGCTTCATGAAGTGAGTGGAAGTAACATCTTTGCTGACGGGAAAGCAGAATCTAGAGACTATCTAGGTGGCGTTCGCAAGCCACCAGGCAGCGAGAGTAGCATTGCATTGGTGTAGGTTCTAACTCATTTGTTTTACAACACTATTATTTCGGAGTCGTTTTTTTTGTTCACGTGGTTAGTACTTGCCAAATGCCAATGACATTCATATGGATTTGAGTACCGTGGGTTTGTGGCTCTTTTTTATCATTTGTTTCATTAAAGAGTATATGATAGTGTATGGACTAATGGCGTGCTACTTTTCGCTGATTAGGTTGGTTATGTTAAAAATTACTATGTGTTTTCCCTAATTAACTGCTTGATATCGAGTGGGTGTTTGTTTCATAATATTAGAAAGTGGGATAAATTTGAAATGATCATTATGCCCTTAGCTAGAAACAAAAAAAGAAAGTAAATAACGGTGTTGACTAACGGAAAACGGGTCAAGAGGTCAAATGGGACCAGTTTGGACTACTGGCAACTAAAAACTCAAGTTACGGTTCTATGCGATGTATTTGGACAAATTTAAGAACCAACGGTGTATTTTAGTCTTTTTTTTTTAGTGAAACTTGCATGTATAAGATACACGTACATAACCATTTTGCCCTTTTTAATTAAGAGGACTTTTAGCATTCTATCATGAATGATAACACTATTAGAGAAATTCTTTTCTGCTGGTAAAAAGTAATGTGGATGGACACAAATAACAATTGATCTCTTGTGATATCAAATACTAAGATGCCCTGATGAGGCTAATTGTTGCCATTAAGCGGAAACAAAAATGGTAAGCTGGTGGAGACGCTATCAACCAGGGGTGAAGAAACTGCAAAAATTGTTCCATATCGTCAATTGTGAGGCTTTGGATGACAATATTTTCAAGACGATAATTATTCAATGCTGGAAAACCACTCATCACGATTAAAAGCTATTTAACATATTAAGTGACGACGTATATGCCCCTCCGGCCCAAGGACCGGAGAGACCTAATGCTTTACTAAAAGGCCCAACACTGTCCGAAGAAACTAATGCATTACCGAAAAGGTCCAATACCATTCCAGAGCAGCCCAAGTCTATACCACAGGTCGCTTCGGTAACCATCCGTCCGAAAGACGCGCTGACCTGACAGTACCTTTGACATCTAGCCTGGATACACTTTGTCTTATGCTCCTGGATGTCAGACACGACGCCAGGGACAGTGTCAGCCCTGACAACATCAACGGTCCCATGAAGTACGACAGACCCAGGGACCAGATAGTGACATCAGGTAGTATAAATACGCATACAGTAATTGAGAATCAGGTATCATTTTTCAACACACACACACATTTATACTATACCTTTCGGTAAAACACATACTTACTCTTACGCCGGAGTCGGGTCCTGGGATAACACCCGGGGCGAGACTAACGCGTTGTTCATCTTAGCAGGTATCTGGAAGGCTTACCCCTAAGGCTGAAAGATAGCAGCGATAACCCACAAAAAAATACTTCGACATTGGCGCCATCCGTTGGACCCGCATTCAATCTGCTAGAGCTATAGAATGACGGGTTCGACACCACCTGAAGCTTCCGGAAGGGTAGAAGGAAGTTCCACAGCGTTGACGAGAGAGCAGTTAGAAGGGTATGTAACAGCTCTCAAGTCAATGATAAAAGAGCACAACAACCGGAGGGACACCGTCGAGCCAATACGATTGGATTTTGAGGACGAAGCGACTCTTGATAAGGGTGAGTCGGCGGACAAGAAGAAAGAAATAGTCACGGGGAGTAAAGTGAAAGACGAAGACCTGGCAAAGCCCTTCAAGGAAGTCTCGAAATCTCCATTCAGTAGGTGAATCATCGAGTTCTCCGCTCCGGAACATAAGATGCCCACCCACATCAAGCACATGTACGACGGGTCAAGCGGATCCTCAAGATCATCTCAACAGGTTCACAGGGGCTGCAGGGCATGGAGAATGGCCAATGCCCGTGTGGTGCCGCATGTTTCAGCAAACTTTGGACGGAAAGGCCAGGGGATGGTTTGATGGACTCTCACCGGGGAGCATAGACGAATGGGCAGCTTTCAGGGACCAGTTTGAGACTCGTTTTTCCTTGCACAAAGCTTGTGTCAAGGACCCGACCGAGATCACCAAAATAGTAAGGAAGGCTAACGAGTCGCTGCCGGAATTCAAAGAAAGATGGACCACAGAGACAAGATTCATACAAGGAGCCCCGGAGATCATGAGGATCTCTTCGTTCATGAACGGGTGTAAATGTCCCGAGTTAGCCAAGCGGTTCGCCGATACGATCCCTAAAACCGTAGAAGAGATGATGACCAGGGTCGACGACTTTGTGAGATCAGAAGCGGCCTTCGCCAGCACTGAACTGCCCCGAGGAGAACATTATGATACGACAAGAAGAGCATCAACTGGACCATTCCGGAAGGATGAAAGAGCCGCCAGGAACCACTATGGAGGGGCCAAGGAGGAATGAAGGACGTTACACCTATTCAGGGAAGGATAGGGGTAGCACACACCGTCACGGTGATCGGCCAACGCCCTATTTACCCCATCGCGGTGATCACTCGAATCGAAGCACTCCCCGCCTAACCTTGGACTCGCTCACTAAACCTCCAAAGGAAATTCTAGCCACAGAACACCAGCTACGCCTGCCTCCTCCGAAACCGATGCGCGACCCACCCCGCAGGGAAAACCAAGATAAGTACTGCGATTACCACGGGGAGAAAGGGCATTATACGAATGACTGTTATCAGCTCAAGAGACAATTAGAGCTGGCGTTAGAATCGGGAAAGCTGAATCATCTGGTCAAGGATCTAAGACAGAAAGGAATGAGAGAAACCCCGAAGCATGACGCAGGAGTCAAAGACAAGGTCATCAATATGATCCGAACCCGGCCCGAACGAAGGAAAAGGAAGTCGTCGGAACAAGGGGAAAGATGGATGAATGTCCCCATAACGTTCCCTCCTCTCCCAGATGGAGACGTATCGGACGATCCTCTCATAGTTGAAGCCACAATGGAAGGGTACCTAGTCCGGAGAGTCTTTGTAGATGAAGGAGCCTCGGTGGAGGTAATGTTCGAACACTGCTTTAACAACCTGCCTTCGGAAGTAAGGGCTCGAATGAAGCAAACGCAGACAGTCTGCGGGGTTTGCGGACAGTGACTCGCCGCCGGGGAAGATCGAATTAGATGTGTCGTTCGGAGATGAAGGGTTGTACCGGAAGGTCAGGATGAAGTTCACAGTCATTCGGGCACCGTCACCATATAATGTTATCTTGGGAAGGACCGGATTGAAGATCCTGCGAGCCATACCTTCTACGATCCATTCCATGATGAAATTCCCAACCCCGCGGGGGATTGCCACGTTGGTCACTCGCTCCGTCATCATTTCGGAATGTAGGAGATTGGAAAGATTGCAGACTACTGTTCCGGAGCAGGATAAGGAAGAAACAGGCACAGGGGAGGTGGGTCTGACGGAGGAAGTGGCGATCAACCCAGCCTTCCCGGAACAAGCAGTAACAATAGGAGGTGCGCTATCCGTTGATGGCAAAAGGCGCCTCAAAGAACTGTTACAAAGGAACCTCGACATATTCGCATGGGAGCCAGCGGATATGACAGGAGTCCCCAGAGGGATCATGGAGCACACTCTGAATGCCAACCCCTCGATAGATCCGGTATGTCAAAAACGCCGAATGTTGGCGGCGGATCGGAGCCAGGCGGTCACAAAGGAAGTAGAAGAATGGGTCAAGGCTGGCATCGTCAGGCCGGTGAAATACCCCACCTGGATATCCAACCCTGTTCTTGTGAAGAAGTGTGATGGAAGCTGGCGTATGTGTATTGACTTCAAGAACATCAATTCCGCCTGCCCAAAAGACTATTACCCCTACCGGAGATCGATGGAAGATCGAGTGGTTATGGGGTATAAGTACAAATGTTTCTTGGATGCTTATAAAGGGTATCACCAGGTACAGATGGCAAGGGAAGACGAAGAAAAAACCGCGTTCTACACTGAGCAAGGGACCTACTGTTAAACCAAGATGCCATTCGGCTTGAAGAATCTTGGGAGCCACCTATCAACGGATGATAGACTCTGCTTTTCAATCACAGATAGGGAGGAACCTCGAGGCATATGTGGATGACATGGTCATCAAGAGCAGGGAAGAGTAGGGAATGCTAGCGGATATAGCGGAAACATTCGATAACCTTCGGAAGATCAACATGAAGCTAAATCCTAAAAAATGCTCCTTCGGAATGGAGAAAGGAAAATTCCTTGGGTATATGGTAACTTCAGAAGGAATTCGGGCAAACCCAAAGAAGACGAAGGCAATAATGGACATGCAATCGCCAAGGACCCTCAAAGAGATGCAGAGCCTCAGCGGCAAATTGGCGGCACTCAATCGTTTCTTAGCTCGTTCAGCTGAAAGATCCTTACCGTTCTTCGAAACACTCAAGAACATCACTAAGGAGAATAAGGAGGAGTATCGGTGGACGGAAGAAGCAGAGTCGGCATTCCAAGAAATGAAAAAGTTGATAACGGACCTTCCTTCACTAACAACGCCGATGGTAAAAGAAACGCTGTACGTGTATCTAGCGGCCGCGGAGGAAGCGGTCAGCGCGGTTCTCCTCACAGAAAGAAAAGGAAGACAATTACCAGTCCGTTATGTAAGTCGAACGCTCAACGAAGCCGAGAGGAACTACGCTCCAATCGAAAAGCTAGCACTGTGTCTGTTACACATGTCAAGAAGGCTCCGGAGATACTTCGAAGCACACCCTATAAAGGTAATCACATACCAGCCAATAAAGCAGATCCTCAATAAGCCGGAAGCGTCCGGGAAGTTAGCTAAGTACTCGGTGGAGCTGGGTGCATACAACATAACCTACGAGCCCCGGAACGCAATCAAAGGTCAAGTGTTAGCAGACTTCCTGTCAGAATCTCCCATCGGAGAAAGAAGCGACAAGTACTTCAGTCAGCCGGCGATGAAGAAAAAGGAGGAGGAGAAATGGCTTCTGTATACGGACGGAGCATCCAATAATAAAGGTTCCGGAGCGGGTCTTGTACTAATCAATCCAGAGGTAATGGAGTTCACTTACGCCATCCGACTTGAGTTCGACAGCACTAATAACGAGGCCGAGTACGAAGCTCTACTAGCGGGGCTAAGGATGGCGGAGAGTATGCAGGTCCGTAGCCTCGAGGTCCGGGTGGACTCTAAGTTGGTGGCTAATCAGATAAATGGGGATTATGTGGCTAGTCACGAAAGTATGATCAAATACCTAGCAAAAGCAAAGGAATACATAGCTAGTTTTGAAAGTTTCACCATCCGGAACATCCCTAGGGGTCAGAATCAAAAGGCAGATGTCCTTAGTAAGCTAGCCACGATCGCTTTTGACCACTTGACGAAGGAAGTGCTAGTGGAGGTGCTAAGGGAAAGATCGACGGAAAGCAAGGAAGTTAATAACGTCGTTGAAGAAGAAGGAGACAACTAGATGACCCCCATCATCCGGTGTCTTGAGGAAGGAATTTGGCCGGAAGACCCTAATGAAGCCCGTAACCTAAGGATGAAAATCAGCCAGTATGTCATGGAAGATGGTATACTCTACAAAAAAGCCTACTTGGTACCCATGATGAGGTGCGTGGGCCCCTTACAAGCAAACTACGTTATAAGGGAGATACACATGGGAGCTTGTGGAATGCTTTCCGGTCCGCGCTCGGTTGTAGCGAAGGCCGTGCGGCAAGGGTACTACTGGCCTACAATGCATCGGGATGCTAGAAACGAAATAATCAAGTGTGACTCCTGCCAGATCCATTCGCCAGTGCCGCAGCTTCCAAAAACTAAGCTAACACCCATCATGGCTCCGTGGCCCTTTTACCAATGGGGTATGGACATAGTGGGACCTCTACCATCGGCAGCCGGAAAGGTCAAGTTCCTCTTAGTTGCCATCGATTATTTCACCAAATGGACGGAAGCCAAACCATATTCAAAGATTACGGGGAAAGATGTCACGAAGTTCGTATGGGATAACATAGTGTGCCGCTTCGGTCTCCCTGCCATCATCGTCACAGACAATGCTAAGCAATTCGTAGACAACCCCTTCAAAGGCTGGTGCGAAAAACTCAACATCAAGCAGATTAATACAGCCGTGGCCCATCCGCAAGCCAACGGACTGGTAGAAAGGGCCAACAAGAGCTTGATGGAGGGAATCAAAACAAGGTTGGGGCGCGCAAAAGCCGGATGGGTGGACGAGTTACCGAACGTCCTTTGGGCACACCGGACATCCATCAAGACTAGCAACGGAGAAACACCCTTCAGCCTCACCTATGGAAGCGAAGCGGTCATACCAGCAGAGATAGGCATGCCAACGTACAGAGTAAGGCGGATAAGGGAATGGCTCGAAGAAGACGATCCCCGTCGAACTGTAGAACAAAATGAAGAAGATATCCGTCTCAACCTCGACCTGCTACAGGAACGGAGGGAAGAAGCCGCTGTGATGGAGGCCAGATACAAAACGAAATTGGAAAAGTACTACAACCGGAAAGCACGGCTGGTCTCCTTCAAGCCAGGGGAGTTTGTGTATCGAAAAAACGAGGCCAGCAGAGCCGAAGATCAAGGCAAATTGGGACCCAAGTGGGAAGGCCCCTATCGGATCAAAGAGGCGAATCTCAACGGCTCGTACAAGTTGGAAACTTTGGATGAAGAGGAAGTGCCCCGGAAGTGGCACGCCATGAATTTGAAGAAATGTTTTCTTTAAAAAAAATGCATGCATTGTAAGCCTACGGGCATGAACTACTTTATTTTCACTAAGCAATGACATATATTCCCCTACCTATGACGGAGGAGGAAAATTTTCCGTGATCATATCTCATGCTTAAGGGACGGACCGGCGGAGATTAGCTACCTCCGACCGCGCATCCGAAAACCCCTCAACAAAACTTGATTTACCCCCGTAAGTGCAATGACACTAGGGAAGGCCACATACCATTCGGTAGGCGACTGCATACCCCCGAATAATGCTAAGACATTAAGGGATGAGCTGAGGCATATATGCCCGAACAGCACGCAGATACCCCGTAGGCGTGACGACGCCAGGGATGAGCCACCAGGTAGATTTACCAACAGGCGAAACATTTACCCCAAAAAGTGCTAAGCCACTAGGGAAGGCCGGGGTATATTTACTTACTGGCATAATCTACCCCCAAAAGTGCCAAGTCACTAGGGAAGGCCGGAGTACACTCATTCAGGGACTCAATACAATAACGAAAGTGTCGTGTCACCATCAAAAATACAAAATGCATACACAAGCATAAAGGGATAGAAAACCAAAATTGGTTGTCCGAATGTACGAACAACCTGCATAATATTACGAAGGTACAAGGATAAATTGTTCAATTACATAACAAAAAGGGGCCATCCGAATATACGGACAACCTAATTGGCGTTACGAAAGTACATTGTTTAATTACAATTCAAGGGCACGCAGGCCCACCATAATCCATAAAAGCTAAGAGCCTCCGGACGTGCCTGCACCGGGAGTGGATCCGGATCCTTCAGGGAGTATGTTCATCAAATCCGCCAGAGGAAGATGATAAGAACGCTTAATCTTCTCAACATAGGGGAACGACCTCTCGAACATCTCATCGTACGCAACCATAAATCCCTTGACCGCTTCCATATTAAAATCTTTCTGGCGGCGAGGATCATGTCGACCTCCTCCTCACTACGACCTTCCCTAACACCGTCCAAAAAACCAGAATCTATAGCGGCGTTAAAAACACGCCCCCAAGCCTGCTGATATTCATCACTCCCGTGTAAGCGCCGGATGACCGCAGGAACCAGTTCCTTCACATAGTTAAACCTTAAGATCTCCTCGTGGCCCGCACTTACGACGAACCTCTCAACGTCAGCTCTCAAGACCGCCGCGTCCCTCTCGGATTCATCCAGCTCCTCCGTCTTCTTCTTCAAAGCCTCTTCTAACAGTCCCACCTTTCTCTCTCTCTCCTCGTCTTTAGCCTTTAACTCACTCAGCTCTTTCTCCAAAGAAGCCAGACGGGAACCCACTTCCTCTTCCTTCCGGACACAGTCGCGATGGGATTCTTGGAGTGCTTTATTGTCTTGGGCAAGCTTCTGATTAACCTCCTTTTGAACCCGGAGACTATTTTGCGCCTCGGAAAGTTGAGAATCGATGCTACAACAGGTGGAGTGGGCCTTATAGAGCTCCGAATAATGATGGTTTAAGCGCTCGAACCTCTTAAACACATCGGCAACAGCCATAGACCTGTGACATAGCTCAAACCATCCTCTGTACAAAGCCCGATCATCAGGCAAATCCTCCTGTTCCGCCAAGATGAAAGGGGGGGCGAGATTGCTCATCATGTCTCGACACTGAACAGCATCATTCAAACTGGTGTTGACCGATAAGCTCCAGGTAGGGATGAACGGCTTCCCGGAACCCATTCGGCCAAACCCACCTGAAAAAGAAGGAATCAGACTCACATAAACAAATGAGAGAGTCCGGAATAATAAAGTAGCCGTGAAGTACCTCCGACAAAAGTGCCGCCCTGAGTAGCACCTTGAACGTTCGTCACCGGCACACTCGTCCCAGCTTCTACAAGGAATACACATACATAAAAAAATAAAAAAAAAAGAAGAGAGAAAGCGACGCAAATAACGAGGTACATCCCAAGAGAGAAAGCATACCTTGACCGGATAAAAAGGGAGTTGCCACAGAAACAACGGGAGGAGCCTCCACCGAAGTATTCTCCTGATCACGAGGGCCACCTTCCGAATGACGAGAATCTCCCTCCAGCTCATCCCCACCACCGCCACCACCCACGCTACCCTGGTCGGGCCCGAAAGTATTTATGGGAGTCACCGACCGAGTCCGCTGAGAGTTATCCGGACTCGACGATGGATCAACAGAAGGCGTGTTAGGTCTCCTTCTCTTTAACAAGGATGATGGTCCAGGCGCCCTCTTCTCCTACTGTTTCCTCTTTTTTTCTTTGGCCTTTAAGACACCCGGATTGGCCTTTTCCACAATCTGCTGCACCCGGCTGGGCTCCGGAACCTGCGTCCCCACAACCAGAGGAGGGGTGACTTGCTGGGGTATCTCCCCTTCCTCAGCAAGAGCACGACCTTTTCCCAACCTCGACCCTTGATCAGACCTTAAGCGCAAGTAACGAGACATGGTAATAACTGCACAAAGAAAAAACCTTAAGCGGATAAATAAAAAAAAAAGAAAAAAAAAAAAAAGTTTGCGTTACCATTCTTCTCGATATCCTTAAACTCCGGACGAAAACCAGAGTGCTTCCAGACCTTCGTCAATCCGACTTCATACAATAGACCCGAATGAACGGGCCTCAACTCCACTATCCCCTCACATAACTTTGCCACATCAGCATCCGAATAACCACCCGACGGAGCATCATCCGCAACGCTGGAATCCGGATGCCTCCACGGCATAGCATCCGGGATAGCCCTCCGATCTATTAGAAAAAAATTGTCCTTCCAATTTTTCAAGCTTGAACACGTTTCCTTAAATATACGTCTCGGAGAGCTCCCTCCGGTCCGGCTGGCAAACGAGAACCAGTGCCCCTGCTTATTCAACTTATAGAACACCCGGAACAGATTGACGGTAGGCTCAATCTCAAGACTTCGGCAATATATCTCAAACATAACAAGCCTATTCAGCCCGATGGGCACAAGTTGTGAGATGTGAACCTTGAAGTACCTAATCACCCTCAGAAGAAAGGTAGAAAACGGAACCCGAACGCCCGAAAACGTAAGATACTGCTCATACAACCCAATGGCATCCTTCGGCAGCTTGTCCATGGTAAAGTCTATCGGAGGTAAACGGGGATGGAGGTCCATAGGAATCCCATACTCATTGATGAGACTTTCCAGCTCCCCTTCGGTGAGCACGGACGAATATACATGCATATCCGATTTGGGGGCAAGATCGGAATACGGATGCTCTGAACCGGAAGCCATAGATACCGAGGAGGTAACGCAAACAGAAATGGAATAAAAGTAAAAGCGACGCACCTGAGTCTCGCCGGAGTATTCGAAAGCAAACAGTGAAAAGTTAGAGTAAAAATAACAAGTGAGGATAAAAAGGTTTATATAGGCAAAGGAGGTGGGGACGCAAAACGTCGCGTCATGTCAGAGGGGGACGGATCTGAACCGTCAACGGAAACCATCTGCCACGTGGCACAATCTCACAGAACACGGTACATTATTTTAACCTACTTTACTCAATGGGCTTGGGCCCAGGGTCCGCAACGAAGCCCATAAGGCCAAAGTATGCCCAATCATTCCGAATAAACCCAACGGACAGACAAAATTAAGTATCACGTCACTTGTCATAAACAAGTAACATAATACTGGGGGGGACATGACGACGTATATGCCCCTCCGGCCCAATGACCGGAGCGGCCCAATGCTTTACTGAAGGACCCAACACTGTCCGAAGAATCTAATGCATTACCGAAAAGGTCCAATACCATACCAGAGCAGCCCAAGTCTATACCACAGGTCGCTTCGGTAACCATCCGTCCGAAAGGCGCGCTGACCTGACAGTACCTTTGGCATCTAGCCTGGATACACTTTGTCTTATGCTCCTGGATGTCAGACACGACGCCAGAGACAGTATCAGAGGACAGTGTCAGCCCTGATAACATCAACGGTCCCTTGAAGTACGACAGACCCAGGGACCAGATAGTGACATCAGGTAGTATAAATACGCATACAGTAATTGAGAATCAGGTATCATTTTCAACACACACATTTATACTATACCTTTCGGTAAAACACATACTTACTCTTACGCCGGAGTCGGGTCCTGGGATAACACCCGGGGCGAGACTAACGCGTTGTTCATCTTAGCAGGTATCTAGAAGGCTTATTCCTAAGGCTGAAAGATAGCTGCGATAACCCACAAAAAAATACTTCGACATTAAGCGATGCCATCTTCTGTTAAAGAGAAACGTGACCCGGTATTTTTAAGTTTATGGTTTAACAACCAACTTCCCCTCAAACTCAAGGGTTGTCTGGTGGCAAAAAGTCTTGTGACTATCACTTTAAAATGTGTGAGGTCGCAAGTTCAATTCTCGATAGGTGCAAACAACCTTGAAGTGGTCACGCCAATCTCTAAAAAAAAAGTTTTACCTAGTTTGAGTCTGTGTGGCAGTAGGTTCAAATCCTGTAGACTAATTAATCGGCCAAATTATCAAAAAACCATGGTTACCAAAAAATAGCCTATACAAACTACACGTTCAGACTATTAACCTCATGACTCCGTAACCTCGGTTCAACTCATGTTACAAAGTTAGTACTGATAAAACATGACATTTAAGTTATTCAACTTATGAAAAAAAATATGCATTTAGGTGACTCGTATTAGCACTAAAATTATCGAATAGCAATTTAAATTATTCAATAATTTCAATGTTAATCACTTAATCCGAATGACATAAACGCATATTTTTTGATAAGTTAAATAAGTTAAATGTCTTGTTTTACAAGTTCATTAATTTGTACGTATTATTTTATAAACTCAACAACCCATATAATGTTTAATAAGTTCAATGATTTACGTAAAAAAAAAATGTTTCATTAACCTAAGCGAATAAAAACGTAAAATTCAGTAACCTTCATGTATTAACCATATATCTCCACTACTCATAGACGGAACTTGAACATTTTTTTTTTGGGGACCGAATTTATTTTGGGAAGGCCGAATCGGATATTTGTTTGTAACCTCAATTAAATTACCCCTAAAACCTATAATATTTACACTAGGTGCCGCAAATTTTGGGGGGGCCGGGGCCCTCCCCAGCCCCTACATAGTTCCGTCCTTGCCACTACTTATACTAAGTGCATGTGCATTTTTGAAATCTTAAAACTTAGAGAGAATTGCGTATATATCCCTCCAAAAGCATTAAATTACATATATATCCATCTAAAACACGTAATTACGTATATATCCTTCATAAACCAAAAAATTGTCATATATAGACAATTAATTATTTTCCAAGTATTTTAAACCTCAAAATACATGATAAATGTACTTTGATTATTAATTGTCTATTTTACCCTCTTTTTAAATCTAAAACTACCAATCACTATCATTATATGTAACTTTTCCCTGTCAACAAACATCAACTCTTACAGCAATAAACCCTAACTTACACTCAGGTATAACATATTTGTTTTCGTATTAAAAAGATACATTTAATTTGCAATTGTATGAAATAATAAGAAGATGGGTATAATAGACATTTTATATTTAAGCTAAATTTATAATGTATTTTGAGGTTTAAAATATATAAAAAGTAATTATTTGGATACATATGAAATTTTTATAGTTTAGTAATGATAATACGCAATTATAAGTTTGTGTTAGATATATATGTAATTTTATGCTTTTAAAAGGATATATATGTAATTCTCCCTAAAACGTAAATTAATGTAATTTGTCTAAATTACCCTTAAGTACTCTTTAATACACTTTAAACCTCATCAATTATATACTTGACAACTTTTTTAAAATACACGCTATATTAATTTTAAAAAACACACGTTTTGTATTTAAAAAAACACATGCTTTGCATCAAGGGTCGAACCAAAATTATGATTTCACGAGTATAACTACATATCATTATGCATCGTCGCTTTATACAATTATTCGTCTAGTTAAATACTATTAATTTGTCAATTTAGTACGTACAAGATGATAGAAAAGTTTAAAAATTTTGAAAAGCATCCAAGTGGCAACATAATTTGATTCACAACCAATTGAGATTGATTATTTATTTAGAGTTGGATAAGGTGGGACATTTAGGGTGTATGAAGACTTCCAAATATTTAATCAACCTAGAAACAAACTCTCGAAGTACTTAGATCTTTCCACACGAAAAGTATAACATCAAAAACACGTTGGACCACATATTCTTTTCTTTCGAGATTGTTCTACTTACATTACATGTTCATCTTTCCATACCACTATTTATACTACTAACAATGTTGTCTTAATCAAGAAATTCAGAAACTTTGCAAAAAAAACTAGAAACCATCATTTTCAATTTCAACATGTTAATGTCAATATTCAGTTCTATTGATGCTTTCTGCACTGAATCGCTCAGTAGACAGAAGCTTCATTTTAGCAACGCCACCAGCACTGCGAAACAATCCTTATCAACGACAGAGAATACAAAGACCAACGGCGCTGATCATAGTACACCGAAACATCCACATTCGTCTCCAGAAGTTAAGAAACCGTCAAAACCGCGGTTCAGGCCTAGGTTCGCACCTGAGTTGGATGGTGTCTACTGTTTCGAGACTATAGTTCCTTATTAGCCATTGTTTATGTATTTGGTTCAGAATTGTTTACCATGTTTCGCCTTTGTATAATGTACATAAGCTGATATTTTCTTTTCCTATTCTTTTAATCTTGTTCATGTTTTACCTCTGTTGAGCAATGGCCTATTTCATGTTAATTTAGCAGCTGCATTACCAATTTGAAAAAACAAAAAAACCGGCAAATCAAACCATGGAAACTACAAACCGCACCAAAAGTTTAGGTTTTACATAAAAATCATTAAATAGTAATGAAGTTTCATTAGTGTTCCAATTTAGTCACTCATACTTTTTTTTGTGAGGTTTAACCACTCAAGTTTCACAAGTGTTCCATTCTTATGTAATTTTTATGTTTGAGTGACCAAAACGGAACAGTTTTCAAACTTCATTATTATTTTGTGACTTATATTTTTCGTAAGTGTGCATAAATTGGTTGTACATTGAGTCAGTTGAGATTAGTGAAATTCAGGGGGTGGTTATTTATTATCAAGGTACAACCAACTAATGCTTTTATTTTAAACATTTACACAACAATGGAACACTATTGAAACTTGAATGGTTTTTGTAGTTAATATAAAGTTTGAGTGACTAAATTGAAACAGTGATGAAACTTTGTTACTATTAGGCAACATTTTTCCTTTTACATAACCCATGTTTTCGGACTTTCAAGCCAGATGGTTTAACAGACAAGTAAATCACATAACCTGTTTGGTAATTTGTATATCTTTCTAATCATACATGGCATACTAATATTCTTTCTAATTATAGAAGTTTGTGCCTTCCGAAACTGAACCTGTGTTTAGTAATTTAGTGTGGTTAATCTCTGTGTTATTGAGCAGAAAAGATTGCTGTATGATTGTTAATTTGGTTTAAATGAATTTGTATATAATGTATACCTATCAAAACCATAATACAAAGTGGTTAATCTACAATGAACAACCCTGTTATGAACATGATGCCATGATCATATGTGTAATACTGTAGGTACTTTCGATAGAACACCTATATTGACTGTTTTATCACAATACAAGAGACTCAACTGGGAAAATAGTATCATCGCCTGGGGTATGCTTGTCTCCCTACCGAGGCAAACCTCTTGGCAACACCCAATATAGCGCCTTTTGTCAACAGACGTCGGTCAATACTACAGGCGACTATAACAGCTACACCAATTATTAGAAACTTCGACAGTTTCGCTCCCACAGCCTGGTTCTCTTGTTGGGTCACCATTTGAGTTTCTTCCATTTTTGCATCTTGATCTTTATTAGATTCTAAAGAATCCAGGTAGTATTCATCGATTTTAGTACACGTTTGAGCCATGACTACATGAGGGGATATGGTACTTGATAAAGCTCTTTCCTTTTGGTATAATCGAAAGCCACGCTCGACCTTCCTGGCTGCTCCCCACATCCCTTGCCTTACACCGTATTTTGCAATTTCCCATGGGATGCCCATGTCTTCATGATGAAAGAACGTCACCTCACATGCTGGCTGGTCACTCCCAATCTTCGATTCCACTGTCATAGAAAATATCCATTAATATATAAGAGGCGACGATTTTAGTGATTTGGGTTAAGTTGAGCTCTTGACTCAAATGTACATTCCTATTCCAGTGAGAATATAATTACCTGATCGGATGAACCAACTTGAATAATAAAGATCAACACGGCGTGGTTTCTGCTTTCTTGGTACCGAAGGCCAGGGCACTCCCTGCAACAAATAAGTGAGGTTAAGAAATACCCAAAAAGATGTGAATTTTACATTAAAAGAACAAGATTTGGAGTTATCATATGTTCACTTTGCTATCATACCTTTGTGACACAGTAGTAAGATCTTCCAAGTCCCCATATGCGACGTGCAATTGTGTATTCTCTATCACTGCAGAAAAAAGGAAACTGTCCAGACAAAAATTAGTACTAAGAATATAAATATAAAAAAAGAGCCTACTAGAATTTTAAGGGAGTTGGCTTACCTTCCGTGTCCAAAGTACTACGCTTGTTCCTGTGGTGGGGAATTCTTCAAGGGTTGCAGCATGTAATAGCATATCATCCCACTTCAGTCGGAAATCATCATCCCAGTAGAAATCCCTTACCAATTCAGGTGTTGCATTTTCATACACCGTCTTGCTGCAATACTGAGGCGGCCCGGTCTACCAAGATACACAAGACAAAAACTTAATGTGCCGGAATTCAACAGTCAAAGATCATATGATTAGACGGCTGAACATATATGCAGTTTAGAGGTGCTTGGATGTGAGATTGGAGGTGACTGAAACTAGATTAAAGAGGAGAGTGATTTAGCAATTTTAAGCCTTGTGATAAAAAGTTTTGTTGCAACTAGTATGGAACTGCTTATTTCAGCCTAAAATACCCGCTATTAAAAGAAAAAACAGATTGTCCAAACACTAAAAACTGATTATCGTAACTACGTTAATTGGTTTCCAAACGCATATCCATACAACCCCTCAATGTTGCAGAAATAGATAGCAAGAATAATACACACCCACCACCGGACAACTAGAAAAAAATTCAAAGAAACAAGTATCACACTATAAAAGAGTAATCTATATGAAGTTCTCACAAAATCTATAAGGAGAGGTTGGTTTATACAGGAATGCAGAACAAAACCTGTAGCATCTGCTAATTTGCCATGATAAAAAAGAAAGTACCTCGGGATCTCTTTGCCATGCTTGATAGAACATATTAGGGGTTGAGCGGTCCATCATATGCTTCCATGGTGGACCTCCGTCTTTCCTCTCCACAAGCTGCCATAGATGTTTTAGATCTTTATCTGTAAGAAGACTGTTCTCCTCTTCTTTGACAGTCGCGGAGCTACACAAGAGATACGAGAAGGTTAATGTTGTTGTATCATGGCGGCTAGATCACAAGCTTAAATTGCACCCGCCCATACATCAAACAAGTCTTAATGAATAACATAACTCATGGTATGAGTGCTTCATAACTAGTCGACAAGGATACATGATTTGCTGATTATATGTGCTAGTTTGAATGCTATAGTTTCACTGCTATATACCATAAACACATCCATTAAAAGATTTGGCAGAGAAATGAACAAGGTCAAGAAGAATTCAATATCTTTTGACTATTCATTTTCTAAGAAACCCCCGTAAATTAGAGATTGTGACGCTATAAAAATCATACGTGCACACGAAAAGAACAAGAGTTTTGTTATTTGATAGGAACTATGACGTTATGCATCAGTCAAAGGCATGATTCAGGGGATTGTGTTCCATCATAAGACAAACTTGGACTTGTCCTATTAGTCTATTACAGGACTTCAAACATTTCCAACTAACTTTCCCAGAATCAAGAGTGTTAAGACTCGCAATTTCAAGGGTTAACGGTAATATAAATGGTATTTCTAGAATCAAAATAGTTGACGACAACCTCCCCATGATAAAAGTTGGTAACATTATTTCCATGACAAAGCCAGAGTCATGTATGGTTATAGACTTATAGGTTTTTCAGTCAAAATACGTCCGGACAAGAATGTAAGGTCTAATATACCTCCATTTTGTATTTTCCGTTCTTCATTTATGTCCCGTCACAGTTATGGTGACAACATTCAAGGTATTTAGCAACTGCATAGATTGCTGTAATTCTATAGATACTAAAATTAACCCATTCAAGTTTCGTTTCGTAAAGCATGTCTAATTCCTAAGATTTGTTTGTTTTACGGTATTGGATTTAGAGTACGGGTTTTGAAGGGATGTGGTTGGCACCCACAAAATTTGGCATCCCTGAAGTGGTTGGATTAGAAATCCCTTTAAGGGGTGTTTGTTTAAGCTTATATGTGTGCTTATGAGCTTAATTGATTTCTCAATTTTGTAGCTTATTTTGAGACTTATGGGCCTATCTAAGCTTATCACATAACATGCATATCATAGATGATGAAACTAAAGCTCTAAATTGACATAAAAAACATAAAAAGAATTACCTGCAACTAGGATCATTAACAACAACATTTCTATCCAATTCCAATTCCAATTCCAATTCACCACCACCTTGATTCTTGACACAAGGGGCTGGTGAAGAACTAAATTTAGAACAATCAGGTAACAAGCTAGCCCATCTGGGCTTCCAACCCCAACCAACAATAATCCCAATTAAGAAAGAAACTCCAATAGGCACCACAAACTTTACAAGAACCTCACATAAAACATCAACAAAAGCCATAATTTCAGGACTAAAAGAAACTAGAAAGAACTAAATGAAGGGTTTATAGGAGGGAGGGTTTTGTTGTTTGGTTAAAAAAATGGATAAGGATGAAACATGTGGGATGGTGAGAACCGCCAACGGGGTGTGTAAAATATAATCCGCAAATATTAGCCAATAAAAGGAATCAATCTCGTACCCAACTTACGCAACTGTTACAGTCACCAAATTCATTTTTTTAACGAATTTTACTAAAAATTAAATTAAACTTTCACTCGTAATTAAAAAAAACATTACATTAATAATTGAAAATATAAACTTATGAAAGTAAAAACATAAATTAATAATTTATATTATACTTCTTCTTGATCATTTTCTTCTTGTGCAACACCTTTCGAGATGCATTCCAGTCAAGTGATTAACGGAGCTCATATAAAACAATTTGTCTTTTTGTCGTTGTTTTTGTTATTAAAAGTTGAACATTTGTTGATGTAGTTCGAACTTCTTTTGTTCCATTTTCATTTCCTGCCTCTTGATCTCCAAAAAAGCGTTGTGGTTTGTTTACTTCAATGACATAAACGACGATGTTTGACTTGTAAATTCGTTCACCAACAACTTAGTCAATGCTTCATCACTCCCCGATGTTGATGATGCCGATGTAACGTATGATAGCGACGCTTTCTTCTCCGCTTTGTCCCTGCCCATTGGTCGAATTTCTTGCACCTCCTTTTCTTCCCCGTTCCAGCCATTTGATTGAGATTAAAATCACCTTCTGCTGACTTCGATGTGTTGAACGATGTAGACCTTGATGATTTACATTTCTTAAAAGCTTGTTGTTTTGCTTCTTCAAGTTTCAGAATTTCCACATCCTTCCATTTTGGACACACTTTTAAAATTGTCCACGCATGAAGAAGTGTGAAAGGTACTTCATAGTCAACACGATATCCTTCAAGTGCATGTTGGATGTAATCCTTGTCATTGGCACCACTATGGGTCCTTCGAACCAAATTAGCGTAGGTTCCACGAAATTGAGCCACTTTAGCACACAAATCCTTTCATTTTCCGTTTAACGAATCGTAGGTTCGAACGTCGCCCAAAACCCATTTCCTTTCTTCGTATTACCTTTACGACTATCTTCAGATGTACGAACCAAAACTTTGCACAGTGCAACTCCTTCAATGGTCCATGGAATGTTACGATGTTCATCGTTGTTTTTTAGACATCTTTTTTACGACTTCTTCTTTGGGGCGAGACTTCTTCGGCGATAGAGTCACCATCAACGGGGTTGGACGAAGAATACTAAGGTTCATAACTTGACATAACCTCAAAATCATCAACATTGAATGGATGAATGGGAGAAAATAGGTGGAGGTGATTGATAACATCAAATTAGCCTGATCTTTTATATATCAAATTCCCGTGTTTATGGCCTCATCTGTATTAATATGGTACTTAAATCGTTCATATTCGTTCATATTTGCATTTCAGGATAAATGAGGTGTTGGAGCGGAAAAGAAGTGATAAAAGGCCAAATATATGCTCTGAAGAAAGGTTACAGCGTAAGTGCACAATTTACTTACGCCGTAGCTCACACTACAAGGGCCTGATAATTATTTATGAAGGTTACGCAGTAACTCATTAATAATGTTACGGCGTAAATATGAGCTATGAAAGATACGGCGTAATCAATTCTTTTTGTTACGTCGTAATTATTTTTGTGAAGGTTACGGCGTAACATGGAATTAGTTACGCCGTAGAGATTATTTCGGATCGGATAAGTATGAGCTATTAAAGGCTTACGGCGTAACTCTATTATTAGTTATGCCATAATTAATTACTTGGGCGCAAAGTTTTGAAGGATACGGCGTAATTATAATTTAATTACGCCGTAATTAATTAAATGCGGATATCTTATAAGAAGTTTTGAAGTCCAGGGGCTGAAGTCGTCAATATTAAATGAAGTTTATTACACATTCTTGTGTAAAATAGAAGACAATTCTCCAAGTGACAAGTTGCTAAAGTTTAAGGACCAAAGTGCAAGAAGCCTAGAAATTTACTATTATAAATAGTATTGATGTACATCATATTATAATATATACTAACCACCAAAATAAAACGGGGGACAAAGAGATTTTCTACGGAGACCATTTTCACTTAATTCACATTCTCATTGGTGGGTTTTTGATTAGCAGACAAACACTAATCTTACACAGTGCCTTAGTGGACCAAGTGACAAACTTTGATTTGCTAAAGTGTGTTTGGGTTTCGACTGTTCACTATCCGTTTTTCGTAATTACACCGTAATAGCAAGAATCAGTTGTTTAAGTTTTTAACACATCCTAGAAAATTCCACCGCCTCTTATTCTTCTTATCCATCTTATCATAAAACACATTAATCTGACCATCAAAATATCTTCAACAAAAAACACACGTTTATCTTCACCATAAACCACACACTAAATTGATCATTAAAATCCAAAAACGTACCCCCATCAGATCCACAAATGAAGATGAAGATGGCGAATCATGCTAGCACTCATATTTGTAGGTAAGTTATTCTACCTCAATCAATTAACCAAACTAATTTTGCACCTAAGAATCTATTCTTAAACACAAAAATCAAAACACTTAGTTATGGGTTTCAATAATTTATGATGATTGTATTATGCTCTTTCGTAACAGGAACACTGAAAGATGAGGAGATCAAATGTCTTTGACGATGGACAAACAATGGGGAAAAAGGGTTGTGGGGTTGTGTTGTGGTCGTGGTTAATGGTAGCTGGAGTTGTGCCTACATTATGTTTGATGAAATGCCTAAGAGAGTTGGAAATGTCGCAAGGTAAAAAAGTACCAAATTGTTTTTAGAAAACTTACTCTTATTCCTTTCAGGTTTAATAGGTGTTGCAAGTTATACATACATAAAAAAAAATCAATTTTGAAATAAAGGTTTTGTCATAATTTGAGGGTTTTGTTACTTTCATTCTTTATTTTAAATTTTAGTGCTTTCTATAAACTTTTGCGTTTTTTTTAGTAGTTGGATTGTTTTTATCTGAAACATGTGGTCTAAAGAGCTAATATAAATAAAAATGTTAAAAATCTCAGTTAGCTGATGCATGTGAATATATGAGGATCTTAGTGCGTAAGAAATTTAGTCATAAAAGAAAATATCTTATATTTAGATGCATGTGGTGATGAGGTAAAACCAGTGTAACCTCCGATTCGTATTGGTTATAGATGAGTAGATTTTAGTTTTTGTTAGTCTTTTTCATACAAATAATAATGGAGGTACAATGTTCTATCTTTATGAGTAATGATTTATGTTGGTTGTATTTTTTGGTATGGTATAAGATTGAAACTTTAATATGAAAGCTATGATTATTTTTTTGTAAGGATTGTTGCATTTACCTCATTTTGACCTCCAGTGCTACATATCCACAACATATGAAGGCTACATCAGGTATTTCGATGAAAGAATCCACTTCATCACACAATACTTTTTGCAAGTACACAATAAACTTAGAGTTAACCATTCATGTTAAATTATATAGTTAACATGTTGATATTTAGGATATATTAATATTGGACTTTTAGTGATATCGCTTTTGATGAAACACATCATTCATTATGTTTTCACATAGTTGGTTGAGAAAAATATAATGCATGGTATTAGGTTTGAATTTTGGCAATGGGTTCAAGTTGGCAGCAAGAGCAGGTGTCAATTCTTTGTTTGCACACTAACATACATACATACATTTACACACTAACTTTTTTCCTTTTTTTTAAAAAAAAAAAAAAAAAAAAAGTCAGGAAGCAGAACATGTGTCAGTTCTTCGTTTGCATGCAATAGATGTCGGGGCTGTAGAGAAACATGTTACATGAACAACGGCCTGTTGCTTCCTCAGAAGAGCGTTTATTTGTTCCGGTACAAAATAGTTATCTGTTAATCTGTTGCTGACATATAGGCGGGATGCACTCGCAGGCTACATTTGTTGGTGACTCGCGTGTAGGTGACAGTCAACCGCGCGGTTAATTGAAGTGAGTCACCTTTATATATATCCATTACATGTCATCGCTCTACTTATATATATACAGTCCTTCTTATGTGTCGTGTCCGCGCTCTACTTTTATCAATTACATGTCATCTATCTTATATTCTCATACATTTTTGCAGGCCCTCCACCAGAATATGAATTTTTGGGTACCTGTGACAGCATTTGCCCGCTGGATTGCTTCTTATTCCAGCTATTCTAGCCCGCGATATCACACATGCTGTTTAGCAGGCAGAGTGGTGCACCATTATTTATGAACGGGTCAGTTTGCATTTGGTATTATACGTTATGAGTTAACTAAGATGGTATTGATAGGAAAAGAATGTGTCTAAATGGGTTGTTTTTTATTTGGATTTTCATTTGATTTATCACCATGTATTAAAACCTCAAAAAACAAATTATGAATTTCATTATAGCTTTTACGATTGCTAATGTTGTCGGGTGTGATATGAATAGAGAAACCTACTACATGATACATCAGATTGTTCTCTAAACAAATTTTGAGATTTTTCATTTAAGGTGGTCACAGAATTTCACTTTAGGTTGGATGTTCATTGCCAATACGACTTGACTACTGTAAGAATATTATTAAAATACAATATATTGAGGTTCGATTATGTGTAGTTCTATAGGTGTATTCAGGAAGTGTGGGGTCTGTTAAGGGGGTGAATTCAGTGACTCGGTTGAGTGTGTTGGTTCATTGGGTGTGTTCAGGAGGGTGTGTACAGGGGACATGTTCAGGGGGTGGGTTCAGAGAGTGGGTGTTAATTTAGGTGAAAGTGTACGTGTGGAAAATAACAAGGTTTCGAACCTTGAGACCGTTTTGAGATGGCTTACAAGATAAAATCCATTTATATGAATACATGACTTTACAGAGCGATTTGTTTGATGCAAATATGATTATTAGAGTCCCTATTATGCCCCAATTTCCCCCGACCCATTCTGATTTTTTTGACAATTTCTATGTTCCTACACTTTTAGGTAATTTGATTCTTTATGTGAAATAAACACTTCATCCGTGGGTATTGTGGAAATACTTGATTATAACCTAAATGGTACATCTCAAATTGTTGTACTGGTATCATGAAATCCAGTTTTGACTACGAAAAAGGTTAGTTGTGGCCTACTAAATTGTATGAATCTCATGTCATCAAAAGTAGGCAGGCTTTGAACAACCAGATAAGAATCAGTTCCTCAAGGGCTTTCGTCCATCTATCTCCGGATGCGGGCGTACAGTTAATTGGGATTGGACGTTGAGGTTTAAACTGAGTGTCGTGTTTTAACTGATTGGGTTGCATTTGTTGATCTGCTTATTGTAGTTTGCTTATCCGTAAGTGAAAAATCCCAAACGCCACTTCAGATTTGTGGTCTATGATCATAGCTTAGCAAGCTAACGTGTTGGATTTGTATTAGGTTGCACAAAGCGACGGGTATATGGACACAAACCAAGAGGTATATCAATGGCGAAATGTGCTGATATTGTCACCGAAGTAGATGCCAAAAGATATCGGAATGAAATTGAATGTGCCATAAGCTGAAGCTCAGTGACAGAAGCAAACGGTGAAATTAAACTTGATCGTCATGCAATACGAAGTTGATAGTCACAGAAATAGATGTTGAACCTAAGAATTTTTATTGATTGCTTTAGTCCTATGTATAGTAGCAAGACCTGTAGATGTTTTCATTGTGTGCAATGCACAGTTATAGTTCTTAAGTGATGACTTTTAGAACATAAACAACATAAACTATAAAGTTTCATTTTTACTTGAAAGGCTCATACGTTGGATCAATGAAATTTTTTATTATTTTATACCAACAATAATGGTTAAAAACCGACCGCCCCGCAGCATCGCTCGGGCATACCCGCTCGTTGAGATATCAATTGGGAGAATAAAAGTGGCTTTTATTTAATGATGTTGTAGGCGTACGAAGCAAAGGAAAAAAGGGCAGCAACTAGGGGATCGATAACATTATCCTTAGCACGATATGTAATTATTTTCTGACTCATTTTATTATTTTGGTTTCATTATTGTTAATTATAATTTTGATTCTCAATATAATTGTTGGCGAATTAATTCTTATTGTGTTCTTAATTAATTGTCTTTTAATTTATTATTAGTCAATTAATTATTAGATGTTATGTCTTTGTTTATTTATTGTTTTATATGGTAATTATATTTGTCATTTCACTAGGGTATTATGGAGATGTGAAAATTAGGTCTTGGCCTAGTTTTGATTCTTTTATTATTAATGCTTTTGCGTCATTAATTGTTTCTAGTGTATGCATGCATAGTTTATTGGTAGCTACCCTTGGTTCGGTAGTTTTGAACGGCGGTAGAGGCTAGTTGCTTAGGAGATATGACCAACTGACCCTAAGTTAGTAGACTGAGACGGGAAGGGTAAGATATGACCAACTGACGACCCTTTCTACTTGTGCGATTTGACCAACTGATCACCTACCGTTTGGATGAACTTAAGTGTTAGGATTTAGTAAATCCAGTCATTAAAGAGTCGGTCACCTCAAGTATATGTAATCGTTAGAAAGCTCGTAGTCATAGATTATTTAATGTTAAGTAGTATTTAGTTAAGTAACACCGTGGAGGACGGACGGGTCTTTACCCACTGTATGCCTGATCCACAGCCCGTAGGTGGCGATTTGTGTAATACTATAAATACTCTCTACCTCCCAAGGTAGAGAGTTGGAGCTCATAATAATACTTTCATTTTCTCTCACTAAGTTCCCAAACCTCTAACTCTTTCTCTCTCTAAAACCTCATCTTGTACGCCTACTTGTGTTTATGATATGATGTGTTTGTGAAATCCAATATGCAACAATTGGTATCAAGAGCCATGGTTTGATCATCTCTCTTACATATCCTTGGATTTCTAGTAGTTTTAGATGGTTTTTGAGTTTGAGAAAGTTTAGTGGTTTTTGCATCATTTGGATCATTTCTTGTGTTAAAGTTTGAATTTTGTGTGTACTTTTGTGTTTAGAATCATTGTAAGTGCTTGGGTTTGGATTTGGAAAGCTTGAATCACCGTGGTTGGGCTTGGTTTGGATTGAAAAGTGTGTTTTTGAAGTTTTTCTTGGTAGCGACTTGGGTCTCGTTGATGAGTGTCTAAATACTCATCATTTTTGTACAAAATAAACTGCAAAATCATCTGAAAACACTCATAAACACATCAAAATGATGAAAATATCACAAATCAGTGTTTTATGTGTTTTAAATGCAAAAATATCAAAATCAGATGAAAAACATATCAAATTTGCAAAAATTGCAGTTTTAGTCCCCCCAAGTTTCAAAAGTTGTCAAAAACAGTCCCTGAGCACATAATTTCAAAAGTAAAGTCACCAAAGGTCCTTTTAAAATCAAAAGTTGTCAAATTTAGTCCTTTGGTGAAAAATATGAAAAGTTTGAGAAAATTACAAGTTTAGTCCTTCAACTTTGAAATTTGGCAGAAATGGCCCCTGGAAAATTGGAAATTGTCAAGTTTGGTCCCTGTACTTTTGAAGCTTGTCACTTCTAGTCCTTGGAACATCTTTGATTAATTGGCAGAATAGGTCCTTTGATTTTCAGAAATGGCAAAACTAGTCCTTGTTTTATTAAAAGCTTTAAACACCCAATGGACCCTTGTCATAAACCCTTGACCCCTGCCATTGCCTGTTGGACCCTTGCATTTTGAACCACCCTTTTAATAATCCTACCAGTCAAACCAAACCGCGCCAAAAAAAGTCCTCCACTCTCACCTGCTTTCTCTGCAACTCAGAACCCCCATCCCCCCTCCTCCATTTCCACTCAAAGATGTTCCCCACTCCACAACTAACATCCAAAGAGCATTTAATGAACCTTCCCCCCCCCCCTCACTCAACCCCAATTGGATAAAAGGGGATTTGGCGCCAAAAATCTTTTTGAATGGTCAAGATCAATTCCAAAGCCATCCAATGGCTTAGAATGGTGGGATTTCATCAGAGTAGAGAGAGATTGGGATTGGGTATAAAAGAAAAGCAAGAGAAGAAGAGATGAGCAGTTTTTTAGTTTTATAAAATTTAGTTAAATGTCGTTTTTAGTTTAAAAGTTTTATTTAAGTTGTAAGACTGTTAAATTTTGTTAAATTGTACTCTCCTAGGTTGTTTGATTAATATAAATCAGTTTCAAGCTCCAATGTCAGTTATATGATCATTTCATATTGTTAAAGTCCACTGTTGCAATTTTTATCTTCAAAGTCTTGTATGCAAGCTTCATAATGCTTCTTTTCAAGTTTATATAAACTTATATAAGCTGGTTATAGCTTTTTATAAGCTTATAGACAAGTTTCAATTCCTTTTGTATTCGGGTCAACAAAAGTCAAACAGGGTCAAAAATGGGAATGCAGATGGAAATGGGTTGATGCAGAGGTGGATTGGGTTGCTTTGGATTCATTTGGGGTAATATTAAATAGGTTAGTGGTTCATGGTTCATGGTTTCAAGCTATAGCAACTTTGGACTTTTGTAAGTGGTTTTCAAGTTTTTATGTATACTCAGTATTTGTAGTTTAAATCTGTTAAAATCTGGTCTAATAGTAGTAATTAAGTTATATTAAGTTAACTTGATCATAATTACAAGTTGGTTAAAAGTTTGGAGTAGTTTTGAGCTCAAAACAGTTTACAAAGGGGTGTTTGGATTGCTGATCCATCTGCTCTTTTTAGGCTTATGCAGTGTTAGTTTTTATTGCTTCATGTTTGTTAAGTAAATTGAACTCAATTGGATCTTAGTTTGTGTCTGCAATATCACAAAAGTCAAAGTTTCTTTTGATTCTGTCTCACTTATCCACTGTTGCAGTTTTGGAATTGCAAATCATCATTTTGTGTTTAAAAATCATTAAGCTTGTTTGCATAACACTTGTTCTATCATATTACATCAGTGTCAAACCAAAAATTTGATCCAAAGTTCATTATAGTCAAAGTTCTTTATTTTTGTCAAAAGTCAAAAGTGTGAAAAGTGGTTTTGAGCTCAAATAGGAGGATTTTTCATGAGCTTATTTCTGAGCCAATCTCAGTGAGAGTTGGCATTTCAAAAAGTTCAACTGGTCCTTTTACTTATAAGCATTTTTGGTGAATTTTACAATTTAGTTAAAAGCTTCAAATAAGCTCCTCTTTTTGGGTCTAACTCCCCTGCTCACTGTCGAGTATCTGAGCTTTTCTCGAGAAAGTGCAGCTTATGCACAGAGCTCATTAGAGCTTCTCATGGCCTGATTTTTGGTTCAATTACTCTCACCCAGGTCTAGTCTAGATTCCAACCAGTAGTTTTCAGTTTGAGCTTATTGTTAAGCTTGTGCTTGTGCTTAAAGTTGCTACCCAGAAACTGTTTTAACTTTTTAAAGCTCAAACATCAAATCTGTTGTATCTTGCATATCAGTGGTATTAGCTTGTTGATTTTAGTTGCAATTGGTCATTTTTAGTTCATAATAGCTTCTGTTAGCATTTGGTTCACTTTGGTGTTAATTTGCTTATTCTAGTGCTTATTTCAATAAGCACTTGAAAAGATTTCAAGTCATCCACATAAGCACCTATTTTTCCATTTTTCTTATATTCCTAATATTATTTTAGACTTTTCCTGCAATTTTCAGATTTTTCCTAGTTCATTTGCTATTTTTCTTAATTTAAATTAGTTTTTAAGCATTTTTAATTAGTATTTAATACAAAAAAAAATTAAGAAAAGCTTCAAAAAAATAATTTTTCATTTTTATTAAGTTTAGATAAATATAAAAAGCCTAAAAAGTATTTTTCCATAATTTTCTTAGTTTAAAAAGTATTTTTTATCTTTTTAATTAGTTTTAAATAGTTTTTAATTAATAATAAATATATAAAAAGTCTAAAAAATATGTTTTCAGTTTTAAAATTAATTTTATCATATTTTAGATTTTTCTAAGTCTTACTTTTATTTTTCTAATCTTATTTCATATTTTCTTTTATTTTAGAGTATTTATTAAATAGTTAAAATAGTTTTTAATTAATAATAATTAATTTAATAGTTATAAAAATAATTTTCTTTTTCTATAAATTTTCTTTTATCATTAAGATTGTAAAAATGTATTTTTCATATTTTTAGGATTTATATTGTGTAAGTTTCACTTTTTATTTTGTACGTGTACGTAATTTTATTTTTAAACGTAAGTCTTAAGTTTTAAACGTTCATCACTTTAAAAATAGTGATAGTGTTTATTTAATAGATTTTATCTTTTTAATTTCCTTTAATTTGCATTTAAGCCGTTTTTGTTTGTTGGCTTTTCGGTAGTTATAATATCATATCCAAATCCCTTTTTCCATTCAAATCTCTCGATCACTATACGTTTGATAATCCATTGCACAGCTCGCTGGGACATAACGACCCGGGAATTCATTGTATTCTCCTGGACTTCATTGCATTTGTGCTTAAGCTGTTTTAAGTCTGTTACGGTTGTGTGATTAGACTTGACTGGTTTTGCACAGATCAAATTTTGGCGCCGCTGCCGGGGAGCTGGGAGCTGTGCTGATAATCTTACATCTAGCAGATTATTTTAGATTTTTCTAAGTCTTACTTTTATTTTTCTAATCTTATTTCATATTTTCTTTTATTTTAGAGTATTTATTAAATAGTTAAAATAGTTTTTAATTAATAATAATTAATTTAATAGTTATAAAAATAATTTTCTTTTTCTATAAATTTTCTTTTATCATTAGGATTGTAAAAATGTATTTTTCATATTTTTAGGATTTATATTGTGTAAGTTTCACTTTTTATTTTGTACGTGTACGTAATTTTATTTTTAAACGTAAGTCTTAAGTTTTAAACGTTCATCACTTTAAAAATAGTGATAGCGTTTATTTAATAGTTTTTATCTTTTTAATTTCCTTTTATTTGCATTTTTGCCCTTGTAGTTTATGTCCTTTCTCTGTAGTTATAATAATTCCAATCTCCTTTTCCGTTCAAATCTCCCGATCACTATACGTTTGATAATCCATTGCATAGCTCGCTGGGACATAACGACCCGGGGAAACCCTATACTCCTCAGATCTTCATTGCATTTGTGTCTGAACTGTTTTAAGTCTGTTACGGCTGGTCATTCACAAGTGACCAGTTTGTGTGATTAGACTTGACGGTTTTGCGCAGATCAAATTTTTGGCGCCGCTGCCGGGGAGCTGTGCTGATAATCTTACGTCTAGCAGATTAGTGATTTGGATATTCACTCTTTGTTCATACCATCCATCTGTATATGTTTATATTTTCTTATCCAAAAACCCCAAAAATATTCTTCTCATTCCTCTTATTCGTTGATTCTATTTCTCTTACCCTCTTTTGCCGTTTAATTCTATTCTTCGTATCCTCTCAACCATTTGATTCTCTTCTTAATCCTCTATATGTTTAATTCTTATGTCGACATTCGTCAACTTCATCGTCAGAAATGTGTGTGAGCAGTGTGGAGGGCCTAGTTCAAGCGAATTTTGCAATTCGTGCGAATTATCCATCAAAAATGCTTTTCAAAGTTATTTCGACCACCCGCCACAACCTGAAATACATTCTAATCTTGACAAACCAGTTCAAACGTCGGAGCTACCCCAAGCACCCACCGAGGATTACGAGGACTATCTCTTTGAATCTAGAGCCCGTAATCTAATCGAACAAATTTATGCCGATGAAAAAAGGTCGAGAATTAGAATTGATTACGATGAACCCGTTCAAACACCGATGACTAGCAAGAATGACTTGCCTAATCTTCACGTTTCTCAAGAACCAGAACCGGAGACCATAACGGAAGTGGTGGAAATTGCTAGCTCTCAGAGCACACCACTTGTCCCACCTCCTGATTTTTCTGAATGTTCTTCGAGACTTGATAGTCATTCGGATCACCATGTTGGTTTTGTTGATTCTTTGAATAAACCGATTCCTCTTCATAACTCTCAAATGCAATCGTTTATTCCTTGTGTCGGTTGTGGTGAGCCTCTCTTTGGTTCACCCTGTCGTTGGTGTACGTGTGTACAATGTGGTAATGATATTCATAACGGGAGTTGTTTGTTTTGTGGTTCGAGGAATTCATTTGATTATGATCCTAATCAGAACTCATTTAACGACTCCTCAAACTTTTCCAATTACCCACCACAGCCCGACTTATCTTCATATAATCAACACTTCTGCTGTGAAAATTGTGGAGGTCCTCACCAAGGATTTGAGTGTCAATCCGGAAATACGTTTGTCTATGAACAGTTTTCCGGTGATGCTCAGAGCTTTGGATATGACCAAAATCCATATGATTCACCAATCCAGACTCAACAGTTTTACTGTTGTGAGTACTGTGGAGGTCCCCATTTCAGCTCTGATTGTCAAATAGGGAACCCAGTTCCTTGTAACAATCATGACTCTTACATGTTTGAAAATTTCCAACCTCCACAGCATTATACGGTTCAAACTCCACCTGAGCCGTTGTCTCAAGAAATCTCCCACGATTTTGAAACCGCAATGAAAACACTTGAGGATATGATGAGTAATTTTAAGAATCAAGTGAGTGGTGAAAAGACCATAGGAGAATTGCTTGCCGAAGAGCGAGAGGCCAGCAAATCTAGGGAAGAATTATTAGCCCTAGAGCATGCAGCTCTAAGGCGTTCCCAATTTCTTAAGGCAGCTCTATATGATGATGACGAGGAGGGTTTTTATCCTTTTAAAGGTAATATTTCTCAACTCCCTCAGTCAGTTGATATCCCAGCAGTTGAGATTCCATCTCAAACAACTGCTATCACACCCGAAGCTCCCACTCACTCTCTAAACATGGGGGATGAGCTTCTTAGCACTATTCCAGAAATGGAATCGTCTAGTGTTGAGAACCTTGTCTCAATCCCAAGAGAGTCACAGGGAACTTCTGAGCATATGTGTGATTCTTCTTCCCCTCTTGAGTGTTCAAATGATCATTTGGAAACTTTCTCCGATTTTAGCGATGATTGTGCTTCCCATGGAGACATTGAGTACGTTGAGGCATCACTCCCACAGTCTGATCCTCTTCTTGAGGAGTTCTCCGGTGAACTCACTCACATCAATCCACTCTTTGATTTCGAAGCCGATCTGGGAGAAACTGAAAGTCTCCTTGATAATGATCGATCACTCACTTCTTATCCCAACAATCCAATTGAGAATGTTGATCACTTTGTTCCCGAAACATTCAAAGCTACTTTCACCAATCCTCTATTTGAATTCAATTCTGAATTCACTTCAATTTCTGAGAATCCACTCTTTGATACTCAGATTGAGGATAGTGATGAGCCCACAATGGAACAAGAGTTCACTATTTCACATCATGTGAATAATTCTCTTCATGAGGAGTTCGCCGGTGAACTCTCTCATATCATATCTCCGCTGGAGTATGATTGCTTGGATGGCAAAAATCATGATCGGGGGGAGAGAATCTCAATTTGCATAGTTATGACAAATCTTCCCACCCTCCCAACCGAGATGCCTTCCAACCCAAAGAGCTCAACCAACAAAATCCAAATAAGTGCAACTGCACTTAATCCCGAGGGAGAAGATCTAGTCATGATTGTTATCATGATTTTCCTTCTTTTCTTCACCTACTCGGTGACTTCTTCTCTTCTTCACTCCTTCGGGAGTGAAGACACTATCTTTGACCCCGGCATTTTCATTTATCATCTGTGAGCCGGGTCTGTCTCTCTATATCTCATCGGTGTGGAACTTTCTCGTGCTTCAATGTTTATCCAAACCATTTGAATGAAAGTCCGATGGATATTGTTTCTTCCACTTTGCTTCCCCATGAACAAATTAATTCGGGGTCGAGTCAAGCTAGCGACTCGGGAATCAAAAACAGTAGCATGCCATATGGGTTTTCACCCATATTTCTGACTTCTTTCTACTTTCTACCACCCTAGTGTGGGGGGGTTGCCCACATGTTGTGTATATAAAGTTCAAAAAAAAAAAAAAAAAAAAACTTTTAAAATAATGGCCGTAGTATTTCCCTTTTACGTTCTTTGTTTCGGCATAACCGCCGGTACTTTGAATATTGAGGGCAATATTCATTTCTAAGTGTGGGGGGGAATTCTCACGAATTTTATCATATAATTATACCAATTCCCCCGTTTTTGGCCAAAATTTTTTTTTGGAGTAAGTGTTTTACACTTACTCAGCTTGGTTATCAGTCCGCCATGTCTGTAAGACAAAAGGATTGGCTAATCCAGGAGCAAACGGCTCTTGGTAAAGATTTCTCAAATCCGTTTATATGGCTTGCAATTTGCCCAAAATTGTATGGTTCTCAACTCACCATGTCCTAAAAAGTGAAGAGTTGGCTAGCCCGCAAGATTATGGCTTGTGGTAAAGGCAGTGGAAAAACCATAATTGGTAATCAGCTCACCAAAGATAATATTGATAATTTATCTAAGAGTTGGCTAGTCCAGAAGGGTACGGCTTCTGGTAAAGACAAAATCAAATCCGTTGAAAGCTGGTGGTTTGCTCAAAATCACATGGTTATCGGTGTACCATGGTTCTTACTTGAACTGAAACATTTGGCTACTCCAGAAGTAATGGCTTTTGGTAAAGAGTTTAAAATCCATTATGTTTTCTCAAATCATTGCTAGGGACTAGCAATATCTCAGTGTGGGGGATTGATGAGTGTCTAAATACTCATCATTTTTGTACAAAATAAACTGCAAAATCATCTGAAAACACTCATAAACACATCAAAATGATGAAAATATCACAAATCAGTGTTTTATGTGTTTTAAATGCAAAAATATCAAAATCAGATGAAAAACATATCAAATTTGCAAAAATTGCAGTTTTAGTCCCCCAAGTTTCAAAAGTTGTCAAAAACAGTCCCTGAGCACATAATTTCAAAAGTAAAGTCACCAAAGGTCCTTTTAAAATCAAAAGTTGTCAAATTTAGTCCTTTGGTGAAAAATATGAAAAGTTTGAGAAAATTACAAGTTTAGTCCTTCAACTTTGAAATTTGGCAGAAATGGCCCCTGGAAATTGGAAATTGTCAAGTTTGGTCCCTGTACTTTTGAAGCTTGTCACTTCTAGTCCTTGGAACATCTTTGATTAATTGGCAGAATAGGTCCTTTGATTTTCAGAAATGGCAAAACTAGTCCTTGTTTTATTAAAAGCTTTAAACACCCAATGGACCCTTGTCATAAACCCTTGACCCCTGCCATTGCCTGTTGGACCCTTGCATTTTGAACCCCCCTTTAATAATCCTACCCAGTCAAACCAAACACGCGCCAAAAAAGTCTCCTCTCTCACCTGCTTCTGCAACTCAGAACCCCCATCCCCCCTCCTCCATTTCCACTCAAAGATGTTCCCCACTCCACAACTAACATCCAAAGAGCATTTAATGAACCTTCCCCCCCCCCTCACTCAACCCCAATTGGATAAAAGGGGATTTGGCGCCAAAAATCTTTTTGAATGGTCAAGATCAATTCCAAAGCCATCCAATGGCTTAGAATGGTGGGATTTCATCAGAGTAGAGAGAGATTGGGATTGGGTATAAAAGAAAAGCAAGAGAAGAAGAGAAGAGCAGTTTTTAGTTTTATAAAATTTAGTTAAATGTCGTTTTTAGTTTAAAAGTTTTATTTAAGTTGTAAGACTGTTAAATTTTGTTAAATTGTACTCTCCTAAGTTGTTTGATTAATATAAATCAGTTTCAAGCTCCAATTTCAGTTATATGATCATTTCATATTGTTAAAGTCCACTGTTGCAATTTTTATCTTCAAAGTCTTGTATGCAAGCTTCATAATGCTTCTTTTCAAGTTTATATAAACTTATATAAGCTGGTTATAGCTTTTTATAAGCTTATAGACAAGTTTCAATTCCTTTTGTATTCGGGTCAACAAAAGTCAAACAGGGTCAAAAATGGGAATGCAGATGGAAATGGGTTGATGCAGAGGTGGATTGGGTTGCTTTGGATTCATTTGGGGTAATATTAAATAGGTTAGTGGTTCATGGTTCATGGTTTCAAGCTATAGCAGCTTTGGACTTTTGTAAGTGGTTTTCAAGTTTTTATGTATACTCAGTATTTGTAGTTTAAATCTGTTAAAATCTGGTCTAATAGTAGTAATTAAGTTATATTAAGTTAACTTGATCATAATTACAAGTTGGTTAAAAGTTTGGAGTAGTTTTGAGCTCAAAACAGTTTACAAAGGGGTGTTTGGATTGCTGATCCATCTGCTCTTTTTAGGCTTATGCAGTGTTAGTTTTTATTGCTTCATGTTTGTTAAGTAAATTGAACTCATTTGGATCTTAGTTTGTGTCTGCAATATCACAAAAGTCAAAGTTTCTTTTGATTCTGTCTCACTTATCCACTGTTGCAGTTTTGGAATTGCAAATCATCATTTTGTGTTTAAAAATCATTAAGCTTGTTTGCATAACACTTGTTCTATCATATTACATCAGTGTCAAACCAAAAATTTGATCCAAAGTTCATTATAGTCAAAGTTCTTTATTTTTGTCAAAAGTCAAAAGTGTGAAAAGTGGTTTTGAGCTCAAATAGGAGGATTTTTCATGAGCTTATTTCTGAGCCAATCTCAGTGAGAGTTGGCATTTCAAAAAGTTCAACTGGTCCTTTTACTTATAAGCATTTTTGGTGAATTTTACAATTTAGTTAAAAGCTTCAAATAAGCTCCTCTTTTTGGGTCTAACTCCCCTGCTCACTGTCAGAGTATGCTGAGCTTTTTCTCAGAAAGTGCAGCTTATGCACAGAGCTCATTAGAGCTTCTCATGGCCTGATTTTTGGTTCAATTACTCTCACCCAGGTCTAGTCTAGATTCCAACCAGTAGTTTTCAGTTTGAGCTTATTGTTAAGCTTGTGCTTGTGCTTAAAGTTGCTACCCAGAAACTGTTTTAACTTTTAAAGCTCAAACATCAAATCTGTTGTATCTTGCATATCAGTGGTATTAGCTTGTTGATTTTAGTTGCAATTGGTCATTTTTAGTTCATAATAGCTTCTGTTAGCATTTGGTTCACTTTGGTGTTAATTTGCTTATTCTAGTGCTTATTTCAATAAGCACTTGAAAAGCAGTTTCAAATTCATCCACATAAGCACCTATTTTTCCATTTTTCTTATATTCCTAATATTATTTTAGACTTTTCCTGCAATTTTCAGATTTTTCCTAGTTCATTTGCTATTTTTCTTATTTTAAATTAGTTTTTAAGCATTTTTAATTAGTATTTAATACAAAAAAAAATTAAGAAAAGCTTCAAAAAAATAATTTTTCATTTTTATTAAGTTTAGATAAATATAAAAAGACTAAAAAGTATTTTTCCATAATTTTCTTAGTTTAAAAAGTATTTTTTAGCTTTTTAATTAGTTTTAAATAGTTTTTAATTAATAATAAATATATAAAAAGTCTAAAAAATATGTTTTCAGTTTTAAAATTAATTTTATCATATTTTAGATTTTTCTAAGTCTTACTTTTATTTTTCTAATCTTATTTCATATTTTCTTTTATTTTAGAGTATTTATTAAATAGTTAAAATAGTTTTTAATTAATAATAGTTAATTTAATAGTTATAAAAATAATTTTATTTTTCTATAAATTTTCTTTTATCATTAGGATTGTAAAAATGTATTTTTCATATTTTTAGGATTTATATTGTGTAAGTTTCACTTTTTATTTTGTACGTGTACGTAATTTTATTTTTAAACGTAAGTCTTAAGTTTTAAACGTTCATCACTTTAAAAATAGTGATAGCGTTTATTTATTAGTTTTTATCTTTTTAATTTCCTTTTATTTGCATTTTTGCCCTTGTAGTTTATGTCCTTTCTCTGTAGTTATAATAATTCCAATCTCCTTTTCTGTTCAAATCTCCCGATCACTATACGTTTGATAATCCATTGCATAGCTCGCTGGGACATAACGACCCGGGGAGACCCTATACTCCTCAGATCTTCATTGCATTTGTGTCTGAACTGTTTTAAGTCTGTTACGGCTGGTCATTCACAAGTGACCAGTTTGTGTGATTAGACTTGACGGTTTTGCGCAGATCACTCGTAGTGTTTTTTTCATCGTAGCGACTTGCTTCAGTAAAAGTTAGCGAGTTACAGTGTTAGTTGTTAGCGACTTGAGCCTAGCGACTTGTCTATTGAGACAAGCCGACAAATAGTACAAGTTAGTGGATTCTCCACTACGGCTAGCGACTTGGTGAGGTTAGCGACTTGCTTCAGAAATTGTTAGCGAGTTGTGGTGTAAATTGTTAGCGACTTGATACTAGCGACTTGGATCTTAGCGAGTTGTTCTTTAGCAACTTAACTGTGTCTAGCGACTTGGTGCTTAGCGATTTGTTGTCATAATTCTTAGCGACTTGGTGTTAGCGACTTGGACCTTAGCGAGTTGCTCTTTAGCGACTTGACTGTGTAGCGACTTGGTGCTTTAGCGACTTGTGTCCAGCGACTTGGGTCTTAGCGACTCGGGCTTAGCGACTTGGTTCAAGAACTCTTAGCGACTTGGTTGATTTCTGTTTGTAATACAGTTTTCTCTTGATTTAGTAAAATCCCGTGAAAGAATCTATTTCCTGGTTTAATCATAGAGTTATAAAATCCCGTGTAATTTGTTAACATGTCTACCAACGTACCTACAATCATCTCCACTGTTGCTGAGGATGTTCAAGCAGCTGGTTCAGATACTTGTCCACCCATGCTTGACAGAACTGACTACGACTCTTGGGCTCAACGAATCAGATTGTACTGTCTTGGAAAGGAAAATGGGGTCAACATTCTCAAATCTATTGATGAAGGACCGTATCAGATTGAGACTACAAGAGACATAATTGATACTGCTGCAGATGGAACCATGATCTTTGGATTGGATAGACCAAAGACATGTGATGAGCTCAGTGATAAGGAGAAAAAGAGATTCGATGCTGATATCAGGGCTTCAAACATTATACTTCAGGGTCTTCCAAAAGACATCTACAAGCTTATCAATCACAACACTGAAGCCAAGGCTTTTTGGGATAATGTCAAAATGCTTCTCTCAGGTTCTGACTGTGATGCATTTGACTCTGACGTCGATGATGAACCTACTGCCCAAACAATCTTCATGGCTAGCATCTCACCTATGGTTTCTCCAAAGGTCTCTTCACCACAACAGGTTGGCCCATCCAAAGATTCAATCATTTCAGAGGTATTAAAACTATATGATGATGTTGATGAGCAAAAGATGCATAATAAAGTACAGTCTCTTGAAACTTATGAATCAGATATTGATGATGAGGGTAATAGTAATATTGTCCCATATGATCAATATGTGAAGCAAAGTGAAAGTGAGATTGTACCAAGTAATGCATCTTCTGCAGTCAATGATGATTATGTCTTTGATGAATACACTGCATGTGCCCCTGATGATTCTGTTACCTCTGAACTAAATGCCTATAAAGAACAAATTGCTATTTATGAACAACGTGCTAAGTTTGAGTTAACGACCCGTGAGCAGGAAATGGATGACCAAATGCGTACAATTATTAGAAAAAGTAATTTTAGAGAAGAAGTATTAAAACAAGAGTTAAACTCCTTACAAGAAAAGCTTTCTAAAATTGCTAAGCAAAAACAAGAACTTCAAGAAAATGTTAAAATGCTTAAGCAAGAATTCAATGCTAAGGAATCAAAACTTTTGAATGATTTTTCCAATCTAAAAACTTTGAAAAACAAGCTTGAAAATAAGTTGTACGTACAAGGGAATACCATTCAGACTGATCACTTGATCACTAAGTGTCACACCCCCAAATTACCTGTTTTGCAGCGGAATGGAATTCCTGGGGATTGACTGCCATAGCATCACAATCACAGTTATATTGAACGACCTAAAGTGTCGTTTGAAAAGAACATCGTTTGGTTTAATAAAACAATCAGAGTTTACAAAGTAGGTCCCAAATGAAAATCAACTTGTGCGGAAATAAGTTTGTTACAATTCAAACGATGTTTTAAAGTACGTAAAACCCAAGTGAGACGCGTCGTCATCGCGACTCCATGATGTGTCCAAATGCATGCCATGAAGTGAATGCCTTAGATACCTGAGATAAAACATGCTAAAAAGTGTCAACACAAAGGTTGAGTGAGTTCATAGAGTTTGTGTTGAAATGTAAAGCCTTTCAAAATCGTTTATGCAGCAAAGGCATTGTAAATCCACTCAGTTCCAAGTTCCGCCCATACAAAACTTGCAACCTGTGTGTTTACAACCCACTGCCAAAATATGAAGTTTATGTTCAAGTGCATGATGCCAAATGAATTCACATTATAGTGCATGACTTAATGTATCAATAGTTCAATGAAAATCCCAAGACATTCAGCTCAATGATGTTCCCAAGACATTTAGCTCAATAATAATCCCAAGACATTCAGCTCAATGATAGTCCCAAGACATTCAGCTCAATGATAATCCCAAGACATTCAGCTCAATGATAATCCCAAGACATTCAGCTCAATGATAATCCCAAGACATTCAGCTCAATGATAATCCCAAGACATTCAGCTCAATGATAATCCCAAGACATTCAGTTCCATGATTTATGATATAGGATATGACTAAACATTCAGTTCAGTTAAGCAGGTAGTTTCAAATAATCATGATAGTCATAAAAATAGTTGAGCATGTATCTCCCCCAAAAGTAATTCATAACAGTTAAAAGAGTAGGGGCTATGACTCACGGTAATTCATATAAGTTAAAGTAATTGTGAAAGTAAATGAAAACATTTTGAGCATGTATCTCCCCCAAAAGTAGTATAAAAACAATTAAAAGTGGGGCTATGAAAACTCACTTGGTAAAATGAGGCGATGACAAAAGTGAGCACACCGAGATGTAGTGTGATACTTTAACCTTGACCTATTATGAATGTTATGATACGTAATGAGTTATGATGTAATGTTATGCATGCATTTCGTATGTTACTTATACCATTTGTGAATTTTGAAAATAATACTCTTCGTCGAAAAATACTCTTTTGACGTCTTGACCATTCTTAATTTACTTTACCAGTATTTACGCCAAAATGTCATCCTACACCAGTTTCTTAATGATTTATTGTGAAATTTTAACTTTTCGTCGTAAAATAATGTCGTTGGAAATTTCATGAAAGTGACAAAAATGGCCTCGAAAAGCTAGTCGTAAAATGGTGTACGTCGAACGTTAGGAAACGAACTCAACGGTTTTGGAAAACTTGTATCATAATCTCGAAGTTTTGGCATTTAAGTTTTTATCCTAGAGGTCTCGTTCATAAAGAAAAACATAGGTTAAGTAGGGTGATTTTGTCCAAAATGTAGTTTAAAAGTGAATTTCGGCAAAGTTTAAGCAACCGTAGTTAATTCATTACAACTCCGCTATTCAAACGGTTGGTCATTTTGAAAAATATGCTAGGTAATCTCACTTTTATTAGAAGACATCTCGTTACAAAAAGTTCTATGTCAACGTTAAAAATAGCCTTCAATATGGTCGTTTTGTTTACCGTAACACTTGTCCAATAAAAATAATATAGTTTTTCTTAACTAATAAAGTTACGGCAATGTTGTGAAAACGTGTATATTTTAGTCGTTACAAATCCGTTTTCTACGTATTATACGTCCTTAGCTTCGTATCAAAGTATACTAATATATTTTTGATAAGTCGAAATAATTTATAAAACTTAAGACTCGTTTTTGACTCGTACAAAACAAAAACAGGTTGCTGAAATTTTCAGGAAATATATATTTCGTCGTCAAACTTGAAAAATTCATAACTTCTTCGTTATAGCTCCGTTTTAATCCGTTCAAGCGGCCACGGATTCGTTTTAAAGTATATTTTCTAAATATCTAGGCCAAAAATTCATGTCTACTGTCGGATTTTCCAGAAATACAAAATAAGATCAGACCACTTTTTAGACTTGTCGAAAAGAGTTTTTCTCGTACTAAACCTATTCCAATCCCTTCAAAACAACTCCAAAGCTATTCTAATCCTACCATACACCTTCTTAGGGTGTCATGGGTTCCTAGACATCATCAAGACTAATATATAACAAGGGATAAATTATAGGATGACTTATATATATAAAACTCTAAAAACAATGTAAAAATGGTATAAATATCCATAAGTCTTGCATGCTTTGCTCAAAAATGATGAAATATATATGAAATGATAATGAAAGATGTAAAAATGAAAATGATATGCTTACTAGTTAACTTGATGAGGTGACTAGAACAAAGGATTAAACCTAAACACCCTAGGTTTTTATTTCAAAACCTTGATTAAGAGTGTAACTAGATTGTTTAAAACTTGATTTGTAAAATTTTGATGAATCTCTTCTTGATCTCCTTATGATGTCCGGTTTTGAGAGAAGAAAAAGAGGAAGAAAACCTTGACTTTACACTTTGAAGTATTTGATTGTATGTGTGAATTATTGGGATTGAATAAGTAAGAAGATTGTTTGCAAGACAAGATCCACAATTCAAGTGGAGTTGATGGATCTTGTCTAGTTCATTTATTTATTTATTGCATATATACATGTGTAAGAAAAATGTATAAGTTAAAGTAGTTTAAGATAAGTGATAACTTGTAACTTTTATATACACTTGAGTAATTAGGGTAGTATTGGCTAAAAGTAATTTTTAATGGATCAAAGTAAAATATATTGAGGTCATAAAAATTGTACAAATACATTTCTTGAAAGATTTGAGTGAATAAATATTTATCGGGTTGAATTTAAAGAAACCGTCGTAATTATATAAATTTAACAATTTATATACAAAATATATTTAAAACGCTGGGTAAACGCATAATATTATTTTTATAACTTAATATGAGTATAAAAATATATCGGGATAATTTTTGGAAGTAATGGATCAATTGTTCAAAATAATAACTTACGCGATAGCGTTTATTTAATATGAAATTTACGTGTTTAATGTGAAATGCAAAACCCATGCATGACTAGTATGATGAATGTAGAGTTTGAGAAATGACCAAAAATTGAGAATTGTGACACTAAGCATAGAGTTTTAAGCGATAAGCATAGCATTCCCCTTGTTGAGGAACCAAATCCAGAGGTCATTAAAAAGGCTAGTGCTGCTCATAAGGTACTTTATGATGGTAATGAAATCCTTAAGCCTAGACAGAAACCTAGTTGCGTTGAGTGCACTGAGGAAGATAAGAAATCAGATGAAGTCACTAGGGAAAAATTGAATATGAAGCTAAAAGATCCTGGGTGTAAAATGAATAATATAACAATCAAACCCCATGATTACACTAACGAAAATTGGATATCCTTAAACAAGTTTAAGTCTCAGACTCTATTGACCCCTGAACAAGTGTTCTGGAAAAAGGATATGGATATGCAAAAAGCTGAAAATCTTGTTGAAAAGAATCCCCCTTGTAGGAAATTCCCTAAAGCAACTGTGTATCCTCCTAATACACCAATGCATTTAGTTCCTAGATCTATTGCCACTAATAGAAATACCTTAATCAGCCTGTATGTTGTTTATCAACTGTTTGTTGATTTTGAGAAAACGTGTAAGAAGAGAATCACACCTACATGGATAACTGAGGGGGAAAGGGGTTTTGAGCAAACTAAAGAATGCTATTTAACTGAGGTCATACCTTTCTTTAAACAATTAAAATGTCAATTTGAGAGTCTTCAAAAAGGGATAAATTCAGATATTAAAGAAATGGAAAAGGAATTTGATGCAATGATAGTTGAGGTCAATGATTATGAACAGGAACTCAAATATAATGAGGTTGAAAGGAAGAACTTGCTCATTTTAAATGAGAATTTGATTTCGAGTTGTGTTTCTCAAGATGTGTTTTATACTGTTGCTAAGCACTCTATTACTGCTTCTCGATTTCATGAATTATCTATTGCATTGAAAGTTTCCCATGATCGTGTCATTGAGCTCGAAAACAAAAACTCATAACTAAATGAGAAAATTGATCAGGATGATCACGATAATTTGGTAAAACATCTTTCTAAAATAGAAGTTGAACATTTTAATTTACAACTAAAATATCAACATCTTAAAGAAAATGTCAAAACCTCAAATATCAAGACATCCTCAGATGTTCCAGAGTTTGATGCAGTTTTTCCGATAAACAAACGTGACGAACAGATTCAAGCTCATTGTAACACGATCAGAAAGTTGAAAGACCAAATTTCTCAATTAAAGGGTGAAAAGAACAATGTGACTGGCTCCCAAATGCCTCCTCCTTTAGATTCTCAGTATTCTCAAACTTTTCATCTTCAAAACTTGGTTAATGCTTTACAAAAGGAAAACGAGAGTTTTCTAGAAGAAAATGAAAAAGTTAAACGAAACTTTAAAGAGTTATATGATTCAATGAAAGTCACTCGTGATAAAAACAACGAAAAAATAACGTCTTTACAAAAAGAAATTGAGAATCTGAGGAGTCAGGAAAAAGGGAAACTGCCACTTGTCTTTAATGAGAATGTTGCATCAAAGTCATCCTCAGACTGCAAATATACTGTGATTGTTAAATACATTCCTCCTCATCTTAGGAATAATGAACTAGTGTTTCATAACTATTGTGCTCACCTTAAGGATAGTCTAGAATGTCTCCGTGAGATTATGGAAGAGGATTTCATAAATAAGCCTCTTGATAGAGAAATTAGGTTTGCTTGCATTCAGGCCAAACGATCTCAAGAGTTGCTAGAATGTTTAATAGCAACATGTCCTAAATCCTTAGGTGCGAAAGGTAAAGCTGTGATGCCTTGTTCTATGCCTAGTGCCAAGCATACAAACCATTCTACGCCCAGTTTTAAGAAAGTGAACACTAATGTGCCTTCAAGTAGTTCAGATCCCTACACGTCTAGTTCAGGAATGCAAAAAGTAGATCAACCAACTAATGTTCCCATAATTCCCTCTACAGGAGTAATCAGTGACATTAAAGCAAGTGGGTCAAAGCCTCCAGGCAATACCAAGCAAGATAGGACCTCGCAAGCTAAGAATGTGCATTGGAAGAGAGTAGAAGATCACCCTAGGAATATTATGTTTGAGTTGAATAAAACGAATCGTGTTGATTATAGTATTAGCTATAAGCGTACTGTAATTAATTCGAATTCTGCTACTATTCGCAAACCATGTAATGATGACTGCTTGATTTCTGTTACTAATCATGAATGTGGTGTGAATGTTTTGTCTAATGCTGTCCAATGCCTTGTTAAAACTGTTAATGCAAAAAATCAAGCTAAGAAGGCTAAAAGGCAAAGGCGAAAGAAAGTTAGAAAATATTGGAAACCCACAGGAAGGAAATTTAGTAATATAGGTTATCAATGGATACCTACTGGGCGTAAGGTTAATGAGTTTTGCCCTAAATTTGCTAAGTCAATGCCCACTAGAAAATGGATGCCTACTGGTAGAACTATTCCCTTAAGAAGTGAACATACTTTGAATAGGACAAATATGGACACTAGCACTGCATCTATTTCTAATGATTCCATTGTTTCTACTTTTGATGTGGGTGTTCCAATCACTGTTACTAACCAAGTGGAACCCATTCTTGCATGGGGATCCCAATTATCCAGTTATCCATTCTTGTCTGTGTTCAACTGTAGATCGTTCAAATCGTTCTGTGGTACTTGGACTCAGGCTGTTCCAAGCATATGACTGGAGACCGGTCGCGGCTCATGAACTTCGTGAGTAAATTCATCGGGACTGTTAGATTCGGGAATGACCATTTTGGAGCAATTATGGGTTATGGTGATTATGTAGTTGGCAAAAGTGTAATCTCCAAGGTATATTATGTTGAAGGTCTTGGTTATAACTTGTTTTCTGTTGGTCAATTATGTGATTTTGATCTAGAAGTGGCATTTAGAAAACATACTTGTTTCGTTAGAGAACTCGATGGTGTGGAACTATTAAGAGGAACCCGTGGTTCAAATCTATACACCATCTCTATCGAAGACATGATGAAGTCCTCTCCAATCTGCTTGTTTTCAAAGGCTTCGAAAACAAAGTCATGGTTATGGCATCGTCGTCTCAATCACTTGAACTTAGGCACCATGAATAACCTGTCCGAAAGGACCTTGTCGAGGCTTACCCAGATTAAAATATGAAAAGATCATCTTTGTTCAGCTTGCCAATTGGGAAAAAGCACGAAATATGCCCACAAACCAAAACCTACAAACTCGGTAATGGAAGTTCTTCATACCCTTCATATAGATCTGTGCGGACCAATGAGAGTGCAAACGATAAATGGGAAGAAATACATTCTAGTCATTGTTGATGACTACTCTCGATTTACTTGGGTAAAGTTTTTGAGGACAAAGGATGAAACTCCAGATGTCATCATCAAACTTATCAAACAGCTTCAGGTTCGACTCAACAATACCGTTAGAATTGTTCGAACAGACAATGGCACAGAGTTTGTTAACAAAGACTTAATTGAGTTTTATGAAAGTGTTGGAATCAGTCATCAAAGAAGTGTTCCACGAACTCCTCAACAGAACAGTGTAGTTGAAAGACGAAATCGAACTCTTGTGGAAGCCGCAAGAACAATACTTATTTATTCAAAGGTTCCAATGTTTCTATGGGCTTGAAGCAATTGCCACTTGCTTGCTACACCCAAAATCGTTTCCTTATACATACCTCTCATGGAAAAACTCCATATGAACTTGTCCATAAACGAAAACCCGATCTCTCCTACCTTCGTTTGTTTGGTGCTTTGTGCTACCCAACGAATGACGGTCAAGATTTAGGTAAATTAAGAGCTAAGGCGAACATTGGAGTTTTGTAGGTTATGCATCTAACAAGAAGGGTTACCGAATCTACAACAAAAGAACTCGAGATATCATGGAAACTACTCACGTCACGTTCGATGAGTTGTCCGAGCAAATGGCTCCGGGAAAATCCAGTTCGGACCCGCATCTCAACTTTCATCAAGTAGTCCTATAAGTTCTACTCTCGTTTCAAATCCCTCGCCAATAACTCATTATGTACCTCTTTCAGAAGATGATTTGAAGAAATTATTTGATCCTATGTTTGATGAACACTATGAACCAAGGGCTAATGATCTGTCAATTCCATCATCAGAGGCTGCTCCTATCCCTGTCAATGAAGTTAACCCCTCAGTTTCTATGTCACTAAGTCAAGAAGCGCCCTGGCGATCACTCGGTATCATCATCAATGCCTCAATCATCAAGTGTACACAATGGAAATGTTGTTGTTGTTACAGATGATGAAAATCCTTTTGCTCATCCAGAAGATGAACCTTTTGAAAATATATTTGCTCCTGAATCATCATCAGAACCATCTTCATCAAGAGAAATTGACTCTGCTACTTCGTTCCTCAACAACAACCACATGAACACCTTAGAAAGTGGACACATGATCACCCATTGGACAACATCATTGGAAACCCTTCTCGTTTAGTATCCACTCATCGACAACTTGCAACTGATGCCTTATGGTGCTTCTTCAACTCTGTACTCTCTAAGGTTGAACCAAAAGATGTTAAAACTGCTATGAATGAAGACAGCTGGTTCAGTGCCATGCAAGAAGAAATTCATGAGTTTGATCGACTAGATTTATGGGAATTAGTACACGCTCTGGACATGTGCCATGATCATTGCTCTAAAGTGGATCTTCAAAGTAAAACTTGATGAGCATGGTAATGTTTTAAAGAACAAGGCTCGATTGGTTGCAAAAGGATACCGTCAAGAAGAGGGTATTGACTTTGAAGAATCATTTGCTCCTGTTGCTCGTATCGAGGCAATCCGAATCTTCTTGGCTAATGCTGCAAGTTAGAACATGGTAGTTTATCAGATGGATGTAAAGACGACCTTTCTTAACGGAGATTTTAAAGAAGTTGTATACGTCAGCCAACCTAAAGGGTTTGTGAATCGAGCATCCTACTGCGTCTATCGTTTGAAGAAAGCTCTTTACGGTTTGAAGCAAGCTCCAGGGCATGGTATGATACGCTATCAAAGTTTCTTCTATCTACTGGATTCACAAAGGGCGAGTTGATCCGACATTGTTCACCAGAAAGTCAGGCAAACATTTAATTCACATTCAAATATATGTTGATGATATTATTTTTGCCTCGACTGACCCCAATGAATGTGATCGTTTTTCAAATGAAATGGGTTCCAAATTTCAAATGTCAATGATGGGACAAATGTCATTTTTCTTGGGATTACAAATTTCACAAAGTCCCGGAGGCATTTTTATAAATCAATCTAAATATGCAAATGAGATTTTAAAGAAATTTGGGTTTGATTCTAGTGACCTTGTTGACACTCCCATGATAGAGCGTACTAAACTATATGAGGACCACTTAGGGATCATGGTCGACCAAACGAAATATCGTAGTATGATCGGATCCCTGATGTACCTCACAGCCAGTAGACCAGACATTCTGTTCGATGTTTGCATGTGTGCTAGATATCAGGCTAAGCCTACCAAAAAGGACCTTGAAGCGGTTAAACGGGTCTTTCGGTATCTCCAAGGAACCATCAATATGGGACTTTGGTACCCAAAGGAAACCGGTATGTCACTAACGACCTATCGATGATCTTGTTCATGCGGGATGTCAAGATACACGTCGAAATGCGTCGAAGGTGCTCAGTTTTTGGGTGATAAGCTTGTGAGTTGGTCTTCAAAGAAGCAAATGAGTACTTCTATTTCCTCTACAGAGGCTGAATACATAGCCATGTCATCTTGTTGTGCTCAAATCCTATGGATGAGATCCCAATTATCTGACTATGGCTTTGAATTCAACAAAATCCCTATGTACTGTGATAATAAAAGTGCTATTGCTCTCTCATGCAACAACGTTCAACACTCAAGAGCAAAACACATCGACATTCGACATCATTTCATCGGGGATCAAGTAGAAAACGGTGTGGTGGAACTTTATTTTGTGAGGTGAATACCGGTTATGAGACATCTTCACCAAAGCTCTTCCTAGAGAACGTTTTGAGTTTATCCTCCCACGACTTGGTCTAAAGAGTCGACAACCGGAAACACTAAACGTCTTCAAGAGGAAGAAGAGGAGTAAAAGGTCTTTCTTCATCCATATCTTGTAAATATTCATTCGAAAAGCAAAATACAAAATTTCAAAACCTTCAAAAAGCAAATAGAAAAATATAAAACTTTCAAAATTTCCATAAAAATTAGAAAAATCTTGAAAAATTTCAAAAAATATTGTCATTTTGTCATGTTTTTCTCGATTCGAAAATATTTACGGTCTTTGTGTTGTCATTCAAAGAATGACACGGGACTTTAGATATTGTTCGAATGTTAAAAAAAAAAAAAAAAAAAAAAATCAAAAATATTTTTGGGAGAAAGTTAAACAATGGTTTATTGTCATTTCAGGCAATAACCTGTTTTTCAAAGAAAGAACAGAGCCATGCTTTATCTTGTTTTTCAAATCTCATGCTCTGATTCTTTAAAAGAATTACTTACTATCTAATGAAAACTAATTGCTTTGTAAAATAACTCGGACTTTATTTTTGAAAATCATCTGGACTTAACGTTTGTCAAAAATATCTACCACTCAATCAACAACTTATGTCATTGATCGAGGGGGAGAATGATTTCAATTAAATCAAAAGGTTGTTCGACATACAATTTTTTTCATAAGATAATCTTGCATGTTTAATCTATGGAGTGTAAAGTCTCAAAATTCGATCCTTATCAGTTAAAATGTTCTCATAATCAAGTCACAATTCTCCTCAAAAGCTTTCAAAATTAATTTAAATCTACAGAGATCACAAATCTCAAATGATTTGAAAATTGTGATCGGGGAGAATTTGTGATTTAAATTGGATTTAAACTGATAATTTGATAAATGGTTTCATAAGTGTTTAGCAAGCTTTCCTCCCACATGTGCCAAACGATTTCAAATTTTCCATGCACATGTTGAGGGGAGCATCTATTTTAAACCACAAAGAATTGAAATGTGATTGATTTGTATCTAAGTGCAAGTTCCTTCTAATATGTGCAAAACTCTTTCAAACCTCGAGGCACATATTGAGGGGAGCAAATTTATGAAAACCTCATCCTTCCTTAATATGCTTTATCTACTTGATTTAATCAGGGAAGTGATGTTGATATCTTTTAGAAAATGGTAATCAAAGAAGTTAATTCTTCCTCTTGCCTCCGTGTGCCAAAATGAGTTCAAATACATGAGGCACATGTTGAGGGCGAGCTCTCTTTCTAAAAATATCAAAAACAATTCAGGTACAAAATGCTTTGATAATATATCACAAGTATCTGGATTGATTTTCAAATGGTTTTCAATTGATTCCAATGGCAGATGAACAATACCAAATAGACCGACCATTTTACTTTATGTATGGAGTTATAAGGATGGTGAGGTTAGGTATTCGTTCCCACGATCCGCCAGAACCGGAGGGATCTACCCAAGGATAATCCACTAGATAGTGTAGAGTCCTTAGGTTTGATAAAAAAAGGAGAAAAGTGAGATATGGGAAGAGTGCGGACTGAGACTGAGCTAGTTCTGGAATAAACCCAACAAGGTTCTAGTTATGAAGTCTCGGTAAGCACTGAAGGGTTGAAGAATGAAAAAGAATTGAATGTGAAAAAGGGTGAAAAGAAATAGCCCTCTAATATTTCAACCTTAGGGCAGAAATCGGGTTCAATTCATATGCTACTGGTGGTTACCAAGGTAACATCGGTATTGAAGACAAGACGTCATGGACCCAGTGACGCACTGCACTACAACTTTCCAAGCTACTCAAGTTCCTCTTAAAAGGGCTTTTTCATTCTCACGGGGAACCTACATAATCTATCGACTCTCTCTTAGAGTTTGTTGATATTGAAGAAAGAGACCCTCTCCCTAGTCTCCGGCATAGGAACCAAATGTGCACTATTGAGTCTAGAGCCACGAGATCATCAAATAAATCTTCTTAGGACACTGTCAATGAAGACTCTCTGTTTCACACAATGTGGAAAGAGAGATTATATCTATGAGTCCTACGCATTATCCTTGTGGTATTGCCAGAACATCCGAGTGATATGCTAACATATTCACAATGAAGATGGAAAGCCTTCTGGAGCCAACATCAAACAAGCTCCTGGTAGGTAGCATGTGAGATCTATCCAATAGATCAACCATGTGACAATCTGAGCGAGAAACAATGGGGAGATTTAATTTTTGAATCAATCCTGGTTCAGGTTATGGATTGACGGATACCTTTGAAAAACCGGTCGTTATGCTTAAAAACTCTTTTCTTTAGCACATCGAGTGTGTACTAATATTTCAAAATAAAAGGTGTTTATGATTGATAATTGATTTTCATTAAAACTTCGTTGTATTGCAAAAACAATTTCTATTGAGCGATACACGATTGTTTTTCAAATCTCTTTTCATCAATCAGTGAATCTCAATTCGTTGGTTCACTCACTCCATGTTGTCTTCTTTGAGCGTTCGGTTTGAGAACGACTAGAAGCATTTCGAAACCACTGTCAAGGAAATTCTTGAATTATACGATCACGAGCGGTACTTGTCTTGATCAACGGGAACGTGGGCGTGTACCTCAATTCAACGAAAGTGATCAAAGACACTTTCGTTAAACTTTATGCTAAGCGTTGTATGCGAGTACGCGAGGCGTTTGCAGCTTATTAGAATGAAGCGGTCAATCCATAGCCGCATGCTCACACATCACATTCATTTCAAAAGAAATCATGATTAGTGCATCAATGACTCTGATATATTCACTCCATGCTTCTCTACTCTGTGCTGCCAATATCATGAATCAACGAAAGCTTCCGCTACTCTGATGAGAAGAAATCATGATCCCGAATGTGAGCATGTCGGTCCAAAAGTCACAACATCACATAATACCAACACCATAAAGGATGAGTCAGAGATTTATGATAGCGATGATCTCAAAGGCGCTCAAAACTCATTATCACGTGGATCGGTTAAAGACCTCCACTTGGATTAACCAAACATGCAAAAATGAAGAATCAATGACTACGACTGCCAGAGCAAATAACTTTAACAAGAATCCTAGAACAATCTTATTGTAATATTTTTTTGTATTCAATGTATTTTTGAGGTGACCTCCCTTAGGGGAGATTGTTAGGATTTAGTAAATCCGGTCATTAAAGAGTCGGTCACCTCAAGTATATGTAATCGTTAGAAAGCTCGTAGTCATAGATTATTTAATGTTAAGTAGTATTTAGTTAAGTAACACCGTGGAGGACGGACGGGTCTTTACCCACTGTATGCCTGATCCACAGCGCATAGGTGGCGATTTGTGTAAGACTATAAATACTCTCTACCTCCCAAGGTAGATAGTTGGAGCTCATAATAATACTTTCATTTTCTCTCACTAAGTTCTCAAACCTCTAACTCTTTCTCTCTCTAAAACCTCATCTTGTACGCCTACTTGTGTTTATGATATGATGTGTTTGTGAAATCCAATATGCAACATTAAGAATTAGGGGGTGAGTGTCTAAGTTCCTAACTGCCAGGCACTCACTATTATAAATCTAGCATGTAACGGAACTTAATGACTTGGCTTAGGGGACCAGGAACAACTGGACTTATGACGGTGCGCCTGATTTCTCCAGTGGTGGCATCTTTGCTAATAGGTTAGGGCGAATTGACCAAATGTTGTCCTCTCGACTTTGACCCCACCTGAAACAGGAATCTAGTGACTTTTAGAACCCATATATTATGATAGTAAACCCCGGCTCTTAATGACTGCTATTAGATTGCCGAATGATCCCGGGTGACCTGTTCATCTTGGTAAGGATTCTAAGAACCATAGGGTAGGTGAATTGACCAAAGGAGTCTATCGACTGTTGCCACTTGTAGAACATCTCGGTTTAAGAATTGCATCACTATCATTCCCATTAGCTTGTTTACCAGAGAACCAGCCCAATTGATCACGTGACACCTTAAATATTATCAATCCTTTCATTAAAAGTTATCTATTTGACTAATTTAATTAATTAGACAGTTAGGAATCAACCGTTCTTGGGACGACCTCGGTCTTACCATTCCCTCACTACATGCGACCGAGTACACTGCCCGTTAGTGCATTAGGTAGGCCATAGGTAGACGAGTTACTATAAATGTAAAACACAGGTCGATAAAACACGCATCAAGTTTTTGGCGGCAGCAGTGACGGTCTTCGTATTTTTGGCTGTTTGATTAATATTATTCTACAATTATGTCTTATGTCTTGAGATTACGGCGTAACCTTGGCCATGGTTACGGTAAATCTATTCTATATTATCGGTTTCTTTTCGGGCTGAAGTTACGGCGTAGTTAGTAATTGGACTTACTGCCGTAACCAAGTCGAGACATCTTAAAAATTATGAATGTGTTATATCTCACTTGTTGCTCATGTTTATTATTTTTACACATTTAATGCACGAGGTTATGATAGTGTGCAGGTTGAGCAAGAAGAACAAGTGGAGGGAATCTCGACAAGATCATTAACCGAGATTAGTTGAGCAATGGACATGATTGGAGCGTCCGATTAATGCTGTTGCTTGAGTCTAACTTAAAGACTCAAGGGAGATAAAGAAAAGTGCTCGTCGGGAGACTACCCGTCCCTATCCTAGATTTAGTTTTTTATTTTATTTAATAGACCTTTTTGGATATTTTTGTAGTTTTTAGATTTTGTTTTGGGTTTGGTATGTTTTGTTATCTTGTTTGCAGATATAAACACCATGGATAGATGATAGGAGTTCCAAGAACTCCTCTTGATCACGTAGGAAGAAGTTGACATTTTTGGAACTACAACATCAGAAAGTAATTACAGCGTAATGGGCTGATCCATTTACGCCGTAACTTGCTATCAGAAAGGCCATCTGCCCACTTCATTCTAACTACGCCGTAACTAGGCTGATCTAGTTACGCCGTAACATCCATGTTCCAGGTATCTTCTTTCTCGGGCTTTCTTATTATGCGAATGGCGGGCGATCCGATTCTGCCGTAATCCCTTCACGGTAAACATTTTATTAAGTCAACTCACCTCCCGTAATGGCGGGCGATCGGTTATGTAGTAACTATCCTCGATATGAATTTTTTTTTTTAATAAAAGCAGTTTCAAAATATTTTCATAACCTTGTATTAGTAATTAAATGAACTTTGTGGATGTGTTCCATGTAAACCCTCACAAGACTTCACTCGTCCACTCGGGACACCGAGGGGTTTAAAAGGCTTGTTGCATGCGCTAAATGCAACCGTTATTCCTACGAAAGTGAGTTAGGTTTTATTTTGTTTTTGCATTTTGTGCTATTTTTGTTGTTTATCCGGAATTATGCTTTTTGTATTAGTTTTTCTTGCAGTAATACAGGGCGAAGAATTATGGAGCTACGATTGGCTGCAAGAAAATGCTTTTTATCCATCCTAGTTGAGTGTTATTGATGTGAAGATGGATGTTGCTCGATGAGGCACATTTGGAGCATTTTTTTGAACATGCATTATTTATCATACCGAGCGAATCCAGGGGAGTTTTTCGTTCCATCTCTAACCCTTCTTATCTTTCATTTATATGCTTAAGTATGACCCAAATGGGGGGAAGGGATTAGACATAGACATCCGCTTGATTTTATTTGCCTTTATTTTTCTAGTTTTTAATGAAAAGTATTTCATTAATATTTTGACATGTTTTTCATTACTTAACTGGATTAATCTAGACTGAGCACACCTACCCTATATTTCCATTGTGTGAGGATAAGCCTTTCCGTTTTCCCCTTATACATTATACCATAAAAATGAGGTAATGTCTTAGGTGGCGATAGTAGACTTTAAAACCTGGCCTTGTATATCTTTTCGAGACCATTATCATGAGCATTACACTGAAGTAACTTGGTGTGATCGGTGCAGCTAGGATATAAGGCAATTTTAGGATTAAACCCAAATAGCCTATATATGTATTGTGTTTATTGACTTTTCACATCGATTAGTCAATCCCCCTGTTAAACCCATTTTGTTGCACTCATCATTAGTTCAAGATACCCTAGATACACCCCTTGAGCCTTTCCTTTCATTTTGTTCACCCAATATTCTTTGTTTCGTTACACCTATCGCCTAGCCTACCACTTGGTTTCCTTATGTCCATAGTCAAGGTATTTGTTGGTTAATTTTGGTTCCCGGTGAAAGTCGCGGGTTTTGAATAAAGGGTTTTGGATGAAAATCGGGTTTAGATGATAGTTGATCTCAAGTGGGGGGATGCTTTATATGTTCGTATTGTTTTTATTTTTATTCATGTATACCTTGTCTTGCATCGAAAAAAAAAAGTGAAAAAAAGCATGCAAGCAAGTGTTTATTAGTTTGTTTATAGCTGATAGTAATATAAATCAGCTTATGAGTCGTATTGTGTTCTCGCCTTGTTCAACTAGGCGCAAATTTTTACAAATCCGTTTTGTCTTACTGATAAAATTAGACACCCGTACATTTCTATCTCGCCTTTCAAATTTTAATCAATATTAGGTACAATGGGGCATTGTACATTTCAAGTGGGGGGATGTGAGATAGAAATGGTTGATTTTGGTAAAATTATGTGCTAAAAGTACCCAAATTTTAAATTTTTTATAGCACATATTTTTTTATTGATAATGAAGTAGAGTTAATGCACTTTATTTGCCTAGTTCTGGAGATTATGAGGCACTACGCTACATTTATATGCATTGACTCGTGTATTGAGACCCCTTGACTCTTGACCTCGATGTTTGCTATGGGATTGAATCGCGACTAGTGGTAGAGGCGTGTGGACTTAGGAATCTATTTGTTTAGGTGTCTTTTTGTTTACACCCATTAAATGTGTTCCCATGTCTTATCCTACCCTTAGTCATGAATCGAGTTTAGGTGAGGAAGCGAGCAATCATTGGTGTCTTGGCCATGGATTTGGTCATGTATCAATGATTTTGTCCCCTTAAGCCATATAGCTTCGTTAGTAATGACAAAATAACCCCATAAGCCTATGTTGTGTCAACCCATTGCCTTTTAGAATAGTTGCATCTATAGACTCTAGTGGTGGAGATTAGTATATTTGCCAAGCTTATGATAGAATACTCGCCATGATGGCGGTTGAGTGATCACCCAAAAATAAACACGTGAATTATGAGAGAGTGTGATTTCAATTCCCTTTTCGTGAGGTGCTCGGTTTGGAATTTTCTAGCTTAGGTGATTTTTAAACTCATATTTTCCAATTTATCCTGGGAGATATCTTTTTAAGAATTATTTAAAGGGTCTACTTGAGGACAAGTTGGATTCAAGTGGGGGGATATTTGATAACATCAAATTAGCCTGATCTTTTATATATCAAATTCCTGTGTTTATGGCCTCATCTGTATTAATATTGTACTTAAATCGTTCATATTCATTCATATTTGCATTTCAGGATAAATGAGATGTTGGAGCGAAAAAGAAGTGATAAAAGGCCAAATATATGCTCTAAAGAAAGGTTACGGCGTAAGTGCACAATTTACTTACGGCGTAGCTCACACTACAAGGGCACGATAATTATTTATGAAGGTTCGCCGTAACTCATTAATAATGTTGGTAAATATGAGCTATGAAGGATACGGCGTAATCAATTCTTTTGGTTACGTCGTAATTATTTTTGTGAAGGTTACGGTAACATGGAATTAATACAGCAGTAGAGATTATTCGGATCGGATAAGTATGAGCTATTAAAGGCTTCGTGTAACTACATTATTAGTTATGCAATTAATTACTTGGTAGCAAAGTTTTGAAGGATACGACGTAATTATAATTTAATACAGTAATTAATTAAATGCCGAATATCTTATAAGAAGTTTTGAAGTCCAGGGGCTGAAGTCGTCAATATTAAATGAAGTTTATTACACATTCATGTGTAAAATAGAAGACAATTCTCCAAGTGACAAGTTGCTAAAGTTTAAGGACCAAAGTGCAAAAAGCCTAGAAATTTACTATTATAAATAGTATTGATGCACATCATATTGAGATATCAATTGGGAGAGTAAAAGTCAGGCTTTTATTTATTGTTGCTGTAGGCGTACGAAGCAAAGGAAAAAAGGGCAGCAACAGTGTGGTTTTTGTGGGGCAAACCCCAGTGGTTTTGTGGGGGCTTCTTTTGGGTTTCTTTCACGATCTCTTGGGGGATCGATAACATTATCTTTTAGCGCTGATATGTAATTATTTTCTAACTCATTTTATTATTTTGGTTTCATTATTGTTAATTATAATTTTGATTCTCAATATGATTGTTGGCGAATTAATTCTTATTGTGTTCTTAATTAATTATCTTTTAATTTATTATTAGCCAATTAATTATTAGATGTTATGTCTTTGTTTATTTATTGTTTTATATGGAGATGTTATGTCATTTCACTAGGGTATTATGGAGGCCTAGTTTTGATTCTTTTATTATTAATGCTTTTGCGTTATTAATTGTTTCTAGTGTATCTCTTTGCATGGTTTATTGGTAATACTGCTTGTTCGGTAGTTTTGAATGGCGGTATTGAATTTGGTGCCTACTGCGAGAATATATATGACCAAACCTGAGTTTGAGGCGGAAGGGTAAGATATGATAGCGTGCGACCCTTTCTACTTGTCGATTTGATCAGCGATCACTACCGTTTGGATGAACTTAGAATTAGGGGTGAGTGTCTAAGTTCTAACAGTAGGGCACTTATTTATTGTAAATCTAGCATGTAGCTTGTGAACTTGGCAGGGGACCGGGAACGGCAAGCTTGGACTTATGACCGGTGCGCTGATTTCTCTGAGTGGTGGCATCTTTCTTGATAGGTTAGAGGCGAATTGACCAAATGATGTTCTACCGACTTTGACCCTTTGGCGAAGAGGAATCTAGTGACTTTTAGAACCCATATATTGCGATAGTAAACCCCGGCTCTTAATTTGCTATTAGATTGCGAATGATCGGGTGACTTGACACATTCATCTTGGTGAGGATTCTAAGAACCATAGGGTGTGCGAATTGACCAAAGGAGTCATGTTATCATTGTGCATGTAGAACATCTCGGTTTAAGAATTGCATCACTATCATTCCCATTAGCTTGTTTACCGAGAGAACCCATTGATTGATCACGTGACACCTTAAATATTATTAATCCTTTCATTAAAATTTATCTATTTGACTAATTTAATTAATTAGACAGTTAGGAATCAACCGTTCTTGGGGCGACCTGGTCTTACCATTCCTTCACTACATGCTTGAGGGTACTGCTTGCCGGTTAGTGCATTAGGTAAGCCATAGGTAGACGAGTTACTATAAATGTAAACACGGTCGATAAAACACTGCATCGGTGATGATGAAGAATTGTGAAATGTTTGTGGTTGATGCATTTGCGGTTGGTACAGTTGTGCTTGATACATATTTTGTTGTTTTTGTTGTTGTGGAGGGATGAATGGTGGGTTTTGATATTTTTTGCGGGGTTTTGTGTTCAGTAAATAAATGATGGGGCTCAAAGTTTACTTCGGTGGTTTGTGCAGAGGCGGAAATTTGAATTGAGTGTTTGGGCGTTTGATTTTCAACGTTATTTTGGGGTTATATTTCTTGGAGTGTTTTGAATTGAATATCTTGCGTGGAGAAAGCATATTTCAAGCATATTCTACATTATCTTTTAAATACGATTGTATTGTTGAAGAGTAATCGTCTATTCCTTCAAATTTTGATATACTTAGGACGAGGATAAGATATTCAATCTGATATGTGAGTTTCATCGTCATATACCTATAAGTTGACTTGGGTTTTGACTGAGCTTCCAATGCATTATTGCGAGTTAAATCGTCGTATGTCTCTTATTCACCAAAAATTAGTGAATTCTTCGGATATCAATACGATGTATGGCGAGTTTCATACGTCATTGTATGCTCTTTGCGGGTTACATACAAAAATACCAAATAAGCTCAATCATGTCTTTTTTTGTGTCTTTTCAACATTGCTCCATAGACGAAAATAATAAACTTGATCAATTAAATATCAATCGATTATAAACATACGGTAAATGAGCAATAATCGCGAGATAAAATGATATATAAATATATCATACATTTAATGTTATCAGCCGTATTTGAAGATGCCAAACGAATATCTTTGGAATGTTCTTTCTTATTCCCCACTCAAGAGATGCGGAATACGGAGGTTTCACGACCACCGATACGATATCGGAGACGTCGGAGGATAACTATAATATCGGGCTAGGGTTTTACACACCATTCCACCACCACATACGTGAAGAGCAACATTATACCACCAATCGGTTCCAAAGTGAAGAGATCAAAGAGAAGAAGGTCGTATCATCACACTAAGTATATTCCATCGGTTTGCTTATCGATTTCACTATGTCATTTGTTTGCAATTCGTGTTTGCTATTGAGATTATGGGCTAACACCCTTAGGTGTTAGCCATGTAAATACTACATTGATTTTAAATACGTTTATGAAGACTAATCGTTTATTTTAGATAATTTATATGTTTATCGTTCAAATAGTATGTTCGTTTATTTTTTAATACTAAAAGTCTATTTTCTAGGTTATCATAGTGTAGCTCTTTAGCTATGTAGGTAATCCGTATCTTAATGGTTGTTGTTTGTGACCTGGCTTCATGATGATGCCATTATGACTTGTTGCGACGGAACTGCACTTAGTTAGACCTTAAATACTAAAACAAATAAGTTAACATAAGTGCTCCCCTGTTGAATATTATATGATCAAATTGTTGCACTTTTAGCACATTCGGTCAATATTCATTAAATATAGAACATGAGTAGTAAACTTAAAACCATACACATATAATGACATTTGATTAATATATTTGGGTTGTATCAGTAGCCATAGAACCAAACAACCCAAAAATAATGGATCGAAGCAAAATGGTAGCAGAGATGAATCGCACCTAGGCAGTAGCAAGAACGGCGAAACAACAATTAAACGGGCTGCGGGATCGAATTCTGTCTCCTCTTAGAATGCGTTCACGCACTTGTAAAAGTTCTTTGGAGTCTACGAGCAAAGGCACTCCAGGGATTCATACAGTTCACACAGCATAAGCGTCGAATAGCAACAACCCGAGTTCACACGTAAACGAGAGATGGTATGTAGAAACAAGTTACGAGGCAAATGGCGGCAACTTATTCTCGAGATGTATATTTGTGTTTTCATGTATTTATTTCAAGATCCCATCATGGTCTTATATATACTACTTGGCAAGGATAAACATGATCACATTAATCAGATGTGGTCATGGTCATCATCAAATAAGTGAAGGAGATAGTGGATGAAAGTTCCACTAAATCAGCCTCTCCTTTTACCAAGTCAACACAAATTAATGGTACTTTTCGCATTCTAGGCTTGTACCGCATCTTTGCGCTAGCCGTGTACAATCGATTCGCGTATCGACTAGTTGTACCTTATGCTTTGTGAGTGATAAAACTTACCAAACTCACTAATAATTCCAACAATCCACCACCTTGGAAAGTTTTCTATAACTCTAATGAGTTATGTCACGAAGGTGTCACTAAGATTAAGCCTCGTTTACTCAAAAGTATGCTAAATGAAATTGATTCAATGGTGTCAAAAGATTAAACCACAAACCTTAAGATATAATGGTGTCAGAGGATTAAACCAAAATCTTGTTATTTCACCAACATACTTCTCACGACTCCCCATGTAACCATCAGCGTTCCTTGCGGGCTATTATGGCCGTGTAAACATACTTCGATTCATGACCATAAGAGAAAACCACAACTCTCCATTCAAGTGGCACCTCCTCTAGGTCATATAGGCAAGCTATTCTAATGTCTTAGTTACTAAGGCGCTCAACTTAGTTAAGAGAAAATCTCATCCTTTCTAACAGCGCCGTGCTATCTAACCTATACATGGGTCAATTTATCAATAGCACCTTCTACCATTAATGACCGTTATTACCCATTAAACTCGTAATGTAGGAGCACTACAACCAAGTCGGGTTTCCATCACTAACCGATTCTCAATGGTTTCAGACCCATGTCTCTTAGAAAGCCGCAATAAGTCTCTCATCAGAGGCTTAATAGGCTGGAAACAAACTACTACACTTTGTCGATCACAATCACTCACCGAGTCTCGTCAGGAGACTTAGTAGTTGTTAGGATTTAGTAAATCCATTTATTAAAGTGTCGGTCACCTCAAGTATATGTAATCGTTAGAATGCTCGTGGTCGTAGTTATTTAATGTTAGTTAGTATTTAGTTTAGTAACACCGTGGAGGACCGGACGGTCTTTACCCAGTGTATGCGATCCATCCAGTAGGTGGCGTTTTATGTATGATACTATAAATACCCTCTACCTCCCATGGTAGAGGGTTGGAGCTCATAATAATACTTTTACTTTCTCTCGCTAAGTTCCCAAACCTCTAAACTTTCTCTCTAAAACCTTGTGTAATGCGCCTACATGATCATGGTATGATGTGTTTATGAAATCCAATATGTTACAAATGGTATCAAGAGCCATGGTTTGATCATCTCTTACATATTCTTGGATTTCTAGTGGTTTTATATGGTTTTTAGGTTTGAAAAAGTTTAGTGGTATTTGCATCATTTGGACAATTTCTCGTGTTAAAGTTTGGATTTTGATTGTACTTTTGTGTTTAGGATCATCATATGTGTTTAGGTTTTGATTTGGAAGGCTTGAATCATTGTGGTTGGATTGTTTTTGGATTTAAAAGAGGCGTTTTAGTTAGTCTAAAGTTAGCGATTTGAGCGCTGACGAAAGTATTGAACTAGCGACTTGTCCTTGCTTGGAGGCGATTTGTGTCCTCTACAAATCACTTATTTAGCGATTTATGCGGGTAGTGGTTGTACTTGTGCGATTTGTTCGAATTGAGCGATTTGTCATTTTTTAGCGACTTGCTTATTTAAGCGAGTTGTGAGTTTAAGCGACTTGTGCTATTTATGCGGTTTGTCATTTTTAAGCGACTTTTTATTTCGAATTCTGGGTTAAGCGACTTGTAGGTTTCAGTGATTTGATTGATAAAGCGATTTGTCAATTTTAGCGACTTGCTTATTGAAGCGATTTGTGTATTTAAGCGATTTGTTGCGTTTTTGAGTGATTTGTTGGTGAAGGCGACTTGTCACTTTGAGCGATTTGTCTGAGATTTAGTGTTTCTATGCGTTTCACGGTTTTCTCTTGATTTAGTAAAATCCATGAAAGAATCTATTTCGGTTCAATCATAGGTTATAAAATCCCGTAAAATCTGTAATCATGTCTTCCAACGTGCCTACAATCATCTCTTCTGTAGCTGAGGACGTTCAAGCAGCTTGATCAGATACTCGTCCACCCATGCTAGACAAAACTGACTATGACTCATGGGCTCAACGAATTAGGTTGTATTGCTTGGGAAAGGAAAATGGGGTCAACATTCTCAAATCAATTGATGAAGGACCTTATCAGATTGAGACTATGTAGGAC
>OU343222.1:132297193-132310955 GCA_910596185.1 Chrysanthemum makinoi
CTTACAAATATCAACCTTATCACAAACCCAACACGAACACAAGTATAACCACGTAAACCAAACACACGTTTATCGTATAAGATGAAAGAAATAAAGATGAGAAAGATGGTGACTTGATATATGAAACCGTGTATGTGAAGATAAGATGAAAACAAGAGATCTTTTATTTCAATGGAAAAACACACACACACACACACACAACCAAGCACACACCTCAAATGACTCATTTGGGGTGTATTTATCACTATACAACACCCTAATGGGCTTTCATGGGCGTGGATATGGGTTGGATTGGATTGGGTTACTTGGACTTATACAAGGCAAGCTTATCATAACACCTAGCCATTTAGCTTAGTAATACGAGCGTGACTATTCTATCCGATATCTAACACACGATATAAAGTTCCTAAATGTGAATGACCATCACTTCTAATAAAAAACTATTAAGGCTAACAATCTCCCCCTAAGGGGTGGTCATTCAAACGATGCTCCACTTGATTTGGTCTTTACTTTTCTCGAGCTTGAACTTTGTGCGTAGATATAGAATAGTCTTGATTCATTGTTCCTTCATGCTTTGTGATCAGTTAATGTGGTTGTCTGCCGTTGTCAACTTCGTTGGTTAGGTGTCTCCACGTCTTTCTCCACCATGCTCACACTTCTACTTGACTTTAAATTACCAATGATGTAGTTCTCGAGTCTTTATACTTTGTAGATTCTTTGACATTGACGAAGAATCATCTTTAACTTTGAGTAGCTTTTGATTTTGATGAGAACTTTCATGTGTTGTTGGCATGAGCATGTGGATAGTGCACCGCGATCAATCGGCTCAGAGCTTCCATAAGAAAACATAAAAAACGGGTTAGTAATAAGCGGATTAGGCACTTACAAGTTTGAATTTCGAGGGTGTTAACTGCATAGTGTGAAAACACGTCTCTAATTCTCAGGGCCGTTCTGAGGCGGAGTCCCACAAGTGAGATAACGCGATATACGAAATACATCTGATTCGGATGAGTCATTGAGGTACACGAAGCATCACCCCACTATGAAGCCGTTTGAGACACACTAAGCGTAATCCACGGGGAGTTACAGAAGTGACTGTTGTCGAGGGGATGCTTGATGTTGACCTGGCGAGGAGTTTCCATTCAATCATGAAGATCGCGGATGTGAAACTTCTCATAAATGTTACGGCGGTGCTATGATCTGCGTGGGACTCTAGAATATCACTTGTGTCCTTTTGATGAACAACAAGCGATGTCATGTCAAGTGTTCCTATGAGATCTTTTGATGAATCTCGTGGCTCTAGACTCAATAAGTGCATTTTGGTTTTCTGCGGAGACTAGGAGAGGGTCTCCTTCTTCAATACCAACGATCTCTAAGAGAAAGTCAATAGATTATGTAGGGTTTCCGGTGAGAATGAAACAAATCCTTTTAAGAAATTGAGTGGCTAGAAGGTTTAGTGCGGTCGTCAGGGTCCATGACGTCTTTGTCTTCAATACGGTGTCATCTAGTGACAACTAGTATGAGATGAATTGAACCGGTTTTACGCCCTAAGGTTGAATATGGAAGGCTATTTCTTTTCACCCTTTCATTACATTTCTTTTTAATTCTTCAACCCTTCTTTCTCCTTTCTCACATTACTCCTTTTTCAATCATTCCTAAGGACTTCTAATACTAACTATTTGTGATGTCCTTGGGTAGATCCCTCCGGCTCAGGCGGATCATAGGACTTAATTCCTATCCTTAGTCACCTTATAACTCCATGACTGTCCCATGTTGCCATAAAACCATTTTTTTTGAAAATCTCACAGAGTGTTTATGATTGAAAACATGTTTGAGAACACTCAGAGTTTTAGAAACACTCCCCTTCACATGTGCTTATGAGTTTTAACAAAAAACATGCACATAGAGGGTAGAGTTGCACTTTTGAATTGATCGGCTCATGATAGACAACCCCACGAGACACGTTACGTTGCCTAGTTAAAGAGTTCCATTGTGAGTTTTTAGGTGACAACTAGCTCTAATAACTAACTTGAAGTTGTAAACACTCCTTGAAAGGAGGTTAGACCCATGAAGGTGCATATCTATCACAAGTTTCTCGAGATGGTACATATACGACTTAGATTCCGTCAATTCATTGGTTTCATCCGAGTCGAGCTCATTTTGAGATTCAAACAGATCATTAAACTTTTTGATCACATTTTAATCCGTCTCCTCCCTCAAAAATAGCATATTCGTGATATTTTTGATATAAGCAGTTAAACAACATTTTAGAATCTTTTTGGGAGACAAACGGATTTGATTTAAGCATGAATTTGGAACATTTTGTTTTATACTCCCCCTTTAATAAAGCATAATCAATTAAAGGGTTTTTAGAGGGAGTTATCTTGAGCACAAAATATTTTGAAAGATTTTGAAAATCTTTTTGAACAATCTTGAAAAGGTGCTCAAGATGATGATGATTTCTCACCATTTTTTTTTAAATGTAGTGCAGGAAGCGTACACTTGATTTTTTCTATAAGAGCCGAGTTTTGATTTGAAAATAATCAAAAGTCATCATTTTAGTTTGGGTTTTAAATCTTGAAGTATACAAAAGCCATTATTTGAAGAAATTTTAAGAGGCGACATGTTTTGAAAACAAATAAATAACTCTAAGCTCAAACATGCGTACATACGTATCATTGTTGAATGACATTTCTAGAAGCGTCTGAGAATATTGATTATCACGAGAGACATGTAGTGAGAAGAATATTTTTGGATTTTTGATTTTATATTGTTTTTGTATTTTTTGAAAAATTTTATATTTTTATATTTTGTTTTTGTTGGTTTTTCAAATTTTGTATTTTGTGTTTTCAAAAATATTTCTGTGAAGCTTTTGGAAAATCATTTTCAAGAAGATTCGAGAAGACGTTCTAACTCCTCGGGGGTTAGGCTTCGCATTCCAATTCGTCGAACTAAATCGTCAAACCTTTCTTTTGGAAGGGTTTTAGTTAATAGATCGGCGAGTTGGTAATCTGTCTTCACGAAGAATAATTCAACAATACCATTTTTGACGTACTCTTTGATGAAGTGGTAGCGGACACGGATATGCTTAGTCTTTGAGTGATGAGCAGGATTGCAAGATATGGCTATGGCACACTTCAGTCACAATACATAGGTATTTTATCGAAAGTAAAGCCATAATATGTGAGTTGTGTTCTCATCCATAGAACTTGAGCACAACATGCAGATAGAGACACATACTCGCCGGCGGTTGAAAGTGTAGTGCAATCTTGTTTCTTTGAAGACCGACTTACTAACTTTTCACCCAAAATTGTGCTCCTCAGGATGTACTTTTCTGTAACTTGATCACCTGCGTGGTCCGCATCGAAAAAAGCAATTAGATCAAATCAGTTCCTTGGATACCAAAGTCCCATGTGAATGGATGTCTTCAATGCAGAAAGATCCGTTTAACCTCTTTGAGGTGCGGTTCGGTGGCTTTGCACGGCAGGTGCTAATAAGCAAACAACAAAATGAATATCGGGATTAGCATTGAGGTACATGAGAGAACCAATCATGCTCATATTTTTCTTGGATCAATAGGTTTCCCCAACAAATCGGCTCCAATTTTTGGTGAAGTTACCATTGGTGTTCCGACCGAATCACAATTATCCATACCATGATTTTTCAAAATCTCGGTTGTGTATTTAGCTTGATTTATAAAAATTCCACGAGGGGATTGATGTATTTGTAAACCAAGAAAAAATTTTAGTTCCCCATCATGGACATTTCAAATTTGCTTTTCATGAGATTTTCAAAATGTTTTGAAAGATTCGGATTAGTGGACCCAAAGATGATGTAGTCCACATAAATCTGAACAATCAAAATGTCGGTTTTGCATTTTTGTGTAAACAAGGTAGGATCAACTGTTCCTTTGGTGAAATTGTTTTGGATAAGGAAAGAGGACGGTTCGTCATACCACGCTCTCGGAGCTTGTTTCAATCCATAGATTGCCTTTTTGAGTTTGTAGGCGTGAGTACGGATGTTCCATGTCTATGAAGCCTTACGGTGACTCCGTACACTTCTTCTTTTAGAGTTCCATTCAGAGCAGCGGTCTTAATGTCCATCGATAAACCGTGATGTTTTTGTGGCTGCATAGGCTAAAATATCCTGGCTGCTTCAAGTCTAGCTACCTGCGCGAATGACTCTTCAAAGTCTATCCCTTCCTCTTGTCTGTATCCTTTGGCCACAAGACGTGCTTTGTTGCGAATGCGATCATTTCTTCATCCCGTTTGTTTTTACATAACCATTTAAGATCAATGATGCGAACGTCAATGGGTCTTGGAACCATTTCCCAAGATTCATGTAGACGGTATTGGAGAAGTTCCTCCTGCATCGCTTTTATCCATGCGGGATCGCCATTGCCTCACAGAATGTTTTTGGCTCTATATTGCTAATTGAGCAAAGGTAAATGCATAAGGCATGTCGGTGGCAAGTTGGCGTCTCGTCTGAATTGGCCTTGAAGGTTCACCAATAACTTGTTCAAGTGGGTGGTCTTTTGTCCACTTCAGAGTAGAAGGATACCGTTGGTTAAAGGTATGCGAGTTAGATGGTTCTCGTAAGCTTGAAGAAGATTCAGTGATTCCGTATGACGGGTTTTCAAATAAGTCTTCATCTAATGTTGCATCATTATGGTTTTGGTTTTGCTCATCAACTGCGGTAGAACGGGTCAAGCTGGAGTAGATGTAGATGATGGTGATGGAGTTGGTGCATTGGTTTCGACCGTTGTAGATGCATCTTCTGTTGGTTTTGGTGGATGATTTTGGCGGGGTGCATGGAATGATGGTTTGATGCATTTGTTGAAGTTCCACCATAGTATTCATCGAACATTAATTCGAAGAAATTCTCCCATTCTTGTTCTTTAGGATTGTCAAGCGAAGTTGATTGAGCTCTTTTGGTCACAGTCACGGCGATGTGTCAGTCTGTTGGTTTAGTCTCGGGTTCTGGCAGAGTCCTCGAAGCCATATGTGAAGTTCATCAAACTTCACATTCATCGTCTCCATGATCCTCCTAGTTCTCCGTGCCTTACACCACCCGGTGTGCCCTCGAGTTATCGAATATCCAATGAAGATTCCAATATCACCTTTGCTTTCAGTTTTCAAGATCTTCTCTGTCATTAGTAGGATAGCACATGAAACCGTGAAAGTAAGAGATATCCGGTTTTCTGTTGTTCACAAGCTCATATGGGGTTTTATTGAATCTTGGATGGATGAGAGATCGGTTCTGAGTGAAACAAGCGTGGCAACAACATCGGCCCATAGAAATAGATGCACTAGAATAGATTAGCATTGTGCGAGCGGCTTCCACAAGAGTTCTATTTGTTCTTTCAACTACCCCATTTTCTTTGTGGAGTTCTAACAATTGATGTCTGATGTGTAATTCCAACATCTTCAAAATAAGTTCTTAACTCGATTAGTGAATTGGTCTTGGTTATGCGTTCTTACAACCCTTCTGGAGTTTGAAGAAGTACTTGAATTCATTTTGAAGGTGATGATGATGCACGGTGCTTCGTCTTTTGATCTCTAAAACTTAACCCATGTATATCTCGAATAATCATCGACGATAACAAGAATATACTTTTCCCATTAATGCTTTCAACTCTCATTGGGCCACATAAGTCCATGTGCAACATATGCAACTTGCTTCGAACTAGGTATGGATTTGGGTTTATATGATGCTCTTTTGCTTTTTCCTTGTTGCATGATGGACATAAGTGATCCTTGGTGTATTTGAACTTTGGAAGTCCGTTGGCGATGTTGTCTTTGGCAATTTTGTTGATGGTGTCGAAATTGAGATGGGATAACCTTATGCCACAACTGACTTGTGTTCCGTCTTTCGTGTCATAAGACATATTGGTGATGAAGAGGCCATTTGATTGATGTCGATAGCATACAAGTTTGTATCACGAATCCCAGTTAAGAGATCGTGCCATCAAGTTTCTAACGAAGCAAGCATTTTTCCTAAAGCAACCTCTAAATGCATCCGAACGCACTGAAAACAAATTGTGTCCCAACCCTTGACGTAAAGCAGAGTGATCAAATAATTTCCAAAAGGTCGATCTCCATAGCCCATGATAGCTGCTGCATGATCATTTCCAAGCGTCACGGTTCCCATGAATTTCAGGATGAAATTGATCGTGACTTGATTCCGGTCATGTGCTTGGAGCAACCCGGTCGGCGATCCAAAGACAAATTTCGATAACAGCCAATACGAAGAAAAAGAATATTGTGGAAACCGTTTTGATTTTGGTTCCTTTGGGTTAGAGGTAATATTCTGATCACACTCAAAGGGTTTTCTCTGAGGGTTACGGTTTATCACTCATTTTACCATTCGGAGTGTGAAAGTTCTACCTTGGGTTTCCAATATCATCCCTAAAGTATACACTATAGTTCTATCGGTAGTGTAAAGCCTAAGTTTTGCAACTAGTCTTCCTACTTGTTTAGCGTAAGATCTTTTTGGGGCGTTCTTCTTAACAGGCTTATCATTCACATTCTTAGAAACACAATCATCTTGAACATTAATTAAGGATTTCTTGCAAGTTAAACAAAGAGATTCAACACATTCATTAGACTTAGCAAGTTTCATAGGTTCAATACATTCAGATGAAATGTCTTTCTTATTCAAAAATGGTAAATTCTAGGGTGTTCTTCTACTTTCTTCTCTTTATTCAAGCTACTACTCCTAGAGGCGGTCGAGACTCTATTGTTCCTTGTATTGCTCTTAGGCTTTAGTCTGTTGCTCCTAGAGGTGCTTTCTAGTCTTGTAGAAGGTAAGGCACACGCATTAGGATTCACATTTTTATGAAGGGAGGTGGTTTCAGCTTTCCTAGTCTCTTTAGAGTGCTTTTCTAAACTTATGTCATTTGTTCCATATGTTGTGGAAGCTGCGCATTAGTGGTACTCATCTTAAAAAGGCAGGTGCTAAAACTTTTGGTTTCTCGATAACCGCTTTTTCTTTATCAACATTTTGTGTAGGTAGAGGCGGGGTGGAGTGGCTGGTTTTGATGAAACATTTTTCTCATTGACTTTTGGAGGAGGTATAGAAACGACATTTTGGTTTGGAAACCGGTTTGGGAACATTTGCTTTCTCCGATCAATGGTTTTGTAATCACGGTATCCACTGCCTTTCCTTTTGACTTTCGGATGAGCCCTCAAAAGATCATTTTTCACTTTCATGTCATTGTAGGCACGCTCATACGACAATTTGTCATATTTGCATTCCTCGGTTTTTCGATCAAGTTGTTTTAAATATGAGACATTTTCTTTTTCAAGTTTTTCAAGAGCTTTTTCATATTTTGAAACATTTGCGGAGGTCTCAGATGGAGTCTTTCATGATCTTCAACAGAATATGTTTGTAAAATAATGGACATGATATCGGTAGTCATAACATCTTTGAAGAGAGAATCATTCAAATTTTCCAAAACTTTGATGTGTTCAACACTGTCATTAACTTGCTTTACCAGGGATTTATGGTCCTTGACAAAGTTAGTTGTTTCTTTCAAAATGCTTGTTCAAAATGAATTACCCTTGCGATAGCATTGGTGAGGGGCAATTTGAGTTTCAAAAAACTTTCTCTGTTCAATATCAAAACTAGAGAACCGGTTATTAGGTGTAATAGTGGTTTTAGTTTTAACAGTTTCTTGTAGATCCGCAATTATCGTTTTCACATTGTCTAAAATACTTCTCGCATCACTTGAGTTAAAAGGATTGTTTGAAGACATTTGTTCAATGTTCGATAGAGATTTTGAGACAACGGTTTTGAAACGATTTTGAAGCAGTGTTGACTCTTTGTTTGAAACATTTTGTGTGATGGAGAACTTTGACTTTTCTTTTTGATTGACAAAAGTGATTCCGTTAATTTTGTTCAATTTGTTATAATCAATTGGTTTGATTTCGGATGTTTTGTTTCATTCTTGATCTACTCTCCTCAGATAGTTCCAACATTTCATGTGAATCATGCACAATTATGGGTTCATGCAAAACATTTCCATTGTTTAACACATTCGAGATTTCGAGCTTTCTTGAGGAACGAGGAAGGGTCGTTACCAAGTGCCATTCTATTATTAGTATGAAAATGCGGATTTACTTGATTAGAAAACATCTTGATTGTTTGGCGAGAATGACCCGTTGTAATAAGCAAATTTTCCAAAGTTTTATCTTTTCATTCTTATCAAGAATTTCATCAAGAAGAGAATCTTCTCGTTTTGAAAAATCAATAATCAACTGCTTCTTCTCTTTTTCAAGATTAGAAAACATTTCTTTTTGTTTGGAAAGTTGGTTATTTAAATCCGAAATTTCCTTGTTTAAAGATTTAATTTTCAAGTTCAAATTCACATCAAGTGTGTTATACTTGATTTGAAAAAGTTGTTCTTTAGAAACCAAATTTCAATAACCAATTTCTAATTCTGATTCTTTGTTTTTTTGAAATTCAAAGGCTTTTGCCTTCTCTTTGTAATTCTCAAGCTCAGGGTCAATTTGGCATTCGCGGCCTTAACATCGCGATTGACCTTTTTAACTTTCTCAATTTCGATGCCACAGTTGTTTATTAATGATTCAAAATAAGCACGAGTTTCCTCATCAGTCTCGGTATTTTGTGCCACACAGCCTCCACTAGGATCCACATCACGGAGTCTCGAGTTAGTATTGCTACAACTCGGATTGTCGGTATGTATCATAAGTAGGTGCTGATGTCACGAATCGTTGTTCGTCATGAGTAAACACATCAAATATGACATTGTTATAGCATGGATCGCTGATTGGTACCTCGAATCTGCGTTGGCGTCATAGACAGGGAGGTGCCGTCCAATCGATGTCGTACTTAGTCTCTTGAAGATTTGCCATGAAGATGCAGTTTGCATTGAGTTCCTCGAGGTCTTCTAAATCATCCATAATAGCCATGAAGTCATGTTCCTCGACTCAATTGAAGTCCGATTGTTCCTTTTGTACCAACATGGAATAGCTTCGAAGATACGAAGATCCTTCTTTTTCGGCTTAGTTGGACAATTCCTTGCCATGTGACCCAATCCTTGACAGTTGTAACACTTAACCTGATTACCTAATTCACATTTCCATAATTCCCAAGCATTTGGTACGCAACATTCCCATTCGATTACCCATTTGCTCTTTTCCCAACATTCTGACCCATCGATTACCCGATTGAACCGCTGATTACCCATGCGAAATCCAGTAGCATATCCTGCTGATTCCCAATAACTCCAACCATTTGACCTTGATTGCCCATGTTCACACCGGTACTGCAATTTGCCTATTGCGAGTGTTTGATGAAATCCTTTGGTTGTTGTTAGTTGGTGTGGAATAGCAACCTCTGAATGCTTTACCCAAGAATACAAATGCTTGTGACAAAGCTTCTTTTGGTTCCATTTCAAGATCAGTGATTCCTTGTTCACGTAATGTTGTTGTTGGTGGATAGTTTTGTTGTTGAGGGATGTATTGCTGCAAGTTGTTGTTAGTGGAAGATAATGAAGCTTGTTGTTGTGTATTCACTGAAGTTTGAGTCTTTGCAATGAGTGCCAATGGATCATGACTCTTTGCTAATCTTTCTTGCCTGACTTCATTCACTTCATTTTGGTTTTGTTTTAGAAAATCGTTGGAGTTGATCAAAGTTCACTTGATGTAAGTCTTTTGTTTGGTTGACAATAGTGACATATCGTCCCCATTCTTATGGTAGATTGTTCAGGAACTTGATGTTGCTCACGATAGTTACGGGTGTCAACTTGTTTCTTATCACTCATTCATTAAAGTGCGAGAACCTTCCATAGTAGGGTTCAATGGATTCACTTTGGAGTGGATGTAAACTTCTCCCAAGCAGTTAGCAACTTGTTCTCCGTATCTTGTTGACCAATTTATGTTCCATGACAAAGCCGTCTAACACGTTCCCACATGTCGGCGGTTTCTGGCTGCTACAGCAAAGATGTCTCTTGGTAAACCCAGGTTGTATAATATGAATTGCCATGTCATCGCTCCGACTTGTTTACGATCCTCTTGAGTATTCCGATTCTTTTTGAAGACGAAAAAATGGTGGGGCGGGAGGTGTTGCATCAGTATTTCCAGGGTCTTGGACTTGTCGAGGTATGAAGGGTCCATTCGAATGGATTTGATCATCAATTTTCCATTAGGTTTTGTCTTGATGTAACGAAGCATTTGACTTGTCCATTGAAGATAACCACCTTTTTCCAACATAGGAGGACGGTTTTCGGCACGGTTTGCATGAATGTCTTGTTGAGTTGCCATTGATGAAGGTATGATCTGATAAAGTTGATGTAGGATCGATTCAACGATAGAGGAGTTGAGGTTGATGAAGATTAAACTCGGTTGAGGTTTTTACGAAAGTCGCACTCGTGAACTTGGTTCTTAGGCAAAAAAAAATTTTTCTCCCAAAATTTGAAATTCACTATAAAATCAATTCTAAGGTCGTATGAAAAATTTGAGTTATGACAATTTTGACGCCAAATTTGACCTAAAAATTTGAATTTGGGTCCAAAAATTTGAATTTTTGACCAAAATTTCCGATTAAACCAAAATTTGAATCTCGCGTAAAAATTGAGCGTTTAGTCTCCTCAAAAATTTAAATTTTACTCAAGTTTTCCCGCCAAAATTTGAACTTTTTTTTTTTTAAACCTTTATGCGTAGAAAGAGTTTAGGCGTAGACCAAAGAAGTTACTAGGATGCTTAGGCGTAGAGATTGTGCTTAGCGTAGGATTCCTTATGCGTAGACCAGTATCTTACGCGTAAACTTAAGGCTTAGGCGTAAACAAAATGCTTAGGCGTAGAAATGTTATGCGTAAGTGGAACTTATCGTAGATTGTTACTGCGTAAGGCGTTTATGCTTATCGTAAGCGTAGGTTTAGAACCAAAATCCTTTACAGCTGTCCGCAGTAAAAGATATCCATAAGTCGAAGTGTTCCACACACTTATCCAAGTGAGGGAAGCAGCGAGTAACCTTTGATGCTTTCAAGATTCTTAGCCAAAAGTTATGCGTAGGAATTTATGCGTAGGCAGAGGGCGTTGACTTTTCTTACGCGTAGAACTAGGGTTTTGACCTACGCGTAAAAAATTTCCAATGATTTAAACGATTTCTCTTGCCCGAGATAGCCTTAAAACACTCGAATAACACAAAAGCGTGACCGTTTTCACCCAAAGTGCTTAGAAAGCTACGAGTAGAAATGACCAATGAACCAAATCTGAGCTTAAAATGAAGAAAAACACGTAAAGCTTCAAACTTTTACAAAAACTAAAACTTTAGCACCAAATAAACCTTAAACCACAAGAATCTTGAATTTTTAAGTGCAAAAGTTAAAGCTTTAAGCGTGAAAACTTTAATAACGAAGCTACGCGTAACACTACAAAAAAAACTTCAACCAAAACACTCCTAAACCATTGTTAGGCGATTGATACCAATTGTAGGACCTTACAAATATCAACCTTATCACAAACCCAACACGAACACAAGTATAACCACGTAAACCAAACACACGTTATGCGTATAAGATGAAAGAAATAAAGATGAGAAAGATGGTGACTTGATATATGAAACCGTGTATGTGAAGATAAGATGAAAACAAGAGATCTTTTATTTCAATGGAAAAACACACACACACACACACACACTCAAGCACACACCTCAAATGACTCATTTGAGGTGTATTTATACTACCTTACAACTTACCCTAATGGGCTTGGCATGGGTCGTGGATATGGGTTGGATTGGATTGGGTTACTTGGACTTATACAAGGCAAGCTTATCATAAAGCCTAGCCATTTAGCTTAGCCCAATCCACGAGCTCGTTGACTATTCTATCACGATATCTAACACACGATATAAAGTTCCTAAATGTGAATGACCATCACTTCTAATAAAAAACTATTAAGGCTAACAGACTACAAGAGACACACTTGAAACTGATGCGGATGGAACAATGATCTTAGGTTTGGACAGGCCAAAGACGTATGATGAGCTCAGTGATAAGGAGAAAAAGAGATATGATGCTGATATCAGGGCTTCAAACATTATACTTCAGGGTCTTCCAAAAGACATCTACAAGTTAATCAATCACAACATTGAAGCCAAGGAAGTTTGGGACAATGTCAAGATGCTTCTCTCTGGTTTGGAATTAACTAAAGAAGACAGAGAATCACAATTGTATGATGACTTTGAGCACTTTAAGATGATACCAGGGGAAAGTGTTACTGAATATTACGTGAGGTTCCACAAGCTTGTGAATGACATGAGGAATATCAAAATGACTATGCCAAATAATCAGCTAAATTCAAAGTTTGTTAACAACATGAATCCCGAATGGCACAAATTTGTCACTTCGGTCAAGTTAACTAAGGGTTTGAGGAACACTAACTATGAGCAATTGTATGCATTCCTACTTCAGAATGAGAGACATGCTATGTTTGAACGAATGATTCTTGAACAGTTCAAACCTAAACAGGGAGAAGCAAGTTCGTCAAATGATTCAACAACCTTTTACACCAATGTAGGAATTACCACCAAAGCTTCTCAAGTCATACCTACTGGAAATGTTAACCACAAACTCATTCACGATCCAAGGTTTAAACAACCGATCTTTGAAGCAACCATGGAATATTTCATCTATCAACTGGCTCTTATGGTTAAGCAAAATCTGAACCTCACTCCATACAATAACAATGATATCAGAACTGCATCCAATCTTCACAATCATGCTATTGTCAGAGATGGTAAGATCATGGTACAACCAGTGCAAGGAAGGCAGTATGAATAAGGAAGAGGTGGAGGATATGTGGGTAATCAAAATCGAGGAAGGAATGCAATTCAAGGACAAGCAAAGCCAACCAAGTGCTACAACTGTGGTGTGGACACATTGCAAGGAACTGCACATCTCCAAAACGCCCTCAAAATGCAAAGTATTTCAAGGACAAGATCTTTGCGGTACAAGCTCAGATAGTGGAGTTGTTTTGGATGAAGAGGAGTTCTTGTTTCTTCTTGAAGGAAATGCCAAAACATATGATGATGATGTGGATGGCGGCCGGTGGTATGGGTGAACAATCCAAATGCATTTCAAGTAGCTGATTGTGATGCTTATGATTCGGATGTTGATGATGAACCAACCGCCCAAACCATCTTCATGGCGGCATTTCTCCAATGATCTCTCCAAAGGCTACTTCACCACAACAATTTGGTCCTCCAAGGCATCAATCATCTCTGAGGTATTAAAATTATACGATGATTATGATGCGCAAAAGATACAATACAAAGTACAACCAACTGAAATCTGTGAATTAGATATTGAAAATATGGGCAATAGTAAAGTTGTCCCATATGACCAATATGTGAAGCATGATGAAAGTGAAACGGTACCAAGTAAGGTATCTTCTGCAGTCAATGATGAATATGCTTTCGATGAATACACTGAACGTGCCCCTGATGATTCCATAGTTTCTGAACTTAATGCCTATTAGGAACAAGTTGCAATTTATGAACAACGTGCTAAGTTTGAGTTAACTACCCGTGAGCAGGAAATGGATGACCAAATGCGTACAATTATTAGAAAAGGTAATTTTAGAGAAGAAGTTTTAAAACAAGAGTTAAGTTCCTTACAAGAAAAGCTTTCTAAAACTGTTAAGCAAAAGCAAGAACTCCAAAATAATGTTAAAGTGCTTAAACAAGAATTAAATGCTAAGGAATCAAAACTTTTGAATGATTTTTCCAATCTAAAAAC
>OU343222.1:132311055-132321841 GCA_910596185.1 Chrysanthemum makinoi
TTTGAAAAACAAGCTTGAAAATAAGTTGTATGTACAAGGGAATACCATTCGAACTGCTCACATGATCACTAAGCACAGAGTATTAAGCGATAAGCATAGTATTCCCCTAGTAGAGAAGCCAAATCCCGAGTATTGTAAAAAGGCTAGAGCATTCCATGCGATTGTATATGATGGGAATGAGATCCTCAAGCCTAGGCAAACACCATCGTGTATTGGAAGCACTGAAGAGGATAGAAAATTAGAAGATGCCTCTAGGGAGAAAATGGATAAGAAGCTAAATGATCCTGAGTGTAAAAAGAAAAACATAACGATCAAACCCCATGATTACACAAAAGAAAATTGGATCTCCCTGAACATGTTTAAGCCTCAAACTCAATTAACCCAGAGCAAATTTTTTGGAAGAAAGACATGGATAAGCAAAAAGCAAATGTACTTGTTGAAAAAACACTCCCCTTAGGAAAGTGCCTACAGCTACTGTGTATCCTCCGAATACACCAATGCACTTAGTTCCTAGAACTATTTCCACTAATAGCAAGACCTTAATCAGCCTGTATGTTGTTTATCAACTATTCGTTGATTTTGAGAAGACACGTAAGAAGAGAATCACACCTACAGGGATAACTGAAGGGAAAGGGGTTTTGAGCAAACTAAAGAATGCTATTTAACTGAGGTCATACCTTTCTTTAAACAATTAAAAGGTCAATTTAAGAGTCTTCAAAAAGGGATAGACTCAGACATTAAAGAAATGGAAAAGGAATTTGATGCAATGATAGTTGAGGTCAATGATTATGAACGGGAACTCAAATATAATGAAATTGAAAGCAAGGATCTGCATATCTTAAATGAGAACTTAGTATTAAGTTGTGTGGCTCAAGATGTGTTTTATACTGTTACTAAGCATTCTATTACTGCTTCTCAATTTCATGAATTATCTGTTGCTTTGAAAGTTACACATGATCGTGTCATAGAGCTTGAAAACAAAAACTCAGAACTAAATGAGAAAATTGACCAGGATGATCATGATAATTTGGTAAAACATTTTTCTAAGATAGAAGTTGAACATTTTGATTTACAACTAAAATATCAACATCTTAAAGAAAATGTCAAAACCTCAAACATCAAGACATCCTCAGATGCTCCTGAATTTGATGCAGTTTTTGAAATAAACAAACGTGATGAACAAATTCGAGCTCATTGTAACACGATCAGAAAATTGAGAGCCCAAATCTCACAATTGAAGGGCGAAATAAATAATGTGAATGGCTCCCAAATGCCTCAACCTTTAGATTCTCAATCCTCCCAAACTTTTCAACTTCAAAACATAGTTATTGTTTTACAAAAGGAAAATGAGAGTTTTCTAGGAGAAAATAAAAAAGTTAAACAACACATCAAAGAGTTATATGATTCAATAAAAGTCACTCATGACAAAAACAATGAAAAAATATCTTCTTTATAAAAGGAAATTGAGAATTTGAAGATTCAGGTAAGAGGGAAATTGGCACTTGCATGGGATGAAAATGTTGTATCAAAGGCATCTGCCGATCCTAAATATTCTGTGACTGTCAAGTATATGTCTCCACATCTTAGAAATAATGAACTTGCATTTCAAAAATATTTTTCGTACCTCAAGGATAGTCTAGAATGTCTCCGTGAGATTGTCGAGGAAGACAGCCTAAATAAACCATTGGATAGTGAAGTTAGGTATGCATGCTTATATGCCAAACGATCTTAGGAACTTTTAGAATGTTTAAAAGCAACACGCCCTAATTCATCCGGTAAGAAAGATAGAGTCGTTATGCCTTGTTCCATGCCAAGTGTTAAGTATGCAAACTTTGATATGCCTTGTTTTGTACCAAATGTCAAGCATGTAAGATTTGATGTGCCTACTACTACTGTAGATCCCAGCACGTCTAGACTAGAAATGCAACAAGTAGCAAAACCAACTAATGTTCCCATTCCCTCTACAGGAGTAAAAAGTGACACCAAAGCTAACAGGTCAAAGCCTCAAGGCAATACAAAGAATGATAGGACCTTGCAAGCTAGGAATGTTCAGTGGAAGAGAGTAGAAGATCACCTTAGGAAGAATGAAACTATGTTGAATAAAACGAATCATGTTGATTTTAGTGTTAGCTCTAAGCATCTTTGTAATTAATATGAATTCGCTACTTTTAGCAAAACATGTAATGATGATTGCTTGGGTTCATTACTAATCATGTATGTGGTATGAATGATGTGATTAATGCTTTGCTAAAACCCAGTTAAAATTGTGAATGCCATCAAACATGTTAAGAGGGCTAAAAAGCAATGGTGGAAGAAGGTTAGAAAACGAGGAAACCCACAGGAAGAAAACTTAGTAATGTAGGTTATCAGTGGATACCAACTGGACGCAAATTTAATCTTAATGAGTTGTGCCCTAGATTATCTAGACCAATGCCCATTAGGAAATGGATGCCTACTGGTAGAACTATTCCTTTAAGGAGTGAACATACTTTGAATAGGTCTAATGCACACACTAGCACAACATCTATCCCTAATGAATTCATTGTTTCTGCTTCTGATGTGGGTGTTCCAATCACTGTTGCTAACCAAGTGGAACCTATTCTTGCATGGGGATCCCAATTGTCCAGTTATCCATTCTTGTATGTGTTCAACTGCAGATCGTTCAAATCGTTCTGTGGTACTTGGACTCAGGCTGTTCCAAGCATATGACTGCAGATCGCTCGCGGCTTATGAACTTCGTGAGTAAATTTATCGGGACTGTTAGATTCGGAAACGACCATTTTGGAGCAATTATGGGTTATGAAGATTATGTTGTTGGTGACAGTGTAATCTCCAAGGTATATTATGTTGAAGGTCTTGGTCATAACTTGTTCTCTGTTGGTCAATTATGCGATTCCGATCTAGAGGTGGCTTTTAGAAAACATACTTGTTTCGTTAGAGAACTTGATGGTGTGGAACTGTTAAGAGGAACACGTGGTTCAAACCTATACACCATCTCTATTGAAGACATGATGAAGTCTTCTCCAATCTGCTTGTTGTCAAAGGCTTCGAAAACAAAGTCATGGTTATGGCATCGTCGTCTCAATCACTTGAACTTCGGCACCATTAATGATCTTTCCAGAAAGGACCTTGTAAGAGGCTTACCCATATTAAAGTATGAAAAAGATCATCTTTGTTCAGCATGCCAGTTGGGAAAAAGCAGGAAATATGCCCACAAACCCAAACCCGCAAACTCAGTTATGGAAGTTCTTCATACTCTTCATATGGATTTGTGCGGACCTATGAGAGTGCAAACGATAAATGGGAAGAAATATATTTTAGTCGTTGTTGATGACTACTCTCAATTTACTTGGGTTAAGTTTTTAAGGACAAAGGATGAAACTCCATATGTCATCATCAAACTTATCAAGCAGCTTCAGGTTCGACTTAACAAGACTGTTAGAATCATCCGAACAGACAATGGAACTGAGTTTGTTAACAAAGAACTAAGTCAGTTCTATGAAAGCATTGGAATCAGTCATCAAAGAAGTGTTCCACGTACTCCCCAACAGAACGGTGTAGTTGAAAGACGAAATCGGACTCTTGTAGAAGCTGCAAGAACTATGCTGATTCATTCAAAGGTTCCAATGTTTCTCTGGGTGAAGCCATTGCCCGCTTGCTACACCCAAAATCGCTCTCTCGTCCACACCACTCACGGTAAAACTCCATATGAACTCGTCCACAACGAAAACGATCTCTCTTTCCTTCGTGTGTTCGGTGCGTTATGCTATCCAACAAATGATGGTCAAGATTTAGGAAAATTAAGAGCAAAGGCAGACATAGGAGTTTTTGTGGGTTATGCACCAAACAGGAAAGGTTACCGAATCTACAACAAAAGAACCCGGGATATCATGGAAACTATTCACGTCACGTTTGATGAGCTGTTTGGGAAAATGGCTTCAGGACAATCAAGTTCTGGACCCGCATATCAACCTTCACTAAGTAGTCCTATTAGTTCCTATCTTGTACAAAACTCCTCACCAACAATTCCATATGTACCTCCTTCTGAAGAAGATTTGAAGAAATTGTTTGATCCAATGTTTGATGAATATGATGAACCTATTGCTAATGATCAGTCCAATCCATCAACAGAAGCTGCTTCTAACCAAGTCAATGTGGACAACCCTTCAGTATCTATGTCCTTAAGTTAAGAAGCTCCTACTGCAGATCACTCATTCTCATCATCAGATCCTCAATCATCGAGTGTACATCATGGAAATGTTTCTGGCACCTATGATGGAGATAATCCCTTTGCTACTCCCGAAGATGCTCCCTTTGAGAACATATTTGCTCTGGAACCGTCATCAGAACCATCTTCATCGGGGAAACGACTCGCTACCTCGGTTCCTCAACAACAACCACATGAACACCTTAGAAAATGGACACATGATCATCCATTAGAAAACATCATTGGAAATCCCTCTCGTCCAGTATCCACTCGTAAACAACTTGCAACTGATGCCTTATGATGCTTCTTCAACTCTGTACTATCTAAGATCGAACCAAAAGACGTTAAAACTGCCATGAATGAAGACAACTGGTTCAATGCCATGTAAGAAGAAATTAATGAGCTCGATCGACTAGATGTAAGGGAATTAGTACCAGCTCCTGACTGTGCTATGATCATTGCTCTAAAATGGATCTTCAAAGTAAAACTTGATGAGAATGGTGATGTGTTAAAGAACAAGGCTCGATTAGTTGCAAAAGGATATCGTCAAGAGGAGGGTATTGACTTTGAAGAATCATTTGCTCCAGTTGCACGTGTCGAGGCAATCGAGAATCTTCATGGCTACGCTTTGCAAGTAAGAACATGGTAGTCTATCAGATGGATGTAAAGACGGCTTTTCTTAATGGAGATCTTAAAGAAGTCGTATACGTCAGCCAACCTAAAAGTTTTGTGAATCCAGAGCATCCTACTCATGTCTATCGCTTGAAGAAGGCTCTTTACGGTTTGAATCAAGCTCCAAGGGCATGGTACGATATGCTATCAAAGTTTCTTCTATCTACTGGATTCAGCAAAGGAGCAGTTGATCCGACCTTGTTCACCACAAAGTCAGGCAAACACTTAATCCACGTTCAAATCTATGTTGATGATATTATTTTTGCCTTGACTGACCCCAATGAATGTGACCGTTTTTCTAAGGAGATGGGCTCCAAATTTCAAATGTCAATGATGGGACAAATGTCATTTTTCTTAAGATTACAAATTTTACAAAGTCCCGGAGGCATTTTTATTAATCAATCTAAATATGCAAATGAGATTTTAAAGGAATTTGGATTTGATTCTTCTGACCCGGTTGACACTCCCATGGTGGAGCGTACTAAACTGGATAAGGACCACTCAGGGATCATGGTTGACCAAACTAAATACCGTAGTATGATTGGGTCCACGATGTACCTCACACCAAGAGACCATACATTGTATGCATGTGTGCTAGATACCAGGCTAAGCCTACCAAAAAGCACCTTGAAGCGGTTAAGCGGGTCTTTCGGTATCTCCAAGGAACCATCAACATGGGACTTTGGTACCCGAAGGACACCGGTATGTCACTAACAGTCTATGCAGATGCTGACCATGCAGGATGTCAAGATACACGTCGCACGCCGGGAGGTGCTCGATTTTTGGGTGATAAGCTTGTGAGTTGGTCTTCAAAGAAACAAATGAGTACCTCAATATCCTCTACAGAGGCTGAATACATAGCCATGTCATCTTGTTGTGCTCAAATCCTTGGATGAGATCCCAATTATCTGACTATGGCTTTGAATTCAACAAAATCCTCTCTTTGTGATAACAAAGAGTGCCATTGCTCTCTCATGCAACAACGTTCAACATTCAAGAGCAAAGCATATTGACATTCGACATCACTTCATACGGGAACAAGTTGAAAAAGGTGTGGTTGAGCTATACTTCGTGAGAACTGAATATCAGCTAGCAGACATCTTCACCAAAGCTCTTCCTAGAGAACGTTTTGAGTTTATCCTTCAACGACTTGGTCTAAAAATCTGCAAACGAAACTCTCAAACGTCTTCAGGAGGAAGATGAGGAGTAACTGAGTTTGTCTCTATCTATCTCTTGTACATATCGTTTCAAAAAGCAAAATACAAAAATATAAAACCCACAAAAAGAAAATAGAAAATTATAAAATTTCTAAAATCCATAAAAAATTATAAAATCTTGAAAAATTCCAAAAATATGTTCGTCTCGTTTTTCTATGGTTCGATAACATCTACGGACTTTGATTTGCTATTCAAAGAATGACACAGGTCTTTAGATGTAGTTCGAATGTACATATTAAAAAAAATTGAGAGAAAGTAAAACAAAAGGTGTATAGTCATTTCAGTCTATACCCCGTTTTTAAAGAAAGAACAGAGCCATGCTTTATCTTACTTTTCAAATCTCATGCTCTGATTCTAAAAACAAATGCTTGTCAACAAAAAGACAAATGTTTCCTTCACAAATATTTTTCCTTCTATAAATTCTTCTGAAAAATATTTGTTATCTAATGAAAACTAAATAGATTTGAAAAATAACTCGGACTCAATTTTTGAAAATCATCTGGACTTGACATTTGTCAAAATCTCTATCTCTCAATCAACAACTTATGTCATTGATTGAGGGGGAGAATGATTTCAATTAAATCAAAAGGTTATTTGTCATACAGTTTGTACAGACCAAGGCTTATTTCATGTTTTCAAAAGATATAAAAGCATGTTTAATCGTTGGAGTTTAAAGTCTCAAATTTGATCCTTATCGGTTAAATGTTTTCACAAGCAAGTCACAATTCTTCTCAAAAGCTTTCAAAAACAATTTAAATCTATAGAGATCACAAATCTCAAATGATTTGAAAATTGTGATAGGGGGAGAATTTGTGATTTAAATTGGATTTAAACTGATAATTCGATAAATGGTTTTATAGTGATTTACAAGCTCTCCTTCGTTTATGTGCCAAACGATTTCAAATTTTCCATGCACATGTTAGGGGGAGCATCTATTTCAAACCAAAAAGGATTGAAACGTGATTGATTTGTTTCAATGTGCAGGTTTTCCCTTATATGTGAAAAATACTTTCGAATCTCGATGCACATATTGAGGGGGAGCAACTTTTTGAAAACCACATTCTTTCCCAAAAATATCTTTAATTAAGTATGAAAAATATGAATCTTGATTGGGAAGGTGATGTAGATATTTTTTTGAGAATGCTAATCAATGAATTAAATTCTTCCTCTTGCCTCCATGTGCCAAAATGATTTCAAATATACGATGCACATGTTGAGGGGGAGCATTTCTAAAAGATCAAAACAATTCAGGTACAAAATGCTTTGATAATATATCATAAGTATCTGGATTAATTTTTCAAAATGGTTTTCAATTGGTTCCAATGGCAGATGAACAATACCAAAAGACCGACCAAATTTACTTTATGTATGGTGATATAAGGATGGTTAGGTTAGGTATGCGTTTCCACGATCCCGCCGAGCGGGGAGGGATCTACCAGGGACAATCCACTAGATAGTGTAGAAGTCCTTAGGTATGATGAAAAAATGAGAAAAGTGAGAAACGGGAAGAGTGCGGACTGAGGCCGAGCTAGTATCTGGAATAAACCCAACAAGGTTCTAGTTATGAAGTCTCGGTAAGCGCTGAAGGGGTTGAAGAATGAAAAAGAATTGAATGAGAAAAGGGTGAAAAGAAATAGCCCTCCATTAATTCAACCTTAGGGCAGAAATTGGGTTCAATACATATACTCTTGGGTGGTTACCAAGGTAACACTGGTATTGAACCCAAGACGTCATGGACCCAGTGACGCATTGCACTACAACTTCCCAAGCTACTCAAGTTCCTCTTAAAAGGACTTGTTTCATTCTCACGGGGAACCTACATAATCTATCGACTTTCTCTTAGAGATTGTTGATATTGAAGAAGGAGAACCTCTCCTAGTCTCGGCATAGGAACCAAATGTGCACAATTGAGTCTAGAGCCACGAGATCATCAATAAATCTCTTTAGGACACTGTCAATGAAGACTCTCTGTTTCACACAATGTGGAAAGAGAGAATATATTTTATGAGTCCTACGCATTATCCTTGTAGTAGTGCCAGAACATCTGAGTGATATACTAACATACTCACAATGAAGATGGAAAGCCTTCTAGAGCCAACATCAAACAAGCTCTCGGTAGGTGGCATGTGAGGTCTATTCAATAGATCAACCATGTGACAACTGGATAGAAACTATGGGGCGATTCAATATTGAATCAACCTTGGTCCAGGAAATGGATTGACGGATGCCTTTGAAAAACCGGTCGTTGTGCTCAAAAATTCTTTTCTATAGCACATCTACTGTGTATTAATGTTTCAAAATTAAAAGGTGTTTATGATTGATAATTGATTTACCATAAAACCTTCATTGTATTGCAAAACCCTTTATATTAAGCAATACACGATTGTTTTTCAAATCATTTTTCATCAATCAGTGAATCTTAATTCGCTGGTTCACTCACTCCGTGTTGTCTTCTTTGAGACGTTCCGGATTAAGAACGGCTAGAACAAAGAGAAACCCTCGTCAAGGAGATTCTTGGAATTATACCGATCACAAAAAGATACTTGGCCGATCAACGAGGAACCGTGGGCGTGTACCTCAATTCAACGAAAGTGATCAAACACACTTTCGTGCGCTTTATTGCTAACAGTCGTATGCAGGTACACCCCGATGATTGCAGCTGATCAGAATTGAGAAGTCAATCCATAGCCGCATGCTCACACAATCACATTCACAATTAAAGAAATCATGATAAGTGCTTATCTTCATCAACTGGCTCTGATATTTTCAAACCATGCTTTTGCTACGCTACTGGAAATATTCTGAATCAACAAAAGCTTCCGCAACTCTGATGGGAAGATATCTTGATCCAAAATGTGAGCATGTCGGTCCTAAAGTCACAACTTCACATGATGGCAAAACAACAAAGGATGAGTCATAGATTTATGGTAGCTGATGATCTCAAAGATGGCTTAAAAGAATCATCCCGTGGATCACTTAAAGACCTCCACTTGTGATAACAAAACATGCGGAATATGAAGAATCAAAGTCTATGATCTACAGAGCAATGAACTTAATCAAGGATCCAAGAACAATCAATATGTAATATCTGTTTGTACTTAATATAATTTGAGGTGACCTCCCTTTGGGGGAGATTGTTAGGATTTAGTAAATCCAGTTATTAAAGTGTCGGTCACCTCAAGTATATGTAATCGTTAGAAAGCTCGTAGTCGTAGTTATTTAATGTTAGTTAGTATTTAGTTTAGTAACACCGTGGAGGACGGACGGGTATTTACCCACTGTATGCCTGATCCACAGCCCGTAGGTGGCGTTTTATGTATGATACTATAAATACCCTCTACCTCCCAAGGTAGAGGGTTGGAGCTCATAATAATACTTTTACTTTCTCTCACTAAGTTCCCAAACCTCTAAACTTTCTCTCTCTAAAACCTTGTGTGTACGCCTACATGATCATGGTATGATGTGTTTATGAAATCTAATATGTTACAGTAGTGACAACGTCAATTTTCTAGATTTCTTGACAAACATGTCATTAATGGCCATTCTTTAATATGTTAACACATTCTATCACGATAGAATCCTCAAGTAGTAGATCTCTACTAAGTAACCTCTAATATTGTCATAACTAGGCAATGAGATCACTGTTAAAGAAGCAACTTCGGATGTTAAAGAAGCAACTCATTTTGTGAGCACATAAATTCAACCCACTTGTGAATTTAATAGGTAGCATCTTCTTACCCTTCTAATGCATAATGTTTGACTGCGTGGTTGCTTATAAACATACTTTGTCTTGCTCAAATAAAAGAAAGTCAGTTTTATCATGTAACACATGCATCAACCACCCCCACCATTTGGCATATCCGGGTAGTCATTGCTCACCATGTTTCACAACAAGCCGCTTGCTTTTTGGTTTGTGTACCATCAACCATTCACTTTGTATTTATTGAGTGAAACTTCGATTTTGGTTTCAACCAACACCCAAAACAAATATCTCATGTTGACTCAATTTTGAAATGTCCCACTTCTACACGAGTGAGTATTTCACAAATCTCAACGAATGAGTTCTAGCATAATACACGTCCATACAAGATATATATAATCTATAAATCAGTTTTGCAATCATTAAACTAAATACAATGATTAAGGGGGAATGTTAAATTTTGGGGTATCAATCTGTGGCAAACATATCATTCTATCAATTGCTAATGGCTTTCAAGTTATGTTCATTGCAGAGATTCTACAGGGTTTAATCATGGACAAAGAATAAAAGGTTTAAAGTTCCAAGATGCTCGTTTCTGGGTTATACCCATTTATCTTTGATGAGTCATTTATAGCCGTTAGAGGGGTCTTTGTGTAACTTAATCTCCTATTTAATAAGTCCCTTAATCTAGGGTTAGACACATTGGTGTGTGCAGTCATTGTTACACACTCTTCTCCTCTTTCTGATCATTTCATTGATCTTGTCTTGTCTTTGTACTTACATGATTATTGTCTCAGTGACATTAATCTAACCTTGTAACACTTTGGATACTATTGTAAACTTAATCTAAGCTGACTATTGTGGCTTAGGTTTGAATAAAGGTTCTATTGTTCACCTTGTGTTGCTTATACTTTCGTACACTTTCTTGAACACTTAAAATCGGATCCTTATAACAAAATACAATATTACTTTCGTGTAAATGAAAAAGAA
>OU343222.1:132321941-132410401 GCA_910596185.1 Chrysanthemum makinoi
ATCTGCCAAAAACCGGGCACGAGAGAAAGAAAAGTGCAAAAGCAGATGCCGGGGATGATATTTCAGAGATTTTGATGCTCAAAGGATCAAATTACGAAGTTCGGGACATAGCTTGGGAGTTTTTCACATTACACCTTCACTTTCACAAATTTACCATTTTACCCCTCAACTTTCCCAAATTGTCACCTTTAACCCCTCAATTTTCCACATTTACCCTTTATACCCTTTTACACCCCACTTAATCATTTACCCAAATTCACCCTACACTTTCACTAAATGTCATATTGGGCCCTTGGTTTTGCTAAAAATACATTAATGGTCCTTATGATAAACCAAGCAATATACATGTCCATTATCCAATCCTATATATCTCTCGGCCCAAAACCAACCTAAGGCCCAAAACCCTTACAAACCCAATCCTTTCACCCGTTATTAAAACCCCCAACCCGATCACCACTTGACCCGTATTTTAACCCCGGTCAACTAAACTTACCCGGTCAACTATTTTGAGATATCATTTAATAAACAAAACAAACGCGCCCTTTTCAGTATTACCCTTCTTCTTCCCCAAACACACCCGTACACCACTATTTACCATCCCAAACACACAGCATCGTACTAAGCATCTTATCCACTCTCTAGAATCACTGACTTGTCAAGGATTGCCAAGGTGGACATTTGAGAGCTTGTGATTGGCCGAAACACATCATCCATCCAATCCAAGGGCCAAGAATAGAATGGATGACAAGAGAGGAATGAATGGTCATGATTAGAGCTCCTAGATCCTTCCAAAGGCATCCCAAGCTCAGCTATAAAATGACCCCATGGCTCACATTTGCATTTTGTCCAGTTTTTCATGTATTTAGAAAGCTTTGGCCACCTTATTTTTGTCAATTTTAATTCCAGCAGTTAAGTAGTTAAGCTTGTAATTTCATTTTTAATTTGTAAGCTCACTTTTAATAAATGCAATCTACCTTCTTCATTGTAAATCATTGTTAATTCGAAATAGTTGTTATTGTGTTTTAAAAGTTTTCAAATCCTGTAATTTAAGCTCACATAAGCTTGATAAAGCTTATGTGAGCTTATTGTTGGTTCATCTTATTTGAATTTCACTTTTTCAACTAAAGTCAAGAAAAGTCAAACTGTGGTCAAAAATCAATAGTCAAACCTGTTCTTGATTGAATTCTTGTTTCATTGTGTTTTAAATTTGGTTTTAGAGTGATTTGAGTAAAGGGAAGTCAGTTGAGATAGGATTTGCAGAAAATTCATTAGTTTAAATGTCATTGGTTCATATTAAGGAGTGTTTGGTTTAATGTTCAAAAATGTGTTAGAGGTTCAATCATAGCAGTAGATTACTTGGTTTAGGCTTGGTTTAGATCTCTGATTTCACTCCTGTCACCATTTTGCCTTAGTCTTCTTCATAAGTCAAAATCATTTGGTATCTAATCTATATGCATATCTGTTAGAATCTAGCTACTGTCATCATCTCAAATAGGATTAGAAGTGGTTTATCTAGCTTGCTTTAGTCTCATCACATCATATTTCACCTTAATCAGTTCTACATTTGATTTTAAAACTCATTTTAGTCAAATCTCTTAGCTGTTTCAAAAAGTCAAATCTGTCCAAATGTTCAGTTTATGCGAGAAAAGGCAGATAATGCACCTTGTTCATTTCAAGTAATTAGGGTCTGAATTTTGGTCCATTTGCAGTAGGCTAGGTGGTCTTTAAGACCACATTCATGCTTTTTGTTGTAGCTTATTGATTAAGTAGTTAGAGTAGCTTAAAGTTGGTCCCTGTTCATCTGTTCTGTGCATCAGCAGTAGCTATCCCATTTTGGCCAGTTTTGATTTGATCTCTAATTGCTTCATTACTTGTCCTTTTGATCTGAAATTTTGGATATATAGTCTTTGGTTGGTGGTTTTTAGAACCACATTCTTAGTTTTCCCTTTTGCTTATCTGATAAGCAGTAGCAGTAACTTATTCAGTAGGGTCTGTTTGCTTATTTGTTCTAATATCAGTTTTCTTCAATCTTAGGTATTATGCTCATTAGTGGTTAGGAGTAGCTTTAAACAGTTGCCTTAGAGTAGTAATAGTGTATCTTAGCTTGTGTAGAAGTTTGGTTAACCTTAGAGCTTATTTGCTTATTTCATTTGCTTATTTCCACTCCTATTGCATTGCAGCTTCTGATTCCCTCACATAAGCCCTGTGTTTTGTATTTTTCCTAGAACTAGAATGTCATTTTAGAATTTCCCTGAAATTTTCATAATTTTTAGTTACTGTTTAGTATTTTTCTTAATTAAAAGTAGTTTTTTAATCATTTTTAATTAGCTTTTAATTGCAATTAATTGAGAAAAAGTTCCAAAAAATAATTTTTCAATTTTAACAGATTAAGATAAATATAAAAAGCATAAAAAATATTTTTCCTTATTTTTCTCCTTTTATTTGGTATTTTTCATATTTTAAATTAGATTAAAATAGTATTAAATTCATAGAAAATAGGAAATTAATCAGAAAATTACAAAAATAGTTTTGAAAAGTCTTTTATGTTATTTTAGATTTTTGAAAAGTAATTGCATAATTTTCCCTTTCTTTTTCATAATTTTTAGATAATTAGTTTTATTTTAAAAGTTAATAATTAGTTTTTAATTAGAATAAAATCAAGAAAATTCCTAAAAATTAGTTTTAATTCATATTTAGCTTTCATATATCAATTTTAGAGTAAAAGTACTTTTAGGTTATTTTTAGGAGTTAGATTAGTCGTTATTGCTTTTTATTCGCGTTTCGTTTCCGTATTTGCGTTTTAGCGTAGAATTGCGTAGTTTGCCTTAGTTCTTAGGATTTCCCGTAGATTAGATGTTCCATTTACATTCCTTATCCCGTAGTTTAGAATATATCATATTATCCCCTTTTCTCATTCGAATCCCGATTATTGAGACGTGAGTTGGAAATTCCATTCAACCCTCGTTCAGAACGATCTCGGTGCTCAAACCTAACACGTTTGAGTTACCCGTATACACAACTTCTTATTATTGATTTTTATCAAATCAATTTTTGGCGCCGCTGCCGGGGAGGGCTTGTAGCGAGTTTTCGTATTCCGTCTCGTATCGTGTGCATTTGAAGATCCTTCCCCGAGTGAAGTTATCGTTGATATTTGTACATATCCCTTTTATAAAACCCAAAAAGATTTTCCTTTTCAAAATTTGTTTTAAAAACACAAAAATATTCTTCTTTTATCCTCTTAACCCGATAATTCTTTCTTCAACCCTCTATATGTTTAATTCTCATGGATACGATCGATTATCGTCGTTGTTTTCATTGCAAAGGCCGTATGGAGGAGAAACAATATCGTTGTCTTAATCCAGAATGTGTATGTGGTCGATGTGGACAACCTGGTTCTAGAAACTCTTGCTATTGGTGCGATTTAGCCGACAAAAAAATCTCTCGATGACTCTAAAAGTTTTTCTGACCAATCGCCACAACCCGAGATATGTTCTTATCGTCGTTGCCTTCATTGCCAAAGCAATATGGAAGAGAAACAATTTCGGTGTTTGAAATGTATATGTGATTGGTGCGGAAATAATTGTCGGAATGGATTTTGTAATGTATGCAATAATTTTATTAATCCAAATCCAGATCTCGCCCGTCTTTATGCACGGCTAGAACAAAAGAGTGCTCTTTATAACGACATAATTGGAGAACCCTCGATTCCTACTCCTTCTCCGGTGAGGGAGATGGAACATGTTTCTGAGCCCGAGGTGACTCCCGTTCAAGAACCCGAGCCTATTACGAATAATTCTTCAATTTATCAGCTCGTGTGTATATGGTGCAGCGGACCCGAATATGGTGAGAATTGCCCTGCTTGTAGCAATGGAAAATCAGGAACCGAGTTTCACCACAATCCTGACTATGAGACAGCCAATTTTCCTAACCAACCTTTGTACCATGAGCCGGAATCATACTCTTGTGAGTATTGTGGTGGTTCTCACCAAGGTTTTCATTGTCAAGTTCAATTTAACAACTCAACCTTTGGTTATGAACCTTACCCGTATTCATCACAACAATCATACTGTTGTGAGTATTGTGGAGGTCCGCACGTTAATTCCGATTGTCAGATGCAGAACCCGATTGCTTACGAGCAAGTTCCTTGTGATAATTACGACTATGCCTATAACCCACCTCCACAATACCAAGAAATTCAACCACAAATTCCGTCTGATAATCAAGGATTTCACCAAGGTTTTCTCAACATATTACAAGAGTTAAAAGAATTAAAGGAATTGCTTCATGAACCTGTTCAAGAAAGAGATCCTAGTCAGAAAACTTATCGTGAATTATTAGCTGAAGAGGCCGCGAAAGTGATTCCACATCGTCCTACTACTTATTATTACGATTCTGATTCTGATGACGAATATACGCCTCCGAGTGGCAATCCCACTCCCGTTTCTGAGCCTTGCATTTCCGACCCTTCCCCTTCACTCACGCCGGTTGAGAGAAGTGACGTTCCTTTGGAAGAGGTCGATGATTCTATTTCTTCAGACATTATTACACCCGTTGATTCTCTCATAATGGGGGATGAGCATCTTAGTACTATTCCGGAAACAGAAGAGACTAATGCTGAGATCCTTATCCCAATCCCAAGAGAGTCTGGGGTTGTTGATATTTGTGATGAGCCTTCTCTTGATATATCGAATGATCATGATAAGATGTTCTCCAATTCCGAGGATTTATCTGATAGTGATTGTGATTCGCTTTTATGTGATTCTCTTGACATCTCCGAGGTTACTTCCGGGATTTTCTCAAATCCACTCTTTGAATTCAGTGGACGACTACACCTTTGCGAAGTTAATCCTCTTTTTGACAAAGATTTTGAGTCCGATTCCGAGACCACAACGGAAGTGGTGGATATTGCTAGCTCTCAGAGCACACCACTTGTCCCACCTCCGTGTTCCGACCTTTCTCTCCCGTCATGTGATGTTGAAGAAAGTAATGAATCCGACACTGAGGATATTATGGAGATTGATTTCGAGATGGTTGAAGACGATATTCTTGATAAACCGCCACGTGATTCTGATATGGAAGAAATCGACTTACCTATTGATGACCCAATACCACCGGGTATTGAGGATGTTATGGTTGTTCTTGATGGTTCTCTTGACTCTCCTTCTTCTGATGAGTCCACCATCCTTTATCCCGTTGAGCCGACATGTGAAGACAAAATCTTTAAACCCGGGATTTTAGACATAGATGAGCTTGATGCTAAAACCGTTTTTCGAGATAAGGATCCTCCGATGGATGCCTTCATTTGTGAGCCTACACCTCCTTACCATGAGCTCCCATCTTTCTTGGAGTTTTCTCATGTTGATCCGTCATCCTTTCGTCCACCCGCTAAACCACCGGATGATGGATCATTCTTTCATGTTATCCCTTATGTGCTGATGCCCGACATTTTCTTCCCCACCACCCATTCTCATTCCTTCGGGAATGAGGACACCGTTTTTGACCCTGGTATCTCTACCACTTTCTTCCCCAAGGACAAATGAATTCGGGGGCGAGTCAGGCTAGCGACTCGGTGATCAAAAACAGTAGCGCTTCGTGGGAGGCACCCCATGCTTATCCATCTATCTTCTTTCTATTTTCTAATAAGTGACGTAAAGGGGTCTGCCTCTTCGATTTCTCGTGTTTGGTTGTTTGTGATGTTGTGTAGGATTTTCCCGATATGAAGACTCTCGTGCTCGAAGTTTATCATTTCTCCACTCGAGTTTCATGATCGTTGCTGAAGGAAATCCGATATCCTAATCTTATCGACTAACGTTTATCTTTGAGCATACTTAATAAATGGCTTTTAGATTTTCGTGATACCCTTGCTTTAAACATTGAGGACAATGTTTCGTTCTAGTCTGGGGTAGGGTAATCTTCGATTTGATTTGACCGCACTTGCTTATTTCTGTCGTGTTTCTCTCGTAACCCCGTTTTTCCTTAGAAAAATCAAAAATTGTGCAAAAATGAGCAAAATTTAAAATTTTTGTAAGCTTTTGTTAAGTCTTTTTGATTGAATAGTTTTGCTAGTCTCTTAGATAAGAAGCTATAAAATGCGAATTCTAGCTCACAAGGCCAAGATTTTGCAAGTTTTCCTGAGTGACTTTAAATATGCATAACTTGATTTCATTAGACGAAGCATTGGCTAAGTTAATATATGTTTTGACACCTTGATTGACTTTCCGCTGGTGAGAGTAGGAATAGAATTCTGACTTGACCGGGCGTGTTGAGCCCTAGCTTGTTCCCTTAACCATAGATAATCTAAAAATTATCGGCTAAGCATCTGCGGATCTCATTATTTGGGATTTTAAATTTGCAGAGATCGAGAAATGATAGAGTTACTTATGAGTTTAGATGCTAAGCGTGGAGTAGTTGGTTCTCTTTAGAGCCCATCGAAGGTACTTATGGCTTTTTGTTCCCACAAAATTGTTTCACCCCATATCTGTCTAAATAATTAGAGATGTCGAGTTTTTGGCGATAGTTAGTTCTTTATCTTCTTAAAAGAATATTTGTTTTAAAAATTGGGTACACATCAAGGATCCGTAATAAATAAATGAGTAATAAGTGATATGTGTAATGTAATAAGTAAAGTTGTGAGCTGCGGTGTCGAGATCGGACCCTTGGATCTTTAGCCGGGATTGAGTGAGGTCTTAGCCTAGCCAGCCGGGATCCTCATTTCATGAAGCCTATAGTCTTGGAATTACCCCGTGAAGCTCCGTGGTTCACAGCTCATACAAGTAAAAGTATAAGTTAAAAAAAAAAAAAAAAAATGTTGAAAAATGAAAATTGAAAAGTCAAAAGTATAAGTGAATAAAAATTCCTTGATGTGGACCTCATTTTTACGACAATGGTTCTTGAGGGAAGACGGATAACTAATTATCGACTTAGCTTTGTATCTTTATCAGAATAAGTCTTATCGAAACGAGAATTTGAAGAAATTCATTTCTCACAAAAATAAAAAAAATCTAGAGGAAAATAGAAAAATGGGAGCAAAAAGTATGTACACAAGTAACTTCCATGGGTAGTGTTAGCATCTAGAATCATATGTAACAATGATTTCGGTTTTACGCTTAGTTTGGGACTTGTGAAAATCAGGGACGATGTATTCTATCCGATGGTCACTTCACTGTGTTGTGTTTTCTACTCCGTGATCCTAACGTGTCGTTTGAAAAATGTTGGAGTTATTGATCGACATGAAAGTTCAACAAACCGTCATTCATAATCGGATGTGCTTAATCGTTATATCTATGCATGTGAATTAAAAGGTAAACGGGGCGTTTTTAGAATTAAGGCTTTCTTAATCTCTTTTGAGGAATCTTTGCTACTTCTTCATAGGTTTAGTAGAAAGAGATTGATATCCTTGGTTTTAGAAGCGTGAGTTGATTGCATTGCGTGAGGACACGGCAATAGTTTCGTCTGGGGTATTTTGGTATGTGCTAAAACACATACCTTTTCTTTATCAAAATAGACCCAAAATAACCAAGAAAGAGCCGTTTATTGCTAATATTTGTGGTTTTCTTGAGTTTGTGCTTGTGCAGGTATGGATATGCAAAAAACACACAAAAAGTAACCAAATCTGCCAAAAACCGGGCACGAGAGAAAGAAAAGTGCAAAAGCAGATGCCGGGGATGATATTTCAGAGATTTTGATGCTCAAAGGATCAAATTATGAAGTTCGGGACATAGCTTGGGAGTTTTTCACATTACACCTTCACTTTCACAAATTTACCATTTTACCCCTCAACTTTCCCAAATTGTCACCTTTAACCCCTCAATTTTCCACATTTACCCTTTATACCCTTTTACACCCCACTTAATCATTTACCCAAATTCACCCTACACTTTCACTAAATGTCATATTGGGCCCTTGGTTTTTGCTAAAAATACATTAATGGTCCTTATGATAAACCAAGCAAAATACATGTCCATTATCCAATCCCATATATCTCTCGGCCCAAAACCAACCTAAGGCCCAAAACCCTTACAAACCCAATCCTTTCACCCGTTATTAAAACCCCCAACCCGATCACCACTTGACCCAGTATTTTAACCCGGCCAACTAAACTTACCCGGTCAACTATTTTGAGATATCATTTAATAAACAAAACAAACGCGCCCTTTTCAGTATTACCCTTCTTCTTCCCCAAACACACCCGTACACCACTATTTACCATCCCAAACACACAGCATCGTACTAAGCATCTTATCCACTCTCTAGAATCACTGACTTGTCAAGGATTGCCAAGGTGGACATTTGAGAGCTTGTGATTGGCCGAAACACATCATCCATCCAATCCAAGGGCCAAGAATAGAATTGATGACAAGATGGGGAATGAATGGTCGTGATGTGACCTCCTAGATCCTTCCAAAGGCATCCCAAGCTCAGCTATAAAATGACCCCATGGCTCACATTTGCTTTTTGTCCAGTTTTTCATGTATTTAGAAAGCTTTGGCCACCTTATTTTTGTCAATTTTAATTCCAGCAGTTAAGTAGTTAAGCTTGTAATTTCATTTTTAATTTGTAAGCTCACTTTTAATAAATGCAATCTACCTTCTTCATTTTAAATCATTGTTAATTCGAAATAGTTGTTATTGTGTTTTAAAAGTTTTCAAATCCTGTAATTCAAGCTCACATAAGCTTGATAAAGCTTATGTGAGCTTATTGTTGGTTCATCTTCTTTGAATTTCACTTTTTCAACTAAAGTCAAGAAAAGTCAAACTGTGGTCAAAAATCAATAGTCAAACCTGTTCTTGATTGAATTCTTGTTTCATTGTGTTTTAAATCTGGTTTTAGAGTGATTTGAGTAAAGGGAAGTCAGTTGAGATAGGATTTGCAGAAAATTCATTAGTTTAAATGTCATTGGTTCATATTAAGGAGTGTTTGGTTTAATGTTCAAAAATGTGTTAGAGGTTCAATCATAGCAGTAGATTACTTGGTTTAGGCTTGGTTTAGATCTCTGATTTCACTCCTGTCACCATTTTGCCTTAGTCTTCTTCATAAGTCAAAATCATTTGGTATCTAATCTATATGCATATCTGTTAGAATCTAGCTACTGTCATCATCTCAAATAGGATTAGAAGTGGTTTATCTAGCTTGCTTTAGTCTCATCACATCATATTTCACCTTAATCAGTTCTACATTTGATTTTAAAACTCATTTTAGTCAAATCTCTTAGCTGTTTCAAAAAGTCAAATCTGTCCAAATGTTCAGTTTTATGCAGAAAAGGCAGATAATGCACACTGTTCATTTCAAGTAATTAGGGTCTGAATTTTGGTCCATTTGCAGTAGGCTAGGTGGTCTTTTAGACCACATTCATGCTTTTTGTTGTAGCTTATTGATTAAGTAGTTAGAGTAGCTTAAAGTTGGTCCCTGTTCATCTGTTCTGTGCATCAGCAGTAGCTATCCCATTTTGGCCAGTTTTGATTTGATCTCTAATTGCTCCATCTCTGGTCCTCTTGAGCTGAAATTTGGTACAAATAGTCTTTGGTTGGTGGTTTTTAGAACCACATTCTTAGTTTTCCCTTTTGCTTATCTGATAAGCAGTAGCAGTAGCTTATTCAGTAGGGTCTGTTTGCTTATTTGTTCTAATATCAGTTTTCTTCAATCTTAGGTATTATGCTCATTAGTGGTTAGGAGTAGCTTTAAACAGTTGCCTTAGAGTAGTAATAGTGTATCTTAGCTTGTGTAGAAGTTTGGTTAACCTTAGAGCTTATTTGCTTATTTCATTTGCTTATTTCCACTCCTATTGCATTGCAGCTTCTGATTCCCTCACATAAGCCCTGTGTTTTGTATTTTTCCTAGAACTAGAATGTCATTTTAGAATTTCCCTGAAGTTTTCATAATTTTTAGTTACTGTTTAGTATTTTTCTTAATTAAAAGTAGTTTTTAATCATTTTTAATTAGCTTTAATTGCAATTAATTGAGAAAAAGTTCCAAAAAATAATTTTTCAATTTTAACAGATTAAGATAAATATAAAAAGCATAAAAAATATTTTTCCTTATTTTTCTCCTTTTATTTGGTATTTTTCATATTTTAAATTAGATTAAAATAGTATTAAATTCATAGAAAATAGGAAATTAATCAGAAAATTACAAAAATAGTTTTGAAAAGTCTTTTATGTTATTTTAGATTTTTGAAAAGTAATTGCATAATTTTCCCTTTCTTTTTCATAATTTTTAGATAATTAGTTTTATTTTAAAAGTTAATAATTAGTTTTTAATTAGAATAAAATCAAGAAAATTCCTAAAAATTAGTTTTAATTCATATTTAGCTTTCATATATCAATTTTAGAGTAAAAGTACTTTTAGGTTATTTTTAGGAGTTAGATTAGTCGTTATTGCTTTTTATTCGCGTTTCGTTTCCGTATTTGCGTTTTAGCGTAGAATTGCGTAGTTTGCCTTAGTTCTTAGGATTTCCCGTAGATTAGATGTTCCATTTACATTCCTTATCCCGTAGTTTAGAATATATCATATTATCCCCTTTTCTCATTCGAATCCCGATTATTGAGACGTGAGTTGGAAATTCCATTCAACCCTCGTTCGGAACGATCTCGGTGCTCAAACCTAACACGTTTGAGTTACCCGTATACACAACTTCTTATTATTGATTTTTATCAAATCATTAACTAAATTTCCTTTATCATCTTTTGAGGTAGCCTCAAAATTGCCTTCAACAATAATGTACCAAAGATCAATATCTTTAGATTTCACATACGTTTCGAATCTATTTTTCCAATATATAAAACCATTAGTTTCAAGTAGTGGTGGTCGTTCCATAGATTGCCCTTCCTTGTAATTTTCAGAACCCATAGTGATCGAAAAGTTTTTAAAATACGGTTTACTTTAAAACTTTTATAAACTTAGCTCTTGATGCCAATTGCGGAAAACTAGAAGGGGGGGTTGAATAGCTTTGCCGATTTTAAGTTAGTTTCAAAAACTTTAGATTCGATATTATGTGAAATCGTATGGATGTAGAGAAAGTATAGATCTAATGATAAAGCAAGTAAATAAAGTAAAGCTAGGGATATAAATGACACAACCGATTTATAGTGGTTCGGCTACAAGGACACCTTCCTTGCCCTACTCCACTCCCCGAGTCACCTACTCGAGAGTTCAAGCACTATGTCAACAAACTCCTTCAACTTGGCGGAGAAGCCTTCATAACGTTGCTTACACCTTTTTCTGGTACAAAGCTAAATACCGAGTCCGTAACACGGTGGACCAAACCAACACGACTATTACACAACAACTATGTGAATTATCAAATACAAGATCTTTGCTACAGAAATCTTGTGGAGGAACAAATCAATCAAGGACCCCTTGCTTGGATGACTTGTAGAATGCTTGTGATCTCGCCTTAGAGAAGGACCTATATGAGAATCACTAAAGAAAGAAAGAAGAAGAACTCTCTAGATCAAGTGATATTTTTTTAGAAGAGAATGAGAGTATATGAGAGAATTAGTAAGAAGAGGGGTAAGTTAGAATGAATAAATGGCTCTCTATTTATAGGCAAAACTTGCCACTGTTCCCCGGATCCCACGGATCCCTCCCACAAGGGATCCGTCTAGTGTAAACCTAGGGATCCGTGGGACGCTCCTCTTTGCCCATGGGTTTTTTGGTTATGGGTCATGGGTTATGGGTTGGTCCATGGGTATTTCTTTAGATACAATGTATCTAATGAGTACAATGTATCTAGTCAAGTGGGTATGGGTCAATACCATGGGTTATGGATATGATCCATGGGTTGTGATTTTTACCCATCCTAATAAACTATTACAACAAATGATTTATTACAACAATTTGTATTAAATGGCTATATGTAAATGTTTTACAAAAATAACATGTATCCTTATAATTGTACTTAAGATAACATTGTATTTGTTATCAACAAAACACAAAGAGATCGCAAAATATTAATAAACGTTTTTACGGTTTATTTGTATTAACAGTACAAAAGGAAACACACATTCAAATGACATTGTGAAGGCATGAGCTAGAGCTTGGCGTTTGAGAGCTCATACAGATGGACCACAATATCAATTCACGGGAAGCATATTTGTTATAAATGGTTTCTCGAGAATTGTCGTTGCATATGCATGGTCTACTGTTTTGTGGCATCATTTCTTAGTTTGATTATAAAACCAAGGATTGTGAATTATTGCACGGCTCAAAAGAGGTACAGTCACCGAGGAGGTGTGGCTGAAATCAAGACAAATGAGTCGTGATTGTGAAATTATCCTTATTGTTGCTGAAGGATACATTCAAAAAAAAAAGGTGGATGACAATAGCTCATGAAGGAGCCTCGAGATGTAACTGAGATATCATAAAGTTTTGTTGGCATTAACTGTATCTTTCTTGTAACTAGTCTTTTGAATTTTTTTTGGAATAAATTAAATGGGAAATGTGTCATTTACAATTTTGGCTTATTTAACCGTAAATGAGATACTGAGGTTGCAAACTCAAAAGAATTGGAAACTATATTTCAAAATAAATGCTTTGAAAACATGTTGGTTTATAAAGAAGCATCTTTACTGCTAAGGAGAGAGCCGCTTTAACATGATATAAATTGTCGAGAAAATGCTTTGTCTAAGAAGAGACAATACCTATATCTGTTAGTGAAGTTGTCACTTTGAGACTTGACCCATGGTGTCTAGCAAAATACAACCAATAGCACAGTGGCTAGCTTTTAAGTTTTAAACTTTATTCTTTTTCATTTACACGAAAGTAATATTGTATTTTGTTATAAGGTTCTGATTTTAAGTGTTCAAGAAAGTTATGAAATTTTATTCTGAGGCAATCATTGTATTTAGTTTAATGATTGCAAAACTGATTTATAGATTATATCTTGTATGGACGTGTATTATGCTAGAACTCATTCGTTGAGCTTTGTGAAATACTCACTCGTGTAGAAGTGGGACATTTCAAAATTGAGTCAACATGAGATATTTGTTTTGGGTGTTGGTTGAAACCAAAACCGAAGTTTCACTCAATAAATACAAAGTGAATGGTTGATGGTACACGAACCAAACAAGCAAGCAGGCGTGTTGTGAAACATGGTGAGCAATGACTACCCGGATATGCCAAATGGTGGGGGTGGTTGATGCGTGTGTTACATGATAAAACTAACTTTGTTTTATTTGAGCAAGACAAAGTATGTTTATAAGTAACCACAGCGTCAAACATTATGCATTAGAAGGGTAAGAAGATGTTACCTCTTAAATTAACAAGTGGGTTGAATTTATGTGCTCACAAAATGAGTTGCTTCTTTAACATCTGAGTTGCTTCTTTAACAGCTGATCTCATTGCCTAGTTGTGACAATATTAGAGGTTACGAGAAGTAGAGATCTACTACCTGAGGATTCTATTGTGATAGAATGTGTTAACATATTAGAGAATGGCCATTAATGACATGTTTGTCAAGAAATCTAGAAAATTGACGTTGTCACTACTGTAACATATTAGATTTCATAAACACATCATACCATGATCATGTAGGCGTACACACAAGGTTTTAGAGAGGGAAAGTTTAGAGGTTTGGGAACTTAGTGAGAGAAAGTAAAAGTATTATTATGAGCTCCAACCCTCTACCTTGGGAGGTAGAGGGTATTTATAGTATCATACATAAAACGCCACATACGGGCTGTGGATCAGGCATACAGTGGGTAAAGACCCGTCCGTCCTCCACGGTGTTACTAAACTAAATACTCACTAACATTAAATAACTACGACTACGAGCTTTCTAACGATTACATATACTTGAGGTGACCGACACTTTAATAACTGGATTTACTAAATCCTAACAATCTCCCCCAAAGGGAGGTCACCTCAAATTATATTAAGTACAAACAGATATTACATATTGATTGTTCTTGGATCCTTGATTAAGTTCATTGCTCTGTAAATCGTAGACTTTGATTCTTCATATTCCGCATGTTTTGTTATCACAAGTGGAGGTATTTAAGTGATCCACGGGATGATTCTTTTAAGCCAGCTTTGAGATCATCAGCTACCATAAATCTCTGACTCATCCTTTGTTGTTTTGCCATCATGTGAAGTTGTAACTTTAGGACAGACATGCTCACATTTTGGATCAAGATATCTTCTCATCAAAGTTACAGAAATTTTTGTTGAGTCAGAATATTTCCAGTAGCGTGGCAGAAGCATGGTTTGAAAATATCAGAGCCAGTTGATGAAGATAAGCACTTATCATGATTTCTTTAATTATGAATGTGATTGTGTGAGCATGCGGCTATGGATTGACTTCTCAATTCTGATCAGCTGGAATCATCGGGGTGTACCTGCATACGACAGTTAGCAATAAAGAGCACGAAAGTGTGTTTGATCACTTTCGTTGAATTGAGGTACACGGCCCACGGTTCCCTGTTGATCAGTACAAGTACTGCCTGTGATCAGGTATAATTCTGAAGAATCTCCTTGACAGGGTTTCGCAGCTGTTCTAGCCGTTCTCAAACTGGAACGTCTCAAAGAAGACAACACGGAGTGAGTGAACCAGCGAATTAAGATTCACTGATTGATGAAAAATGATTTGAAAAACAATCGTGTATTGCTTAATATAAAGGGTTTTGCAATACAACAAAGGTTTTATGGTAAATCAATTATCAATCATAAACACCTTTTAATTTTGAAACATTAATACACAGTAGATGTGCTATAGAAAAGAATTTTTGAGCACAACGACCGGTTTTTCAAAGGCATCCGTCAATCCATTTCCTGGACCAAGGTTGATTCAATATTGAATCGCCCCATAGTTTCTATCTAGTTGTCACATGGTTGATCTATTGAATAGACCTCACATGCCACCTACCAAGAGCTTGTTTGATGTTGACTCTAGAAGGCTTTCCATCTTCATTGTGAGTATGTTAGTATATCACTCAGATGTTCTGGCACTACCACAAGGATAACGCGTAGGACTCATAAAATATATTCTCTCTTTCCACATTGTGTGAAACAGAGAGTCTTCATTGACAGTGTCCTAAAGAGATTTATTGATGATCTCGTGGCTCTAGACTCAATTGTGCACATTTGGTTCCTATGCCGGAGACTAGGGAGAGGGTCTCCTTCTTCAATATCAACAATCTCTAAGAGAAAGTCGATAGATTATGTAGGTTCCCCGTGAGAATGAAACAAGTCCTTTTAAGAGGAACTTGAGTAGCTTGGGAAGTTGTAGTGCAGTGCGTCACTGGGTCCATGACATCTTGTGTTCAATACCAGTGTTACCTTGGTAACCACCAGTAGTATATGTATTGAACCCGATTTCTGCCCTAAGGTTGAATTAATAGAGGGCTATTTATTTTCACCCTTTTCTCATTCAATTCTTTTTCATTCTTCAACCCCTTCAGTGCTTACCGAGACTTCATAACTAGAACCTTGTTGGGTTTATTCCAGTACTAGCTCAGCCTCAGTCCGCACTCTTCCCGTTTCTCACTTTTCTCATTTTTTCATCATACCTAAGGACTTCTACACTATCTAGTGGATTGTCCCTGGGTAGATCCCTCTGGCTCTGGCGGGATCGTGGGAACGAATACCTAACCTAACCATCCTTATACCACCATACATAAAGTAAATTTGGTCGGTCTTTTTGGTATTGTTCATCTGCCATTGGAACCAATTGAAAACCATTTGAAAAATCAATCCAGATACTTATGATATATTATCAAAGCATTTTGTACCTGAATTGTTTTGATCTTTTAGAAATGCTCCCCCTCAACATGTGCATCGTATATTTGAAATCATTTTGGCACATGGAGGCAAGAGGAAGAATTTAATTCATTGATTAGCATTAAAAAAAATATCTACATCACCTTCCCAATCAAGATTCGTATTTTTCATACTTAGTTAAAGGTATTTTTGGGAAAGAATGTGGTTTTCAAAAAGTTGCTCCCCCTCAATATGTGCATCGAGATTCAAAAGTATTTTGCACATATAAGGGAAAACCTGCACATTGAAACAAATCAATCACGTTTCAATCCTTTTTGGTTTGAAATAGATGCTCCCCCTAACATGTGCATGGAAAATTTGAAATCGTTTGGCACATGTAGGAAGGAGAGCTTGTAAATCACTATAAAACCATTTATCGAATTATCAGTTTAAATCCAATTTAAATCACAAATTCTCCCCCTATCACAATTTTCAAATCATTTGAGATTTGTGATCTCTATAGATTTAAATTGTTTTTGAAAGCTTTTGAGAAGAATTGTGACTTGCTTGTGAAAACATTTAACCGATAAGGATCAAATTTGAGACTTTAAACTCTAACGATTAAACATGCTTGAATATCTTTTGAAAACATGAAATAAGCCTTGGTCTGAATGAATTGTATGACAAATAACCTTTTGATTTAATTGAAATCATTCTCCCCCTCAATCAATGACATAAGTTGTTGATTGAGAGATAGAGATTTTGACAAATGTCAAGTCCAGATGATTTTCAAAAATTGAGTCCGAGTTATTTTTCAAAGCTATTTAGTTTTCATTAGATAACAAATATTTTTCAGAAGAATTTATAGAAGGAAAAATATTTGTGAAGGAAACATTTGTCTTTTTGTTAACAAGCATTTGTTTTTAGAATCAGAGCATGAGATTTGAAAAGTAAGATAAAGCATGGCTCTATTCTTTCTTTAAAAACGGGGTATAGACTGAAATGACTATACACCTTCTGTTTTACTTTCTCTCAATTTTTTTTAATATGTACATTCGAACTACATCTAAAGACCCGTGTCATTCTTTTAATAGCAAATCAAAGTCTGTAGATGTTATCGAACCATAGAAAAACGAGACGAACATATTTTTGGAAATTTTCAAGATTTTCTAATTTTTTATGGATTTTAGAAATTTTATAATTTTCTATTTTCTTTTTGTGGGTTTTATATTTTTGTATTTTGCTTTTTGAAACGAAATGTACAAGAGATAGATAGAGACAAACTCAGTTACTCCTCATCTTCCTCCTGAAGACGTTTGAGAGTTTCAGGCTGCAGACTTTTTAGACCAAGTCATGGAAGAATAAACTCAAAACGTTCTCTAGGAAGAGCTTTGGTGAAGATGTCTCCTAGCTGATATTCAGTTCTCACGAAGTATAGCTCAACCACACCTTTTTCAACTTGTTCCCGTATGAAGTGATGTCGAATGTCAATATGCTTTGCTCTTGAATGTTGAACGTTGTTGCATGAGAGAGCAATGGCACTCTTGTTATCACAGTACATAGGGATTTTGTTGAATTCAAAGCCATAGTCAGATAATTGGGATCTCATCTAAGGATTTGAGCACAACAAGATGACATGGCTATGTATTCAGCCTCTGTAGAGGATATTGAGGTACTCATTTGTTTCTTTGAAGACCAGCTCACTAGCTTATCACCCAAAAACTGAGCACCTCCTAACGTACTTTGACGTGTATCTTGACACCCTGCATGGTCAGCATCTGCATAGGCTGTTAGTGACATACCGGTGTCCTTCGGGTACCAAAGTCCCATGTTGATGGTTCCTTGGAGATACCGAAAGACCCGTTTAACCGCTTCAAGGTGCTTTTTGGTAGGCTTAGCCTGGTATCTAGCACACATGCATATAGCGAACAGAATGTCTGGTCTACTGGCTGTGAGGTACATCAGGGACCCAATCATACTACGATATTTAGTTTGGTCAACCATGATCCCTGAGTGGTCCTCATCCAGTTTAGTATGCTCCACCATGGGAGTGTCAACCGGGTCAGAAGAATCAAATCCAAATTCCTTTAAAATCTCATTTGCATATTTAGATTCATTAATAAAAATGCCTCCGGGACTTTGTAAAATTTGTAATCCTAAGAAAAATGACATTTGTCCCATCATTGACATTTGAAATTTGGAGCCCATCTCCTTAGAAAAACGGTCACATTCATTGGGGTCAGTCGAGGCAAAAATAATATCATCAACATAGATTTGAACGTGGATTAAGTGTTTTCCTGACTTTGTGGTGAACAAGGTCGGATCAACTGCTCCTTTGCTGAATCCAGTAGATAGAAGAAACTTTGATAGCATATCGTACCATGCCCTTGGAGCTTGCTTCAAACCGTAAAGAGCCTTCTTCAAGCGATAGACATGAGTAGGATGCTCTGGATTCACAAAACCTTCAGGTTGGCTGATGTATACAACTTCTTTAAGATCTCCATTAAGAAAAGCCGTCTTTACATCCATCTGATAGACTACCATGTTCTTACTTGCAGCGTTAGCCAGGAAGATTCTGATTGCGTCGATACGTGCAACTGGAGCAAATGATTTTTCAAAGTCAATACCCTCCTCTTGACGGTATCCTTTTGCAACTAATCGAGCCTTGTTCTTTAACACATCACCATTATCATCAAGTTTTACTTTGAAGATCCATTTTAGAGCAATGATCATAACACAGTCAGGAGCCGGTACTAATTCCCTTACATCTAGTCGATCGAACTCATTAATTTCTTCTTGCATGGCATTGAACCAGTTGTCTTCATTCATGGCAGTTTTAACGTCTTTTGGTTCGATCTTAGATAGTACAGAGTTGAAGAAGCATCATAAGGCATCAGTTGCAAGTTGTTTACGAGTGGATACTGGACGAGAGGGATTTCCATTGATGTTTTCTAATGGATGATCATGTGTCCATTTTCTAAGGTGTTCATGTGGTTGTTGTTGAGGAACCGAAGTAGCAGAGTCGTTTTCCCCTGATGAAGATGGTTCTGATGATGGTTCAGGAGCAAATATGTTCTCAAAGGGAGCATCTTCGGGAGTAGCAAAGGGGTTATCTCCATCATAGGTGCCAGAAACATTTCCATGATGAACACTCGATGATTGAGGATCTGATGATGAGAATGAGTGATCTGCAGTAGGAGCTTCTTGACTTAAGGACATAGATACTGAAGGGTTGTCCACATTGACTTGGTTAGAAGCAGCTTCTGTTGATGGATTGGACTGATCATTAGCAATGGGTTCATCATATTCATCAAACATTGGATCAAACAATTTCTTCAAATCTTCTTCAGAAGGAGGTACATATGGAATTATTGGTGAGGAGTTTTGTACAAGAGAGGAACTAATAGGACTACTTAGTGAAGGTTGATATGCGGGTCCAGAACTTGATTGTCCTGGAGCCATTTGCCCAAACAGCTCATCGAACGTGACGTGAATAGTTTCCATGATATCCCATTTTCTTTTGTTGTAGATTCGATAACCTTTCCTGTTTGGTGCATAACCCACAAAAACTCCTATGTCTGCCTTTGCTCTTAATTTTCCTAAATCTTGACCATCATTTGTTGGATAGCATAACGCACCGAACACACGAAGGAAAGAGAGATCAGGTTTTCTGTTGTGGACGAGTTCATATGGAGTTTTACTGTGAGTGGTGTGGATGAGAGAGCGATTTTGGGTGTAGCAAGCAGTGGCAATGGCTTCAGCCCAGAGAAACATTGGAACCTTTGAATGAATCAGCATAGTTCTTGCAGCTTCTACAAGAGTCCGATTTCGTCTTTCAACTACACCGTTCTGTTGAGGAGTACGTGGAACACTTCTTTGATGACTGATTCCAATGCTTTCATAGAACTGACTTAGTTCTTTGTTAACAAACTCAGTTCCATTGTCTGTTCGGATGATTCTAACAGTCTTGTTAAGTCGAACCTGAAGCTGCTTGATAAGTTTGATGATGACATCTGGAGTTTCATCCTTTGTCCTTAAAAACTTAACCCAAGTAAATCGAGAGTAGTCATCAACAATGACTAAAATATATTTCTTCCCATTTATCGTTTGCACTCTTATAGGTCCGCACAAATCCATATGAAGAGTATGAAGAACTTCCATAACTGAGTTTGCGGGTTTGGGTTTGTGGGCATATTTCCTGCTTTTTCCCAACTGGCATGCTGAACAGAGATGATCTTTTTCATACTTTAATCTGGGTAAGCCTCTTACAAGGTCCTTTCTGGAAAGATCATTAATGTTTCCGAAGTTCAAGTGATTGAGACGACGATGCCATAACCATGACTTTGTTTTCGAAGCCTTTGACAACAAGCAGATTGGAGAAGACTTCATCATGTCTTCGATAGAGATGGTGTATAGGTTTGAACCACGTTTTCCTCTTAACAGTTCCACACCATCAAGTTCTCTAACGAAACAAGTATGTTTTCTAAAAGCCACCTCTAGATCGGAATCGCATAATTGACCAACAGAGAACAAGTTATGACCAAGACCTTCAACATAATATACCCTGGAGATTACACTGTCACCAACAACATAATCTCCATAACCCATAATTGCTCCAAAATGGTCGTTTCCGAATCTAACAGTCCCGATAAATTTACTCACGAAGTTCATGAGCCGCGAGCGATCTCCAGTCATATGCTTGGAACAGCCTGATTCCAAGTACCACAGAACGATTTGAACGATCTGCAGTTAAACACAGACAAGAATGGATAACTGGACAATTGGGATCCCCATGCAAGAATGGGTTCCACTTGGTTAGTAACAGTGATTGGAACACCCACATCAGAAGCAGAAACAATGAATTCATTAGGGATAGATGTTGTGCTAGTGTGTGCATTAGACCTATTCAAAGTATGTTCACTCCTTAAAGGAATAGTTCTACCAGTAGGCATCCATTTCCTAATGGGCATTGGTCTAGATAATCTAGGGCACAACTCATTAAGATTAAATTTGCGTCGAGTTGGTATCCACTGATAACCTACTTTACAGAGTTTTCTTCCTGTGGGTTTCCTCTGTTTTCTAACCTTCTTCCACCATTGCTTTTTAGCCCTCTTAACATGTTTGATAGCATTCACAATTTTAACTGGGTTTTTAGCAGCATTAATCACATCATTCATACCACATACATGATTAGTAACAGAACCCAAGCAATCATCATTACATGTTTTGCCAAAAGTAGCAGAATTCATATTAATTACAGCATGCTTAGAGCTAACACTAGAATCAACATGATCCGTTTTATTCAACATAGTTTCATTCTTCCTAAGGTGATCTTCTACTCTCTTCCACTGAACATTCCTAGCTTGCAAGGTCCTATCATTCTTTGGTGTCACTTTTTACTCCTGTAGAGGGAATGGGAACATTAGTTGGTTTTGCTACTGGTTGCATTTCTAGTCTAGACGTGCTGGGATCTACAGTAGTAGTAGGCACATCAAATCTTACATGCTTGACATTTGGTACAAAACAAGGCATATCAAGGTTTGCATACTTAACACTTGGGATGGAACAAGGCATAACGACTCTATCTTTCTTACCGGATGAATTAGGGCGTGTTGCTTTTAAACATTCTAAAAGTTCCTGAGATCGTTTGGCATATAAGCATGCATACCTAACTTCACTATCCAGTGGTTTATTTAGGCTGTCTTCCTCGACAATCTCACGGAGACATTCTAGACTATCCTTGAGGTACGAAAGATATTGTTGAAATGCAAGTTCATTATTTCTAAGATGTGGAGGCATATACTTGACAGTCACAGAATATTTAGGATCAGCAGATGCCTTTGATACAACATTTTCATCCCATGCAAGTGGCAATTTCCCTCTTACCTGACTCTTCAAATTCTCAATTTCCTTTTGCAAAGAAGATATTTTTTCATTGTTTTTGTCACGAGTGACTTTCATTGAATCATATAACTCTTTGAAGTGTTGTTTAACTTTTTCATTTTCTTCTAGAAAACTCTCATTTTCCTTTTGTAAATCATTAACTATGTTTTGAAGATGAAAAGTTTGGGAGGATTGAGAATCTAAAAGTGGAGGCATTTGGGAGCCATTCACATTATTTCTTTCGCCCTTCAATTATGAGATTTGGGCTCTCAATTTTCTGATCGTGTTACAATGAGCTCGAATTTGGTCATCACGTTTGTTTATTTCAAAAACTGCATCAAATTCAGGAGCATCTGAGGATGTCTTGATGTTTGAGGTTTTGACATTTTCTTTAAGATGTTGATATTTTAGTTGTAAATCAAAATGTTCAACTTCTAGCTTAGAAAAATGTTTTACCAAATTATCGTGATCATCCTGGTCAATTTTCTCATTTAGTTCTGAGTTTTTGTTTTCAAGCTCAATGACACGATCATGGGAAACTTTCAAAGCAACAGATAATTCATGAAATTGAGAAGAATTAATAGAATGCTTAGTAAAGATAAAACACATCTTGAGCCACACAACTTAATACTAAGTTCTCATTTAAGATATGCAGATTCTTCCTTTCAATTTCATTATATTTGAGTTCCCGTTCATAATCATTGACCTCAACTATCATTGCATCAAATTCCTTTTCCATTTCTTTAATGTCTGAGTCTATCCCTTTTTGAAGACTCTAAAATTGACCTTTTAATTGTTTAAAGAAAGGTATGACCTCAGTTAAATAGCATTCTTTAGTTTGCTCAAAACCCCTTTCCCCTTCAGTTATCCCTGTAGGTGTGATTCTCTTCTTACATGTCTTCTCAAAATCAAAAAATAGTTGATAAACAACATACAGGCTGATTAAGGTCTTGCTATTAGTGGAAATAGTTCTAGGAACTAAGTGCATTGGTGTATTCGGAGGATACACAGTAGCTGCAGGCACTTTCCTAAGGGGAGTGTTTGTTTCAACAAGTACATTTGCTTTTTGCTTATCCATGTCTTTCTTCCAAAAAATTTGCTCCGGGGTTAATTGAGTTTGATGCTTAAACATGTTCAGGGAGATCCAATTTTCTTTTGTGTAATCATGGGGTTTGATCGTTATGTTTTTCTTTTTACACTCAGGATCATTTAGCTTCTTATCCATTTTCTCCCTAGAGGCATCTTCTAATTTTCTATCCTCTTCAGTGCTTCCAATACACGATGGTGTTTGCCTAGGCTTGAGGATCTCATTCCCATCATATACAATCGCATGGAACGCTCTAGCCTTTTTACAATACTCGGATTGGCTCTCTACTAGGGGAATACTATGCTTATCGCTAATACTCGTGCTTAGTGATCATGTGAGCAGTCTGAATGGTATTCCCTTGTACATACAACTTATTTTCAAGCTTGTTTTTCAAAGTTTTTAGATTGGAAAAATCATTCAAAAGTTTTGATTCCTTAGCATTAAATTCTTGTTGAAGCACTTTAACATTATTTTGGAGTTCTTGCTTTTGCTTAACAGTTTTAGAAAGCTTTTCTTGTAAGGAATTTAACTCTTGTTTTAAAACTTCTTCTCTAAAATTACCTTTTCTAATAATTGTACGCATTTGGTCATCTATTTCCTGCTCACGGGTAGTTAACTCAAACTTCGCACGTTGTTCATAAATGGCAACTTGTTCCTTATAGGCATTAAGTTCAGACTATGGAATCATCGGGGCACGTCAGTGTATTCATCGAAAAGCATATTCATCATTGACTGCAGAAGATACATTACTTGGTACCGTTTCACTTTCATCATGCTTCACATATTGGTCATATGGGACAACTTTACTATTGCCCATATTTTCAATATCTAATTCACAGATTTCAGTTGGTTGTACTTTGTATTGTATCTTTTGCTCATCAACCTCATCGTATAATTTTAATACCTCAGAGATGATTGATGCCTTGGAGGGACCGTCCTGTTATGGTGAAGTAGCCTTTGGAGAGATCATTGGAGAAATGCTGGCCATGAAGATGGTTTGGGCAGTTGGTTCATCATCAACATCTGAATCATAAGCATCACAGTCAGCTACTTGAAATGCATTTGGATTGTTCTGACCCATACCCTGCACTGGCTGCTCATCCACATCAGCATCATATGTTTTGGCATTTCCTTCAGCAAGAAAAAACAACTCCTCTTCATCCAAAACAGCTCCACTATCTTGAGCTTGTACCAGCAGCATCTTGTCCCTGAAATAGTCTGCATTTTGAGGGCGTTTTGGAGATGTGCAGTTCCTTGCAATGTGTCCATCACCACCACAGTTGTAGCACTTGGTTGGCTTTGCTTGTCCTTGAATTGCATTCCTTCCTCGATTCTGATTACCCACATATCCTCCACCGCTTCCTTATTCATACTGCATTCCTTGCACTGGTTGTACCATGATCTTACCATCTCTGACAATAGCATGATTGTGAAGATTGGATGCAGTTCTGATATCATTGTTAGTGTGTGGAGTGAGGTTCAGATTTTGCTTAACCATAAGAGCCAGTTGATTGATGAAATATTCCATGGTTGCTTCAGCATCAGGTTGTTTAAACCTTGGATCAGGAATGAGTTTGTGGTTACCATTTCCAGTAGGTATGACTTGAGAAGCTTTGGTGGTAATTCCTACATTGGTGTAAAAGGCTGTTGAATCATTTGACGAACTTGCTTCTCCCTGTTTAGGTTTGAACTGTTCAAGAATCATTCGTTCAAACATAGCATGTCTCTCATTCTGAAGCAGGAATGCACACAATTGCTCATAGTTAGTGTTCCTCAAACCCTTAGTTAACTTGACTGAAGTGACAAATTTATGCCATTCGGGATTAATGTTGTTCACAAACTTTGAATTTAGCTGAATATTTGGCATAGTCATTTTGATATTCCTCATGTCATTCACAAGCTTGTGGAACCTCACGTAATATTCAGTAACACTTTCCCCTGGTATCATCTTAAAGTGCTCAAAGTCATCATACAATTGTGATTCTCTTTCTTCTTTAGTTAATTCCGAACCAGAGAGAAGCATCTTGACATTGTCCTAAACTGCCTTGGCTTCAGTGTTGTGATTGATTAACTTGTAGATATCTTTTGGAAGACCCTGAAGTATAATGTTTCAAGCCCTGATATCAGCATCATATCTCTTTTTCTCCTTATCATTGAGCTCATCATATGTCTTTGGCCTGTCCAAACCTAAGATCATTGTTCCATCCGCAGCAGTTTCAAGTATGTCTCTTGTAGTCTCAATCTGATAAGGTCCTTCATCAATTGATTTAAGAATGTTGACCCCATTTTCCTTTCCCAAGCAATAAAACCTAATTCGTTGAGCCCATGAGTCATAGTCAGTTCTGTCTAGCATGGGTGGACGAGTATTTTATCCAGCTGCTTGAACGTCCTCAGCTACAGAAGAGATGATTGTAGGCACGTTGGTAGACATGATTACAGATTTTACGGGATTTTATAACTCTATGATTGAACCAGGAAATAGATTCTTTCATGGGATTTTACTAAATCAAGAGAAAACCGTAAAACGTAATAGAAACACTAAATCTCAAGAGACAAATCGCTCAAAGTGACAAGTCGCTTCAGCCAACAAATCACTCAAAACAGACAAATCGCTTAAATACTCAAATCGCTTCAATAAGCAAGTCGCTAAAATTGACAAATCGCTTTATCAATCAAATCGCTGAAACCTACAAGTCGCTTAACCCAGTAACTCGCTAAATAACAAGTCGCTTAAAAATGACAAACTGCAAAAATAGCACAAGTCGCTTAAACTCACAACTCGCTTAAATAAGCAAGTCACTGAAAAATGACAAATCGCTCACCCGAACAAATCGCACAAGTACAACCACTACACGGACAAATCACTTAAATAAGTTATTTGTAGAGGACATAAATCGCTTCCAAGCAAGGACAAGTCGCTAGTTCGAATACTTTACCGTGGCTCAAATCGCTAACTTTAGACTAACTAAAACGCCTCTTTTAAATCCAAAAACAATCCAACCACAATGATTCAAGCCTTACAAATCAAAACCTAAACACATATGATGATCCTAAACACAAAAGTACAATCAAAATCCAAACTTTAACACAAGAAATTGTCCAAATGATGCAAATACCACTAAACTTTTTCAAACCCAAAAACCATATAAAACCACTTGAAATCCAAGACTATGTAAGAGAGATGATCAAACCATGGCTCTTGATACCATTTGTAACATATTGGATTTCATAAACACATCATACCATGATCATGTAGGCGTACACACAAGGTTTTAGAGAGAGAAAGTTTAGAGGTTTGGGAACTTAGTGAGAGAAAGTAAAAGTATTATTATGAGCTCCAACCCTCTACCTTGGGAGGTAGAGGGTATTTATACTATCATACATAAAACGCCACCTACGGGCTGTGAATCAGGCATACAGTGGGTAAAGACCCGTCCGTCCTCCACGGTGTTACTAAACTAAATACTAACTAACATTAAATAACTACGACTACGAGCTTTCTAACGATTACATATACTTGAGGTGACCGACACTTTAATAAATGGATTTACTAAATCCTAACAACTACTGAGTCTCTGACGAGAGACTTGGTGAGTGATTGTGATCGACAAGCGTGTAGTAGTTTGTCGGGTAGCCTATTAAGCCTTTGACGAGAGACTTATTGCGGCTTTCTAAGAGACATGGGTCTGGAACCATTGAGAATCGGTTAGTGATGGAAACCCGACTTGGTTGTAGTGCTCCTACATTACGAGTTTAATGGGTAATAACGAAGTCATTAATTGGTAGAAGGTGCTATTGATAAATTGACCCATTTATAGGTTAGATAGCACGGCGTTGCCGAGAAAGGATGAGATTTTCTCTTAACTAAGCTTTTGAGGCGTCTTAGTAACGAAGACATTAGAATAGCTTTGCCTATATGACCTAGAGGTGGTGCCGCCTTGAATGGAGAGTTGTGGTTTCTCTCTTATAGGGTCATGAATCAGAATTAAGCGCATGGCCATAATAGCGCTCAGTGAGAATGCGATGGTTACGATGGGGAGTGCGTAGAAGTATGCTGGTGAAATAACAAGATTTTGGTTTAATCCTCAGGACACCATTACATCTTAAGGTTTGTGGTTTAATCTTCGGACACCATTGAATCAATTTCATTTAGCATACTTTTGAGTAAACGGGGTTTAATCTTAGTGACACCTTCGTGACCATAACTCATTAGAGTGGTAGAAAACTTTCCAAGGTGGTGGATTGTTGGAATTATTAGTGAGTTTGGTAAGTTTTATCACTCACAAAGCGTAAGGTACAACTAGCTGATGCTGCAACTGATTGTACACGGCTAGCAGCATGCGATACAAGCCTAGAATGCGGTAAAGTACCATTAATTTGTGTTAACTTGGTAAAAGGGAGTGAGGGCTGATTTAGTGGAACTTTCATCCGCTATCTCCTTAACTTACGATGCATGACCATGACCACATCTGATTAATGTGATCATGTTTATCCTTGCCAAGTAGTATATATAAGACCATGATGGGATCTTGAAATAAATACATGAAAACACAAATATACATCTCGAGAATAAGTTGCTGCCATTTGCCTCAGAACTTGCTTTCTACATACCGCCATCTTGTGTTGCAAACTCGGGTTGTTGCTATTCGACGTTTGCGTGTGTGAACTGTATGAATCCTGGAGTGCCTTGGCTTGTAGACTCCAGCAACTTTACAGGGTGCCGAACGTACTTAAGAGGACAGGGAATTCGATCCCGTGCAGTTCCGTTTAATTGTTGTTTCGGTTCTGTTCTTGCTACTGTCTAGGTGCGATTCATCTCTGTTTACCATTTTGCTTCTGATCCATTATTGTTTGGGTTGTTTGGTTCTATGGCTACTGATACAACCCAAATATATTAATCAAATGTCATTATATGTGTATGGTTTTAAGTTTCCTACTCATGTTCTATATTTAATGAATATTGACCAGAATGTGTGCTAAAGTGCAACAATTTGATCATATAATATTCAACAGGGGAGCACTTATGTTAACTTATTTGTTTTAGTGTCACAATTCTCAATTTCCGGTCATTTCTCAAATTTACTATTTCATCGTTTATCGTAAACTAGGTTTACAAGTATCAAATTCGCGTAACCTTAATGGTTTAGCTGCGAATTCATGAACAATCATCAAGGACATTCCGTATAGACTAGGTTTAGTCTACATATCATTAGCATCATTATCATCATATTAGTTCATGCATGGTTTTGCATTTCACGTTAAACGCATAATTTCTTATTAAATAAACGCTATCGCGTAATTAATTATTTTGAACATTTGATCCGATACTTCCAAAAATTATTCCGATATATTTTTATACTCATATTAAGATTATAAAAATAATATTATGAGTTTACCCGGTGTTTTAAATTTATTTCGTAAATAAATTGTTATATTTATATAATTACGACGGTTTTCGTAAATACTATACGATAATTATTATTTCACTCAATTTTTGAAAGAAATGTATTTTTATAATTTTTATGACTTCAATATATTTTATTGTGACCCGTTAAAATTTATTATTAGTTAACGCTACCCTAAAAGCTCAAATATGTACACAAGTTATTAACTATCCTTAATTAACTACATATTTACTTAGACATACAAGTTATTAACTACAAAAAAGACTACTAGTCTCTTTTTTTTATGGATGTCGACCCATATAGGATGACTCACACCATTTGATATCAAAATATCTTGTACTCAAATTGTACATATATTATTAAAAGACTATAATTTACACATACTTCTTATAATATCCAAGGTGAAAAAAAAAGAATCCATCCTCTCTTCCTCTTGCATATGAACCGGCCATGGTGAGCCAAGACAAGAAAATCATATTTTTTTTTCAAGTCAAGTTAAATTCACAACTATAGCATACTCTTAATCAAGGTTTTAAAATAAAAACCTAGGGTGTTAGGATTAACCTTGTTCATTTCACCTCATCAAGTTACTAATAAGCATCTCATATTCATTTTCATCTTTCATATTTATTTTATGTTCATTTCATCATATTTGAGAAAAACATGCAAGTCATATTGATGTTTATACCACTTTTTATTGTTTTTGAGTGTTATATATATATATATATATATATATATATATATATATATATATATATATATATATATATATATATATATATTCATCATCCTATAATTACTCCTTGAAACATATCACTTTTGGTGATGTCTAGGAACCCATGACACCCTAAGAAGGTGTATGGTAGGATTAGAATAGCTTCGGAGTTGTTTTGAATTGGTTAGAATAGGTTTGGCGCGAGAAAAACTCATTTCGACAAGTTTTCTTAAGGGTCTGTCCATATTTTTGAAATCTGGAAATTTCGACAGTAGGTAAAAATTTTTGGCCTAGATATTTAGAAAATATACTTTAAAACGAAAACGTGGCCGCTTGAACGGGTTAAAACGGAGCTATAACGAAAAAGTTATGCTATTTACAAGTTTGACGACGAAAACTATAAAATTCTGAAAATTCAGCATGTTACGTCCACTTTTTACGAGTCAAAAATGAGGCTTAGGCGTTATAAATTGTGTCGACTTATCAAAAATATATTAGTATACTTTGATACGAAGCTAAGGACATATAAAACGTAGAAAACGGATTTGTAACGATTAAATTACACGCGTTTACATAAAGTTGCCGTAACTTTATTATATAAGAAAAACTAATATATTTCTATTAGACAAACCTTACGGCAACAATGGACCATGTTGAGGGTCGTTTTTAACATGGATGTAGTACTTTTATAACGTGATGTCTTCTAGTAAAAGTAAGTTCGCCAAGCATATTTTCCAAAATGTCCAACCGTTCTTCAAGCGGAGTTGTAATGAATAAAATACGGTCACTTAAACTTTGCCGAAAACCACCCTTAAACAATATTTTGGACACAAGTACCATACTTAACCTATATTTTTCTCCATGATCGAGACCTCTAGGATGAAAACTTAAATGCTAAAACTTTGAGATAATGATACAAGCTTCCCAAAACCGTTGAGTTTGTTTCCTAACACTCGATGTGCACCATTTTATGACTAGCTTTTCAAGGCCGTTTATCACTTTCATGAAATTTTCAATGACATTATTTTACGACGAAAAGTTATAATTTCATAATAAATCACTAAATGATTATCGTAGGATATCGTTTCAACGTAAATACTTGGAAAGTAATTTATAAATTGTCAAGACGTTATAAGATTATTTTTCGACAATACACTTTATTTTCAAAAGTGTACAAGTGGTATGGATATCATATGATTTTGCATGCGCGACATTGTTTCATGACTTATATTAAAGCACATCATTTATATTAGGTTGCGGATGGAGATCGCACCTCATTTCAGTGTATCTCATTTTGTCATCATAAACATTGCACCAGGTGAGTTCGTAGCCCCACTTTTACGTGTTTAATTGTTTTATAAACTCTTCGGGGGAGATACATGCTCAACTACTTGCTTTTACTTTACATTTATATGAACTTAAATATCTTTTGTTTCACTCTATGTGCGCGTAAGTAGATTATGTCCGAACTAAATTGATCACTATGTTATGAACGCTATTAGTTGAAACACTTTCCTTGATTTTGAACCCTTCGACATGTATATTTGAGCTCTTTTAAATTGATTCGAACCCTTTAACATATAAGTGAACACTTTGGACTTGATATGAACCTGTTGACATATAGTTAAACTCTTTTAACTTGTACAAGGACCCTTTTGATATATTTTAAACTTGTTTGACGTGATTTTGAACGCTTCGACTATCTTGAACTTTTTGATATTATTCGAGCTCTTTGACTGTTTTGAACTTTTGAACTCGACTTAAATCTTTGAACTTAATTACGAACTTTTGAATGGAACCCTTGAACTTAAATACGAACTTATGACTTGTTTGAACTTATTGAACCGGACGTGTTATGACCTTGACCTAAAGTCTCCCATGTTCGGAGCATCACTATAAAGTCTCCCATGTTCGGAGCATCACTATAAAGTCTCCTTGTTCGAGCAACTTAAAGCCTCCCGGTCCGGAGCAGTAATGTCTCCCTATGGGAACGGAGCATTTTCAACTTAAAGCCTCCCCGGTCCGGAGCAGAGCGTCTCACTATGTTACGGAGCGTTCTCAATAATTCTCGCCTTATTGGTGGAGTGTGCAAAGTCTCGCCATATCGGTGGAGCGTTCTAAAGTCTCGCCTTATTGGTGGAGCGTTCTCAATAATTCTCGCCTAGGTGGTCGAGTGACAAAGGAGTCTCCCTTGTTGGAGCAGTACAAAGTCTCCCATGTTCGGAGCATCCATGAATTATTATACGTAGTGCTATATTGTGAACTATTATGACATCGTACTCTTAACTATTAGACATACATATTTTGGCAGTGGGTTGTGAACACACAGGTTGCAAGTTTTGTATGGGCGGAACTTGGAACTGAGTGGATTTACAATGCCTTTGCTTTGGGAACTCATTTGACCTCGTGTGCTTGAACATAAACTAGACATATTTTGGCAGTGGGTTGTGAACACACAGGTTGCAAGTTTTGTATGGGCGGAACTTGGAGCTGAGTGGATTTACAATGCCTTTGTTTTGTGGACTATTCTAAATGACCAAAAACTTTGCCTTTGTTGCATGAACGCTCTTTAAAAGCTTTACTTGTTAAACAAACTCTATGAACTCACTCAACCATTGTGTTGACACTTTTAGCATGTTTTATCTCAGGTATCTAAGGCATTTACTTCATGGCATGCATGTGGACTTATCATAGAGTCACGGTGTCGACGCGTCTCACATATATTTTATGCACTTAACTATCGTTTGATTGTAACAAACTCATTTTGGTATATTGGAAATATTTTGGGACCTATGTTTTGTAAAATATGATTATTTTACTTTATCAAACGATATTTTCAAAGCGACACTTTAGGTCGTTCGATATAACTGTAACTTTGATGCTATGACAGTCATCCCTCAGGAATTCCATTCCAAGAAAACAGGTAATTTGGGGATGTGACATTTAGTATTTATGGTCTAACCTTAGGCAGGTCCGCAACAAGTCATAATGGCATCATCATGAAGCCATGTCACAAACAACAACCATTAAGATACGGATTACCTACATAGCTAAAGAGCTACACTATGATAACCTAGAAAATAGACTTTTAGTATTAAACAAATAAACGAACATACTATTTGAACGATAAACATATAAATAATCTAAAATAAACGCATTAGGTCTTCATAAACAGACTAAAATCAATGTAGCAATCTACATGGCTAACACCTAAGGGTGTTAGCCCATAATCTCAATAGCAAACACGAATTGCAAACAAATGACATAGTGAAATCGATAAGCAAACCGATGGAATATACTTAGTGTGATGATACGGGACATTCTTCTCTTGATCTCTTCACTTTGGAACTGATTTCTTGGTGGTATAATGTTGTTCTTCACGTATGTGGTGGTGGAATGGTGTGTAAAACCGAAGCTAGGGCTCGATATTTATAGTTATCCTCTGACGTCCTGATACGCGTATCGAGGTCTGATACCCCGTATTCCAGATCTCTTGAGTGGGGAATAAGAAAGAACATTCCAAAGATATTCGTTTGGCATCTTCAAATACGGCTCATAACATTAAATGTATGATATATTTATATATCATTTTATCTCGCGATTATTGCTCATTTACTGTATGTTTATAATTGGATTGATATTTAATTGATCAAGTTTATTATTTTCAGTGTCTATGGAGCAATGTTGGAAAAGACACCAAAAAAAGACATGATTGGAGCTTATTTGGTATTTTTGTATGTAACCTGCAAAGAGCATACGACGTATGAAACTCTGGCCATACGTCGTATTGATATCTGGAAGAATTCACTAATCTTGGTGAATATGAAGACATACGACGTATTTAACTCTGGCAATACGCCGCATTGGAAGCTCTGCAGTCAAAACCCAAGTCAACTTATGAAGGTATACGACGTATAAAACTCTGGCCATACGCTGTATTGAATATCTTATCCTCAGTCTAAGTATATCAAAATTTGAAGGAATAGGACGTATTACTCTTCAACAATACACCGTATTTAAAAGATACGTAGAATATGCTTGAAATATGCTTTCTCCGTCAGCATATTCAATTCAAAACACTCCAAGAAATAGAACCCCAAAATAACGTCGACAATCAAACGCCCAAACACTCAATTTAAATTTCCGTCTCGGTCACAAACCACCGGTAAACTTTTGAGCCCCATCATTTATTTACGGAACACAAAACCTGCAAAATATCAAAACCCACCATTCATCCCTCCACAACAACAACAACAACAAAATATGTATCAAGCACAAATGTACCAACCGCAAATGCATCAACCACAAACATTTCACAATTCTTCATCATCACTGATGCAGGTTTTACTGACCAGGTTTTACATTTATAGTAACTCGTCTACCTATGGCCTACCTAATGCACTAACAGGCAGTGTACCCGATCGCATGTAGTGAAGGAATGGTAAGACCTAGGTCGTCCCAAGAACGGTTGATTCCTAACTGTCTAATTAATTAAATTAGTCAAATAGATAAATTTTAATGAAAGGATTGATAATATTTAAGGTATCACGTGATCAATTGGGCTGGTTCTCTGGTAAACAAGCTAATGGGAATGATAGTGATGCAATTCTTAAACCGAGATGTTATACAAGTGGCAACAGTCGATAGACTCCTCTGGTCAATTCGCCTACCCTATGGTTCTTAGAATCCTCACCAAGATGAACAGGTCACCCGGGATCATTCGGCAATCTAATAGCAGTCATTAAGAGCCGGGGTTTACTATCGCAATATATGGGTTCTAAAAGTCACTAGATTCCTGTTTCAGGTGGGGTCAAAGTCGAGAGGACATCATTTGGTCAATTCGCCCTAACCTATCAGCAAAGATGCCACCACTGGAGAAATCAGGCGTACCGTCATAAGTCCAGTTGTTCCTGGTCCCCTAAGCCAAGTCATTAAGTTCCGCTACATGCTAGATTTATAATAGTGAGTGCCCGGCTGTTAGGAACTTAGACACTCACCCCCTAATTCTTAAGTTCATCCAAACGGTAGGTGATCAGTTGATCAAATCGCAAAAGTAGAAAGGGTCGTCAGTTGGTCATATCTTACCATTCCCGTCTTAGTCTACTCACTTAGGGTTAGTTGGTCATATCTCCTAAGCAACTAGCCTCTACCGCCATTCAAAACTACCGAACCAAGGGTAGCTACCAATAAACTATGCATGCATACACTGGAAACAATTAATAACGCAAAAGCATTAATAATAAAAGAATCAAAACTAGGCCAAGACCTAATTTTCACATCTCCATAATACCCTAGTGAAATGACAAATATAATTACCATATAAAATAATAAATAAACAAAGACATAACATCTAATAATTAATTGGCTAATAATAAATTAAAAGACAATTAATTAAGAACACAATAAGAATTAATTCGCCAACAATCACATTGAGAATCAAAATTATAATTAACAATAATGAAACCAAAATAATAAAATGAGTTAGAAAATAATTACATATCATGCTAAAGATAATGTTATCGATCCCCTAGTTGAGTACCGAAGCAAACCCCAAAGGGTTTGCCCCACAAAAACCACACTGTTGCTGCCCTTTTTTCCTTTGCTTCGTACGCCTACAGCAACAATAAATAAAAGCCTGACTTTTACTCTCCCAATTGATATCTCAATATGATGTGCATCATTACTATTTATAATAGTAAATTTCTAGGCTTCTTGCACTTTGGTCCTTAAACTTTAGCAACTTGTCACTTGAAGAATTGTCTTCTATTTTACACATGAATGTGTAATAAACTTCATTTAATATTGACGACTTCAGCCCCTGGACTTCAAAACTTCTTATAAGATATCTGCATTTAATTAATTACGGCGTAATTAAATTATAATTACGTCGTATCCTTCAAAACTTTGCGCCCAAGTAATTAATTACGGCGTAACTAATAATAGAGTTACGACGTAATCCTTCAATAGCTCATACTTATCCGATCCGAAATAATCTCTACGGCGTAACTAATTCCATGTTACGCCGTAACCTTCACAAAAATAATTACGACGTAACAAAAAGAATTGATTACGCCGTATTGATCTGCGCTGAACCGTCAAGTCTAAACAGACTTAAAACTGCTCAGACACAAATGCAATGAAGTCCAGGAGAATACAGTGAATTCCCGGGTCGTTAAGTCCCACGGAGACTCAATGGTGTGTCAAACAAAATCAGAGGATAGAATGATCACTAAGGATAGTGATCTGTAAAAGTTTTGATTAGAAATATTACACTACTGATTGCTTGGAATAGAATTGGACACAGAATTGGAAAGCACAACAATCAGATAAGAAAAACGTAAACGTAAGTTTAAAAACTACGTATACGCACAAAATAAAAAGTAAAATCTAAGAAATAAAAGACCTAAAAATATGAAAATAACATTTTTGGAATCTTAAAAATAAAAGAAAATTATTAGAAAAAGAAAATTATTTTTAACACTATTTAATTAATTATTATTAATTAAAAACTATTTTAACTATTTAATAAATACTCTAAAATAGAAGAAAATAGGAAATAAGGCTAGAAAAATAAACTTATGATTCAGAAAAATCTAAAATACTATAAAACTAATTTTAAAATTAAAAATATATTTTTCACACTTTTTATATAATTATTACTAATTAATTATTATTTAAAATACACTTAATTACTAGAAAATATAAAATAAACTTGGAAAAATAAAATTTTAACTTTGAAAAATCTAAAATATGATAAAACTAATTTTAAAACAGAAAATATATTTTTAGGCTTTTTAATTATTTATTACTAATTAATTACTATTTTTAACTAATTAAAATTATAATAAATACTAAAAAGATAGAGAAAAATCTGAAACTTTTTCTAAAAATCCTATATGATGACAGAAACCTAAGAAAAATAGAAAAACAAGATTTGCTTATTAGAAAGATGAAAAGAAAAATCAAAAATCTAGAAAATCTTAAATAAACACTATCACTGATTTTTAATTGGACTTTTTCTGGATTTTCTTTTTGAAAACTACTTTAATACTGATTTGATGAAACTTTAATGAAGACAAAAATTTTACAAGTCACCAATAAGCAGATTTGATGGCTTATGAGTCCAACAGTGGCTTAAGAGCTTATTTTGGTGTAATAAGCTCAAATAAGCTTGCACACTGAAACAAAGGATGGAATAGGATACAATAAGCTGAAAACTACTCAAATGAAGCTAAAAGGTAAGAAGAAGCAAACTGATAAGCTAGAGTTAAGCAGATAAGCACTTGGCTTATTCACAAAAGTGGGACAAGCTAGAGGCTTGTTGCAGCCCTAGCAAACAAGTTCCAAAATGAAAACTAAGACTTGAAAATCCAAGAGGACCAGGTTAGCTTCCCAAAGAACCAGAGAACACAAGAATTGGACAACTAATAAGCTCAGTGTGAGCTTATCAATTTTGGCTTATCAACTGTGCACAAGACAGATTTGTAAACAGGTGTCCACAATAAGCTAACTAAAAAGCACTTAAAAAGCTGAGAAATAGAGAACTAGCATTTTTATATTTTTCTTAACCAACCAAACTATAATACCTCCAGAGCTTATAATCTAAATCTTATTAATAAACCCACAGTGAAATTCCAAAGTTTATTCAAAAACGACCTTATGAGATTTTGACTTTTTTAGAACAACTAAAAAGTTGACCAAAGTGAACTTTGATCTGATCTAAAGTACTTAATATGTTGTTTTAAGGTGTAATGAGACTAACTTGAGCAAGATTAACCACTTGCTAACACAGAATCAAGATCTGCTATCTTAAAAACTCAACAGTAAGCATCTAAGACATGATTACTTGAAATTTTGACTTTTTGCTAATAAGGACTTGATTTAATGACTGATATGAGTTGTTTAAACAGAGTTAGACATATTTCCAACAAGTCCAATGACTAGAACACCTTTGAACACAACAAACCAAACACCTCTTTAGGTGGCTGTTTTGAAATTTTTACAAAGCAACTCTTAAATTTAAAACATGAGCTTAATTTCAGACCTTGTATTATGATAAAATAGGACTAAATAAGCTTAAACCAATAGTAATAACAACATAAAACTAGGACTTGATGAAACTGCAACTTTAACTGTTGAATCTAAATTTTTGTAAACTACAAATTTAAAAGAACAAGCTACTGATTTTAAGGTTTAAACACACTTGATTATAGCTAGATATCACAAAGAAACAGAAACTTGAACTAATTAACAACTATAACAGTGAAATGCCAAATTGGTTAAAAATGCTTACAAAAGCTTCCAGGCTTAAACTGAGAACCAAGACCACTAAACACCCCTATAAGCTTACCAATAAGCTACTAACCCAAGGCCATCCATAATACACCTTGCTCCAGCTGTGAATACCTTCTCCAAGTGATTTTTTATTTTTCACCTATTTAATTGGTATTTTTGTGATTTTTGACCTTTTGAAGCTAAACTGAATTTTATTGTTTCTAATAGCTTTTATAAGCTATTTGGGAGCTTATGTGACCTATTCTAGTCCATACAAACAACTGAAAACATCATTTGAACCAACATTAGATTTTGCATAAACATGAGAATTTGCATAAACTTGAGAAATAGTTAAAACTTGAAATTGCTAATTGAAAAGGCTTTACAATACACTAGAATTCTTGAAACAGAATGCTTGAAGGATTTAAATTACACTTTTACTTGAAAAACACTTAAACGACATTAAAACATTAAAAATACACTACATACTTTGATACATTGCATTCTATCTCTCCTTTATAGACTTTCTTGCATCTCTGATATCCTCTGAATCTTTCCCACCAAATTCTAGCCTTTGGATCACTCAAAATAATCAGAACCGTCCACATGTGATTTTTGGCGCCAAATATTCTTCATAGCAGTTTTAAGCAATTAATGGATTTGGTTTGAGCAATTAAGGATATTTGGAGTGTAGAGGAGGTGGAGGGGACATGGAATGGGAGGGGGTTGAAAATGTGGTGAAAACCACTCGGTTTTGAATATCGGCTTGGAAGAGATAGATCTACAGAGCTCTGGTATTTGGGCGCGTTTTTGCCTGGGTTTGACTTTCTGTTGACCGATGGCTTAATAACACAAAGGGGGGTCAAAAGGGTTTGGCAGTGGCCAAAATGAAATCTGACCGCTCAGGGTCACCAAATGGGGGTCAAGGGTCAAGAAGTTTTGGGCTTGGATAAGGGATTGGGCCAAAGAGTTGGATTGGGTTTGGATATATATATATATGTCCGTTTGGTTTAGTGATATTGTAAGGACCAAAAATGCAATTCGACCAAACTTCAAGGACTGAAAGTGAACTTTTCCAAACTTCTCACAAGGACCAATCATGACAAACATTGATAAAACAAGGATCCTTTTTGCATAAAATCCATTTTTAAAGGTCCAAGGACTAATTTTGCAATTTTCCAAAGTTTGAGGACCTTTCTTGCCAATTGACCAAAAAATCATTCAAAGATCATTTTAAACAACTTAGAATACTTCAGGGACCTTGAATGATAAAATTCTACATTTTGATATTCCAGGGACTAGATTTGACAACTTTTAAAACTTAGGGGACTAAAACTGCCAATTTTGCAAACTTGATACATTTTTCATCTGATTTTGATATTTTTGCAATTAAAACACATAAAACACTGATTTGTGATATTTTGATCATTTTGATGTGTTTCTAAGTGTTTTCAGATGATTTTGCAGTTTAGATTACACAAAAATGATGAGTATTTAGACACTCATCAATCCCCCACACTAAGATATTGCTAGTCCCTAGCAATGATTTGAAAAAAATTGATGGATTTTATCTCTTTACCAAACGCCATCACTTCTGGAGTAGCCAATTGTTTTGATTCAAGTAAGAACCTTGGTACAACGATAACCAAATGATTTATTGGCAAATCATAAACCATATAACGGATTTGATGTGTCTTTACCAGAAGCCGTACCTTTCTGGACTAGCCAACTCTTAGATAAATTATCCGAATTATCTTTGGTGAGCTGAATACCAATTATGGATTTTCCACTGCCTTTACCACAAGCCATAACCTTGTGGGCTAGCCAACTCATTATCTTTTGAGGATGATGGGGAGTTGAGGAACCATACAATTTTGGGCAAATTGCAAGCCATATAAACGGATTTGAGAATTCTTTACCAAGAGCCGCTTTTCCTCGATTAGCCAATCCTTTAGTTTATCAAACATGGCGGACTGATAACCAAGATGAGTAAGTGTAAAACACTTACTCCAAAAAATTTTGGCCAAAAACGGGGGAATTGGGTAGATAATATATGAAATTCGTGAAAATTCCCCACACTTAGAAATGAATATTGCCCTCAATATTCAAAGTACCGGCGGATATGCCGAAACAAAGAACGAAAAAGGGAAATATTACTAGCCATTTATTTAAGAAGATTTTTTTTTTTTTTTTTGAGAAATAATGAGAATATACACATGGGAAACTCCCCACACTAGGGTGGTAGAAAGGGGGTAAGAAGACGTAATCATGGGTGAAACCCATATGGTGCGTGCTAATGTTTTTGATTACCGAGTCACTAGCTTGACTCGATCCCCGCATTCATTGGTTCATGGGGAATGTTTGTAGATCCGGGACAACCACAGGGGGAATGTCCTCTCCAAAGTAATGCTTTACTCGATGACCATTCACTTTAAAATTAGGACCATCGGGTTGAGATAACTCAACGGTACCATAAGGATAAACCTTAGCGATAGTGAATGGACCAGACCAACGGGACTTGAGCTTTCCCGAGAAAATCTTCAATCTGGAATTGAAAAGAAGGACTCGATCACCAATGTTGAAAACGCGGTTCTTGATCTTGAGTCATGAATCTTCTTTGTCTTTTGCTTGTAGATCAAAGAGTTCTCGTAAGCTTGATCACGAAGTTCATTTAGTTCATTCATTTGAACTTTTCTGTGATCACCGGCTGTCTGTATATCGAAGTTTGCATACTTCAAGGCCCAGTATGCCTTGTGCTCTAACTCAATCGGAAGATGACATGCCTTTCCGTAAACTAGCTTGTATGGAGTACACCCGATGGGTGTTTTGAAAGTCGCACGGAAAGCCCAGAGTGCGCCATCTAGCTTATCCGACCGTGATGCACGATTTTCGCCTACCGTCCTTTCAAGGATTCTTTTAATACCACGGTTTGAAACTTCCACCTGCCCACTTGTTTGGGGATGGTATGCAGTGGAGAGACGGTGGGTAACACCATACTTTTGCATGACTCTTTCAAATTGGTCATTGAAAAAATGTGTACCACGATCATCGATTATCGCTCTCGAGTTCCAAACCGGCAAACAGAGATTTCAAAAACTTGACAACAACTCGGGCATCATTGGTGGGTAAAGCTTTTGCTTCAACCCATTTTGACAGATAGTCAACAGCCACGAGTATGTACTTGTTACCACGAGAAGATGGAAACGGCCCCATAAAATCAATACCCCATATGTCAAATATCTCACAAACTTGAATGGCATTTTGTGGCATTTCATTCCTTTGAGATATATTACCATGACGCTGACAAGCGCCAGGTTTTGATAAATTCGTGGGCATCCTTATAGATTGTGGGCCAATAGAATCCGGAATCAAACACCTTTTCGCGGTGTAGTTTGGACTATGATGGCCCCCTGGGTCCAAAGATGGCAAGCTTTGAGAATGTCAAGAGCTTCTTGTCCATAAACACACCGTCGGATGACTTGATCCGCACAAATTTTGAACAAGAAAGGGTCGCCCGTAAATAATGTTTAACATCTTTGAAGAATTTGTTCTTCTGTTGGGTCGACATCCCTTTCACAATGAAGTTACCCGCATGATAATTTGCGAAGTCAAGAAACCATGGGGTGGTAGAATTTCCACGAAAAGAAACCGCATTGAGTGTCTCGCGAGGAAATGTTTCATTTATTTCCTTTTTCTCGAAAACATCTTGGTGAGGGTTTTCTGATCTGGACAGATGATCGCAGACTAGATTCTCGGCTCCTTTTTTATCACGTATAATGATATCAAATTCTTGGAGGAGGAGAATCCAACGAAGCAATCTCGGCTTTGCATCTTGTTTTGCAAAGAGATATTTAAGAGCCGAGTGATCCGTATACACTACGCATTTGGTCAAGATAAGATACGGTCGAAACTTCTCAAAAGCATACACCACGGCTAATAGCTCTTTTTCTGTGGTGGTGTAATGAGTTTGAGCCTCAGTCATAGTTTTGCTTGCGTAGTGAATAGGCTGAAAATGCTTGTTTCTTCGTTGCCCTAGGACTGCACCGATAGCAAAATCACTTGCATCGCACATGAGCACAAAAGGCAAGTCCCGCGGGGCAACGAGAATGGGTGCCTCAGTAAGCTTTTTCTTCAATGTTTCAAAAGCTTCTATGCACGCAGGGGAGAAGATAAAAGGAGCATCCTTTTCAAGAAGATGGGTCATAGGCCGGGCGATTTTGGAAAAATCTTGTATGAATCTACGATAGAAATCGGCATGACCTAAAAAACTCCTAATACCTTTGACGGTAGTAGGATGAGGTAATTTAGCAATAACATCAACTTTTGCTCTATCTACCTCAATCCCATTCTTTGAAATCTTATGGCCAAGGACAATGCCTTCTTTGACCATAAAGTGACTTTTCTCCCAGTTTAGACAAAGATTGGTGTCTTTACACCTTTGAAGCATTTTATCTAAATGGGAGAGACATGATTGAAACGAATCCCCAATGACCGAAAAGTCATCCATAAACACTTCCATTGTTTCCCCGATCATGTCGTGGAAAATGGCCATCATACATCTTTGGAACGTGCCAGGAGCATTACATAAGCCAAAAGGCATACGTTTGTAGGCAAAAGTTCCGTATGGGCAAGTGAATGTGGTTTTTTCTTGATCATTTGGATCAATGGGGATCTGAAAGTAACCCGAGAAACCATCAAGGAAACAATAGTATTCGTTCCCTGCTAATCTCTCAAGCATCGGGTCCATGAAGGGTAGAGGAAAATGGTCTTTACGGGTGGCGTCATTCAACTTACGATAGTCGATGCAAACACGCCATCCCGTAACCAATCGAGTTGGAATTAACTCGTTATCTTCATTAGTGACAACAGTAATGCCACCCTTTTCGAACACAATGAATTGGGCTGACCCAAGGACTGTCTGAGATCGGGTAAATCAATCCGGCATCAAGAAGTTTGATAACCTCTTGTTTAATAACATCATGGATTTTTGGATTCACTGTCTCTCGATGTTGAACGCTGGTTTAAAGTCATCCTCCATCAAGATTTTATGAGTACAGAACTCAGGGTTGATACCTTTGATGTCGGAGAGTTTCCAAGCAATTGCTTGCTTGTGTGACTTCAAGATTTTAATGAGAGCAGCTTTTTCATCTTCACTCAAATCTCGAGCAATAATGACAGGTAATTTATCATCACCTTCAAGGAACGCATACTCAAGATGAGGAGGTAAGTCCTTAAGCTCAACCTCAGGAAATTCATCAGTTTTCTCAACTGACTTGATTTCCTTGTTATGAAGTTTGATGGGAGGGAGAGGAGGAGAAGTATCCAGATTTGACAACTTCTTTAGAAGAATATCTCCCTCCAGATTAATCTCATTTTGATTAATCTCAACTGGAATTGAATCACTAGGATGAGGGGTTGATGATGGATCATCATTGAGCAACTTCTCAATAAGAAGTATATCCCCCTCGATATCAATTGGAGCGTGATCAATTTCCCAAGGTACAGAATCACTAGCTAAGTATGCCTCAATCTCTTCTGAGATGGAGTCATTTCCTTCAAAAGGAGTGATAGAAGGAGTAGAATTGGCTATGATAGGTTGAGAAGATGTGGTGGAATCCCCACTCACAGAATTATGAGAATAACCAAGAACTTCTTGAGAGTACTCTTCAGTGGCAACATCAATGATATCTATTCGGTTAACCGACTCAGAATCATAATTTGCGGAGTACCTCGAAGTTTGGTCAAGGTTGAAGGTGACAGCTTCGTTACCAACACGTAATGTGATTTCTTGCTCAAATACATCTATGAGAGCACGCCCGCTCTCGTGAATCCTCGACCAACAATGAGAGGAACCCGATGATCGGCATCAAAATCAACAACCACGAAGTCACCTGGGAAATGGAACTTTCCTACTTTCACAAACACGTCCTCAGCAATGCCAAGAGGACGGGATATGGATCGATCAGCAAGCTCGAGAGTCATGCATGTAGGAGTGAGTTCCTGAAGAGAAAGTTTCTTCCACACTGAATATGGCATAAGGTTTATGCTTGCACCAAGATCTGCTAGGGCAAAGCATTCAACCATTCCCGGGAATACACAAGGTAAGAGAAATTTCCCATGATCTCCAAGCTTTTCTGGAAGCTTCTTCAGGATGACTGCAGAGCGCTTCTCGTAAGAGGAGTCTTAGCCATTTCAAACAGCTTTTCCTTATTGCTTAACATGTGCTTGAGAGTTGATGCAAACTTGGGCATCAACATGATAGCATCCGCAAAGCTTATGTCAAAGTGTAACTCTTGGAAAATTTGGAAAAATTTATCCATTTGATGACTAGCTTTCGCGGAGCTTTTGCTCATTCAAACGTGATGGGTAAGGAATAGAAGATTTGGATTTCTGATTTTCAACAGGAGCTACAGGAGGTTCAAAAACAACTCCTTGATTTGACTTGGGTTTCTGGACCACTTGAGGTTGGACTACCGAAGGTTGGACGTGTGCGGTACTTCGTGGGCTAGAATAATGCACCTTGTCCGTTGTTTCCTTGGTAACTTGACTCATTGCCACAGGAGGAGGGGGCATTGGAGTCGTAGGTCCATTGTGTGTCGGAGGTTCACTGTCCACTACCTTAGGGAGAGAAGAAGAAGTAGAGGTAGTAGGAACAGCGGGTCCAGTGTATGAAACACCACTTCGGGTTGTGATCGCCTTGGCATCGCTCGTTAGCGATCGTGTTGCTCGGTAAAATACCTGAGCCCGAGGGTCGATCATTTAAAGACTTCTTCAGATCGCAATCTGACCGACCAACAACCTGTTCATTTCATCTTGGGATTTCATGAACTGCTTCAAGAACTCATCGATGATGGTCCCGAGGAGTAATGACGGGAGGAGCTGGAGGGACAATTTGAGGCCGTATGTTTTGATTATAGCCAAAATTCCCTTGATTAGGATGCATATTCCCATGAAATTGATTCCCTCGATTGAAATGGTTTTGATGAGGGTTTCCTTGATGTTGGAAACCTTGATTGGGTCCAGGATAGAAATTACCTTGGTTTTGATAACCTTGGTTCATTCTTGGTTGGTTCTGATTCCTGTTTTGCATGTTATGATTCTGGTTGAAACCGGGTGGTGCCTGATTAGTGTTAGCACGGTAGTGTGGTTCATTTTGAGGACGGTATTGATTACCTCCTTGCTGTGAACTACCGGCTAGAGCATTTGCTTCAAAAGGACTACCATCGGTGGAAGTACAATTGTAGTAAGCATGAGGACCACCACAAGTGACACAACTCTCAACTTTCTTCACTTCAAAGATGTGTTGGAGTCTGAGTGAAGGAGACTTTCTTTTGGTTAGCAAGAACCAAAGCTTGAACAATGTCTGTGAGTTTATCAATCTTAGCATCGGTGCTAGATGTACTCACTGGAGATGAAGAAGAAGAAGAAGGTCCAAAGATTAGACCGATATGTCTTAGCTCGAAAGGACGGACTTGAGACTTGTTCTCAATGATCTGCAAGGCCTCTTTGGTGGTCTTGCTCAGGAAATTACCTCCCGCGGAGGCATTCAAAGAGTCTTGATTAGTCTGATTGAGACCATTGTAGAAAGTATCCATTTGCATTAACTCGGTAAAACCGTGATGTGGACACTTGCGAAGCAACTCTTTGTAACGATCCCATGCCTTCCCGAATGATTCATCAAATCTCTGAGAAAATTTCATTATCTCATTCTTAAGACTTGTGGTTCGGGACGGAGGATAGAACTCGTTAACGAACTTGGTGACAAGATCTTCCCATGTCTCTATAGAACGAGGGGGTTGTTTCTCAAGCCAATTTCGGGCTTGTCCCTCTAGAGAAAATGGGAACAAAAGAAGCTTGATAGCTTCGTGTGGGACATTCTTGTACTTGATGGTAGATGCTATCTTGTTAAACCATCGAATGTGTGCATGAGGATCATCCCGCTCAAAACCATAGAATTGGCTTTGGGTTACCAGATTAAGTAACCCGGTTTTGAGCTCGAAAGTGTCAGCCACGATGGCTGGAACAACAATGGCATCTCCGTAACCCTCGATGGGTGCTTGGAGAAGCTCATTCATAGGTTTGTCTTCTGCCATTTCGACAGGTGGTGGTGGTAGACGCCCTCAGTCACGGGCTGAAGGAGCTGAACGTCCTCTACGTCTACGAGGAATCTTTCCAAGTTCAGAAAGTGGACTTGTAGAACTGGAAGAACGAGTGCGCATGCACTATGTATAAAAATCAATTTTCAAAACAAATGAGGCAAAACACAAGTGAACTTAACCAATAATCACAAATGAAATGGCTTCTTTGAAAAAGGTACACCAAATCACAAGTGACACAAAGGCAAGTTTTAAATCTGATGTTCGGGAACTTATTAATGGTCGCACCCCCAGTTAGGTAGTGCACTGCCTTGATTTGCGGTGGTTGATTTTTATGTATTTAATTGAGTACCACTGAAAAGACGTAGGTTAGATTTGTGCAGATGGGTTCAAAAACTTTTGGACAATATTTTTGTTATCGTCCCGTTTAACCAAATCGTATCTCTTCAAGAATCACCTTAAAAGAGAGTACAAAATAGAAAACGCTCCATTGTTTTGTTGTTTTATATTTTTTTTTTGGAGTTTTTAACACTTTAGGAAAAGTGCTAATGAACTTTTTTGATTTTCTTATAACTTTACAAAATTTTTTTTACAAATGATGGGTATGTGCAACAATGGATCTGACAATGGCTAAACACACGCTAAAGCCTCCCCGGCAGCGGCGCCAAAATTTGATCTGGTCTGAACCGTCAAGTCTAAACAGACTTAAAACTGCTCAGACACAAATGCAATGAAGTCCAGGAGAATACAGTGAATTCCCGGGTCGTTAAGTCCCACGGAGACTCAATGGTGTGTCAAACAAAATCAGAGGATAGAATGATCACTAAGGATAGTGATCTGTAAAAGTTTTGATTAGAAATATTACACTACTGATTGCTTGGAATAGAATTGGACACAGAATTGGAAAGCACAACAATCAGATAAGAAAAACGTAAACGTAAGTTTAAAAACTACGTATACGCACAAAATAAAAAGTAAAATCTAAGAAATAAAAGACCTAAAAATATGAAAATAACATTTTTGGAATCTTAAAAATAAAAGAAAATTATTAGAAAAAGAAAATTATTTTTAACACTATTTAATTAATTATTATTAATTAAAAACTATTTTAACTATTTAATAAATACTCTAAAATAGAAGAAAATAGGAAATAAGGCTAGAAAAATAAACTTATGATTCAGAAAAATCTAAAATACTATAAAACTAATTTTAAAATTAAAAATATATTTTTCACACTTTTTATATAATTATTACTAATTAATTATTATTTAAAATACACTTAATTACTAGAAAATATAAAATAAACTTGGAAAAATAAAATTTTAACTTTGAAAAATCTAAAATATGATAAAACTAATTTTAAAACAGAAAATATATTTTTTAGGCTTTTTAATTATTTATTACTAATTAATTACTATTTTTAACTAATTAAAATTATAATAAATACTAAAAAGATAGAGAAAAATCTGAAACTTTTTCTAAAAATCCTATATGATGACAGAAACCTAAGAAAAATAGAAAAACAAGATTTGCTTATTAGAAAGATGAAAAGAAAAATCAAAAATCTAGAAAATCTTAAATAAACACTATCACTGATTTTTAATTGACCTTTTTCTGGATTTTTTTTTGAAAACTACTTTAATACTGATTTGATGAAACTTTAATGAAGACAAAAATTTTACAAATCACTTATAAGCAGTTTTGATGGCTTAAAAGCCCAACAGTGGCTTAAGAGCTTATTTTGGTATAATAAGCTCAAATAAGCTTGCACACTGAAACAAAGGATGGAATAGGATACAATAAGCTGAAAACTACTCAAATGAAGCTAAAAGGTAAGAAGAAGCAAACTGATAAGCTAGAGTTAAGCAGATAAGCACTTGGCTTTTTCACAGAAGTGGGACAAGCTTGAGGCTTGTTGCAGCCCTAGCAAACAAGTTCCAAAATGAAAACTAAGACTTGAAAATCCAAGAGGACCAGGTTAGCTTCCCAAAGAACCAGAGAACACAAGAATTGGACAACTAATAAGCTCAGTGTGAGCTTATCAATTTTGGCTTATCAACTGTGCACAGGACAGATTTGTAAACAGGTGTCCACAATAAGCTAACTAAAAGCACTTAAAAGTGAGAAATAGAGAACTAGCATTTTTATATTTTTCTTAACCAACCAAACTATAATACCTCCAGAGCTTATAATCTAAATCTTATTAATAAACCCACAGTGAAATTCCAAAGTTTATTCAAAAACGACCTTATGAGATTTTGACTTTTTTAGAACAACTAAAAAGTTGACCAAAGTGAACTTTGATCTGATCTAAAGTACTTAATATGTTGTTTTAAGGTGTAATGAGACTAACTTGAGCAAGATTAACCACTTGCTAACACAGAATCAAGATCTGCTATCTTAAAAACTCAACAGTAAGCATCTAAGACATGATTACTTGAAATTTTGACTTTTTGCTAATAAGGACTTGATTTTATGACTGATATAAGTTGTTTAAACAGAGTTAGACATATTTCCAACAAGTCCAATGACTAGAACACCTTTGAACACAACAAACCAAACACCCCTTTAGGTGGCTGTTTTGAAATTTTTACAAAGCAACTCTTAAATTTAAAACATGAGCTTAATTTCAGACCTTGTATTATGATAAAATAGGACTAAATAAGCTTAAACCAATAGTAATAACAACATAAAACTAGGACTTGATGAAACTGCAACTTTAACTGTTGAATCTAAATTTTTGTAAACTACAAATTTAAAAGAACAAGCTACTGATTTTAAGGTTTAAACACACTTGATTATAGCTAGATATCACAAAGAAACAGAAACTTGAACTAATTAACAACTATAACAGTGAAATGCCAAATTGGTTAAAAATGCTTACAAAAGCTTCCAGGCTTAAACTGAGAACCAAGACCACTAAACACCCCTATAAGCTTACCAATAAGCTACTAACCCAAGGCCATCCATAATACACCTTGCTCCAGCTGTGAATACCTTCTCCAAGTGATTTTTTATTTTTTTCACCTATTTAATTGGTATTTTTGTGATTTTTGACCTTTTGAAGCTAAACTGAATTTTATTGTTTCTAATAGCCTTTATAAGCTATTTGGGAGCTTATGTGACCTATTCTAGTCCATACAAACAACTGAAAACATCATTTGAACCAACATTAGATTTTGCATAAACATGAGAATTTGCATAAACTTGAGAAATAGTTAAAACTTGAAATTGCTAATTGAAAAGGCTTTACAATACACTAGAATTCTTGAAACAGAATGCTTGAAGAATTTAAATTACACTTTACTTGAAAAATACTTAAACGACATTAAAACATTAAAAATACACTACATACTTTGATACATTGCATTCTATCTCTCCTTTATAGACTTTCTTGCATCTCTGATATCCTCTGAATCTTTCCCACCAAATTCTAGCCTTTGGATCACTCAAAATAATCAGAACCGTCCACATGTAATTTTTGGCGCCAAATATTCTTCATAGCAGTTTTAAGCAATTAATGGATTTGGTTTGAGCAATTAAGGATATTTGGAGTGTAGAGGAGGTGGAGGGGACATGGAATGGGAGGGGGGTTGAAAATGTGGTGAAAACCACTCTGGTTTTGAATATCTGGCTTGGAAGAGATAGAGCTACAGTAGCTCTGGTATTTGGGCGCGTTTTTCTTGGGTTTGACTTTCTGTTGACCGATGGCTTAATAACACAAAGGGGGGTCAAAAGGGTTTGTGGCAGGGCCAAAATGAAATCTGACCTGGCTCAAGGGTCAGCCAAATGGGGGTCAAGGGTCAAGAAGTTTTGGGCTTGGATAAGGGATTGGGCCAAAGAGTTGGATTGGGTTTGGATATATATATATGTCCGTTTGGTTTAGTGATATTGTAAGGACCAAAAATGCAATTCGACCAAACTTCAAGGACTGAAAGTGAACTTTTCCAAACTTCTCACAAGGACCAATCATGACAAACATTGATAAAACAAGGATCCTTTTTGCATAAAATCCATTTTTAAAGGTCCAAGGACTAATTTTGCAATTTTCCAAAGTTTGAGGACCTTTCTTGCCAATTGACCAAAAAATCATTCAAAGATCATTTTAAACAACTTAGAATACTTCAGGGACCTTGAATGATAAAATTCTACATTTTGATATTCCAGGGACTAGATTTGACAACTTTTAAAACTTGGGGGACTAAAACTGCCAATTTTGCAAACTTGATACATTTTTCATCTGATTTTGATATTTTTGCAATTAAAACACATAAAACACTGATTTGTGATATTTTGATCATTTTGATGTGTTTCTAAGTGTTTTCAGATGATTTTGCAGTTTAGATTACACAAAAATGATGAGTATTTAGACACTCATCACGTATCCTTCATAGCTCATATTTACGCCGTAACATTATTAATGAGTTACGGCGTAACCTTCATAAATAATTATCAGGCCCTTGTAGTGTGAGCTACGCCGTAAGTAAATTGTGCACTTACGCCGTAACCTTTCTTTAGAGCATATATTTGGCCTTTTATCACTTTTTTTCCGCTCCAACACCTCATTTATCCTGAAATGCAAATATGAACGATTTAAGTACCATATTAATACAGATGAGGCAATAAACACAGGAATTTGATATATAAAAGATCAGGCTAATTTGATGTTATCAAATATCCTCCCACTTGAATCCTACTTGTCCTCAAGTAGACCCTTTAAATAATTCTTAAAAAGATATCTCACAGGATAAATTGGAAAATATGAGTTTAAAAATCACCTAAGCTAGAAAATTCCAAACCGAGCACCTCACGAAAAGGGAATTGAAATCACACTCTCTCTCATAATTCACGTGTTTATTTTTGGGTGATCACTCAACTGCTCAGTCATGGCGAGTATTCTATCATAAGCTTGGCAAATATACTAATCTCTACCACTAGAGTTTATAGATGCAGCTATTCTAAAAGGCAATGGGTTGACACAACATAGGCTTATGGGGTTATTTTGTCATTACTAACGAGCTATGGCGAAGGGGAGAAAATCAATGACACATGACCAAATCCATGGCCAAGACACCAATGATTGCTCGCTTCCTCACCTAAACTCGATTCATGACTAAGGGTAGGATAAGACAAGGGAACACATTTAATGGGTGTAAACAAAAAGACACGAAACAAATAGATTCCTAAGTCCACAGTCGCCCTACCACTAGTCGCATTCAATCCCATAGCAAACATCGAGGGTCAAGAGTCAAGGGGTCTTCAATACACGAGTCAATGCATATAAAATGTAGCGTAGTGCCTCATAATCTCCGTAAACTAGGCAAATAAAGTGCATTAACTCGGCCTTCATTATCAATAAAAAAAAAATATGTGCTATAAAAAAATTTAAAATTTGGGTACTTTTAGCACATAATTTTACCAAAATCAACAATTTCTATCTCCCATGCCCCCATTGTACGAATATTGATTAAAATTTGAAAGGCGAGATAGAAATGTACGGGTTTCTAATTTTATCCGTAAGACAAAACGGATTTGTAAAAATTTGCGCCTAGTTGAACAAGGCGAGAACACAATACGACACATAAGCTGATTTATATTACTATCAGCTATAAACAAACTAATAAACACTTGCTTGCATGCTTTTTTTCACTTTTTTTTTCGATGCAAGACAAGGTATACATGAATAAAAATAAAAACAATACGAACATATAAAGCATCCCCCCCACTTGAGATCAACTATCATCTAAACCAGATTTTCTTTCAAAACCCTTTATTCAAAACCAGCGACTTTCGCTAGTGGAACCAAAATTAACCAACAAATACCGACCATGGACATAAGGAAACTACAGGGTAGGCTAGGTGATAGGTGTAATGAAACAGTAATATTGGGTGAACAAAATGAAAGGAAAGGCTCTGAAGGGTGTATCTAGGGGTATCTTGAACTAATGATGAGTGCAACAAAATGGGTTTAACAGGGGGATTGACTAATCGATGTGAAAAGTCAATAAACACAATACATATATAGGCTATTTGGGTTTAATCATAAAATTGCCTTATATCCTAGTTGCACCGATCACACCAAGTTACTTCAGTGTAATGCTCATGATAATGGTCTCGAAAAGATATACAAGGCCAGGTTTTAAAGTCTACTACAGCCACCGGCACACTCATTTTTATGGTATTATGTATAAGGGGAAAACGGAAAGGCTTATCTTCACACAATGGAAATATAGGGTAGGTGTGCTCAGTCTAGATTAATCCAGTTAAGTAATGAAAAACATGTCAAAATATTAATGAAATACTTTTCATTAAAAACTAGAAAAATAAAGGCAAATAAAATCAAGCGGATGTCTATGTCTAATCCCTTCCCCCCACTTGGGTCATACTTAAGCATATAAATGAAAGATAAGAAGGGTTAGAGATGGAACGAAAAACTCCCCTGGATTCGCTCGGTATGATAAATAATTGATGAGTGTCTAAATACTCATCATTTTTGTACAATCTAAACTGCAAAATCATCTGAAAACACTCAAAAATGCATCAAAATGATGAAAATATCACAAATCAGTGTTTTATGTGTTTTAAATGCAAAAATATCAAAATCAGATGAAAAATGATTCAAGTTTGCAAAATTGGCAGTTTTAGTCCCCCAAGTTTCAAAAGTTGTCAAAAACAGTCCCTGGTAAATCAAAATGTGGAATTTTATCATTCAAGGTCCCTGAAATGTTCTAAGTTGTTTAAAAATAATCCTTGAATGATTCTTTGGTCAAATGGCAAGAAAGGTCCCTAAACTTTGAAAAATGTCAAAAATAGTCCTTGGATATTTTAAAATGGAAAATGATCAAATTTTATCCTTGTACTATCAAAGTTTTTCAAGTTTGGTCCTTTTGATATCTTTGGAAAAGTGTCATTTTCAGTCCTTGAAGTTTGGATAAATTGCAAAACTAGTCCTTATATACTACTAAACCAAACGAACCCTTTCTTTTGTATTCTGAGCCCAGCCAAACCAGCTTGACCCCTTGAACCATGACCTCCCCCATTGTGAACCCCCGTTTATTATTAAAACCACCCGGTCAAATAAGTCAAACCCAGTACTGTTCCTCTCCCTCACAAGAACGCGCCAAACCAGAAACCATGGTGGTTTCCTTGATTTGCTCTATCCACCATTCCCATATGTCTTTCCACTTGTATACCTTGTCCCCCTCCACCTTCACAATCATCCAAGAAGCTTTAATTGACTCAAACCTGCTCAAGAAAAAATGGCGCCAAAACTGCCATTTGTCAAATATGATGAGTTGGATGATTTCAATGGTCAAGATTGAGTGGGAAAGTTTCAGAGGACAACAAGGAGTCCAAAAAGTCTATAAAAGAAGGAAGAGAAGCAATGTATCAAGATATCTAGTGTAATTTTTATCTTCCTTAGTCGTTTTTATCAATTTCAAATTTCCAGTGTATTTTAAGTCTTTCCAGTACTTTGTTTAAGTGTTTCAGTGTATTGTGAATCTTTCTTAATAAGTAATTTCAAGTTTTTAAGTCTAATTCAGTTTATGCAATTTTCCTTTCAAAAATCTCATATGATTCAAATGTTGTTTTTGGTTGTTGTTTGGACTTAAATAGCACACATAAGCTCCTAGATAGCTTCTAAAAGCTATTAGATATCATAAAATTCAGTTTAGCATCAAAAAGGAAAAATCACCAAAAATACCAAATAATTAGTTGAAAAATCAAAAATCCCATGGAAATGGTGTTCACAGCTGGAGCAGGGTGAATTGTGGATGGCCTTGGGTTAGAAGCTTTGTGGAAAGCTATTAGGATTGATCTTGGCCTTTGGTTCTCAGTTTTCAGTTGGTTAGCTATTTGTAAGCACTTTGATCCATTTTGGCATTTTACTGTACAAGTGTTTATTAGCTTGAATTTCTGTTTCTTTATGTTCATTAGTTATAGTTAAGTGTATTTAAGCACTAAAATCAGTTGGTTGTTCTTTTAAATTTGTAGTTTATAAAAATCTCAATTTGACAGTAAAAATAGCATCATCATCATTCTTATGTTTCATGTTGTTAGTTCTGTTGGTTCATGTTTATTTAGTCTTATTTAATGATATTATAAGGTCTCAGAATCAGTCTCATGGTTTTAAATTGTGTTTAGCTTTGAAAATCATCAAAACAGTCCTTTGAAAAGGTGTTTGGATTCATTGTGTTTACTGTCCTAAAGGTTATTTGAGTGGTGGCTTGTTATTGTTTTGTATCACACTTGGTCTAATTAACTCAAAGAAACCAAGAAACACAGTCCTTGTTTATCCAAAAGTCAAAATATCATTTGATCACATCTTTCTTATTCACTGTTGGATTTTTATGATCCATAATCTTGTTTTTCTGTTCATAAGTTGTAATTATTGATCAAATCAGTCTTAGTTTACCTTATAACAACATATTCAGTGATTAAAATCAGCTTAAAGTTCATATAAGTCAACTTAACTAGTTTTTATAAAAGTCAAAATTTTCATTTTGGTCGATTTTGAATAAAACAGATATTTTTAGTGTGTGTTTAATATTAAGATTTAGAATATAAGCTCTTGGAATATCAAAGTTCAGTTGCTAAACTTAATTAGAAAAATACTAGTTTACTTTTAATCAGCTTATTAAGTGCTTTTTGTCCAACTTCTTTGAAAATTGTTTGAAAAAGGGTGCCCTGTGCACAGTGAGTAGTCCAATTTGATAAGCTCACAAATAGCTTATTAGTTGGCCTCAGCTTGTGATCCTTGGTTCTTTGGAAAGCCAACCAAGCCATCTAGAGGTGCCAAGCTTAAGTTTTCATTTTGTAGCTTGTTTGGTAGGGCTGCAATAAGCTCAAACCTTGTCCCATTTCTGTGTTTATCACAAGTGCTTATTTGTTTATTTCCATCTCATCAGTATGCTTCTATGTGTTTTCTAGCTTCATTTGAGTAGCTTAAGCTTGTTTGATTCATAATCTACCTTTGTTTCAAGTTTGTAAGCTTGATTGAGCTTAATTCTCCTAAATAAGCTAAAACATCCACTGTTGTGATCATAAGCCCACAAACTGCTTATTTTTTGATTTGTAAAATTTTTGTCTTTGTTAAAGTTTCATATTTTAAGTATTTAAATAGTTTTCAAAAAGAAAAACCAGAAAAACATCATTTAAAAATAGTGATAGCGTTTATTTAATAGTTTTTAGCTTTTTGATTTTTCTTTTCATCTTATTAATAAGCAAATCTAGTTTTTATATTTTCTTAGTTTTCTGTCACCTTAAGTTATTTTTAGAAAAAGTTTCATAATTTTCCTAATTTGTTTAGTATTTATTATAATTTTTAATAGTTAAAAGTATTAAATAATTAGTAATAAATAATTAAAAAGCATAAAAAATATCTTTTCAGTTTTAAAATTAGTTTTATCATATTTTAGATTTTTCCAAGTTGAAATTTCATTTTTCCAGGTTTATTTTATATTTTCTAGTATTTAAGGGTATTTTAAATAGTAATTAATTAGTAATAAATAAATGAAAAGTGTAAAAAAATATATTTTTAGTTTTAAAATTAGTTTTATAATATTTTAGATTTTTCTCAATTATAATTTTGTTTTTCTAGCCTTATTTTGTATTTTCTTCTATTTTAGGTTATTTTTAAATAGTTAAAATAGTTTTTAATTAAAAATAATTAATTAAATAGTTATAAAAATAATTTTCTTTTTCTAAAAATTTTCTTTTATCATTAGGATTGTAAAAATGTCATTTTCATATTTTTAGGTCTTTTATTTATTAGATCTCACTTTTTATTTTGTACGTTTGCGTAGTTTTTAAACGTAAGTTTTACGTTTGTCTCATCTGATTGTTGTGCTTTCCAATTCTGTTTCCAAATATCTTTCCAATCAATCAGTAGTGTAATTTCCAATCCAAATCTTTACTGATCACTATCCTTAGTGATCATTCTATCATCTGAATTAGTGTTTACACACCATTGAGTCTCCGTGGGACTTAACGACCCGGGAATTAATTATATTCTCCTGATCTTCATTGTATTGGTTTCTGAGCAGTTTTAAGTTTATTACGGTTAGCCATTCACAAGTGGCTAGCTTGTGTGATATAGCTTGACGGTTTAGCACCAATCAATAATGCATGTTCCAAAACATGCTCCAAATGTGCCTCATCGAGCAACATCCATCTTCACATCAATAACACTCAACTAGGATGGATAAAAAGCGTTTTCTTGCAGCCAATCGTAGCTCCATAATTCTTCGCCCTGTATTACTGCAAGAAAAACTAATACCAAAAAGCATAATTCCGGATAAACAACAAAAATAGCACAAAATGCAAAAACAAAATAAAACCTAACTCACTTTCGTAGGAATCACGGTTGCATTTAGCGCATGCAACAAGCCTTATAAACCCCTCGGTGTCCAGTGGACGAAAGTGAAGTCTCGTGAGGGTTTACAGGGAACACATCCACAAAGTTCATTTAATTACTAATACAAGGTTATGAAAATATTTTGAAACTGTTTTTATTAAAAAATTTCATATCAGAGGATAGTTACGGCGTAATCGGATCGCCCGCCACGGCGATATAGGTGAGTTGACTTAATAAAATGTTCACAGGAAGGGATTATACAGAATCGGATCGCCCGATTACGCGAATAAGAAAGCCCGAGAAAGAAGATACCGGAAACATGGATGTTACGGCGAATAGATCGCCTAGTTACGACGTGAGTTAGAATGAAGTGGGCAGATGGCCTTCTCGATAGCAAGTTACGGCGTAAATGGACGCGAATTCCATTACTGTAATTACTTTCTGATGTTGTAGTGCCCAAAATGTCAACTTCTTCCTACATGATCAAGAGGAGTTATTGGAACTCCTATCATCTATCCTTGGTGTTTATATCTACAAACAAGATAACAAAACATACCAAACCCAAAACAAAATCTAAAAACTACAAAAATATCCAAAAAGGTCTATGAAAAAAAATCAAAAACTAAATCTAGGATAGGGACGGGTAGTCTTCCGACGAGCACTTTTATTTATCTCCCTTGAGTCTTTAAGTTAGACTCCTGCAACAGTCATTAATCGGACGTCTCCAATCATGTCCATTGCTCAACTAATCTCGGTTAATGATCTTGTCGAGATTCCCTCCACTTGTTCTTCTTGCTCAACCTGCACACTATCATAACCTCGTGCATTAAATGTGTAAAAATAATAAACATGAGCAACAAGTGAGATATAACACATTCATAATTTTTAAGATGTCTCAGACTTGGTTACGGCGTAAGTCCAATTACTAACTACGCCGTAACTTCAGTCTGAAAGAAACCTGATAATATATAAGAATAGATTACGCCGTAACCATGGCCAAGGTTACGCCGTAATCTCAAGACAGAAAACATAATTGTAGAATAATATTAATCAAACAGCCAAAAATACGAAGACCGTCACTGCTAAACGGCGCCAAAAACTTGATGCAGGTTTTATCGACTGTGTTTTACATTTATAGTAACTCGTCTACCTCTGGCCTACCTAATGCACTAACGGGCAGTGTACTCGGTCGTATGTAGTGAGGGAATGGTAAGACCGAGGTCGTCCCAAGAACGGTTGATTCCTAACTGTCTAATTATTTAAATTTGTCAAATAGATAAGTTTTAATGAAAGGATTGATAATATTTAAGGTGTCGCGTGATCAATTGGGCTGGTTCTCTGGTAAACAAGCTAATGGGAATGATAGTGATGCAATTCTTAAACCGAGATGTTCTACAAGTGGCAATGCGATAGACTCCTTTGGTCAATTCGGCCACCCTATGGTTCTTAGAATCCTCACCAAGATGAACAGTCACCCGGATCATTCGCAATCTAATAGCCATTAAGAGCCGGGTTTACTATCGTAATATATGGGTTCTAAAAGTCACTAGATTCTGCTTAAGGTGGGGTCAAAGTCGAGAGGACAGATTTGGTCAATTCGCCTAACCTATCAAAGAAAGATGCCACCACTGGAGAAATCAGCGCACCGTCATAAGTCCACATTTGTTCCGGTCCCCTAAGCCAAGTCATTAAGTTCCATATGCTAGATTTATAATAGTGAGTGCCCGGCGTTAGGAACATAGACACTCACCCCTAATTTTAATGTTGCATATTGGATTTCACAAACACATCATATCATAAACACAAGTAGGCGTACAAGATGAGGTTTTAGAGAGAGAAAGAGTTAGAGGTTTGGGAACTTAATGAGAGAAAATGAAAGTATTATTATGAGCTCCAATCCTCTACCTTGGGAGGTAGAGGGTATTTATAATCTTACACAAATCGCCACCTACGCCGTGGATCGTGCATACAATGGGTAAAGACCCGTCCAGTCCTCCACGGTGTTACTTAACTAAATACTACTTAACATTAAATAATCTATGACTACGAGCTTTCTAACGATTACATATACTTGAGGTGACCGACTCTTTAATGACCGGATTTACTAAATCCTAACAATCTCCCCTAAGGGAGGTCACCTCAAAATACATTGAATACAAACAGATATTACAATAAGATTGTTCTTGGATTCTGCAAGTTCTTTGCTCATACCAGAGTCATTGATTCTTCATTTTGCATGTTTGGTTAATCCAAGTGGAGGTCTTTAACTGATCCACGTGATAATGAGTTTTGAGCCACCTTTGAGATCATCAGCTATCATAAATCTCTGACTCATCCATTGTGGTGTTGGTATTATGTGATGTTGTGACTATTGGATCGACATGCTCACATTCTGGATCATGATTTCTTCTCATCAGAGTAGCGAAGCTTTCGTTGATTCATGATATTGGCGCAGCCGTAGCAGCGTAAGCATGGAGTGAGAATATCATAGTCATTGATGCACTAATCATGGTTTCTTTTGAAATGAATGTGATGTGTGAGCATGCGGCTATGGATTGACCGCCATTCGATCACCGCAAACGCCGCACTGCATACAAATAAAGCTTAGCAATAAAGTGCACGAAAGTGTCTTTGATCACTTTCGCTGAATTGAGGTACACGCCCACGGCCTCGTTGATCAAGATAAGTACCGCCTCGTGAATGTATAATTCCAAAGAATTTCCTTGACAGGTTTCGCAATGCTTTAGTCGTTTCAAACCGGAATGTCTCAAAGAAGACAACACGGAGTGAGTGAACCAACGAATTGAGATTCACTGATTGATGAAAAGAGATTTGAAAAACAATCGTGTATCGCCCAATAGAAATTGTTTTTTGCAATACAACGAAGGTTTTAATGAAAATCAATTATCAATCATAAACACCTTTTATTTTGAAATATTAGTACACAGACGATGTGCTAAAGAAAAGAGTTTTTAAGCACAACGACCGGTTTTTCAAAGGTATCCGTCAATCCATAACCTGAACCAGGATTGATTCAAAAAAATGAATCTCCCCATTGTTTCTCGATTCGCTTGTCACATGGTTGATCTATAGAATAGATCTCACATGCCACCTACCAGGAGCTTGTTTGATGTTGGCTCTAAGGCATTTTCCATCTTCATTGTGAATATGTTAGCATATCACTTAGATGTTCTGGCAATACCACAAGGATAATGCGTAGGACTCATAGGATATAATCTCTCTTTCCACATTGTGTGAAACAGAAAGTCTTCATTGACAGTGTCCTAAGGAGATTTATTTGATGATCTCGTGGCTCTAGACTCAATAGTGCACATTTGGTTCCTATGTCGGAGACTAGGGAGAGGGTCTCCTTCTTCAATATCAACAAACTCTAAGAGAGAGTAGATAGATTATGTAGGTTCCCCGTGAGAATGAAACAAGCCCTTTTAAGAGGAACTTGAGTAGCTTGGGAAGTTGTAGTGCAAAGGCCATGGATCCATGACTTCTTGTCTTCAATACCGATGTTACCTTGGTAACCACCAAGAGTATATGAATTGAACCCTGCCTAAGGTTGAAATATTGGAAGGCTATTTTTTTCACCCTTTTTTCATTATTCTTTTTCATTCTTCACCCCTTCTCGCTGCTACCGAGACTTCATAACTAGAACCTTGTTGGGTTTATTCCGTTATCTCAGCTCACCGACTCTTCCCATATCTCACTTTTCTCCTTTTTCATCATACCTAAGGACTTCTACACTATCTAGTGGATTGTCCCTCGGTAGATCCTCCTGCTCTCGGATCGGGAACGAATACCTAACCTCACCATCCTTATAACTCCATACATAAAGTAAAATGGTCGGTCTATTTGGTATTGTTCATCTGCCATTGGAATCAATTGAAAACCATTTGAAAATCAATCCAGATACTTGTGATATATTATCAAAGCATTTTGTACCTGAATTGTTGTTGATATTTTAGAAAGAGCCCTCAACATGTGCCTCATGTATTTGAACTCATTTTGGCACACGGAGGCAAGAGGAAGTATTAACTTTTTTGATTACCATTTTCTAAAAGATATCAACATCACTTCCCTCATCAAATCAAGTAGATAAAGCATATTAAGGAAGGATGAGGTTTTCATAAATTTGCTTCCCCTCAATATGTGCCTCGAGGTTTGAAAGAGTTTTTCACATATTAGAAAGAACCTGACTTGATACAAATCAATCACATTTCAATTCTTTGTGGTTTAAAATAGATGCTCCCCCTCAACATGTGCATGGAAAAATTTGAAATCGCCAGCACATGGGAGGAAAGCTTGCTAAACACTTACGAAGCCATTTATCAAATTATCAGTTTAAATCCAATTTAAATCACAAATTCTTCCCCGATCACAATTTTCAAATCATTTGAGATTTGTGATCTCTATAGATTTAAATTAATTTTGAAAGCTTTTGAGGAGAATTGTGACTTGATTATGAGAACATTTTAACTGATAAGGATCGGATTTTGAGACTTTACACTCTATTGATTAAACATGCATGATTATCTTTTGAAAACAATTGAATGTCGAACAACCTTTTAATTTAATTGAAATCTTTCTCCCCCTCAATCAATGACATAAGTTGTTGATTGAGTGGTAGATATTATTGACAAACGTTAAGTTCGTGATGATTTTCAAAAATAGAGTTCAAGTTATTTTACAAAGCAATTAGTTTTCATTAGATAGTAAGTAATTGTTTTAAAGAATCAGAGCATGAGATTTGAAAAATAAGATAAAGCATGGCTCGTTTCTTTCTTGAAAAACAAGTTATCCTCAAATGACAATAAACCATTGTTTCACTTTCTCCCAAAAATATTTTTGATTTTTTTAGAACATTCAACAATATCTAAAGTCCCGCTGTCATTCTTTTGAATGACAACACAAAGACCGTAGATATTTTAATCGAGAAAACATGACAAAATGACAATATTTTTGAAATTTTCAAGATTTTCAAATTTTATGGAAATTTTGAAAGTTTTATATTTTTCTATTTACTTTTTGAAGGTTTTGAAATTTTGTATTTTGCTTTTCGAATAAATATTTACAAGATATGGATGAAGAAAGACCTGTTACTCCTCTTCTTCCTCTGAAGACGCTTTAAGTTTCCGTTGAAGACTCTTAGACCAAGTCGTGGTAGGATAAACTCAAAAACGTTCTCTAGGAAGAGCTTTGGTGAAGATGTCGCTAACCGTATTCACCTCACAAAATAAAGTTCCACCACACACCGCTTACTTGCTCCCTCGATGAAATGATGTCGAATGTCGATGTGTTTTGCTCTTGATTGTTGAACGTTGTTGCATGAGAGAGCAATAGCACTTTTATTATCAAGTACAGAGGGATTTTGTTGAATTCAAAGCCATAGTTCGATAATTGGGATCTCATCCATAGGATTTGAGCACAACAAGATGACATGGCTATGTATTCAAATTTCTCAGAGGAAATAGAAGTACTCATTTGCTTCTTTGAAGACCACCATGCTTATCACCCTAAAACGAAAGCACCTCCAAACGCATTTCGACGCGTATCTTGACATCCGCATGATCAAAGACCGCATAGGCTTTAGTGACATACCTGTCCCGTACCAAATTCCCATATTGATGGTTCCTTGAGATACCGAAGACCCGCTTAACCGCTTCAAGGTGCTTTTGGTTGGCTTAGCCCGATATCTAGCACACATGCAAACAGCGAACAAAATGTATGGTCTACTGGCTGTGAGGTACATCAGGGATCCAATCATACTACGATATTTCGTTGGGTCTACCATGATCCCTGAGTGGTCCTCATCCAGTTTAGTATGCTCATCATGGGGTGTCAACAGGGTCACAAGAATCAAATCCAAATTCTTTAAAATCTCATTTGCATATTTAGATTGATTTATAAAAATGCCTCGGGACTTTGTGAAATTTGTAATCCCAAGAAAAATGACATTTGTCCCATCATTGACATTTGAAATTTGGAACCATTTCATTTGAAAAACGATCACATTCATTGGGGTCAGTCGAGGCAAAAATAATATCAACATATATTTGAACGTGAATTAAATGTTTGCCTGAACTTCTGGTGAACAATGTCGGATAAACTGCTCTTTGATGAATCCAGTAGATAGAAGAAACTTTGATAGCGTATCATACCATGCCCTAGGAGCTTACTTCAAACCGTAAAGGATCTTCAAACGATAGACGTGAGTAGGATGCTCTGGATTCACAAAGCCTTCAGGTTGGCTGACGTATACAACTTTTTTCAGATCTCCGTTAAGAAGCCGGTCTTTACATCCATTGATAAACTACCATGTTCTTACTTGCAGCATTAGCCAAGAAGATTCGGATTGCCTCAATACGAGCAACAGGAGCAAATGATTCTTCAAAGTCAATACCCTCTTCTTGACGGTATCCTTTTGGAACCAATCGAGCCTTGTTCTTTAAAACATCACCATGCTCATCAAGTTTTACTTTGAAGATCCACTTTAGAGCAATGATCATGGCACAGTCAGGAACAGGTACTAATTCCCATACATCTAGTCGATCGAACTCATGAATTTCTTCTTGCATGGCATTGAACCAGCTGTCTTCATTCATGGTAGTTTTAACATCTTTTGGTTCGACCTTAGAGAGTACAGAGTTGAAGAAGCACCATAAGGCATCGGTTGCAAGTTGTCGACGAGTGGATACTGAACGAGAGGGGTTTCCAATGATGTTGTCTAATGGGTGATCATGTGTCCACTTTCTAAGGTGTTCATGTGGTTGTTGTTGAGGCCGAAGTAGCGAGTCAATTCTTCCTAATGAAGATGGTTCTGATGATGATTCAGGAGCAAATATATTTTCAAAAGGTTCATCTTCTGGATGAGCAAAAGGGTTTCCAATGATGTTTTCCAATGGGTGATCATGTGTCCACTTTCTAAGGTGTTCATGTGGTTGTTGTTGAGGAACAGAAGTAGCAGAGTCAATTTCTCATGATGAAGATGGTTCGGATGAGATTCAGGAGCAAATATATTTGCAAAAGGTTCATTCTGGATGAGCAAAGGATTTTCATCATCCTGTAACAGGCAACATTTCCATGTGTACACTTGATGATTGAGGCATTGATGATGATACAAGTGATCAGCAGAGGCGCTTCTTGACTTAGATGACATGGAAACGGAAGGGTTAACTCATTGACAGGGATAGGAGCACCTCTGATGATGGAATTGACATCATTAGCCCTTGGTTCAAGTGTTCATAAACATAGGATCAAATAATTCTTCAAATCATCTTACGAAGGAGGTACATAATGAGTTGCTGGTGAGGGTTTTGAAACGAGAGTAGAACTTATAGGACTACTTGATGAAAGTTGAGATGCGGGTCCAGAACTAGTTTGTCCTGGAGCCATTTCGGGACAGCTCATCGAACGTAACGAGTAAGTTTCCATGATATCTCGAGTTTTTTTGTTGTAGATTCGGTAACCCTTCTTGTTAGATGCATAACCTACAAAAACTCCAATGTCCGCCTTAGCTCATAATTTACCTAAATCTTGACCGTCATTCGTTGGGTAGCACAAAGCACCAAAACACGAAGGTTAGGAGAGATAGGTTTTCGTTTATGGGACAAGTTCATATGGAGTTTTTCCATGAGAGGTATGTATAAGGGAAAGATTTTGGGTGTAGCAAGCAGTGGCAATGGCTTCAGCCCATAGAAACATTGGAACCTTTGAATAAATTAGCATTGTTCTTGCGGCTTCCACAAGAGTTCGATATCGTCTTTCAACTACACTTTCGTTGAGGAGTTCGTGGAACATTCTTTGTGACTGATTCCAACACTTCATAACTGAATTAAGTCTTTGTTAACAAACTTTGTGCCATTGTCTGTTCGAACAATTCTAACGGTATTGTTGAGTCGAACCTGAAGCTGTTTGATAAGTTTGATGATGAGATCTGGAGTTTCATCTTTGTCTCAAAACTTTACCCAAGTAAATCGAGTAGTCATCAACAATGACTAGAATGTATTTCTTTCCCATTTATCTTGCACTCTCATGGTCCGCACAGATCCATATGAAGGGTGTGAAGAACTTCAATTTACTGAGTTTGTGGTTTGGTTTGTGGGAATTATTCTTGCTTTTTCCCAATGGCAAGCTGAGCAAAGATGATCTTTTTCATATTTTAATATGGGTAAGCCTCTGACAAGGTCTTTTTGGACAGGTTATCATGGGCCGAAGTTCAAGTGATTGAGACGACGATGCCATAAACATGACTTTGTTTTCGAAGCCTTTGACAACAAGCAGAGGAGAAGGACTTCATCATGTCTTCGATAGAGATGGTGTATAGATTTGAAACACGGTTCTCTTAATAGTTCCAACCATCGAGTTCTCTAACGAAATAAGTATGTTTTCTAAATGCCACTTCTAAATCAGAATCACAAAATTGACCACAGGAAACAAGTTATGACCAAGACCTTCAACATAATATACCCTGGGATTACACTTTTGCAATACATAATCAACATAACCCTAATTGCTCCAAAATGGTCGTTCTCGAATCTAACAGTCCCGATGAATTTTCTCACGAAGTTCATGAGCGCGACGGTCTCCATTCATAGCTTGGAACGGCTGAGTCCAAGTACACGAACGATTTGAACGATCTGCAGTGAACACAGACAAGAATGGATAAGTGGATAATTGGGATCCCCATGCAAGAATGGGTTCCACTTGGTTAGAACAGTGATTGGAACACCCACATCAGAAGTAGAAACAATGGAATCATTAGAAATAGATGCAGTGATAGTGTCCATATTTGTCCTATTCAAAGTATGTTCACTTCTTAAGGGAATAGTTCTACCAGTAGGCATCCATTTTCTAGTGGGATTGACTTAGCAAATTTAGGGCAAAACTCATTAACCTTATGCCCAGTAGGTATCCATTGATAACCTATATTACTAAATTTCCTTCCTGTAGGTTTCCACTGTTTTCTAACTTTCTTTCGCCTTTGCCTTTTAGCCTTCTTAGCTTGATTTTTTGCATTAACAGTTTTAACAGGGCATTTGACAGCATTAGAAAAACATTCACCACCACATCGATAGTAACAGAAAATCAAGCAGTCATCATTACATGGTTTACGAATAGTAGCAGAATTCGAATTAATTACAGTACGCTTATAGCTAATACTAGAATCAACACGATTCGTTTTATTCAACTCAAACATAGTGTTCCTAGGGTGATCTTTACTCTCTTCAATGCACATTTCTTAGCTTGCGAGTTCTATCTTGCTTGGTATTGCCTGGAGGCTTTGACCCGTTGCTTAAGTCAAGGATTACTCCTGTAGAGGGAATTATGGGAACGTAGTTGGTTTGATCTACTTTTGCATTCCTAAACTAGAGTTGCAGGATCTGAACTACTTGAAGGCACATTAGTGTTTACTTTCTTAAAACTGGGCATGGAATGGTTTTTATGCTTGGCACTAGGCATAGAACAAGGCATCACAGCTTTACCTTTCGCACCTAAGGATTTAGGACATGTTGCAATTAAACATTTAGCAACTTTGAGATCGTTTGGCCTGAATGCAAGCAAACCTAATTTCTCTATAAAGTGTCTTATTTATGAAATCCTCTTCCACAATCTCACGGAGACATTCTAGACTATACTTATGGTGAGCACAATAGTTATGAAACACAGGTTCATTATTCCTAAGATGAGGAGGAATGTATTAACAAGTCACAGTATATTTGCAGTTGAGGATGACTTTGATGCAACATTCTCATTAAAGACATGTGGGAATAACAGTTACCCGGATAGTAGTGGTTTACACTGCTTGGTTTAACACTAGCAGTGGAAACGTATTCCCACTGCCAAGTTCTTCATACCAACTGCTATCAGTTTATGATAAGGTTAAACGCGTCTTGATAAGTATAGAATAGATCTTGTGTATATTCTATTATGTTAGTTTTATACTTATCTTGAAAGGACTCCTGTTGTATAAAAGGAGATCTAGGTCATTTCTTAGATAGATATCATATTGCAATATTATATATACGAAAGCTTCAAGGTGTAACCCTAGTGATAAGTTAAGATCACTCGTATTATTCATTCATAATATTGGAGCTTGAGTTTTGTGTTAACTTGTGTTTATTCTCATACATCATATAATTCGTCCTCTAAGTATTACTAAGTAAATTCCGATTGCTGATAATATTATACAAAATATCATTGACACAAGGAGAGTGTCCAAGATCCATCAAGTGGTATCAGAGCGCAGGTTCGGATATTTTGTTTTAGAAGATCCAAAGAATTAGCTTGACTCACTCACTCAGGACAATGGAGATGGAAAACAACCAGTCAACGCTTCTTCTACACCCAGACTCCTAGCTTAAGCTTAATGAGTTTGAGATGTGGAGGATACTGATTGAGCAATACTTCCTCATACAAGACTATGCTCTGTGGGAGATTATTCAACTTGGTGATTCTTTCAGTCTGTGACCAATACTTCCAAAGTAGGTGACCAGATGTTGTGGAAAGTTTCGGCCTGAATCAAATGCTTGAAAAAAGCTCAAAAGAAGAATGATCTTAAAGCTAGAAGTCTGTTGCCGATGACTCTTCCTAGAGACCAGATTATTGCATTCAGCAAATTCAAGACTGCTAAAGAACTGTTTGAAGAGATTTGCTCAGTGTTTGGTGGTAATGATGCAACAAAGAAGACTCAGAAGACATTGTTAAAGCAAAGTATGAAAACTTTTCTGCTCAAGCAATGACTCACTGATAGCATTTTTACCAAACTTCAGAAGATTGTACACAGCTAAACTGTGTTTGGCATTGAGTAGAAAAGGAAGACCTCAATTGAAGGTTTCTGAAGTTTGCCTCAGAGTTTCAAACAAATGTTACTTCTGGGAAAACAAAACGACATAGAAACAATGAAGCTCAATGATCTTTACAACAACTTCAAACTTATTGAGCATAGGTTGAAGAAGGCATGGGAAACTTGGTACAAGCTCTAGTAGCTTGGTATTGTTGTCAAATTATGTTGACAGTGATGATTCTGAAGATGAAAGTGATGATGATATTGCCAATGTAGGTTCTAAAGTTTCCACTGGTAATGTTAATGTTACCACTGCAGGTTCCAAAAAGAAGGTTGCTAGTATTGGAGATCCTACCTTTGATGCTTTTATCTACACAAGTTGATGGCTCTGTCTTAACTCATGAAGACATAGAGCAAATTGATGAAGATAACTTGGAGGAGATGGATATAAAATGGAGATAGCTCTTTAACATGAGGGCTAAGAAATTTTACAAGAAGACTGGCAAGCCTATCCACATTAATGGTGATGATAATGCTGCAGGCTTTTGATAAAGAAGAAAGTGGAGTGCTTTAACTGCCACAAGTTTGGACATTTTCTAGAGAATGTAGCAAGACCAAAGACCAAGGACAACATGTCTACATGGTAAAGCAAAAAGAAGGGACCAACTGTGGAAGAACCAAAGGCAATGTTGGCTATTGATGGTGAGCTATGATTGGAGTTTCATGGTCGATGATCTTGAACAAGAAGAACACACAGATGTCTGCTCTTGTTTTACTACTGAAGTTGCTCTTATGGCTTTCTTGACTCTGAGGTACAAACTCTAAATGTTGCTCTAAAACATGTAGGGCTGCTAAAGAAGTTGAAAGACTTAATGATTTATATTCTAATGAAAGACAAGAGTTATATACTGCTAATTATACTGTGGCTAATCTTAGGAGAGCTATGGCAGTTTTAGAAAAACAAATAGAGCACATCAAGAAAATGAATCAAAATATAGTGATGATATGATTCTTCTTAGAAGAGATTTAGATCATACAAAAGCCGCGTGAAATGAATGCATACCAAATAGAGCTTGAAAAAGCTTCAAAAGAAAACTGAAAATATCAATTTAACGAGATAAACACATGTTATCATCAGTCTAAGTCAATTGATAAAATTTGGAATGCTCAAGTATTTAATAAAGCTAAGTCTGGTATGGGTTATAATACAGTGCCACCACCGCTAAGAGGTGTTCCATCACCTCCAGGTATAGATTTAGCTCATACAAGTTTAGAAGACTTTAAGGAACTTGAAAGAGAATATGGTCCTTTAAAGGACACATTGGTGAAGAGTGAGGAAGAGAGTAAGCTTGATAATGATGTTTTTGAGAGTGCTAGTGACTCATCAGTTGTTGATGAGAATGTTAAAAAGAATGTAGAGACTACAATCCCAAAAGTTGTTAATCTCGTTACAGAGGAACCTAGGAAACCAGTTAATAAACCTAGGTGACCAATCTGTAAGGTATCTGAGATGTATAGGAACAAGCCTACAGCTCCTAGGGGGTAACCAGAGGAGTTGGAATCATGTTAAATCTCAACAACTAGGTAGTGATTTTGTTATGAACAATAAGGCATGCTATAATTGTGGTATTTTTGATCATTTACATGCTTATTGTGACTATCATGTTGGTATAAGGGAAGTCTATGGGTATAAAAGGGTGGAAACTAACAGGTATCAACATAATGTACACCCTAATTCTCATTACAAAATGGTCCCAAGAGTAGTTCAACTTAGAAGTGGCCTCAAAACACTTGCCACTGCAAAAAACTGTTAACACTGCTCACCCTAAGTCACCTGTTAAAAGTGCAAACACCAAAACAAGTTTTACAAAATTTGCACAAACAGGAAAAAGAACCTTTCAAGCTAAAAGGTTAATAATAACCAACAGTGGGTACCTAAAAAGAAACCAGCAGTTACCACTGCTCATTCAAAAGTTACCACTGCAAGGGTTTTAAATAAGAAAAGGGGGACATGGGCAATGCTGTGAAGGCCTCAGCAACGTGGGAATGGAAACCTAAAGGAAATAACTCTACAACCAATCCCAATGGTGTATCAATGACCTTTGATAGATTTAACTATATTGATACACACGAGAGATCAAGTCAATCAGGCTTGGGTCACCAAAGAAACTAACTCTTTACTCTTATGTGCAGGGAACATCAAGGACAAAAGGTCAGATCAGGATATAAGATAGTGGGTGTTCAAGGCATATGACTGGAAACAAGTCCTATCTTTAAGATTTTGAGCATTATGATGGACAGTATGTCAGTTTTAGAGGTGGGGTAAATGGAAAACGTTGGGTAAAGGTGTTATTAATATTGGTAACTTGGACTTTGAACTTGTGTACTATGTAAAAGAGCTTAAGTACAATCTTTTTAGTGTGTCACAAATGTGTGACAAGATGAACAATGTTCTTTTTACCAAAGATATGTGCTTTGTTCTTCTAGGATTTTAAGATGCCGATGAAAGTCAGATTCTTCTTAAAGTTCCTAGAAAAGGCAATCTCTATAGCTTTGATATGAACAACATTGTAGCTAAAGATAATTATGCTTGCTTGCTTGCAAAGGCCACAGTGGATGAATCCATGTTATGGCATAGAAGACTTGGTCACGTTAACTTCAAAACCATTAACAAGATTGTCAAAGATGGTTTAGTGAGAGGTTTACCTCAGCAAAGATTTGAAAATGATCAAACCTATGTGGCTTGTCTTAAAGGCAAACAAAACAGGAAGAGCTTCTTGCAGTCAAAGTTGGTTAACTCTATTGCTCACCCACTTCAAATGTTACATATGGACTTATTTGGTCATACATCAGTGAGCAGCTTGAATCTTAAGAAATATTGTCTTGTGGTGACAGATGATTTTAGCAGATTTACATGGGTTTTCTTTCTTGGAACTAAGGATGAAACAACGGTATCATCCACAAGATATTTATCACAGAAGTAGAAAACCAATATGATATGAAAGTTAAAATCATTAGGTGTGACAATGGAACTGAATTCAAGAAAGGATTTATGGATGAGGTTTGCAGAGATAAAGGTATTAAAAGGGAATTTAGTATGGCTAGAACTCCTCAACAAAATGGTGTTGCTGAGAGGAGAAACAGGACACGATAAAGAGGCTGCTAGAACCATGTTGGCCGATTCTAAATTGCAATTACTTTGGGCTGAATAGCAGTTAACACGCATGTTATGTGCAAAACAGGGTTTTAATTATAATGACAAAGAACAAGACACCTTATGAATTGTTTAGGGGAAGACACCTACCCCCTGACTTCATGAGACCATTTGGGTGTCATGTATCTATTCTCAATACCATAGATTATCTGGGCAAGTTTGATGAAAAGGCTTATGAAGGGTATTTTGTTGGGTATTCCATGGTTAGTAAAGCTTTCAGAGTATTCAACTTAAGAACCCAAAAGATTGAAGAGAATCTGCATGTTGAGTTTCTGGAAAACAAAGTCAATGTCAAAGGCGGTCCAGAAAGACTGTTTGATCTTGATACTCTAACAAATACTATGAACTATGTGCTTCGCTTGCTACAGGAACATCTTCTTTGATTTTGCGAAGCTCGAAGAGTTTCTTGATGATGATGAACCAAGCAAAGAGGATGCAGATGATCAAGATGAATTCAGTCTACCTCTTTGAGACTATGCAGATAATAATGATATACTAAAAACTGGAGTTGCCCATCCTTCTAGTGATTTGGAAAAAGAAGGAAATAGTAATTTGAATGCTGATAATTCTGAAAGCAGTGGAAATTCAGATTCCACTATTCGGCAAAGTGTTTCCACTGCAACACCAGATGTGGGAATCACCACTCTAGTTACTATGGAAGCTCAAGCCAATGATGTTGAAATTTCAAATATACCAAGTGAGATTGCAGTTCCTTAGACTCCCCACCCTCTATTCATAAATCACATCCTCTTGAAAATGTGATTGGGGATGTCTATTCACCTGTGAAGACTAGAAGAGAAACAAAGTTGCCTGATGTTCATGGATTCATAAGTAAAATATATGAATCTAAAATACATGAAGGCAAAAATGAATGTCTATTTATGTGTTTTCTGTCACAAATGGAGCTAAAGAATGTTTACAAGGCACTTGAAGATGAAAGTTGGGTGGAAGCAATGCAAGAAGAGTTGCTCCAATTTAAGCTTCAAAAGGTATGGGTGCTTTATGATTTGCCTTCTGGCAAGAAGGTAATAGGTACTAAATGGGTGTTCAGAAACAAGAAAGATGAAAGGGGAATTGTTATCAGAAACAAAGCTAGGCTTGTGGCTCAAGGATATACTCAAGATGAGGGTATTGACTATGAAGAAGTGTTTGCCCCTGTTGCAAGGATTGAAGGAATTAGGTTGTTCTTAGCCTATGCATCTTTTATGGGCTTTAAGGTCTATCAAATGGATGTAAAAAGTGCTTTTCTATATGGGCAGATAGATGAAGAGGTTTATGTCTCACAACCTCCAGGATTTGAAGACCCTGAATATCCTAACAAAATCTACAGGGTAGTTAAAGCTTTGTATGGCTTGCATCAAGCACCAAGGAAATGGTATGAAACCTTAACTACTTATCTTCTTTCAAATGGGTTTCATAGAGCGAGTGGATCAAACTTTGTTCATCAAGAAAAGACAAGAATGATATCTTGCTTGTCCATTAGTGTATGTTGATGATATCATTTTTGGATCTACAAAGACAGAGATGTGCAAAGCTTTTGAGAAACTGATGAAAGAAGAATTTCAGATGAGTTCTATGGGTGAACTCACATTCTTTCTGGGACTTCAGTACTACAAGCCAGATGGTATTTTCATTAATCAAGATAAATATGTGGCTGAGATACTAAGGAAGTTCAAGTTTATTGATGCAAAGTCCTCCAGCACTCGGAGACAAGACTACACGTCTACTTCTTAAGGAAAATAGTGGTGAAGCTATTGATGTGCACATGTATAGGTCTATGATTGGTTCTTTGATGTATCTTACATCATCTAGACCATATATTATGTTGCGTGTGTGCTTGTGCAAGGTTTCAAGTTACTCCCAAGTTCTCTCACTTGATCTGCTTGAAGAAGATTTTCAGATATCTTAAAGCATTTCTACTCTGGGGATTGTGGTACTCGGAGATTCTCCTTTAGATCTGGTTACTTACTCAGATAGTGACTATGTTGGAGCTAGCTTGGATAGAAAATCTACAACTGGTGGATGTCAATTTCTTGGCAACAGGTTAGTGTCATGGCAGTGCAAGAAACAAACAATGTTGGCTAATTCTTCAATGAAGCCGAGTATATAGCTGCTGCAAGTTGCTGTGCTCAAGTACTATGGCTTCAAAATCAACTTTGGACTATGGGTACAATTTCATGAATACCATCATACATATTGACAATAGCAGTACCATTTGCATAATAAAGGATCACTGTTCAACACACAAAGACCAAACATATTGAAATTAGACACCATTTCATTTGAGATTGCTATGAAAAGGGACTAATTCAAGTTGTCAAAATTCATACTGATGACAACTATGCTGATTTATTAACAAAAGGTCTTGATGTGGGAAGATTTCAATACTTGGTAACAAGTCTTGGAATGCTAAATCCATAACATTTTCTGGTGTTGAGGGGAGGGATGTCGGGTAATGCAATTGTTGTATTAGTTTTTATATCAAGTTTTGATGAGGAGTTGGAGTTAAAAGGTGTATATCGAGATACACACAAATGGTTATTGATTCACCATGTCTAATACACATAAGAATCAACTAGTCCGAGCAAACGGAGCTACTGTAAAGACTTGACAAATCCGTTTATGGTTGATAGTTTACCAAAACTATATGGTTATCAACTCACCATATTCTTTATGATTAAGAGTTGGCTAGTCCATAGCAAATGGCTCATGGTAAAGACATCTCAAATCCGTTGATAGGCGATAGTTTGCTAAAAAACTATAATGGGAGCAGTATTGTTTTCTAATAATTTTATTTTCCACTGCTCTTTGAAATTTTTGTGAAAAATTACACTCGCTAGTTCACAGTTTCCATGACAGTGATTTTATTTTACCACTGTTGTTCTAGCTGTTACAATGATTGTGTCATTAGTTTATTTTACTAGCCGTTGAAAATAACCACTGATAGTTATATATATAGGGTTAAAATTTTAAGTAAATTATCTTCTTTCTATATTATAACTACTTTCTAAAGATAATTTTACTTGCGCATGACTTCTAAACCCTAACCCTATATATCTTTTTTTCTCAATTGGCTAGTCATTACTTCAATTCTTACTGACATAATAATATTTTTCATCAAAAGTTTCTATGGCATCTTTGAAATTTGCAGATGAGCACAACCTAGTGGCCTACCTACAAAAGTGTACCGAGAAGAGTGGCCCCTTTTTTCATCGAATTGGACTTTCTTCATACCACTCATTAAGGTATGCATTGCTTTAAAACCACAATCTATATCTCTCAAATCAATCAGTTTTGGACTTACCAGTCCATCCACTTGAGAATAGAGATACACATGAAACGATGGATGCTCTCAAAGCCCTTGTAGATGGGGTACCTATTGATGTTACTGAGGCATCCTTGAGGAGAGTACTTCACTTGGATGATCTCAATGGTCTCATCACATTACCTATGTCCGAAATTCATGATACTTTATCATCCATGGGGTATGATACCACTGACAAAAAGGCTACTTTCAAAAGAGTGGTTTTTGTCCCCAATGGAGATTTTGACTCTACTTTGTTACATTGCCTTAGTCCTAAGAAAACATCTTATGAGCAATTTAGTTCAACCATGGCTTATCCATTGGTTTGTCTAGTCAGCGATAAGATTTTCAACCGGTCCAACTATATTTTTACAAGTATGACAGGCAATATACAGAGTAAAACCAAATTTTAATGTATCAAGGTTTGTGCAAGCTGTGCTAAATGAATTTCAATCGCAACCTCATACTACTGTTCATCAAATCAGTTTCCTAAAGCCTAAAGTCTTTCAAAATTTGAATAAAGATGGCAATATGATTTTACACACCTCTCTACCCCAAATGCTTGCTAAAATTTCATCTGAGCAAAATACACCCATAATTAATGTTCCCAACATTGATTATACCCCACCAATTTCAAGAACCTAAGAGGAAGGTTAACTGACCCCCTCTCATGACAACACAACAAGTTTTTGTACCTTATGGTCTAGGAACAAGCAGTGGTGGTTCTAGACTTCCACCTAGTTCTACTATGGAGGAATCGACCTTGCCCATGATTCACCTCTCCTAACGGTAACACAGATTGATCTTTGGCGGTGGAAACAAATTGGAATTGATGGTTTTGTGTACCAAATTAGCAAAGAAGGTTGAGTCTCTACAAAAGGACTTGGCTACTGTCAAGAAGCAGCATGTCAAGTGTTGGATATTGGATTTCACAATCACATCAAACCATTAACACAAGTGGGCGTATAAGTGGAATTCTAGAGAGAGAAAGTTAGAGGTTTAGGGAACTTAGTGAGAGAAAGTGAAAGATATTATTATGAGCTCCAACTCTCTACTTTGGGAGGTAGAGAGTATTTATAGTTCTTACATAAATCGCACACAGCGAGCGTGGATCAGGCATACGATGGGTAAAGACCCGTCCGTCCTCCACGGTGTTACTTAACTAAATACTACTTACCTAAATATAACTACTGACTACGAGCATTCTAACGATTACATATACTTGAGGTGACCGACTCTTTAACACCGGGAATTTCTAATTCCTAACAATCTCCCCTAAGGGAGGTCACCTCAAACATATACTAAAATGACATTGAATACAATCCGATATTACATTAACAATTGATCTTGCATTCTTGATGTAGTACTTTGCTCAAGCTCAGAGTCATTGATTCCACTCATTGCATGTTTGGTTAATCCAAGTGGAGGTCTTTATCGATCCACGGATAATAATGTTGAGCCGCCTTTTGAGATCATCGGCTAATAGAAAATCTCGATACATCCATTGTGGTGTTGGTATTATGTGATGTTGTGACATTCGGACCGACATGCTCACATTCTGGATCATGATATATTCTCATCAGAGTAGCGGAAGCATTCGTTGATTCATGATATTGGCCAGTAGCGTAAGCATGGAGTGAAAATATCCGAGTCATTGATGCACTAATCATGATTTCTTTTGAGATGAATGTGTTAGGTGAGCATGCGGCTATGGATTGATTGCTTCATTACGATCAGGTACGCAACGCCGGGTGTACCATAAGACAAGCAATAGAAGCGCCTAAAGTGTCTTTGATCACTTTCGATGAATTGAGGTACACGCCCACGGTTCCTCGCTGATCGATACAAGTGCTTCACGTGATCGTATAATTCAAGAATTTCCTTGACGTGGTTTCGCGTAATGCTTCTAGCTGTTCTCAAACCGAACGCGTCTCAAAGAAGACAACACGAGTGAGTGAACCGGTAATTTACGTCCACCGATTGATGAAAAGAGATTTGAAAACAATCGTGTATTGCTCAATAGAAATTGTTTTTGCAATATAACGAAGGTTTTAATGAAAATCAATTATCAATCATAAAACACCTTTTGATTTGAAAAATTAGTACACGGTCGACGTGCTAATGAAAAGAGTTTTAAAGCACAAAGACCGGTTTTTCAAAGGTATCCGCCAATCCATAACGAACTGATTGATTCAAAAGATTGAATCGCCCCATTGTTTCTATTTAGTTGTCACATGGTTGATCTATATAATAGATCTCACATGCCACCTACCAGAAGCTTGTTAGATGTTGGCTCCAGAAGGCTTTCCATCTTCACAAGGAATATGTAAACACATCACTCGATGTTCCGCAATACCACAAGGATAATGCGTAGGACTCAAGATATAATCTCTTTCCACATTGTGTGAAACAGAGAGTCTTCATTGAAAGTGTCCTAATGAGATTTATTGATGATCTCGTGGCTCTAGACTCAATTTGTGCATATTTGGATCCTATATCAGAGACTAAGGAGAGGGTCTCCTCCTTCAATATCAACAATCTCTAAGAGAAAGTCGATAGATAATGTCGGTTCCCCGTGAGAATGAAACAAGTCCTTTTAAGAGGAACTTGAGTGGTTTGTGAAGTTGAAGTGCGGCGTCCTTTGGGTCCATGACGTCTTGTCTTCAATACCGATGTTACCATCAGTAGCATATGAATTGAACCCGGTTTATGCCCTAAGGTTGAATAAATGGAGGGCTATTTGTTTTCACCCTTTTTCTCATTCAATTCTTTTTAATTCTTCAACCCCTTGATTAAGCTAGAGACTTCATAGCTAGAACCTTGTTGGGTTTATTCCAAGATACTAGCTCACTCTTAGTCCACTCTTCCCATATCTCATTTTTCTCCTATTATCATCATACCTAAGAACTCTACACTAACTAGTGGATAGTCCTGGGTAGATCCCTCCGGTTCTGGCGGATCATGGGAACACATACCTAACCTTATCATCCTTATATCACCATACATAATGTAAAGTTGGTCGGTCTTTTTGGTATTGTTCATCTGCCATAGGAACCAATTGAAAACCATTTGAAAATCAATCCGGATACTTATGATATATTATCAAAGCATTTTGTACCTGAATTGTTTTTGATATTTTTGAAGAAGAACTCCCCCTCAACATGTGAATCAAGTATTTGAAATAGTTTTCACACGGAGGCAAGAGAAAGAATTAACTTCTTTGATTACCATTTTCTAAAAAATATCAACATCACTTTCCTAATCGAATCAAGTAGATAAAGCATTTTGGGGAAGGATGAGGTTTTCATGATTTTGCTCCCTCAATATGTGCCTCGAGATTTGAAAAGAGTTTTGCACATACTAGAGGGAACCCGCACATTGAGATAAGTGATCACGTTTCAAATCATTGTGGTTTAAGATAGATGCTCCTCCTCAACATGTGCATGGAAAATTTGAAATCGCTTGTCACTTGGGGAGGCAAACATGTAATCACTTAAAAACCATTTATCGAATTATCAGTTTAAATCCAATTTAAATCACACATTCTCCCGATCACAATTATCAAATCATTTGAGATTTGTGATCTCTTATAGATTTAAATTGATTTTGAAAGCTTTTAAGGAGAATTGTGACTTGATTATGAAAGCGTTTTAACCGATAAGGATCTGATTTTGAGATTTTAAACTCCATTGGTTAAACATGCATGAATATCTTTTGAAAACAATTGAATGCCAAATAACTTTTAATTTAATTGAAATCATTCTCCCCCTCAATCAATGACATAGGTTGTTGATTGAGAGATAGAGATTTTGACAAATAAGTCCCGATGATTATCAAAAATAGAGACCGAGTTATTTTTCAAAGCATTTAGTTTTCGGCAGATAAATGTTTATAGAATCAGAGCATGGAATTTGAAAACATGATAAAACATGGCTCGTTCTTTCTTTAAAAACCGGTTATTGCACGAAAATGACAATAAACCATTTTTCTCTTTCTCCCAAAATATTTTGATTTTTTGATTTTTTTAAACATTTGAACAACATCTAAAGTCCCGTGTCATTCTTTGAATGACAACACAAAGACCGTAGATATTATCGAACCGAGAAAAACATGACAAATTGACAATAATTTTTGAAGATTTTTCGATTTTTCATTTTTATGGATTTTTTGAAAGTTTTATATTTTTCTATTTGGTTTTATAGGGTTTTATAATTTTGTATTTTGTTTTTTGAATAAATATATACAAGAGATAGATGAAGATAGACCTTTACTCCTCGTCTTCCTCCTCAAGACGCTTTGAGTGTTTCGGTTGAAGGCTTTTCAAGCCAAGTCGTGGAAGAATAAACTCAAAAGGTTCTCTTGGAAGAGCTTTGGTGAAGATGTCGCTAACCGATATCTGCACTCACAAAATAGAGTTCCACCACACCTTTTTCCACTTGTTCCCTGATGAAATGATGTCGAATGTCGATATGCTTTGCTCTTGAGTGTTGAACGTTGTTGCATGAGAGAGCAATATCACTTTTATTATCACAAGATGGAGGATTTTGTTGAATTCAAAGCCATAGTCGATAATTGAGATCTCATCCATAGGATTTGAGCACAACAAGATGACATGGCTATGTATTCAGCCTCTAGAGAGGAAATAGAAGTACTCATTTGCTTCTTTGAAGACCAGCCCACAAGCTTATCACCCAAAACCGAGCACCTCCGGATGTACTTCGACGAGTATCTTGACAACTCCGCATGATCGGATCGCATAGGCCGTTAGTGACATACCGGTGTCCTTCGGGTACCAAAGTCCCATATTGATGGTTCCTTGGAGATACCGAAATACCCGTTTAACCGCTTCAAGGTGCTTCTTAGTAGGCTTAGCCTCGGTATCTAGCAACACATGCAAACGGCAAATAACAAGATGTCCGGTCTACTAGCTGTGAGGTACATCAGGGATCCAATCATACTACGATATTTGTTTGGTCAATCATGATCCCTGAGTGGTCCTCATCTAGTTTGGTTCGATCAATCATGGGGTGTCAACAGGGTCACTTGAATCAAATCCAAATTTCTTTAAAATCTCCGTTGCATATTTAGATTGATTTATGAAAATGCCTCCGGGACTTTGTGAAATTTGTAATCCCAAGAAAAATGACATTTGTCCCATCATTGACATTTGAAATTTTGAACTCATTTCATTTGAAAAACGATCACATTCCATTGGGTCCGTCGAGGCAAAAATAATATCATCAACATAAATTTGAACATGAGTTAAATGTTTGCCTGACTTCCTTGTGAACAATGTAGGATCAATCGCTCCTTTGCTAAATCCGGTTGATAGAAGAAACTTTGACAGTGTATCATACCATGCCCTTTGAGCTTGCTTTAAACCGTAAAGAGCCTTCTTCAGACGATAAACGTGAGTAGGATGCTCTTGTGTCACAAATCCTTCAGTTGGCGGCGTAGACGACTTCTTTAAGATCTCCGCTCGAAATGCCGCTTTCACATCCATCGATAGACTACCATGTTCTTACTAGCAAAGATTAGCCGAAGATTCGATTGCCTCGATTCGAGCAACCAGAGCAAAAGATTCTTCAAAGTCAATACCCTCCTCTTGACGGTATCCTTTAGCAACTAATCGAGCCTTGTTCTTCAACACATCACCATGCTCATCAAGTTTCACTTTGAAGATCCATTTAAGAGTTATAATCATAGCACAATCTGAGCGGTACTAACTCCCATACATCAAGTCGATCAAACTCATGAATTTCATCTTGCATGGCATTGAACCATCTATCTTCATTCATGGCAGTTTTAACATCTTTTGGTTCGATCTTAGATAGTACGGAGTTGAAGAAGCACCATAAGGCAATAGTTGCAAGTTGTTTCGTGGTTGATACAGACGAGAGGGATTTCCAATGATGTTGTCTAATGGATGATCGTGAGTCCATTTTCGACGGTGTTCATGTGGCAGTTGTTGAGGACCGAGGTAGCCGAGTCGATGTCTCCTCGAAGAAGATGGTTCGATGATGATTCAAGAGCAAATATGTTTTCAAATGGAGCATCTTCAGTAGTAGCAAAGGGATTAACTTCATCATTGATGCCGTAAACAGTTCCATGATGTACATTTGAAGAATGATGATTTGTTGATGAGGCGGATCAAGGATCAGCAGTGCTTCTTGACTTAAAGATATTGAGACCGAAGGATTGACTTCATTCAACATGTGAATATGAGCATCCTCTTTGTAGGGATCAACACCTCATTAGTAATTGAATCATAAAGTTCATCAAACATAGGATCAAACAATTTCTTTAAATCATCTTCGGATGGAGGTACATATGGAGTTTCTTGAGAAGAGTTTGGAACAAGGGATGAACCAATGGGGCTGTTTTGAAGTGCGGGTCCGAAGTGTCCAGAGCCATTTGACCGTCACCATCAAACGTAACGCGTGAATGGTTTCCATGATATTTCGGGTTCTTTTGTTATAGATTCGGTATCCCTTTTTGTTTGGTGCATAACCTACAAATACTCCAATGTCATCTTTAGCCCTAAGTTTCCCTAAGTCTTGACCTCATTAGTTGGATAACACAATGCACCAAACACACGAAGGAAAGAGAGATTAGGTTTTCTCTTGTGGACAAGTTCATATGGTGTCTTTCCATGAACAAGGTGAATCGTGGAACGATTTTGTGTGTAGCATGCACGGTGGCAATAGCTTCACCAGAAACATTGGAACTTTGAGTAAATCAAGATTGTTCTAGCGGCTTCTACAAGAGTTCGATTTAGCCTTTCAACTACACCGCTCATTGAGGAGTTCGTGGAACACTTCTTTGATGGGTGATTCCAATGCTTTCATAGAATTCACTAAGTTGTTTGTTAACAAACTCGGCCCATTGTCTGTCCGATAATTACGGCGGTTTTGTTAAGTCGAACTGCGGTATTTGATGAGTTTGATGATGATATCGGAGTTTCATCCTTTGTCCTTAAGAACTTGACCTGTGTGAATCTAGAGTAATCATCAACTATAACTAACACATATTTCTTCCCAAAGATATTCTACACTCTCATTGGTCCACATAAATCCATATAAATTGTATGAAGAACTTCGTGAGAGTTAGTAGGTTTGGGTTTATGGGCATACTTCTTGCTTTTTCCCAATTGACATCTTGTCAACAAAGATGATCCTTTTCATACTTTAGTCGAGGTAAACCTACAACTAAGTCCTTTCTGGATAGATCATTGATGGTGCCAAAGTTCAAGTGATTGAGACGTCGATGCCATAACCATGACTTTGGTTTTGAAGCCTTTGACAACAAGCAAATTGGAGAAGACTTCATCATATCTTCTATAGAGATGGTGTAAAGATTTGAACCACGAGTTCCTTTTAAAAGTTCCTTACCATTAAGTTCTCTAACAAAAAAGTATGTTTTCGAAGGCTACTTCTAGATCGGAATCACGAATTGACCAACGAGAAACGATTATGACCAAGACCTTCCACATAGTATACTCTAGAGATAACACTATCACCAACAACATAATCACCATAACCCTTAATTGCGCCAAAATGATCATTACCAATCTAATGTCAGTCCATGAATTTGCTCACGGTTCATGAGCCGCGACGGTCTCCTCGATATATGCTTGGACGACCGAGTCCAAAAACCACGTAATCGATTTGAACGATCTGCAGTTGAACACGCAAGAATGGATAAGCGGATAATTGGGATCCCCATGCAAGAATGGGTTCCACTGGTTAGTAACAGTAATTGGAACACCCACATCAGAAATAGAAACATCCATATCGGAAGTAGAAGCAATGGAATTATTGGGAATAGATGCAATCTTTGGTGTCTCAGATTTGACCTATTCAAAGTATGTTCACTTCTTAAGGGAATAGTTCTACCAATAGGCATCCATTTTCTAGTGGGCATAATCTTAGCAGTTTGAGAACAAACTGATTATTCTTATGGCCAAAAGGTATCCAATAATAACCTATCTTTATAAAAGTTCTTCCCTGGGTTTCCACCTTTGTTTTCTAACAATCTTTCGCTTTTGCCTTTTTGCCTTATTTGCACGATTATCAGCATTAACAATTTTAATCGGGCATTTGACAAAGATTAGACAAAGCATTCACACCACATTCATGATTAGCAAAATTCAAGGCAACATCATTACAAGGTTTGCAAATAGTATCGAAATTGAATTAATTACAGATGCGCCTAAGGCTAATACTAGAATCAACACGATTCGTTTTATTCAACTCAAGCTTAAAGTTCCTAGATTGGTCTTCTACACTCTTCCAATGCACATTCTTAGCTTGCGAGGTCCTATCATTCCTTGTATTACCTTGAGACTTTGACTGCCGCTTTAAAGTCACCGATTACTCTGTAGAGGAATGGGAACATTAGTTGGTTGATCTAATTTTTGCATTCCTGAACTTGATGTGCAAGGATCTGAAGTACTAGAAGGCACATTAGTGTATACTTTAAGACTGATTTGAGCTTTTTGAGTGCACACTAAAGTTCACTTTCTTAGCACTAACATATCTCGAATCTGAACTACTTGAAGGCACATTAGTGTTTCCTTTCTTAAGACTGGGCATAGAACGGATTTCCCGCTTGGCACTAGGCATAGAACAAGGCATCACAGCTTTGCCTTTTGCACCTAAGGTTAAGGATTTGGGACATGTTGCAATTACACATTCTAGCAACTCTTGAGATCGTTTGGCCTCGAGGCAAGCAAACCTAATTTCACTATCAAGAGGTTTGTTAATGAAATCCTCTTCGACAATCTCACTGAGACATTCTAGACTATCCTTAAGGTGAGCACAGGATTCATGAAAAGCATGTTCATTATTCCTAAGATGAGGAGGAATATATTTAAGCTGTCACGATGTATTTGCGTCTAAGGGTGACTTTGAGACAACATTCTTATTGAAAACAAGTGGCGCTTCCCATTTCACGACTTCTAAGATTCTCAATTTCCTTTTGTAAAGACGTTATTTTTCGTTGTTTTGGTCACGGGTGACTTTTATTGAATCATATAACTCTTTAAAATGTCGCTTAACTTTTTCATTTTCTTCTAGAAAACTCTCGTTTTCCTTTTGTAAGGCATCAACTAAGTTTTGAAGATGAAAAGTTTGAGAATTCTGAGAATCTAAAGGAGGAGGCATTTGGGAGCCTGCCATATTGTTCGTTGACCCTTTAATTGAGAGATTTGGGCTTTCAACTTTTCGATCGTGTTGCAGAGCTTGAATCGCTCATCACGCTTGTTAATTTGAAAATCTGATCAAACTCGGAGCATCCGAGGATGTCTTGATATTTGAAGTTTTGACATTTTCTTTAAGATGTTGATATTTTAGTTGTAAATTAAAATGCTCAACTTCGAGTTTAGAAAAATGTTTAACCAAATTGTCGTGATCATCCAGTTCAATTTTCTCGCTTAGTTCGAATTAGTTTTTCAAGCTCAATGACACGATCATGGGAGACTTTCATGGCAATGATAGTTCATGAAATTTGGAAGCATTAATAGAGCAATTTGAAGCAAAGAAAAAATATCTTGAGCAACACATTCAGGAATAAGAGTCTCATTTAAGGTATGCAAGTTCTTCCTCTCAATCTCATTATATTTTAGTGCACGCTCATAATCACTAACTTCAACAATCATTGCATCAAATTCTTTTCCATTCCTTGATATCAGCTTCTATCCCCTTTTAAGACTCTCAAAGTGATCTTTTTGAAGTTTAAAGAAAGGCATGACCTCAGTTAAATAACATTCTTTCATTTGCTCAAAACCCCTTTCTCCTTCCGTTATACCAGTGGTGTGATCCTTTTCTTGCAAGTTTTCTCAAAATCAACAAATAGTTGAAATATAACATATTGGCTAATTAAGGTCTTGCTTTTAGTGGCAATTTTGCTAGGAACAAGATGCATTGGTGTATTAGGAGGATACACACGCTTCTAGGCATTTTCCATAGGGAGAGGTTTGTTTCAACAATATTTATTTCTCTTATCTAAATCCTTTTTCCGTAAAACTTGTTCGGAGTCAACAATGTCCGAGGCTTAAACATGTTCAAGGAAATCCAGTTTTCCTTTTTGTAGTCATGGGGAGTGATAATTAATTTTTTCTCTTTGCATTTAGGATCATCTAATTTTTTGTTCATCCTTTCCCTAGTGACTTCATCTGATTTCTTATCTTCCTCGGTGCACTCAACGCAACTAGGTTTCTGTCTAGGTTTAAGAATCTCATTGCCATCATTGATCACACTTTGAGCATTTTGCTATCTTTAATTCCGCATCGTGGTTGGGTTTATCTATAATGGGAACACTATGCTTATCGCTAGGAACTCTATGTTTAGTGACCATGTGAGCAAATCAATGGTGTTTCCTTGTATGTACAACTTGTTTTCAAGTTTGTTTTTCAAAGTTTTCCGATTAGAAAAATCTCTCAAGAGTTTTGATTCCTTTGCATTAAATTCTTGCTTAAGCATTTTCACATTTTCTTGAAGTTCTTGTTTTTGCTTAGCTGTTTTAGAAAGTTTTCTTGCAAGGAATTTAATTCTTGTTTCAATACTTCTTCTCTAAAATTACTTTTTCTAATGATTGTACGTACTTGGTCATCCATTTCCTGCTCACGAGTGGTCAACTCAAATTTAGCACGTTGTTCGTAAATAGCAACACGTTCTTTATAGGCATTTAGTTCGAAATTACGGAATCATCAAAGGGCACATGCAAGGTATTCATCAAAAACATAGTCATTGTTGACTTCAGAAGATGCATCACTTGGTACAACTTCACTTTCACTTTGTTTCACATATTGATCATATGGGACAATATCGATATTACCCATATTTTCAACATTTGATTCAATAGTTTCAGTTGATAGTACTTTGTCATGCATCTTTTGCACATCAGCATCATCGTATAGTTTTAATACCTCCTGAGATGAGTTTGTCTTGGATGGGCACTAGTGGTGAAGAAGAGACCTTTGGAGAGACCATTGGAGAAATGCTAGCCATAAAAAATTGTGTGTGTCGAGAGGTCCATCATCCACATCGAGTCGTGATGCATCACAATCACGACTTGAAAGGCATTCGATGATTGTGACCTATCTCCTAATAGGTGCTCATCCACATCCGCATCATAGGTCTTGGCATTGCCCTCAGCTAGAAACAACAATTCCTCTTCATCCAAAGCAGCACCATTGTCCCGAGCTTGTACAAGAGATCTTATCTCCGAAGTAATCAAGATTCTCGGTGGGACGCTTTGGAGATGTGCGGTTCCTTGCAATGTGTCCCTCACCACCACAAGTTATAACATTTGATGGCTTAGCTTGACCTTGGTTACCATTCCTTCCTCGATTACGTTGCCAACATAACCTCTACGGCTCCACCTCTTCCCCGATCATATCTTGTCTTTCTGGGCTGGTTGCACCGATCCTTCCATCTTTAACATAGGCTTGATTGTGTGGGTTAGATCTTGTCGTTTCGAGGTTGTTGTTGGTTTGTGGGAGAGAATTCATGTTTTGACTAATCGGAAGAGCTAGTTGATTAATGAAGTTACCCACGTGTGCATCAAGATCGCTTGTTTGAACATAGGATCGTGAATGAGTTTGTGATTACCATTACCCAGGGTATGACTTGTGATGCTTTGGTTGTGATTCCGATGTTTGAGTAGAAGTCAGTTGAGTCATTAGACGAGCTTGTCTCTCCTGTTGGTTTTGAAGCTGATTGAGAATCAATTTTTCAAACATAGCATGTCTCTCATTCCGAAGGAGGAAGGCATAGAGTTGCTCATAGTTTGTATTCTTCAATCCTTTAGTGAGCTTCCACCGTGACAAACTTGTGCCATTCGGGATTCATGTTGTTCACAAATTTTGAGTTCAGCTGAATGTTAGGCATAGTCATTCCGATGTTCCTCATGTCATTCACTAACTTATGAAATCTCACATAGTACTCATAGACACTCTCATCCGGTTTCATCTTGAAGTGTTCAAATTGCCAGAGTTGGGATTCTCTGCCTTCCATAGTTAATTCAACCCGAGAGAAGCATCTTAACATTATCCCATCGCCTTTGCATCGGTGTTATGATTGATCGACTTGTAGATGTCTTTAGGAAGACCTTGAAGAACAATGTTTGAAGCCCCCGATATGCATCGAATCTCTTTTTCTCCTTATCATCAAGCTCATCATACATTTTAGGTCTGCGTCCATTCCGTGAAACAGGAGTACCATCTTCATTAGTATCAAGTATGTCTCTAGTCCTCTCAACTCGATATGGTCCTTCATCAATGGATTTAAGAATGTTGACACCATGTTCCTTTCCAAGGCAGATAACTGATTCGTTGAGCCCAAGAATCGTAGTCAGCTCTGTCAAGCATGGGTGGACGAGTATCGCCAATTTGCTTGAACATCCTCTCGCAGCGATGGAGATGATAGTAGGAACGCTGGTAGACATGTTAACAGATTAATACGGATTTTATAACTCTATGATTAAACCGAGAAATAGATTCTTTCACTGGATTTTACTAAATCAAGAGAAAACCGTAAGCAATCACCCAAGTCGCTAGAAGATAATGCACCAAGTCGCTAACACTTAACTCGCTATACCACTAAGTCGCTAGAGTCCCAAGTCGCTAGACAAATGCAAGTCGCTAAGTAGTAACTCGCTAAACCTCAAGTCGCTAGCTTTAGAAAATTTAAAGTGCTAATTCGCTACTAAGTCGCTAAAGATACAAGTCGCTAAAGAGCAACTCGCTATCGACCAAGTCGCTACCACCAAGTCGCTACCAAGTCGCTAGCAAAATTTTGGCAAGAATTGCTACTCAGGTCGCTAAAGATACAAGTCGCTAAAGAGCAACTCGCTACCGACCAAGTCGCTACCACCAATTAACTACCGGAGTGGAGAGTCCACTACTTGTACTGTAAATCGCTAGGTCTAAGTCGCTAGGTCTAAAACTGTAACTCGCTACAAATTTGTAAAGCAAGTCGCTACGAAGAAAGTAATCCGTGAGTTAAGTCGCTAGCAAGAAAAACCACATAAACATCACTTTTCAATCCAAAACAACCCAACCAAGATGATTCAAGCTTACCAAATGAAAACTACTAAACCTTGTGATGATTCTAAACATAAAAGTACTAACAAAATCCAAACTTTAACACAAGAAATCAACCAAATGATGCAAAACCACTAAACTTTTTCAAACTCAAAAACCACCTAAAACCACTAGAAATCCAAAGATGTGCAAGATATGATCTAACCATGGCTCTTGATACCAATTGTTGGATATTGGATTTCACAATCACATCAAACCATTAACACAAGTGGGCGTATAAAGTGGAATTCTAGAGAGAGAAAGTTAGAGGTTTAGGGAACTTAGTGAGAGAAAGTGAAAGATATTATTATGAGCTCCAACTCTCTACCTTGGGAGGTAGAGAGTATTTATAGTCTTACAATTTAACGCCACACAACGGGTGGATCGCATACAAGGGTAAAGACCGTCCGGCCCTCCACGGTGTTACTTAACTAAATACTACTAACCTAAATATAACTACGACTACGAGCATTCTAACGATTACATATACTTGAGGTGACCGACTCTTTAACACCGGGAATTTCTAATTCCTAACATCAAGGATGTTCAACTATTAAAGACAGATATTCAGACCTTAAAGGAAGAGATACAGAGGTTGAAAAAGCACAAGCAGACTGCAAAGATGGTGATTTCATCTTCATCCTCACCTCTCGATGGTGATTACGATCAAGATTTGGGAAATTCTTCCAAACAGGGAGGAAAAGCAGTCGCTGGTAATCGAGGGAGGACAATTGATTTTGATTTGAAGATGAAGAAGATACAAGTAAAGGAGCAAAGGAAGTCGAACTCATGGAGAGCAACTTGAAGATCAAGACATTTTCCAAACCGCAACTGATTTTACCATCGATTTTATTTCCACTTTGCAGAGCCAACTTTTGCCCTGCAAGTGAAGAATTTGATAAATTGAAGACGCACAAGTGGTAAAGCAAGTATGGAAGATGTACGGAACTTGAAAGTAAGATTTCAAAGAAAAGACAAGTTCAGATTGATCTTGATAGAGAACTTGCTAAGAAGATAGCTGATTCGCTCGGAAAACCAATTATAGAGAAGTGTGTAGTATACGGGTAACTCAAACGTGTTAGGTTTGAGCACCGAGATCGTTCTGAACGAGGGTTGAATAGAATTTCCAACTCACGTCGACGATTATCGATTTGAATGGAAAAGGACAATTTGAAGTTTTCTAAACTATGGGGCAAGGGAAGCATAAAAGGGAAATTACACTACGGGAATAAATATCTGCGAATATAAACTAAAACGTATAAAATAAAACGTAAATAAAATGCAACTACGTCTAATCTAGGTCCTAAAAATGATCTAAAATTACTTTCTAACTAAAAATGATATTTAAAAGATAACTAAGAATTAAAACTAATTTTTATGATTTTTCTAGAATTTATTTGAATTAAAAACTAATTTTAAACTAATTTAAATGCTAAAAATTACAAATTAAACTAGGAAAAATCTGGAAAAATTATTTTTTGCTTTTTATAATTTTCTTAATCTAGGAAAATTGAAAAATTATTTTTTGGAACCTTTTCTGAATTAATTGTATTAAAAAGTACTTAAAAAGCCTTAAAAACTGATTTAAATCAAGAAAAATAGTAAATAGTAACTAAAAATTATGAAAAATTCAGGAAAAGTCTAAAATATTATTCTAAATTTAAGAAAATTACTAAAACCTATGCTAGTGTGCAAGAAATGGAAGCTGTAGTGAAATTGCCTTGAAAATAAGCTATTAAGAATAAGCTATAAGCTCCTATAGTGAACCAAATGACCACAACAGCTAAGGTAAATTAATATTACTTAAAAGCAACTAAATCCAACTACTCCTAACCTCTAAAGTACTGATTAAACTGAATTGGCTTATTTGACTATTTAAAATGAAAACAGATTTCCTACTAACTATAAGCTAAAACCACAGCTTATTTAGTGAACCAAACTGAAAACCAAAAGTTGATAACTCAAGATCACCTGCTAAGTAACAAGTGGACCAAGTTTCAGATCCTAGCTACTTAAAATGAGACACTGTGCAAGATCTATTAATGTAGTTCCCGCCACACTCGCATTTGAAATGTGAACAGGGCAAATAAGCTGATTTGGACAGCTGATTTATTGCTTATAAATACTTCCAAAAATTTCACAAAAATGTGTTTTGCAAACTAGACCAACTGAACTTGAAAAAGAACAAAATCTCACTTAATTTTAACAAAAAATGAATCCATGAAAATTCCACAAACTTTTGCAAAAACCTGATTTTCCAATTTTGACTATTTTGACAGATTTGGTAAAGTTGACTAAAATGAGATTTAAATCAAAATTATGGACTGATTATGATGCCTAAGGTTGAACTAAGATAAATGCAAGCTAGATATAATGTTTTTAAAACTATATGCAAAGATATTTAACCACTTATTCAAACAGATTCAAAAATTAAAGCAGATGAGATGCAATTTTGACTTATGTTAATCTAATGCACAATTTAATGACAGAAATTGACAAAGTAAGGCTAAATGAAGCTAAGGCAACTGATTTTAACCACTAATAAAACCTCAA
>OU343222.1:132410501-132524758 GCA_910596185.1 Chrysanthemum makinoi
TTGGTTACTTTTTGTGTGTTTTTTGCATATCCATACCTGCACAAGCACAAACTCAAGAAAACCACAAATATTAGCAATAAACAACTCTTTCTTGGTTATTTTGGGTCTATTTTGATAAAGAAAAGGTATGTGTTTTAGCACATACCAAAATACCCTGATCTAAACTATTGCCGTGTCCTCACGCAATGCAATCAACTCACGCTTCTAAAACCAAGGATATCAATCTCTTTCTACTAAACCTATGAAGAAGTAGCAAAGATTCCTCAAAAGAGATTAAGAAAGCCTTAATTCTAAAAACGCCCCGTTTACCTTTTAATTCACATGCATAGATATTACGATTAAGCACATTCTGATTATGAATGACGGTTTGTTGAACTTTCATGTCGATCAATAACTCCAACATTTTTCAAACGACACGTTAGGATCACGGAGTAGAAAACACAACACAGCGTGAAGTGACCATACGGATAGAATACATCGTCCCTGATTTTTCACAAGTCCCAAACTAAGCGTAAAACCGAAATCATTGTTACATATGATTCTAGATGCTAACACTACCCATGGAAGTTACTTGTGTACATACTTTTTGCTCCCATTTTTCTATTTTCCTCTAGATTTTTTTTATTTTTGTGAGAAATGAATTTCTTCAAATTCTCGTTTCGATAAGACTTATTCTGATAAAGATACAAAGCTAAGTCGATAATTAGTTATCCGTCTTCCCTCAAGAACCATTGTCGTAAAAATGAGGTCCACATCAAGGAATTTTTATTCACTTATACTTTTGACTTTTCAATTTTCATTTTTCAACATTTTTTTTTTTTTTTTTTAACTTATACTTTTACTTGTATGAGCTGTGAACCACGGAGCTTCACGGGGTAATTCCAAGACTATAGGCTTCATGAAATGAGGATCCCGGCTGGCTAGGCTAAGACCTCACTCAATCCCGGCTAAAGATCCAAGGGTCCGATCTCGACACCGCAGCTCACAACTTTACTTATTACATTACACATATCACTTATTACTCATTTATTTATTACGGATCCTTGATGTGTACCCAATTTTTAAAACAAAGATTCTTTTAAGAAGATAAAGAACTAACTATCGCCAAAAACTCGACATCTCTAATTATTTAGACAGATATGGGGTGAAACAATTTTGTGGGAACAAAAAGCCATAAGTACCTTCGATGGGCTCTAAAGAGAACCAACTACTCCACGCTTAGCATCTAAACTCATAAGTAACTCTATCATTTCTCGACCTATGCCCCCGTGGCTAGATTAGAGTCTATAAGAATACTTCTTGCTTATGCTTGTGCTAATGATCTAAAAGCTTTATCAAATGGATGTCAAAAGTGCTTTTCTAAATGGTTTTATTAATGAAGAAGTATATGTAGCTCAACCTCCGAGCTTCATCGATTTTGAAAAACCTAAGCATGTGTATAAGTTAAAGAAAGCCCTTTACGGTCTTAAACAAGCTCCAAAATCTTGGTATGATAGACTCAAGTCAGTCTTAATCAAACACAACTACACCATGGGGTTAGTTGATAACACACTTTTTACTGAGAAAAGAGAGTCACATATAATCATCGTTCAAATATATGTAGATGATATTATATTCGGATCTACTTGTCAAGACATGTGTGATGATTTCTCAAAAATCATGCATGACGAGTTCGAGATGAGTATGATGGGAGAACTTAGTTTCTTTCTTGGTCTACAAATCAAACACGTAGAAGATGGTATCTTCTTTAATCAATCTAAATACATAAAAGAGATGTTAAAGAAATTCGGTCTAGAAGAGTCGAAACCAATTAGAACACCAATGTCATCCGACACCAAACTCACAAAAGATGAAGACGGCGAATCCTTCGATAATACTAAATATCGTGGCATGATTGGTAGTCTTCTCTACCTCACGGCTAGTAGGCCAAATATCATGTTTAGTGTTTGTTTATGTGCTAGGTTTCAAGAAGACCTTAAAACATCACACCTAGAAGCCGTAAAAAGAATATTTAGATACATTAAGGGTACAACACAATTAGGATTATGGTATCCTAAGGGCACGGGAGTAGAAACAATTGTGTATGCAGATTCTGACCATGCAAGTGATTATGTTGACCAAAAAAGTACAAGTGGGGTATGTACTTTTATGGGATATTGTTTAACATCTTGGTTTTCAAAGAAACAAACGGCATTAGCAATATCAACAACCGAAGCCGAATACGTCTCCGCCGGCAAAGCATGCCAACAAGCACTATGGATGAAACAAGCGTTAGTTGACTACTACATTCATCTAAGTGACATAGCCATTCTATGTGACAACAAAGGTGCCATCGATCTAAGCAAGAATCCGGTATTACATTCTCGCACAAAGCATATAGAGATTCGTCATCTCTTCTTAAGAGACAATGTTCAAAAGGGGAACATCTCTATTGAGAAGGTAGCGTATGAAGACAACATAGCCGACGTCCTCACCAAACTGTTGAAGCGGGAAAAATTCAACCTACTTCGTCTTGGTCTTGGTCTCATGGAACAAACGTCGTAACTTATTTTTTTTTACTCTACAAGGTATGTAAACACCAGCCCTCTTCTTTCTGAGTCTAGGATCTCTATTTCACGCACAACTCATAAACAATACGGGAACTTTCAAAACCCAAGATAAGTTTTTCACTTATAACTCATAGTTTCTCTTATTTTCTTTCAAAATAAGTACAAGTTGCAAACACATACTCCCTCCGTCCCAAATTAATTGTCCTCATTTGACTTTTTAAAGTCTTAATTTCTCAACTTTGATCTTAAATATTTTTATTTATGTTATATAATAATTGATGAAAAATATATGAATAGATTGTTTTTTAAATGTTTTTTCATTGATGTAATTTTCATCAAGTGTTACATAACACATACAAAAATATTAAGGATCAAAGTTGAGAAATTAAGACTTCAAAAAGTCAAATGAGGCCAATTATTTTGGGACGGAGGGAGTAATTACATACACGTCTTCTTTTCAAAGGATAAAACGATTTTTATTCGCACATAGAAACCTCTTTTTGAAACGTTTTCTAAAATGATACTTCTTCCCGTATCAAATCGCTTTTTCATTATTAATACAAAGTAAAAACCCGTTTTCATTGCATCTCATGTCTTTTGAATGCTAAAGAGAACACATAACTAATATGTGTTTTCGGGTACGTTCATTTAAGCAACAATGAATTAGGAGCACTCGGGTTATCTCACATAATAGTATGCTTTTTCACTTCTAGTTTATTTTTCTTTGGAGTCAAGATAACCGCAACTCCAAATAGTTTGCATATAGGCACACACTAGGCAAAAATGTTTCCAAAAAGAAAATTTTGTGCTGCTTGAATCACCAGTCCCACGGATCCCAGCCTTAATGCTGGACGGATCCCTCAAGGGAAGGATCCGTGAGATAGAAGCTAGTTTTATCTTCTATTTTTCTGACTTTGGATGAAAACTCCAATATCTTTTCATTTTTTTGGAGTATGTTCTTTAATGCTTGTGTTCTCATGATCACATGCCTTAAATTCATATCTAATCATTAGATTTTAATCCACATTTTGGGTCAAGCATTCATTACAATGCATTGTTTCTCTATATATAGGACTCCCAAAATGCTTGCATAATTCATCTCTTCTTCACAAACAAACAACACCATGTCATCCAAAAGATCTTACAACTTAGATGAATCACCTAGTACAAACAATCCTCTTCATGAAATCCAAACTTTTGTACTCCCACCTTCCAAAATACCACAATCAAACTCTAGGATATCCGCACGGATTAGCATCCGGCCTTGTTGTTTAGCAAAACCATCATCGAATGGCTCATCACCAACAAATAACTCACCATTATAGCACCTCCTTCATCACCAACGAGTACACCAACTTCATCACCTAAAGTCACTCTTTTGGAACTCCTTAAGACTCCAACAAGATCTCAACAAACAAAACAAAAAGAAATAGCCTTTTTGACACCTCCCACTTCTCCAAACACAATTTTCAATGACCTTGAAACATCACCACCCTTAGCTCCCATTAAACTACAAGAACACTTAGGTTCTTTTCCACCACCACTTCCAAACATTCCGGACTTTGATCCGTATTTTCCCATTTTTCCACCACATCTTCCTCAACTCACAAATCAAAACAACCCGGAAAACTTTCGCACTCATTACCCACATCACTTACATTGTGAACATTGCCAATCCACTAGGGATATTGCAATAGAAGTTAGGGAAGAAATGTGATTCATACTCAACCTCATTCTTGATCGCATCAATACCATTACTCATCAAAACCTCCATCCATAACCTTATGCAAGCATGGAAGGAATCATTATTACTATTTTATATTTTTAGTACTTTTCTTTTGAGTCATTTTTCAAGAACAAGTTTTGTTCTTATTTTTACATGCTTGTATGTGGCATAAATACCACTACACTTTGTTGTTTTATTACAAGGCCTTGTTTACATACCTTGGCTCCCAATCTTGATTCTCGTCAATCACAAGATTACTTATGCATGTTACTACTAACCTTTTCTTTGTAGGATTTTTTTTTATTTTTCTTCACTAGACGCCCCAAACTAGGGGGAGCTACCGTCAAGGGGGAGCAAGTGATACGTGAATGATGAGTGTCTAAATACTCATCATTTTTGTACCATTTAAACTGCAAAAACATCTGAAAACACTCAGAAATGTATCAAAATGATTAAAATATCACAAAAAAGTGTTTTATGTGTTTTAAATGCAAAAATATCAAAATCTGGTGAAAAACGTATCAAATTTGCATAATTGGCAGTTTTAGTCCCCCAAGTTTCAAAAGTTGTCAAAAACAGTCCCTGGTAAATCTAAATAAAGAAAAATATCTTTTTGAGTCCCTAGGGATTCCTAAGTTGTCAAAATTGGTCCTTGAAACTTAAAATTACAAATTTACAACTTAGGTCCCTGAACTTTCAAAATTGTCAAGTTTGGTCCCTGGAAAATGTGAAAATGTCAGCTTTGGTCCTTGAACTATTGATACTTGTCAATTTCAGCCCTTGGATTAACTTTGCAGATTTGGCAGAACAAGTCCCTTGAATTTCAGAATTTACACTTATGGCCCTTGATAATTATAAGCCTTTCACTACCTTTGGACTTGTCAAAACCAATTATGACCCCCTGCCATATTACCCTTTGTGACCCCCTGTCAATTGCCTGTTTTGGACCCTGGTCAAAACTTCAGTCAAACTAGCAGTTTCCCACCATCCACTGTACACCTATCCCTTCCCCACCACTTGCCCTGTCCTCTGCAACACCTCACCAATTCCATCTCCCAACACCTTATCTCTTCCACATCAACTCTCCCATCACCCCTACACATCCACCCCCCCCCCCTAGCTACAATTTCAGAGCCACAGAGGTCAAACATAGGTTTCCCGCCAAAACACATAAAACGGCTAAATCACTCAATACTCAACCATTGGTCAAATGGGGAGGTGGGATCTGCTCTAAAGGACACGTGGAGAGATTTTGGCTATAAAAGAAGGAAGAGAGAAGAAGAAAAGAGAGTAGTTAGTTAGTTTTAAATTTTTCCTTGTATGTCGTTTTTAAAGTTTCTATGTTTTAAATAAATTTTAAGTTGTAATTTCAAGTATTAATGTATGAAACTTAGTTAACTCAGTGTATTGGAACTAATTTCAAGTATTCATTACAAGTTTGAGAAATTTTCATGTAAAGTCAACGAAAGTCAACCATTAAGTTCATCATAATCTTAGTGTAAATCGTGTTTAAAAGCTTTAAAGTAGAAGTAACTCAGTTATTAGAAGTCCTTTTCAGTTTAAATTCTCAAGGCTTAATACCAAAATTGATTTAAAGTCTGTTTTAGCAATCTACAGGGTGTTTGGTTTAGGTAAAAACGGGTCAAACCTGTTTTGACCCATTTTGGTTATTAAAGATCAGTTTCATGAAGTTTAGTTTGAGTTAGTTTAATAGTATCAAGAAGCTAGAACAAGTTTTGAAAGGTTTCAAGTACAAGAGAAAACCATTTCCTGTCTCATAATTTTCGCACAAACATTGCCCCATGCTCATGTGCTTTTCAAAGCTCATCTTTCATTTAAAATTCTTCCAAAATCACTTTTCTCACATCTCAATATACCATTTTCAATATATCAGTAGTCTATGTGCACTTAGGATAGTTTTATTTAGTTTAAAATTGCATTCAAAATCTGTCCTAACCCCATTCCAAAGACTGCAATTTTTGCTTTTAGTCCACTTTTCACAAATTTTATAAATAAGTCAGATGAAGGACTTTGTGGCCGAAGGGGGAAAAAGGTAGCTGGGTTGGTAGACTCCTTAGGATCAGAAGCTCAACAGCTCACTCATACCTCAGCTTATTCAAATTAAGCCACAAGTAAGTCCCTTGTGACTGAGTTATCAGATTTGTGCCAAACTTGCAGCTAGTGTATACTGTTCCTTTCTAGAAGATAGGGTCTGATTTTTGGTCTACTTGCAGTCTTTTAGGTGGAATTCAGGGCCACATATCTTTTTTAGGCTAAAGCTTTTCTGATTAGCTGATAGATAAGCTCAAACATAGTACCTGTTTTCTGTTACTGCATCAAACAGCTTCTGTCTCAGTTTGCAGCCATTTTGTTTGATCCCTAGTTGCTTCATATTAAGTCCTTATGATCTGAAAGTTTGGATATATGCTCACTGCTAGGTTACCTTGAGAACCATGCTTTTAGTTTTCTCTCTGGCTTATTGGATAAGCAGTTAGAATAGCTTAAACAGTGGGACAGTTTTCAGTTTTGCTTATAAGTTCAGTTAGCTTAAATCTTGTTGTTCTGCTGTTTAGAGGTTAGGATTAGTTTACAACAGTTGCCTTAGATTAGTTTTAGCATACATTAGCTTATGTTATCAGTTGGTTCATTATTTTGCTTGTTAGCTTATTTTCAAGTGCTTTCTCCCCACTAGTTTACATTGCAGCTTCAGTTTATTACACATAAGCCCTTGTTTTTACATTTTTCTCAGATTTAGAATAACATTTTAGTATTTCCCTGAAATTTTCATTATTTTTAGACACTGTTTGCTATTTTTTCTTAAATAAAATTAGTTTTTAATCATTTTTAATTAGCTTTAATTGCAATTAATTAAGAAAAAGTTCAAAAAAATAATTTTTCAATTTTAATAGTTTAAGATAAATATAAAAAGCATAAAAAATATTTTTCCATATTTTTACCCTTTTATTTTGTATTTTTCACAATTTAAATTAGATTAAATTAGTTTTAAATTAGTATAAAATAGAAAAATAATCAGAAAATTATAAAAATAGTTTTGAAAATTCTATTTTGATATTTTAGATTTTTCTAAGTCATAATTTTATTTTTCTAGCTTTATTTCCTAATTTCTTGTATTTTAGGTAATTATTTAATAGTTAAAAATAGTTTTTAATTAATAATAATTAATTAAATAGTTATAAAAATAATTTTATTTTTCTATAAATTTTCTTTTATCATTAGGATTGTAAAATATCATTTTCATATTTTTAGGATTAATATTGTGTAAGTTTCACGTTTTTATTTGTACGTAACGTAGTTTTAAATTAAGTTTTATAAAAACATAAAAAAACAAAAACATCAGTTTAAAATTAGTGATAGCGTTTATTTAATATTTCTTATCTTTTTAACTTTCTTTAATTTGCATTTAAGCCCCTGTAGTTTATGGGCTTTCTCTTTAGGTATAGATCAATCACTATCCTTTCCCTTTCAAATCCTCTCGATCACTTTACATTTGACTATTCTCGCACAGCTCGTTGGGACTTAACGACCTGGGGAAACACTATACTCTCCTCATCTTCATTGCATTCGTGCTTGAGCCGTTTTAAGCCGATTACGGTCCGCCATTCACAAGTGGCGGTTTGAGTTATTTAGCTTGACCCTGCGCGGATCAAATTTTGCGCCGCCGGGAGCAAGACTAATAGTCTTACGTATAGCAGATTAGTGATTTGAATAATCACTCCTTGTTTATACCATCTTTTAAAAATCAAAAACCCAAAAAGATTTTCATTCTTAGTTTTTACATCATGTTTTTCAAAAATACCAAAAATATTCCTCTTTTCCCTCTTACCCTTTTGATTCTTCATTCCTTACCCTCTGTAAACCTTTGATTCTTTCTATGTCTTATCCTCACCCTCTTGGATGTCAATGGTGTGGTGGTCCTTATAATGGTGGCAATTGCCCCAGTTGTAGCATGGTGGAATCAGAAATGGGTCCGTCTATAACCGGGATCCCTATTCCTACCATAACACAACTGATTCATTCCATCGCCTACCACACTTTGTGAGACTTCAGCAGTTTTCTTGTTGTGAGTACCGTGGTGGTTCACACTACGCTTCGATTGTCAATCGGAAACACGCTTGTCTATGAGCGGTTCCCGATAACAATTATGACTACAACACATACCACTCACAGCCACATCGGTTGTATCTGTTGTAGTATTGTGGAGGTCCTCACTCTAGCTCAGATTGTCAAACAAGGAATCCATTTCCTTGTAACAATTACGACTCTTCGTATCAATACCAACCTCCACAGTACCAAATGATTCAAGCTAATCCTCATGAAACTACGACATGACCTTCTATGAAGACTCGAGTTATTAAAAGAACTTAAGGAGGAGTCGGATATGTCGTCCCAAAATAATCCAAAATCCATGGAAGCTTTGTTAGCCGAAGAGCGGTCGCTAAATTAGATTCCCAGATTTCCATTGAAAACACTGTTAGGGAATCAATTAGAATACAAAAAGCATTCAAATCCAGCTCTCGATTCCGTTTCATTCCTGATGATGATGATGATGATGTTACCCTTGATATTAGTGAATTATGTACAGATTCATCAAGTTCATCAGTTGAAATTCCTTCCGTGGAAAATCGTGGAGAAAAGACTATGATGGAATTACTAGCATAAGAACAAATGGAAAGTATAAAACATATGTATGCTAGTCCTTCTAAACTCCTCTCCATTGATATCCCAGCAGTTGAGATTTCATCTCAAACAACTACTATCACACCCGAAGCTCCCACTCACTCTCTGAACATGGGGGATGAGCATCTTGACACTGTTCATGAAAAGGAATCGGACGAATTCATAAAGTCTAGTGTTGAGAACCTTGTCCCAATCCCGAGAGAGTCACAGGGAACTTCGGAGCATATGTGTGATTCTCCTTTCCCTCTTGAGTGTTCAAAAGATCATTTTGATACTTTCTCCGATCTTAGCGACGATTGTACTTCTTATGGAGACATCGAGTATGTTGAGGCATCACTCCCACATCGATCCTCTTCTTGAGGAGTTCACCGATGAACTCACTCACATCACTCCACTTTCATCGAAAAGTGACGATGATCTCTTTGATTTCGAAGCCGATCTTGGAGAAACTAGAAATCTCCTATATAATGATCATCCACTCATTTCTTGTCCCATTTCCGACTCTTCCATTCCTTCTCTCACTCCGGATGAGGAAGATGACAACTTTTGGAAGGAGGTCGATGATTTTCTTAGTGATGAGTCAATTCCAACAGGGATTGACAATACTTGCTATGATTCGAAGGGAGACATCCTCTTTCTTGAAAATCTGTTGATTGAAGAACCGCTTTCCAACTCTCCTCCCGGAAATTTTGTTGCCAATCACCATACAAGCTTCAAGTCTAAGCTTAAAAATATAACAAATGGTGATTTGCTCCTCACTAATGAAGAATGGGATTGCATTGTGATGCACATCTTTATTCCATTTTTCACAGATGGTGTGGTTTCTCGTTCCCGTTTCTCCTTCGGGAATGAAGACATTATCTTTGACCCAGGCATTTCCATATACCATTTGTGAGGCTGTCTCTGTATCTCATCGTTGTGGAACTTTCACGTACTTCAATGTTTATCCAAACATTTTGAATGAAAGTCCGATGGAGATTGTTTCTTCCACTTACTTCCCCATGAACAAATTAATTCGGGTTCGAGTCAAGCTAGCGACTCGATAATCAAAAACAAGAGCTTAACATGGGTTTTCACCCGTGTGTACCACCTTAGTGTGGGAGAGATGCCCCACATGTTGTATATAGATCTTAAAAATGAATGAAAATTGTAAATATTAAAAAGAGAATAATTGTTGTGTTTCCACACTTTGAATATTGAGGACAATATTCATTTCTAAGTGTGGGGAAATTCGGCGAATTTGATCATAAAATGTACCCTTTTAGTCCCTTTTTCCCCAAAATGGCCAAATTTTAAAATTTTTTTAGTGGAAGTACTATGTACTAAACACAACAAATGGTAATCATTCCACCATGTCTAACCCACATAAGGATTGGCTAATCCAGGAGCAAACGGCTCTTGGTAAAGATATCTCAGATCCGTTGACGGCTTACAATTTGCCCAAAATTGTATGGTATTCAGCCCACCATATCCTTAAAAGTGAAGAGTTGGCTAGCCCGCAAGTTTATGGCTTGTGGTAAAGGCGGTGGAAAAACCATAATTGGTAATCAGCCCACCAAAGATAATATTGATAATTTATCTAAGAGTTGGCTAGTCCAGAGCAAACGGCTTCGGGTAAAGACAAATCAAATCCGTTGAAAGTCGGTGGTTTGCTCAAAATCATATGGTTATCGGTGTACCAAGGTTCTTACTTGAACTGAAACATTTGGCTACTCCGTATAATGGCTTTTGGTAACGAGATAAAATCCATTAATTTTTCTCAAAACATTGCTAGGGACTAGCAATATCTTAGTGGGGGGGATTGATGAGTGTCTAAATACTCATCATTTTTGTACCATTTAAACTGCAAAAACATCTGAAAACACTCAGAAATGTATCAAAATGATTAAAATATCACAAAAAAGTGTTTTATGTGTTTTAAATGCAAAAATATCAAAATCTGGTGAAAAACGTATCAAATTTGCATAATTGGCGCTTTTAGTCCCCAAGTTTAAAAAAGTTGTCAAAAACAGTCCCTGGTAAAACCAAATAAAGAAAAATATCTTTTTGAGTCCCTAGGGATTCCTAAGTTGTCAAAATTGGTCCTTGAAACTTAAAATTACAAATTTACAACTTAGGTCCCCAACTTTCAAAATTGTCAAGTTTGGTCCCTGGAAAATGTGAAAATGTCAGCTTTGGTCCTTGAACTATTGATACTTGTCAATTTCAGCCCTTGGATTAACTTTGCAGATTTGGCAGAACAAGTCCCTTGAATTTCAGAATTTACACTTATGACCCTTGATAATTATAAGCCTTTCACTACCTTTGGACTTGTCAAAACCAATTATGACCCCCTGCCATATTACCCTTTGTGACCCCCTGTCAATTGCCTGTTTTGGACCCTGGTCAAAACTTCAGTCAAACTAGCAGTTTCCCACCATCCACTGTACACCTATCCCTTCCCCACCACTTGCCCTGTCCTCTGCAACACCTCACCAATTCCATCTCCCAACACCTTATCTCTTCCACATCAACTCTCCCATCACCCCTACACATCCACCCCCCCCCCCTAGCTACAATTTCAGAGCCACAGAGGTCAAACATAGGTTTCCCGCCAAAACACATAAAACGGCTAAATCACTCAATACTCAACCATTGGTCAAATGGGGAGGTGGGATCTGCTCTAAAGGACACGTGGAGAGATTTTGGCTATAAAAGAAGGAAGAGAGAAGAAGAAAAGAGAGTAGTTAGTTAGTTTTAAATTTTTCCTTGTATGTCGTTTTTAAAGTTTCTATGTTTTAAATAAATTTTAAGTTGTAATTTCAAGTATTAATGTATGAAACTTAGTTAACTCAGTGTATTGGAACTAATTTCAAGTATTCATTACAAGTTTGAGAAATTTTCATGTAAAGTCAACGAAAGTCAACCATTAAGTTCATCATAATCTTAGTGTAAATCGTGTTTAAAAGCTTTAAAGTAGAAGTAACTCAGTTATTAGAAGTCCTTTTCAGTTTAAATTCTCAAGGCTTAATACCAAAATTGATTTAAAGTCTGTTTTAGCAATCTACAGGGGTGTTTGGTTTAGGCTAAAAAACGGGTCAAAACCTGTTTTGACCCATTTTGGTTATTAAAGATCAGTTTCATGAAGTTTAGTTTGAGTTAGTTTAATAGTATCAAGAAGCTAGAACAAGTTTTGAAAGGTTTCAAGTACAAGAGAAAACCATTTCTGTCTCATAATTTTCGCACAAAATTTCACTGCTGTTCATGTGCTTTTTCAAAGCTCATCTTTCATTTAAAATTCTTCCAAAATCACTTTTCTCACATCTCAATATACCATTTTCAATATATCAAGAGTCTATGTGCACTTAGGATAGTTTTATTTAGTTTAAAATTGCATTCAAAATCTCCCTAACCCCATTCCAAAGATCAGCAATGACCTTTTCGCTTTTAGTCCACTTTTCACAGCCTTATAAATAAGTCAGTATGAAGGACTTTGTGGCCAAGCAGGGGAAAAAGGTAGTGGGTTGGTAGACTCCTTAGGATCGAAGCTCAACACCTCACTCATACCTCGCCTTATTCAAATTAAGCCACAAGTAAGTCCCTTGGGAAGTTATCGATTTGTGCCAAACTTGCGCTAGTGTATAATCTTGTTCCTTTCTAGAAGATAGGGTCTGATTTTTGGTCTACTTGCAGTCTTTTAGGTGGAATTCAGGGCCACATATCTGTTTTAGGCTAAAGCTTTTCTCGATTAGCGATAGATAAGCTCAAACATAGTACCTGTTTTCATCGCATCAAATGCCTTGTCTCGGTTTACCATTTTGTTTGATCCCTAGTTGCTTCATATTAAGTCCTTATGATTTGAAAGTTTGGATATATGCTCACTGCTAGGTTACCTTGAGAACCATGCTTTTAGTTTTCTCTCTGGCTTATTGGATAAGCAGTTAGAATAGCTTAAACAAAGTGGGACAGCTTTTTTTTGCTTATAAGTTCAGTTAGCTTAAATCTTGTTGTTCTGCTGTTTAGAGGTTAGGATTAGTTTACAACAGTTGCCTTAGATTAGTTTTAGCATACATTAGCTTATGTTATCAGTTGGTTCATTATTTTGCTTGTTAGCTTATTTTCAAGTGCTTTCTCCCCACTAGTTTACATTGCAGCTTCAGTTTATTACACATAAGCCCTTGTTTTTACATTTTTCTCAGATTTAGAATAACATTTTAGTATTTCCCTGAAATTTTCATTATTTTTAGACACTGTTTGCTATTTTTTCTTAAATAAAATTAGTTTTTAATCATTTTTAATTAGCTTTAATTGCAATTAATTAAGAAAAAGTTCAAAAAAATAATTTTTCAATTTTAATAGTTTAAGATAAATATAAAAAGCATAAAAAAGATTTTTCCATATTTTTCCCCTTTTATTTTGTATTTTTCACAATTTAAATTAGATTAAATTAGTTTTAAATTAGTATAAAATAGAAAAATAATCAGAAAATTATAAAAATAGTTTTGAAAATTCTATTTTGATATTTTAGATTTTTCTAAGTCATAATTTTATTTTTCTAGCTTTATTTCCTAATTTCTTGTATTTTAGGTAATTATTTAATAGTTAAAAATAGTTTTTAATTAATAATAATTAATTAAATAGTTATAAAAATAATTTTATTTTTCTATAAATTTTCTTTTATCATTAGGATTGTAAAATATCATTTTCATATTTTTAGGATTAATATTGTGTAAGTTTCACGTTTTTATTTGTACGTAACGTAGTTTTAAATTAAGTTTTATAAAAACATAAAAAAACAAAAACATCAGTTTAAAATTAGTGATAGCGTTTATTTAATATTTCTTATCTTTTTAACTTTCTTTAATTTGCATTTAAGCCCCTGTAGTTTATGGGCTTTCTCTTTAGGTATAGATCAATCACTATCCTTTCCTTTCAAATCCTCTCGATCACTTTACATTTGACTATTCTCACAGCTACGTTGGGACTTAACGACTGGGAAACACTATACTCTCCGATCTTCATTGCATTCGTTTGAGCTTTTTAAGTCGATTACGGCACCGCCATTCACAAGTGGCAGGTTTGAGTTATTTAGCTTGACTGTTCTGCGCGGATCAGTGAACTATTTTTCCACATTTTATTTCTTCGATGGGTTAAATTTTTGTTTCGAAAAAAAGGGGGAGAAGAAGTAAAACTTAGGGGCTTTCAAAACATACATCTATTCTTAAGTTTTACTCATCATAACATTATGTTTTGTAATCAACAAAAAAGGGGAGACTGTTAATACAAATAAACCGTAAAAACGTTTTTTAATATTTTGCGATCTCTTTGTGTTTTGTTGATAACAAATACAATGTTATCTTAAGTACAATTATAAGGATACATGTTATTTTTGTAAAGCATTTACATATAGCCATTTAATACAAATTGTTGTAATAAATAATTTGTTGTAATAGTTTATTAGGATGGGTAAAAATCACAACCCATGGATCATATCTATAACCCATGGTATTGACCCATACCCACTTGACTAGATACATTGTACTCATTAGATACATTGTACCTAAAGAAATACCCATGGACCAACCCATAACCCATGAACCATAACCAAAAAACCCATGGGCAAAGAGGAGCGTCCCACGGATCCCTAGGTTTACACTAGACGGATCCCTTGTGGGAGGGATCCGTGGGATCCGAGGAACAGTGGCAAGTTTTTCCTATAAATAGAGAGCCATTTCTTCATTCTAACTTACCCCTCTTCTTACTAATTCTCTCATATACTCTCATTCTCTTCTAACAAAAGATCACTTGATCTAGAGAGTTCTTATTCTTTCTTTCTTTAGTGATTCTCATATAGGTCCTTCTCTAAGGCGAGATCACGAGCATTCTACAAGTCATCCAAGCAAGGGGTCGTTGATTGATTTGTTCCTCCACAAGATTTCTGTAGCAAAGATCTTGTATTTGATATTTCACATATTTGTTGTGTAATAGTCGTGTTGGTTTGGTCCACCGTGTTACGGACTCGGTATTTAGCTTTGTACCGGAAAAAGGTGTAAGCAACATTGTGAAGGCTTCTCCGCCAAGTTGAAGGAGTTTGTTGACATAGTGCTTGAACTCTCGAGTAGGTGACTCGGGGAGTGGAGTAGGGCAAGGAAGGTGTTCTTGTAGCCGAACCACTATAAATTGGTTATGTCATTTCTATCCCTAGCTTTACTTTATTTACTTGCTTTATCATTAGATCTATACTTTCTCTACATCCATACGATTTCACATAATATCGAATCTAAAGTTTTTGAAACTAACTTAAAATCGGCAAAACTATTCAACCCCCCTTCTAGTTTTCCACATGTACCTTCTTGTACATTGCACGAATCATACTTAAAAGATTGTTGAATATTATATGATCAAATTGTTGCACTTTAGCACACATTCTGGTCAATATTCATTAAATATAGAACATGAGTAGGAAACTTAAAACCATACACATCTAATGACATTTGATTAATATATTTGAGTTGTATCAGTATCCATAGAACCAAACAACCCAAACAATAATGGATCAGAAGCAAAATGGTAAACAGAGATGAATCGCACCTAGACAGTAGCAAGAACAGAATCGAAACAACAATTAAACGGAACTGCACGGGATCGAATTCCCTGTCCTTTTAAGTACGTTCGGCACCCCGTAAAGTTGCTGGAGTCTACGAGCCAAGGCACTCCAGGATTCATACAGTTCACACACGCAAACGTCGAATAGCAACAACCCTAGTTTGCAACGCAAGATGGCGGTATGTAGAAAACAAGTTCTGAGGCAAATGGCAACAACTTATTCTCGAGATGTATATTTGTGTTTTCATGTATTTATTTCAAGATCCCATCATGGTCTTATATATATTACTTGGCAAGGTTAAACATGATCACATTGATCAGATGTGGTCATGGTCATGCATCGTAAGTTAAGGAGATAGTGGATGAAAGTTCCACTAAATCAGCCCTCACTCCCTTTTATCAAGTCAACACAAATTAATGGTACTTTACCGCATTCTAGGCTTGTACCGCATGCTGCTAGCCGTGTACAATCATTGCAAAGATCGACTAGTTGTACCTTACGCTTTGTGAGTGATAAAACTTACCAAACTCACTAATAATTCCAACATCCCCCGCATAGGATTCTCCTTTGAACGAGTAGGTATTAAGTTATAACCCTTCGAATACCGCACATAAATCGTTTAGATTATTTGACACCACTTTATGCGTGAATGTGACTGAGTGGACCGATATTTTGCTTCAGGGACATAGGCTGCTTTCATAGAACTAGGTCACCATGACCATCTTACCTAGTTTAATATAGATAGGAGAATGTTTTCTGCATGATCCTGACGTCAATAATATAAATCATTAAGTCATTTGCACTAATAAACGAATAGATTAAAATATAGTAAGATTAATATGGCTAGCACTTCTTCCTTAATTTGATCACAACACTAGTAGTATACATAGTTTAATTTACTTTTATTGTTTTTAATAGTTTAATTAATCTCAAATCAAAAACTCCTTTAAAAAATATGTAGAAATTCACTAGGTTAACATTTAGGTTCATCTACTCCTTGCGAACGACCTGTACTTACCAAACTAGCTAGGATTGACTAATACACTGTCCGTTAGTGTTAGCCTTAGGGGTGTGCACGGTCCAAAAACCGGACCGGACCGGCCAAGACCGGACCGGACCGAGACCCGATTTCAGCAAAAATCTTAGACCGAGACCGGACCGAATGTGGTCGGTCCGGTCCAACAGGGCCAAATAAGCCCAAATTCGTCGGTTTTGGTCCGGACCGGACCGGACCGAGGACCGAATTAGCCCAAAAGCCGAGACCGCGGACCGGACCGAATGTGGTCGGTCCGGTCTCGGTCGGTCCGACGGTCGGTCCGGTCCGTTCGGGTCGTATGCTCACCCCTATTTAGCCTAATAGAAAAGTCGGAAAAATATAAATTTAAAACTATACGTAATATAACACATCATCAGTGATACGACAGACTTGTGGCGAAACTCGATATACATGTTAAAAAGTTAAATGATATGGTATTTGCATGCTTGGCATGATATTTTCATTGCCAACAATTCATATAACAGTGAGATTAATTGTGTTTAAGTTGGTATGGTTGTAGTGACGTGATGCTTTTTTTAGCTCCTTTTATAGCGACAAGATAACAATGCTGATTGCTTTCGCAGATCCATTTTGATGGAATATATTTGGTTTTGATATGTGTATTAAATAATTGGAATAAGAGATGATGGCTTCACGTGGAGGTGAAATGTATATTTTTCAATGTTGATTTAAAATATAAAGTTTGTATATTATGAAGTTTTGATATATATGATTTTATTTTAATGAAAACGAAAATTATAGAATTTGAGGGTGAAGATGAAGATGCTTAATAGACCAAAATGCACTCATGTGCATGGCGTGTAATGACAGTTTTTAACATACTAACAGTCAAAGGATCGGTCCGTTATAAATAGACAACTATAGGGACGGACAATGTAATTATTAAAGTTAAATGATGAAAGATGAAAAAAAATGCGTAAACCACTAAGACAAAATTTGCAATTAACTCTTTCCTTTGTTTTAAGAGTAAATTGCAAAATCCTTTCTTGTGGTTTGGCCAAATTGCAGGTTTCGTCCATAACATTTCAAAAGTGAAGGTACCGTCCCTGTAGGGAACTTTGGGTTCTAGTTTTTAACAAAGTCATTTTAGTCATTTTACTTTAGACCGAGACTAAAAGTGCAACCCAAAATTCCTACAGAGATAATGCCGGCACTTTAGAAAGGTTAGATACGAAAACCAAATCACAAGGACTATTTTTGCAGTTTACACCCACAACTCTTTACACTCCACCTGTTCCAAACACTCTCCTCTTTCATCAAATGACTCATCAATCATCATGACAACCGAAACCCAAACACCACCACAAACCACCGTGACGTCATCACCATCACCATCCGACTGGCTGACCCGCCTCCGTACATCCAAAGGCTTCTCAGACGACTCCACTTACACCGACCTCGAACACTTCCTCTCCACTTCCCTCCCCCAATCCCCACCTCCCCCCATTCCACCTCACGCTGACGTCACCTCACCACATCACATTCAACCATTACCACAGCATGACGTCATCACCAACGTCTTGTCAGACCTCTTTTGTTTCGGCAACCCCATCAACCAAACATCCAAACCCAAAACTAGAAGGAAACAAACTAACCCGAAACCATGCGTTTCGGCGAAAAACTCGCTTGTTTCAAGTTCGCCGAAAGTTAGGACTAGTAGGAAACAGATTAGACCTGAATTATGTGTTTCGGCGAAAAAAGCGGTTGTTTCGGTGAGGGAAAATGTAGAGGAGGAGGAGGTGGAGGAGGATTTTAGGGGTTTTACGGAGACGGAAGTGACGGTTATCGATACGAGTGTGGCGAGTTGGAAGTTTGACAAGGTTTTGTATAGGAGGAACAATGTGTGGAGAGTTGGGGATGTAAATATAAATAAGAAGCGGAAGGATGGGGGCGGGGATGGGGAGAATAAGACTAAGAAGAAGAAGTTGAAGCTTTGTGGAGAGTGGAAGGCTCGGGATAAGGAGAACGGTGAGAAAACGAAGAAGAAAAAGAAGAAGAAGTTGAAGTTTGTTCAGGTATAGCTCTTTTAGATTTCGTGATGGATTTCGTTTGAACGTGTGTAGCTATGATATGTTATGTGCTTAGTTGTTTATTGATGATAGTAGACTCGATGTTGAGATGATTTGCAATGTGGTTTAGATCATAGTACGTGTATTAAAAATGAGGTGTCTTCTTACTTTGCTCCGTGCAGCATTTCACTGATTCTCGTTGTGGAGCACCCGCACTGTTTTTGTTTTTCGAGAAGGTATAATAAAGCGATTATCATGATTGCGTAGCACTAAATTAGGTAGCTGATAACTTCGTGCCTTGCAAAGATGATGTGCACGGACGGTTTTGATACAATTACACTTTCTAAAAGGTTCAGTTTTTTGATCAAAATGCCGTTAATGACCGATGAGCTACTTTACATGTTGTGCTGTAACCTCTTGTAGGTCGTATGCCATCTATATAGATGGTTGTCATAAACAAACTTGGCATAATGAGCTGACTGATGTGATTTATCTTAGACCAAGTTAGATTGCACGTTTACAGTACAACAGATCTAGTAGCGTTTGTTTTAAATAGTAATAGCCGTCTAAATATTTATTTAGTTCATCTATATTGATTTGTTAGTTTGGTAAAATATTTCGTTAGCACACCTTATAAGCTCTTGTGTAATTGTGCTTTACTGGGATTTGTTAAATTGTTTGTAATTGCAGCAGCTAATATTGTTGTACCAAACTGTGATGACGTTATTCCACATCCATATTGGATAGCGGAAAGATGACTTTTATGGTATCAAATCACTAGTTATAGATTTATGCATATCAATTAACAAATTGCGATTTGTAGTTAGGTGACATGCTTTTTTCCCTCTTCATGGATGCTCCCTAAAAAGACTAACTTAGAACAAAATGATGTTCCAATTCGGTTTTGAGCCATCAAGAGCCACTTTAGGTTATCAACTCATATTTATAAGATGATGCGCACTTCATAAATCATGTGCACAAAACGTGTTCTGATCCTAATACCAATCATTTAATTCAACCAAAATGGGTAACAAAATCGTAATCTTATAAAGGTGGAGTGTCTTGATTGTGCATTGGAAACTCTTTTGGATTAAGAGTGTTCAATTTAAAACTATATACACCCGAAGTGTGCATTTCAAAACTTTTGGACAGCATCCGAAACTTTCGACACGCATTTTCTCACTATAAATCCACACCTTCCGATTATGGATTCTAAAACCCTAAATTCACATCCTATATCTTCTACTTCCGCCTCCAAACTTCTTTTTGCATCCCCGGCGCCATCTTGTCAACCTCCTCTCCCTCCTCGTTTCGATCATCTTGATCACTTACGATCAATGTCTTGCTCCCTCCCAAACACTCCCGGAACATCTGAGTGGCTCCGCCGCCTCCGCTCCTCCGAGGCTTCCCGGACACTGATAACATGGGCTTCGAGCAACATCGTTGCTCTATCAAAGAAGATGCTTCCGAAACGTGCACCGGGTCTGTTCTGCTCAAAACACCCGGACCTGACAAACCTGAAGATGGTGAGGATATGCAAGGGCGTGATGATAATTTACCTTCAGAGCTCTTTAACATAGGAGATTGTCATGATTTATCGAGAATTAAGAGGAATGACACTTGCAGGACACAACAGTGCCCTGAAATCTTTGTTGAATCTAAAAATTCAGACGGAAATTCATTGCTGGCGACTTTGACTTCGCATCACAAGCGTAAACGCATCTGTGCGTACAGTCAAGAAAGTCGATCAAGATTTTAAGGTGGCGGATCCTGTAGAAGAGGAAGAGAAAGGTCATTTGGATCTTTTGGGGTGTTCGCAAACAGAGTTTACGGTTATCGATACTAGTCTTCCATCTTGGAAGTTTGAGAAGATGTTATATAGGAATAAGAATGTTTGGAGAGATGGAGATGAGGAATTAATGAGCCGTGATAGAAAGAAGGGAAAGAAGAGTCTGAATGAAAATGGTGATGGACAAAAGAAGAAATTGAAGCGAGATGCTTCTTCAGCCAAATTGCATGATGCAAAAATGGGCTGTGAGAAACAGAAGAATCTGAACATGTGCAATTCAGTGGAGTATGTAGACAAGGGAAAGGCTATGGTTCGATCAAAATGCGCTCAGGTAAAAAGCTATTCAGGATTAGCCTGTGAATATTATAGTATGTTGTGTATTAGAAATTTAGATTGTTAATACATGTGGTCTTCATGATTTTTGTTTGTGGATTTCTTTTGAATGCGTTGTTTCTTTATTTGGGAAAATGCATTGTCTATACCCATTTTCTAAGTACGCTCTGTGCGTCTACATTAATTATGTTTCTGTATCTGTTTCTTTGTCTTGGTGTTTCCTTTGTATCAGTATGGTTTGAGTGGCCTCCTATATATACCTCCTAGCTAACTTATGAAAAGCGTTACAGCTAGTTCTTCTCCTATCTAGATATATGTGTGTACTGATTTTGAATGTGAAATAGCTTAACTGCTATGCTTTCTGGAGAAGGTATAATGCTATCATTTTTAAGTAGCACTAAGGGGCATGTCTGCTAACTTATGCATTGCACCCTTCACTAAGTCTGTTGCACTGAACGTTGTGAAAGACGCAAGTTCGATTTTCCAAACTAACATGCTAGTGACAAGTGTTGTGCTACTTTAGATGTTTTTTTAATCACCCCATTGAAGTCATAAAGTCATCACTCATCTTTTAAGATGACTGTCATAAGCATATTCGACATAATTAACATTTCTTACACAACTTGCAGGTTTTTCCCTCTTGTAGCTATTTTAGTAGTGCTACTGAGTCAGGTAGTTCGTTATCCAGTTTTATCGATTCCATGTATATACCTGTGTAGGGGCATGACCAAGGGAAGGCGATAGCAACAACCAGTGAAAAGAAACAGGATAATTGCAGCCAAGTACAAGAAAAAAGGCATGTGATCTTATCTTAAAGTACATATTTTCCTGATAAGTATATGACTGTAGGTAAAACAAAGTATGTTCTCTCCGCTCATGGGTTTATATTTTTTCAGGGTCCTCAAGAAACAAATCGATGGCGGGTCATCTGTGATTCTTATTAAAAGCATTCCAATAACTAATAAAAAGGACATGTCAGGCACTTCAAAGAGCTGTGTGAAATTGCAGAAATAGTACAAGGCTAGATAAGTTATTTAAAAGATCTGGGTGGTGGAGAAGCTAAGCAACTCTAGATGAACCCATATCTTGATTAGTGGCATGGGCGGAAGTTTATTTGCTTTGTTTTCCGAATGAAGTCCAATTGCAACTGGAGGGTAAGGCTGATTCATTTATTATGCGAGATTGCTCTTGCAAAACAGACAGTTCTTTTTTTATTTTCTTTCTTTTTTGAATTTAGAACTTTTCAAGTTTCACAATAGAACGCTTGGTCCGTGTGAAAGAATTGTTTTTGAGCCAAACCAGAACTATGGTTGTTGCATGGTTTATGTGTTACCAAGTTGGTTGTGGCTCACTTGGCTCTTTAATATAGCAGAGGAATGCAATGACCATTTTCTTTCATTGACCCACAGTTTTATTGATGCATGATTGCCTTTTTTATATTGTTGTCATCTCCTTGTGCTTCACTAAGTGATGCAAAATGGATTGTGTTCTATCCTTAATGGAGAGAGTGATATTCTTCTAACAAGGGCGTGGGCTAAATTAATCACTTTATGGACACAGATTTTGTGTTGTCTCTAGTGCTTTTGTGGTTTCTTGTAGGAGGGATTCTGAAAGGTACCCATTTTTGTTCAAAAAAAAAAAGAAAAAAAAAGGTTCCCATTTTGAAAAGTATCGGCTACTGACCAAACGTTAAGCAGGTAAAGCAACAAAATGGATTTTGGGTAACAAGTCATTTGTTCATATTGAATTTGTGTTCAGTTTATGTATATCCCATATCTCCTTTAGGTCAGCGTAATTTCATTTAACTTTGTTTCTGTTACCAGAAATGCCATGCAAATTTTGGAAAAACTATTTAAATGATAAATTCCAGAAAACGCAGAGAAACTAGTAGTATTGAATTACACACATACTTTTTTATCATCTGAAATGTCTGGGCTTGACTTGCGTTCATGTTCACCTGTCAATTGAGGTTTTAGCATTTTACAGCGATCGTTATACCTCATGTTTAGCTAACACCGAGTTTTGGTAGGTGTATTACGTCCTAAAGACAAGCAGTTAAATGTTATATTACCATTTTTTTCATTGCAAGCTTCATGTCCAGTTAGTATTTTGTTTGTTTATGTTCTATCCAAGTTCGATTCTACAAGGATTCTTAAAGTGATTTTGGCCAAGCTATTCAAGACAATCGGTAGCTCAAAGTGCGAGCAATATCCTTTAGCTGAAGACAAAATTGTTTAACTAAAATTTTAGATTAGTCAATCTGTTGTATGACTGATGTTCTTGCTTACCAAACCCAATATGCGAAATTTAATATCCAGCATATTCATAGACGACTTTTGACCCGGTTTGATCACTTCTGATTTCAACTATAGTACGGCTCAAAGCCATCTATTATTCAGGTAAATGTACCTCAAAACAGAAGTGTACTTTTAACTTCAACCCATTCATATGAGAATTCACATAAGTTATGCAGTCAAGAATCCATCTTACATAAGAGAATATACCCAAAACTGGAGCATTACATAAGAATCCAAAGATTGGCTAGAGACACCTGAACGGAAACAAAAAGGGGCCATCGGAAAGTCTTTGTTCGGTATTTTCCTTACAAGTTGCAGGGGACCTGAGTCATTGACACAGCCGGGTGATCATCTAATCTAGAACTCGTAATTAATATTCCTCATCGATATCATCACTGTAACCATTGTCGTCTTGGTCATCACTGTAAGCCTTCTTAGTGTAGGCATTTTCATTATCTGAATCCTCGTCATAAGTGTTGTCACTGTATGAATTTTCGTCACTATCACTGTCGCTATCTAACTTATCTTTACGGTTCAAAGACTTAAGAATGCGCTGATACTTTTCAGGGCTATCATAGTATGTCGGGGTAAGAATGATTGCTTTTTCCAACCAATATGGATCTTGTGGAATTCTGGCTCTGAACTTCTGATAAAATTTAGCGAAATCATACATTATGGTCCTTATACGAGGACCTTTTTTACCAACTAGAAAGTCAAAGGTATCTGTTATGAAGAGCCTAACTTGGTCACCCGCAATGATGTACAAGTACTGAAAACAGAGACAACAATAGTTACTTCATTAAAGCAGCACATCAAAAAAATTCTTTAAGGTTTTACAAGATGATTGCGTTCTTCAGCAATATGAGACCATTCAGTCGATTTTAGTTAAGTTTTATCTCAAGTGGGTCAAACAAAAAATTCAACTATAAAGCAAATGTATGCATACAACCGAGAAAAATAATGTAATTATTATTGAGGATTGTCCAAAGACATTGCTCTTTATTTTTTTTCTTGGAAAATTGCTCTGCATATTTACCATTTTACCATTAGCAATAACTACAAAAGGCTGGTGGAAAAATTCTAAGTTCCGCAAGTTTTCAAAACTTTCTTGACTATAAGGTATATGATCATTAGTCGTAAACATGTACCCAAATAAAGTCAGATGTTGCTGTTTTTAAAAGCATTTGAGTACATATTTCAGCTAACTTTATGATAACATTACTTATTTGTATGAGGGATCATAATGTTCCAACTTTTTTTGCATTGTCTTTAGCTTCCAGGCCAGAAAACAGGTGATTTGACCAATATTCCCATGTATTAATTTGTTATCGTCAATATTCTGCAACGGTTAATGAGTTGAGAAAATCATATGCTCAGCTTTTGGTGAAAGGTATACTCATAAAAAGTGATTGATAGAGTACACACGGTACAGTCATGGGACAGCTTATATCACCGGGTTAGGTAATGTGTCAAAACCAGATTGGATTGCAACAGGACCTTTTTCTTACGGGTTTAAGTTGACCCACTAGCATTTTGTTGCCCAATTTAACAAAATTCACAGATGACATATGTTATAACAATATTAATACAATACTAATAAAAATAGTTGAGAAAACCGATTAGGACGTTGTAGGCAAAAAATATATAATCTAGTAGTTGACTTCACCCTATTTTGTCATTTGACTCATTCCTTAATCCAAATGATCAACTTTGGCCCTTTTGATTTAGAATACAACCAAAATCAACCCATATTTTAAATTTTAAATAAGGATAATTCTTTAAACAGCCGTCAAAAAACCCGAAATAGTTGATTAAACATATTACCAGAACAATAAGCTTAGGATTGCCAAAGTCGCTTGCAGTATATCATCCAACATCCCAGCAAAGCCTTCGTCCTCTGGTCCACCAAAACCACCACTGCCACCACCGCCGCCACCACCTGGAGGATCTCCCCCGTCATAGTAATCTTGTTTCTCCATCTGTTGTCTTAGTACATCCTCTAGTGACTGTTCCTTCTTAAAACTGCTCATAGCATTTTCAATAGATTTCCATGGGGAAGCCTGCTAAGAAATTTAACTTATTTTAATACATATTATGTCTTTATCATAATGCATAAACTTCTTTAGCTGATTAAAATTTTGTTAAAACCAAGAGATACAAAAGACATACACATGTATACATGTGCATATAGAGATACATATACATGTTCCTAAAGTTGCATGCTACCCTATTTACCTAAGTAATCAAAGATATTAAACATGAAACCAAACATTAGGTACGATGACAAATTATTACATATAGATATCATATATGTACCTTTTAAAACAAGTTTTCACTGAATGAGTATGCAAGGGGTGCCTCAATTGGTAGAGTTTATACAGCTAGGTACTCTAGCCACAATACATCACTCACTCCTTCCGTTTAGGATGCAAATACAATACTCGCTTTGTTCAAGAATATAAGAGCCCTTCAAATATATTCAATATCATATGTGCAAAATAAACTTGTGAAGTTACAAGTACTTGATAAGCCGGAAATAGATTTTTAATGGTATATTTTGCCGCTAGATGTAACAGTCATTTATAAATATTATCATGTGTCAAGATCCACTGGTCAATAAATGTTTATTGAAGGTTCTTTGTTAGTTGTAGTAGACATGTACTGTAAAGATCGCATAGTATTATGTTAAAATATTTTAAGTTTGATCAAATATTCATTTGTCTAGGACAATTTCACTCCAAGTCTAAGCCATTGAAGGAGCTTCAGATTTCAAACATGCAACAATGGCTATGGACTAACAGTCCTGTATTTTCAATATATTGCATACATATGATGAAAGAATCTAAGATGGATGACAAGAATGGGGCTAGATTCTTAGGGGGCGTTTGGTTTGGGTAATTTGAAATTTCGGAATTTTAAATTCTAGAAAATTTAAATTCTTGAGAATTTAAAATTCCGGAATTTAAAATACCTTCATGTTTGTTCACAGAATTTATAAATTTTTTTTTTTAATATAAATTTCATAAAAATTCTATTTAAAAGTTTATAAAAAAATTATAAAATAGTTTATAAAAAATTTATGAAAAAAGTTTATAAAAAAAATTATAAATATTCTATTTAAAAGTTTATAAAAAAAACAATAAGAAAAAAAGTTTATAAATTTTTTTCAAGCAAATTAAATTTCTCACTTTTTGGAGGCATTCTGATTCTCCTCATTTTGGCAATTCGAGGAATTGTAAATTGCTTCAATTTTCCCCATTTAAGTTACCAAACATGACATTTGAAGGGAATTAAAATGCAAATGCCTCCAATATCCCCAAATGGCCCCAACCAAACGCCCCCTTATGGACTATCTTAAGAGCATATAGAAAATTACAAGATAATGCCTACAATACAATCAGGTGGTCTGCCAAGACCTGAATTCATGCATAAAATCTCTAACCTTAAAATTACTATTTATACAAAAGACTTTCAAGAGTTACCATAGAGCCTTAGGCAACAGAATCCCCAAGATATGTGCAGTAAAAGGTGAATGAAGCCCAGGCGAAAGTACGTTGGGTGGCAGAATGACCACTAACAATGACATGAAAATTTGGTATCAAAGATTGTAAGAGCCATGCAGCAAGTAAACTATTCTTTTTAATAAGGACGAAGAGCATTGATAGCGATCATTGGTTTGGAAACATCCTGGATGTGATGGAGGAAGGACTAAGGTTTTCTTTACAAAGAATCTGCAGGGCCATGCGCATAAATATCTGAAATTCATAACCAAGAAGCTTCGTAAGCTAATGACATCGGCCATTGGGCTGAGACATCATCGTTTGGACCAGTTTCGCAAGCAGATGAAGCTTGAAGCAAGTGCACAAAGAGGCTTACTGTAAAAGCAATTGGATGGGGTCACTCAAAGCACCAATTGTTACGGTGTTTAGAACTGTGTAGAGTTATCTTTGGGCAGGTAGTACTGTAGTAGAAAGACACGGGAAGAAGATACGGAGGAAAATAAAGAATGACAAAAGGGACTCTCGGAATGAAATCTTATGCTTTTCATTTATCCACTGTGATTACATATAGAAATCTCTAGTACTGAACTGGTTACATAGCTCTACACTTACGCTTTCAGGAGTAATAATCTTATGTTTAGAGGATCAAATCCTGCTGATTTACCAGCTTCTCAACTGCTGTCGACAAAACAGAAAACCAGAAAAGCTTGAAAAAAACCAGAACAAAACTTCTCGTGTTTTCTATGTATTGCATAGAAGTGCTGAAATAATGTAGTTTATTAGAATCCTATCTAGAATCATGTATTTTTAAGCGGATCATGTATTTTCAAGCTTAGCCCTGTAATATAATAACAATATATACACATTCTATTCACCGAAATGAACAATATACTTTGTTCTAGTGTGAAGGTTATTTTTATAGATAGTGTCTGGGAAAGACCATTACTAATTGGAAGAAAATATAAGAAGCTTTTCTGTTTCCTACTTTGAGCAGGAGTAGAAAGAACAGGGTGACAAGAGGGAAATAGGAAAGGGAATATCGGTTTGAGACAATGGTACAGTCGTTGCCAAAATGTACTCACAAAAAGTGGATCTCGGTCGTAGACAATGGTATGGGGAACTCTGTGTAGACAGAAGAAGTCAGGGATAAGCAGAACAAAAGGACGTTGATACAGTTCAGGTAGTTTGTAGGCAGCATTGTAAGAAGGGTGCAAAGAAGGCAAGTGAGCATGCTTCTAAAGTCGGTTGACAACGGTAAGTATAGGTGGTTACATTAGCCCAACACTTAAGCTTTTAGGAGTACTCTAGACTGATTCCAATCCAGCTGAAGCTTTTCTTAATTTCAATATTCCTTGCAGCTATCTTCACCTAATTACTAGTCACGTAAGCATGATCATCATGAGTATCATCACTGGTTTAGCATTGAGATAACCACATATATTTTCACCACATAAGCATCCCCTTGTAGCTTACAAACAGAATGCCGTTTATCAATCATCAAATAATAGGTCAACAAAAGGGTACAAGGCGTGCATAAGATATAGTCATGCTAACACAAAATCACACATGATGATGAACATAGCTTTTAATTATCACAGAAAATACTAACTAGTGTTACAAATGTCATAAACATACTTATAGGGTCTGCTCACATTAAAGATTATGTAACAATGAAGATAGAGGATATTTTCCTGCTGAATTACTAGTTTCAACTCTCCTATTACGAAACTCTAGTCATATATACATGAATACATACTAACATATGATATAAACAATAGATGATTTACCTCATTGCCATTTTTTTGTTCCCCTTTGCCACCAAATGAGCAGACAGGTGTGCATTGTTGATAACGAGTTGCACCAGTTCTTCGTATCACGTTACATTTCATTAACTCTGTGAATTTCTTTGATGAACCAAACATCGGTTTATTGGCATTTTGAAGATCAAGTATGTTCACTGGAGAAATGCCATGTGTATCTGATCTACGGAGTGTGTTATATTGATTTGGGAGACGCAACGAAGGCCGTACTGAAGTGACTTGAAGGTAGCTCATCTCATCAACTTGAGAACATTGAGGTACAGTAACGAAGAGTTGATGTTATTTCTTTATACAGATAAAGCTGCAAAAAAATGAACGAACCATGAACTTATGCGCGCATTTACAAATGAAAAGCACAATCTGCATAACCGAACCAGGTTTGCCAGTTTTAGTTACATAAGGATAAATAGATTTGGTTTCTGTATTATCTCCTAGAAAGGGAACTTAAACAGACTGAATTCAACCAATTTCTACTTTTAGTGCATACACCTCCTAAGTCATTCTATTTTATAAATTCACATCCTCATGGCAATAACATTGTTTTCATATCATCATTAGTTGTTCTTTAAACTTTTAACAGCACTCGAGAAAAAAAGATGTTTGCAAGTTGCAACCAACCTATACCAGCCCGTTTCAACTTTCAACCCGTACTAGAAAGATTACCCGTTTTGACGTGGCACCTTGCAACCTCTAGCACTAATTCACTAATATAGTATGTAAAGGTTGTTACTCCTATATCAAAGCGACAATTTAATCAAAAAAACTACTGGATACGGCTTTGTTCAGCGATATGGTCATTTACACGATTAGCTCGGTATACAAAATGAGCCAACAATCTGATTTTGGCAAATCGCTTACTTGCACCTTGAAGAACCTAAAATGAAATATTAACAAATTGTGATATACCAAAACGATCCGATATGCTGAAATAATGTACTTTATTAGAATCCAATCTCATTTGTTGGAATGGGTGCAAATTAGGAAGAATTTGAGTTTTTTTACGAAAGTTAACACTACAAAACATAATTCTAATCTCATTTTTTGACCGGGTGCAAATTAGGAAGAATTTGACTTTTTTACGAAAGTTAACACTACAAAACATAATTCTATCGGGTCCCGTGACTCCTAGTTCCATCACTGCCTCTAAGCTAATTCAAAACCCTAAACAAAAATACAAAAAAGTTCTCAACTTTAACAAATTTAACCCAATTTAAGCAAATGGGTCATTTTCAAATTTCAAGAAAACCCAAAATCAAGAAAAGCATACACATATCAAGATATTACTTTCCACACAAATATATATGAAAAAAATAAAAACCCAACTTAATAAAACAATGTATAAATTAGTTACAGCTAAAAAAACATGGTGAAATATACTTACAGAATAAGATTAAGATGAGGAAGGTCTGATAGCAGTGATACTAGGCGGAACCTGGTAGAAATGAAACAAGAGAAGATAACATACCTGGAAAGAAAAAGTTAATTGCTTGAGTTATCCTTTGACTATTGGTTAACTTACATTTTTAGTCCTTATCCCTTGGGTGTCAATCACGTAGTGTTCGAGTTAACTTATTCAGGTTGACGCGTCGCCTCAACCTCAAGACAACTCATTTATTAATCATGTTAAGATTCTCAACTCTAAAATGCACGTCTATAACTTGTATGACCTGTTTATGCCTCGTGTAACATGTTTAACCAAACAAGTCAAGCGAGTTACTATGTCGATAGGTTAAGATTCACTAGTTTATGTCTCAAACTTATTATACTATTTATGAAATTTGATAAAAACGCATTAAATACATATAGCTTCAATAATATTTAAAACCAAATCACAAATCCATTTATTCGTTACAAACTAATTATATACTCTAAAAACTTCCACTTATCATTTTCGCGATATTTAGGTTTTTATTTTTAAAAGTTTGTACAATTAAATGAGTTGACGGGTTAGCCTATTTAACACCTACACATCCCGAACCTAACCCGTTTATCGAACATGTTAGGCGGGTTGACACGTATTGAGCCAAACCGTTTATCCATAATCCAAATTAACATGCTTATTTTCTTGGAAATATACGTAATAATGATTGTCCTAGAGTTTAGGTATGTCTAGGTTGTTGCTATTTTTTTTTAAAGGTTACGTGAAAAACTAGAAGGGGGGTTGAATAGTTTTACCGATTAAAACTTTGTTTTAAACTATTTAGATCGACTTATGTCAATCTATTAAATGTGTATGTTGGATGTTGATAGATAAGTATATAATTAAGCAATGTAAAGATAAGGAGTAAGAAGCACAAAACCACGACGCGAGTATTTATAGTGGTTCGGATACAATGACACATTCCTTGCCCTACTCCACTCCCCGAGTCACCTACTCGAGAGTTCGTAATCACTACACAACACAAACTCCCCGTGTCGGAGAAGCCTTCACAACGTCGCCTACTCTTTATCCGGTACAAGGCTAGAACCCAAGTTCTTCCATGAGGTAGAACCAAACCTATCACAACGTCTCCTACACTTTATCCGGTACAAGGCTAGATACCGAGTTCCATTACAAAGGAGGAACTACTACCCAACACTACACAACACCTATCACAAAAAAGACACACTCCTTATTACAACATCATCAAGGATATCAATATCCTTTAACCCAAACTAACTATTTTGTACATCGATGCACCATATCGATTGTACACCCTTGGCACCTTTCACTAATGCCTTTGACACGAACCTTCGGCACCTTTCACTAATGCCTTTGACACGAACCTTCGGCACCTTTCACTAATGCCTTTGACACGAACTTTCGGCACCTTTCACTAATGCCTTCTACTTGAACCGTTTGGCATCTTTCACTTATGCCTTCAACACGACGCTTCTAAGGAGGGAGGAAAGAACTATCAACAAGATTGGCTCACTATTTATAGGCAAAAACATCTACTATTCCCCGGATCCCACGGATACCTTACTTGAGGGATCCGTCCAGTGTAATCCCAGGGATCCGTGGACGCTCCTCCATATTTGGGTTATGGGTCATGGTTCATGGGTCATGGGTTATGGACTTTGGGTCATGGGTGCCCAAATAGATACAATGTATCTAGACATTGGATCATGGGTCATGGTTTAGGTCCATGGGTTATGGATAATACCCAACATGACTTCATGCATGATGTCATGCAATGGGTCATGGGTTATGGATCAAGCTCCATGGGTATGGGTCATGGACTTTGGGTTTTACCTAACTATATTCAATGTATCTAGTCAATGGGTCAAGTACTTTAGATTTTTACCCATTACAATATATACTAAGTATATATGTAAGTACATATCCATATTATGTAAACACTAGTTTGTTATAATGTATGCATTTCTATAAGTTGTAAACAATATTACTTATTTAGTGTTTTGTATGAAAATGTAAGTGTGTTAGTAAACTATTGGCTCAAACTATTTATGTGTTTTATTTGTTTCATTAAAATGATTTTACGTTAGTTATCGACAAAACATTAGATGATCGTAAAATATAAATAAACGTTTTTATGGCTTATTTGTATTAACAATCTCCCTTTTTTGTTGATGACAAAACATAAGATTATTTTAAGGAAAACTAGAATTGTAAAAGTTTGAATTGAAGTTTTTACTCTTTCTCCCCTTTTGTCGAAAACAAAAGAGCGTTGAAAAGAAACTAACACATTGTTTTAAGAAAAACATGTGAAAAGTAAAAAAATGAAAAATAGAGAGGTAAGAGAAGAGAAGGATGCTCGTCTTAGCTCCCCCTTGACGGGTGCTTCCCTTTGTTGAGGCGTCCAAGTAATTAGGAAAAACTAAACGAGTGTTTTGCAATTTTGTTTGCAAATGGTTTCGTCTATGACGAAAATGCTCCCTCTTGACGAGTGCTCCTTTGTGAGGAGGACGTCAAGTAGTGATGTAATCCTATGTGAAAGTATTGCAAGCGTTTTTGCAATGTGTTGCTTTGACAAGAAGCTCCCCTAGCTAGGTGTCAAAGTCTTTATGTGTATATTGAAAATCTACAAAAAAAATGTTAGAAAACAAGTATATGATGCATAATTTCCTGCAAATGAGACTCAAATTAGTAATAAAAAGTTCTTTTGTTGCACGGGTCCCACGGTTCCTCCCTAGGAGGGATCCGTCTAGGCCAAAAGGAGGGATCCGTAACCTCCATTCTCAAATCAAAGAATGTGGTGTAAAATGTGATGTCAACATCAAAATGAGTTATGTATTAAGGCACCAAACATATTCTCATGACCATATCTCATATAACATGTAATTTCATTCAATAAAAACACAATAAATGATATACATATCTCTAAAACTAAGAGAATGACAAAACATGAAGTATGATTCCTAATCAATCTAAGTTAAGCCTAATACTAGAATACCACTTGAATTCCTAAGCTCAAGGAAGTTTTGGTTTGTTGACCTCATCGAAATGTTCAAGGAGGTGATACAACATGAAACGTAGTTCGTCACATACTTCATGTATTAAGCTTTCAACATGTTGACAATGATAATAATCTTTGATATGGCTTGGAAACGATGGTGGTAGAAATGGAGTAGTTTGAGGTGGAAGATTGGATGAGGAAGGTTGAGGATTCACAAAAGAAGGAGGGATTTGTAGAGGCACATTTGGAGGTGGCTCAACTAAGGGTGATGGTGGTGGAATGTGTGTCGAGGATGGTGGTAGAGAGGTATCTACTTCCATGTGATCGGGTGTTTGACTTTGATGATTCCTCATAATCCAAAAGGGACTATTTGAGGGTGATGGAGAGAAGGATACCGGTGCTAGTGTTGTTTCAACACCGTGGTTTTGTTGTTGCGCTATTCTCTCTATTGAGGAGAATGTTGGCAATGGTGGAGGATGAGATGGCCTAGAAGGCAAGTCCTCTAAATCCTAGAGGTGTGGAGATGAAAGTGGAGTGGTGAATGATATGGCTCTGGGCACTAAGGGTGATGGTTTAGTGGAAATAGAAGTGTTTGGTTTAGGAGGTATAGTAGCGTTTGTTAAGGGTAGTTTTGTGGGAACAATCCTTTTAGGGATTGGTTTGATTGGTTGAGTTGGTTGAGAGGGAATCCTAGCATTAGTGGTTTTAACGGGTGATGATTCGGTTGAAGAAATTTCGTGAACAACCCGAGCAAGTTTCTTGGGTGGTCCTTTGGTGGATGAGTTAGCACTAGAAGTTTTCCTCATGATTGAAATGATAAATGGATAGTGAAATAGAGGCTTTTAGTTGCTGAGAATGATGTTATGGATGGTGACTTAGGGGTACTAACAAAGGAATTTATAAAAGAGAGAAATTGGTAAGTGAATTTAAAGCTTAAACCACTAAGATCCCAAATGCAATGATTTGTATGCACAAGAGTCAACTTCAGAGTTGCACTGATCAAGGAAATTAATTAAGGCAAGTTGGAGTGTTCAAGTTAGCAAGGAAAGCTTGAAATGATTGTTTTAGCTAGGATTAGCTGAGTCTGTGCAGCCGGTTCCCACGGTTCCCTCCAATGAGGATCCGTCTAGGCTAAACCTAGGGATCCGGCTCTCAGCAGCCAAGAAAAAGGAAAATGATGTTTTGTAAGGTCTAGTACCTATACATCTTGAGTGTTTCAGTCTTCTTAGGTGTATTAAATGAAGATGGACTTAAATGATCAGGAGAAATGATTGATGGTAGTTAATGATTGCCTTTATGAAAAGAAATGAGGCTTTATGAGCACCAATGGGTAATCAAGGATGACACTAAGAAATTTGAGATTGTCAAGTGGAGTCAAATGATCCTAGAGATCATATGGTAGTTTAAAAGAAATTTGGAAAATTCCTTCAAAATCATGATAAATGAAAAACTAGTTTTTGGCCCATTTTGAGGTAAGGATGACTAAAATCAATTTACTAAAATTGAGAAAAATATCCAAATATGTGTTTTGAGATGTGAGGAACAATGTGTGAGTATTGAAGTGGAAATATGGTGAGTTTTGGTGAACTGATAAATCAAAAATATCTTGAATGTGATCCTAATTTATCTATGAGTAAGTGTGAGACCTACTGAGCTTGAGGAAGACTTAAGTGATCCTAAAGTATCATGTTTAGCTAGTATGATAAGGTATGGAGGATTGGATTGAAGTGAAAGTGTAAAAATCCTATGTGTGTTTACCCGGATCCCACGGTTCCCTCATCTGAGGGATCCGGCTAGTTATATCTCGGGATCCGCTATCTGACCAGAGCTTCACAGAAATGTGCAGGTTTTGCACTAGGTGTCGTACATTAAAACCAGTGTTTTCTAAAGAAATCAAACATCTATATAAGCGAGATATCAAATGATCAATAAACGTTTTATTTCATGGGAATGATCATATTACAAAGATAAAAGATGAATCCTAATGATGAAATCTATTTGGAGAAGAGACTAGGTTTCTTGTGCGTTTTCATTTGATGGATCGTCAAATGGATGGTGAGTATTTGCGGATTCAGGACTAAGAATGTGGTGATGTGAGATGTGTTCAAAGGTTCCATCATTTTGTTCACAAGTACATATAAAGGACTTTGAAATTGAGGATGAAAGTACATGATATGATGATAAAGGCGTGTTAGGAACATTCCATATGGAATTAGTTTGTTCTTGTTGCCTTGAAGGTTTACAATTCGCCTTGCGAAGAAATAGGCGAGATTGTATGGTTGTTGGGTTAGAAGACAATACATTATGTGAGCACAACAAGCGGGAAGAATCTCTCGATTTCCCCTAAGACTCCAAAAATTTTCACGTAGAATGACATCGAGAGGTTTAAGATCATCTCGATATCACGGTATAGATTATGTTTAGATTTGAGTAATTGGATCGAGGAGTGCATAACATGCGAGTTAATTCTTGAGGGGAAGGTATGTGTGAACAATATGGATTGTTTTCTTCACGGTAGTTGAAGAGAAAATCAAGAGACCAATCTTCAGTGAAGGCACATTGTCCATGATTTGGAATTCGGAGAATGTGAGCAAATTGCCCAAGAGTTAAGACAAACTTTTGGTTTTTGATCCAAAACCATAGTGATAGAGATTGATCCTCGTTACGAACCAGTTCAACTTGACGAAAGAATTCCAAAACAAACCATGGACAAATTTTCACGTTAATTCCGAGAAGTACTTCTAGTCCTATGGTTCAGAATGAGGTATTGATACCTTCTTGGTATAGTAGAGGTGAGTCAACAACACGTCCTTCATGAAAGCAACGAGTTTCGAGATTATTGAACCCACGGACATGATTGCCAGGTGTATTAGGATCAAGGGAGATATTAGGAATGTAGACACAAGTGAGTTGAAAGTCGAATTCATACTCATGAGTCATGATGAGACCTATGGAAGTGAAATGAATAATTTACATGATCTGTTAGGATCGATTATATGGAAGATTTGGTGAATCGGGAGGTCTTGGAAGATGGAAGAACACCATCTTCAAGTTAGAGAGAGAAACTAGAGAGAGAAGGGAAACTAGTGTGTGTATTATTAAGGAAAATGAAAAGCTTACACTAAGGGTGTGTTTGTTTCATTAAGATGTTTTGGTCTGAATCTGACTACCACATCTTACTGGTAAGAGGTGGCTAGAAAGTCTAAATCTGAACGAAATAATGTTGTTTGTTTTTGTATAATTGTCCGAATGATTTTAAGTGCTCGTTTTTACAATTTGTTTATTAAACCATCGCAATGCGATAATAAGTAACTTATGTAAATATGAAACAAGACTTTAATAAATATAAAATAGTTAATAAACAATCAAATATATTATATAAAGTTTACAAAACGAGTAAGAGGCAGTAAGACAAGTCTCCCACATCTTACTGAGTAAGATGTTATATGTCTAACTGGGTCTTACTCAAAAGAAAAAAACAAACAAGCAAAACGTCTGCCCACCTCTTACTGGTAAGAGTAAGAGGGCTGGTAAGACTTTTTTTTAAAAAACAAACACACCCTAAGAGTCTCACCCTCCTAGGAAAGTCTAGGAGGGTATTTATACCTAAACACATACAACTATGACTAAATGACATAACAAGCCCATGTGTTTAAACTAACAAAGATAGAAACTGTAATCCCCTCAATGTCATTCCATTTACGAGTTAGGAGCGATTCCAACAATCCTCCCCCAATGGGACGACATAAGGGAGTACTTACAACATTTCCTACAAGTATAAAAAACAAATAAAGAAAGGTCTTCATAAGCTCTTCAAGTGCTGAGGATGATGAAAGTTTACGCTCTTTATCTTCTTGTACCTCGACTTGAGAACCGTTTTCTTCACATGTAGGCAAATGATGTAATATGCATAAATTGGATTAACTTCCCCCCAATTCATGCCGCATGTCTTTAGCCGCTTCTTTGTATACTCCATTTTGGCGAAGTTTCTGAATCAGCTTCCCCCCAAACTGACAACCGTCTTCAGCAGATTCGAAACTTTGATGTAGTGAACATTTCTTCTAACTTTTGAAATTTTCAGTACGCAGCGGAATTTGTAGATGAGCAGTAAACCACACAAGGTAAATCTGACTTGTTTCGGAAAATCCGTTCGAGGGTAACATGCGAGAAATCAACAAGATCTTCTCACATATGTAGATGCTTCACACCAAACAATCCGCGAAAGACGAGATGAAACTACTTCCCCCTGAATGTTGCGGTCTATCGGAATAATAGTTACTTGTGAATATGCAATTACTCGATAAAAAGGACCGTGTGTGAGGCATCATAACATCATATTTAGGTAACTTCACACACGATAACTTTGTGAAAGTGAGACGATAACACCAAAGTGAGAAATTTGAACTACAGATCGTCTAATTTCTTCCCCCTGATTGAAAAAATTCATGAAAGGAGAAAAAATCGAAGAAACAGGACCCCGTACAATTCTCTTCCCCCCGATGTTTTCAATGAATCAGAATCATACACCACGTATATTGATGATGAATTGGAGACAGTGAAACCATGTATGTCCAAGTAATCGAACAATTGTGAAGTACCATAAATATTTCGTGAGAATCAACTGCTGATAAGACTTCTCTGCTTGTGTATACTCTTCTCAGCTAACTCTTTACTGACCCCATTATCATTCTGACGGCTTTTTGTAGTGACTACTGATGGAGAAAACCCAATATGATGAACTTGAGACTGAATTAAAATAACCCGAACTTGTGACTTAAACTTGCACTATTGTCAGACGAAGAACCCTTTTTCTTATGGCAATCGAAAAAAGGTAAACTTAAAGTTTCTCAAATTATCCACACCTTAGTGTGACACTTGAGCACAACAACGTAACTCCTCAAAAGTGATAGTTATAAGCTGTGAGCACAACAACGTAACTCCTTACATCAGTTTCAACTAGACAACTCAAGTCTTTGTCATTCGTAACGGTTAAAGCTCGAACAAGGATCTCGAAGAATCATGCATCCAACCAACCCCGATATCTTCAGATACTAAGTACACGAACCCGTGATATCCCACTTCAACCTCAAATAAATAATAAATAATTCTCCAGTAGTCACATCTTACGGTTAAATTCCCAAATCTAACCTTTGTTAACGGTTTAAATGAATTTGACAATGGTTTCCCGATCTTGTCAAAAAATGTATCCTCGTGAAAATTTGTATGAACCAAAATACCACTCCTTTGCCAACACATATGTCAAGATTTGCACAATGTATTAAAAAATACATTGTTAAATACTTGGAATAGCCCATTACATAACTATTTTCGGATCCCAAGCCCTAATCCAAACAAAGTTCGAATCAAATAATAACAGCCCTTACCATTCCGTATACATGCCCAATACACTTGAAATCCCCAGCCCAATTTCCGGATTCAAGTGAATATCAAAATAAATGAAATACCCGACCCATTAATCCTATCCAAGGGCAAAGTCAAATACAGGGTATAAAATTGTATAACCCTAATTTCACTTTCAGATATTAACCCTAAAATACATCTCTTAACAAGTTCATCCGCCTCTATCACATCTTAATACTCTCACCAAACGCATCTCTCATCAAACAATTCACAACTCAATCAAGTCTCAGAAATCATCTCCATCCGAATCAATCCACACATAACATCTCCAATCTCAACCAATCATCAACAACGACTCAGTTAACATCTCCATCCAATCTTATCCAACATCTCAACAACTGAATCCCACCAAAAACTTACAACCGTACCTTATGAGTATTCAATTTTCTGCTCAAACCTAATCAAGAAACTATTTTGAAGGCTTCATGATCCTTTGGAGGGTCACGGTAGGTTCGACTTGTATGTTTTGTTTTGTTGTCAGTCGTGTTTTGATAACCAAAAGAAGGAAACGGGTATAACAAATAATTGTTATAACTCGTTTTTCTTAGGTGTCAGATATTTAAAAAAAACAGGCTTCAAATAAATGGATTGATGATGATTAAATAAATTTCCGTGTGTTAAACCTTTAATGGTCGTGATGTATCTTTGAAGTCTAAACATTTGTATCACACGAGAAACGAAAATAAGCTGAGATCTTTTAGTTAATTTCTTTTTCAGTCCGAGTCTTGATGAAGGGATTGAGATAGTTTAGATTTGTTGGAGTTTGTAGTGTGAAAGTGATGGAATAGATTGTTGTTGGCTTTGGACTTATGATGTAGAATAACTGAAATCCACTAGTCTGTTTGTATTTGTTACACGGTCAACAAGTTATTCTTGTTCATGTTTTATTTTTCGTATAGCTTTCATGACCAGTGAAGATTAATTTGGATCTGAGGTTAATTAGTCGTTGGTATATTTTGTATGGGTCAAGGTCAATAATAGTTATCATCGTCGAGTCTTGACAGATTATTCTTCTTAATTTCTTTTTCTTATGCGTAAACAAGAAGGCATTAGGCGTAAATATTTACGCGTAAACGAAAACCTTATGCGTAGCCAGGGTCCTTATGCGTAGCCAGGGTCCTTAGGCGTAAGCCAGGGTCCTTAGGCGCAAGACAAGGTTCTTAGGCGTAAGACCTTATGAGTAACTTTCCAAGTTACTCGTAAACAATCTGAAGATCCTTAGGCCTAAAACTAGGGTTTTGACTTGTTGACTTTTTGCTCTGGCGAGTTTTCCAACCAAAGAATCCGACCAGTCTTGAGAAACCCAGAAAAAAATGCAGAATAGACTTCTTTGAGACCCATTTGACCAAAAGGACACCATTTGACTACAAAAACTGTCACGAGTATTGATGCAAAAACAAGTCATAATATACACCGAAACTGTTACAAAGGACATGAATCTGTATATAACAAATTTGACTATTTTGACCAAAAGGATACACAACTTGTAACAATCTGATTAAACCCAACAAAATTATAAAAGGTTAAGACTTTGTGTGAAAATCAGACTTTAAGACAAGATTTTTGACAAGATAACATTACCAAAATCAACCACAAATAAAAAAGTGACCTTGCTCTTAATACCAATGTTAGGATCGTATTTATGGGTGATATGGTGAATCGAGAGGTCTTGAAAGATGGAAGAACATCATCTTCAAATTAGAGAGAGAAACTAGAGAGAGAAGGGAAACTAATGTGTGTATTATTAAGGAAAATAAAAAGCTTACACTAAGAGTCTCACCCTCCTAGGAAAGTCTAGGAGGGTATTTATACCTAAACACATACAACTATGACTAAGTGACATAACAAGCCCATGTGTTTAAGCTAACAAAGATAGAAATTGTAATCCCGTCAATGTCGTTCCATTTACGAGTTAGGAGCGATTCCAACATGATCAAGTTAGGATAAAGTGATGCATCAAAAGAGAGGATATTTGATAGGTGAAAATAATCTCCTAATGTTTTTATTGATTACCCTTATTTTTATTAACAATGACAATTAACTAACTTTGTTCTAACATTCTAGTAGGGTTTTCCTTTTATGGCAAGTTTTTATGAAGTGGTTTTTATGTTGCATGAGTTTCTGTTTCCCAGTTCCACGGTTCTCCTGCCCCTTAGAAGGGATCTGCTAGTTAAACATTACGGATCCGTGGATCTGCAGTGTGACAGAAAACTGATCTTGACGTAAAATTGATTTTTGCAACTTTTATAAAAGCAAGTGTGTTTTAGCCAATATTTACTTCTTAAGCATGCATTGTAGATTTCAAAAATATGCCAAGGTTTTTTAAAGATACGAACGAAAAATATGACAAACATATTATGAGAAATAAACGAGATAAACTAAGACATTAGTAATATTTCATTTCAATGCTAAGAGCAATACAAAGGAATGGATATATGATACAAATGTAGATTAATAACATAAAGTACATGTCTCCATGAGAATACTTGATCATGTGATACACGAGAGCCATGAGTGTCAAGATGATGATCACGAAGGCGATGTAAACCATGATGATGAAATTCTTCCTTGGTTTTGATTTTTCAAAATGAGATTAGGATGAAGATGAAGTTTGAATGGCAGGTATTTTGAAAGTGGAATATTTGAAAAATGGGGTTTGGTGGTGTTGGAACGATCGGAGTAGATTTTATGGGAAATGAGGAATTTTGAGATTTGTGTTTTGTTTTATGATTAGAAAGGTTTGATTTTTAGGTTAAGATAACACATATTTATATACCTAGACTTAGACAGAAAAGAAACACGTATGCAAGAGGGTTTTCTAATGAGGCCACGCATATCACTAAAGCATATGTTAAAACTAAGAAAATAAAATATAATATAACCATGTAGGTTCCTATGCAAGCATACTTATTCTAAGCTAATGTTGTTTAGTGATAAGTTTTAAGAGAATCATACATTTAATGCAAATTTGAGTGTCCCTTACTTTTGACAAAACGTATCAATCGACAACTCCGGTTCCTTCGAGATCTAGTTGGAAGTTTAAGATACCTTCTTAGAAAGGGTATTATTGTTACCAAGGGATTCTTATGGCTTGATTAAAATGAGCTTAACTAAACAAAATGACAAGAAAGGTTAGTGCATTTTGTAAGATAAGAAAAAAACAATTGATGTTGTCATCCAATCAGCATCCTACAAAAGTGTTTTTATGACATGGTGTTTGTTTTTATAAAAACCTTCTTTGTAGTTTTCAATCATACACGGATTGTATCAAGTTTTTAAAGTACAACATACTCTAAGAAACTTGGTAACGAAGCTCTAGTACCAATTGTGGAAAACTAGAAGGGGGTTGAATAGTTTTACCGATTAAAAGTTTGTTTTAAACTATTTAGATCGACATAAGTCAATCTATTAAATGTGTGTGTTGGATGTTGATAGATAAGTATATAATTAAGCAATGTAAAGATAAGTAGTAAGAAGCACAAAACCACGACGCGAGTATTTATAGTGGTTCGGCTACAAGGACACCTTCCTTGCCCTACTCCACTCCCCGAGTCACCTACTCGAGAGTTCGCAATCACTACACAACACAAACTCCATGTGGCGGAGAAGCCTTCACAACGTCGCCTACTCTTTATCCGGTACAAGGCTAGACACCGGGTTCTTCCACGAGGTAGAACCAAACCTATCACAACGTCGCCTACACTTTATCCGGTACAAGGCTAGATACCGAGTTTCATTACAAAGGAGGAACTACTACCCAACACTACACAACAACTATCCCAAAGGAGACACACCCCTTATTACAACATAATCAAGGATATCAATATCCTTTAACCCAAACTAACTATCTTGCACATCGATGCACCATATCGATTGTACACCCTTGGAACCTTTCACTAATGCCTTTGACATGGCCCTTTGGCACCTTTCACTAATGCCTTTGACACGACCCTTTGGCACCTTTCACTAATGCCTTTGACACGAACCTTCGACACCTTTCACTAATGCCTTTGACACGAACCTTCGGCACCTTTCACTAATGACTTCTACTTGAACCGTTTGGCATCTTTCACTTTTGCCTTCAACACAACGCTTCTAAGGAGGGAGGAAAGAACTATCAATAAGATAACTTTAGTAGTCTTGATGATGACGAAGCTTGGAAACTCATGGACTTGAGCTTGCTCGACTTCAAGAGGTGGTGATCTCGCCTTTAAGAGGAACCTAGAGAATCACACAAACACAAAACTACATAAAAAGATCATTTGGATATGAGGTTAGAGAGTTTACAATACTAGGGTAAAGTATGTGTAAAAGGGGTGAGTTACAATGAAGAAATGGCTCACTATTTATAGGCAAAAACCTCTACTGTTCCCCGAATCCCACGGATCCCTTACTTGAGGGATCCGTCCCAGGCGATCCCAGGATCCGTGGACGCTCCTCCATATTTGGGTTATGGGTCATAGATCATGGGTCATGGGTTGTGGACTTTGGGTCATGGGTACCCAAATAGATACAATGTATATAGACATTGGATCATGGGTCATGGTTTAGGTCCATGGGTTATGGATAATACCCAACACGACTTCATGCATGATGTCATGCAATGAGTCATGGGTTATGGATCAAGCTCCATGGGTATGGGTCATGGACTTTGGGTTTTACCCAACTACATTCAATGTATCTAGTCAAGTACTTAGATTTTTACCCATAACATTACCCATTACAATATATACTAAGTATATATATAAGTACATATCCATATTATGTAAACACTAGTTTGTTATACATATGCATTTTTATAAGTTGTAAATAATATTACTTGTTTAGTGTTTTGTATGAAAATGTAAGTGTGTTAGTAAACTATTGGCTTAAACTATTTACGTATTTTATTTGTTTCGTTAAAATGATTTTACGTTTGTTATCCAAAAAACATTAGAAGATCGTAAAATATAAATAAACGTTTTTACGGCTTATTTGTATTAACAGGTTAGTTTATTTGAACCTTTTTTTAACAAACGCTTTGGTCCCACTAGATTTCACATCAAAACAATCATTACTTTTTCTTGCTATTAATTTTTTGTATTAATTATTGTATTAATATGGTATTTGCACACTCAAAATTAATACGATGATTTGCCCATTTCACTAATTAATTTGCACACTCAAAATTATTGTGTCTTGACATTAATACCCTTATAAGGGTGAAAATGAGTAAAAGTGATGTAAGAGTATAAATATTCAAATACAACAAATTAGAGTGTTCAAATCAATTAATGGAGAGTGCAAAACACCACCCTATTAATATACTTGCATGTTACAGAGTATAATTATTACCATTTTATACAATAGCGGAGCAAACGATCGTGTTTTGCTTTGTAAAAACTACGTCGTTTAAGTGTCGGGTTGGTCCGTTATAGAGTGGACTTGAGCCAAATGATGTTGTGTAGGGGTGAGATAATGTCGTTTATGGATTGCTTATTTCTTTTGAAAATGCGTTTACTCTAGGACATCGTTTATTTTTTGTTCCCCCTTAAACTTTGTTTATAAAGGTTGTTTCCACCAAACTTCATGCATAACAGATAAGCTCATTCCACCAAACTTCATGCATAAGAGAGTCACCAAACTTCATACGGGCTACCATCCTACATATATCTTTATGTTTTATATTTTAAGTCTATTTAAAGTTGTTATTTATTATTAGTGAGTCGAATCTTGGCTTAGCAACGCCGCGTTTTACATGCATGTAACTTAATATTTTTGACTTGCCACCACTAAAATTCCCCATATCCAACAAAACCCTTTATTTCCCTACCCGAAGCCTAACATTATAACCATTTGTAAAGACCTCTTAGATAGTTATTCCTAGGTGCTTACGCCAAAGCGGTGGAGGTTTGATCTATTCTAAAGCCTATGGTAATCTATGTGCTATGACAGGTAGTGAGTGTTTATCTTCCATTTTCTTACATGTTATATTTCATATAAACCCGAAAAATGGGAGAATCCAAACACCAATTGTGAGGTGCTAGTGTATAATTTCCGTGCTTGTTATGAAAATTGTGGTGCTTGTACTTGTTGTAGACTATTCTAAACCAAGCTAAATGACCCCTAACTCATAAATTGATTAGCCAAAAGCACATTTACTTGAGGACAAGCAAATTTCAAGTGTAGGGATATTTGATAAGGATTTAAAACATACGCTTTTAGGGGTCATTTAAGCCCTAAATCGTTACATTTTATATCTGTTACTGCTTAAAATCATTCCTTTTCACATTTTAGGTCTTTTGGAAGCAAATTGCTGAAATCAAGCACTTTTGGACGAAAAGGAGCGAAAACATAAAGAAAACGACAAAGTCAAGATTTCAAGGCTGTTTTTCATACCTGACGGCGTCCCAACTCATAGGGCGACACCGTCGCTCACAAGGTTTTCTAAAAAGTCTCAAGCGACGGCTCAGGTCATATTTTGGTTCTAACACATGACGGCGTCACGCCTTAATCCAGAAGGGCGTCGCTCTTACTTTTTCACCAGATGACCAAGGTCCATTCCAAGACGACGTCCATAATGAAGACAGATGGCGTCACAGTTCCTCACATGACGCTGTCCCAATGATGACTTGTCCATAACGAAACCCTAATGACGGCGACCAGACGACATCACCATCAAAAGGTGACGCCGTCGCAAGTGTAAATCTATATATAGACTTCGAATTTTCTTTATTTTATGTGTAGTATTTTGGAAAGCAAACCCTAGTTCGTTAATAGTCCGACTTGGGCAGTATTTTAGGGTTCCAAACCCTTCTTTACACTTAATGATAAGTTTGTTTATCCAATCTATCACCATTTTTGTTCTATGTTCAATTGTTTGTTTGTGTTCTTGCTTATCTACCATGCTTAACTAAATTAATCTAGTGTTTGCTTAGATCCAATGAAAACTAGTTATTGATTATTGTTAGGTTGTTTTTTTTTAATTGGTAGACGCTAGAGTAAGGAAAATTGGCTTCTTCTTTAATTGTTGCGAGCTTAAACGTCCTAAATAGGAAAAATCTTGAGAGTGCACTTAGGCCATCGTTGTGTTTATTGCATGAGTTGTAGCTTAAGGATAATAGAGTATTCAGGAGAGATACTACCGTACTTGGCGATCCCCAATAGTCTAGAGAAGAGTTACGATTCATAGAACTAGAGAATTAGGCACCCCTTATGACTAACACGGAATACAACTCACCAATTAGAATGAGGATGTGACAATTCAACTGACTAATAAGAGATAACTATGGAGTAAGAAATATAAGTAAAAATGTTTTTAATTATCATAAGAAACACAATCAATCAATCCATAACTTTTCCTTTTCATAAGTTAATTAGTTATTAATTTCAATTATTTAGTAGTTTAATTGGTAAAATTACCACCCCACTCTTCAAACCCCGAGATTTTACTTATTTTCCTAAAAAATATAAAGCTAAAAAGAATCTTTCTCACCTCACCTTTTCATCATACATCTCTACTAGCATCTCTATACCCCTTGAGAATGATCAACCCCCTGGGCTTACCCTTACTACACTGCAACGATTAGGTACACTGCCTAGTAGGCTGTAAAGCTTTCTCATTGAAAAGGAAGTTTTTCAACCCTGAACTCATGCTATCAGGATCAAGAGGTGAAGGTCCCGTATCATCATACGAAGTATATTCAATCGGTTTGCACGTTAGTTATATTATGTCTTTCATTTGCGAATCGTTTGTAATTTCTTTTGTATTTGCGACTTACATTATGGGCTAACACCCTTGGGTGTTAGCCATGTTATAACTACTATGTTTATGTTATTTCGTTTATAAAGATTTGATGCATTGTTTGGGATAATTTATGTGTTTACGATTCAAATAGTATACTCATTTATTTGTTTATCATTTGATTTTTATTGTCTAGATCATCATAGTGTAGTTCTTTAGCTATGTAGGTGATATGTATCACTGATGAGTGTCTAAATACTCATCATTTTTTGTACAATCTAAACTGCAAAATCATCTGAAAACACTCAAAAATGCATCAAAATGATGAAAATCTCACAAATCAGTGTTTTATGTGTTTTAAATGCAAAAATATCAAAATCAGATGAAAAATGATTCAAGTTTGCAAAATTGGCAGTTTTAGTCCCCCAAGTTTCAAAAAGTTGTCAAATCTAGTCCCTGGAATTCAAAAATGTGGAATTTTATCATTCAAGGTCCCTGAAATATTCTAAGTTGTTAAAATTGGTCCTTGAATGATTCTTTGGTCAAATGGCAGAAAAGGTCCCTGAGCTTTGAAAAATTGCAAAAATAGTCCCTGGATATTTTAAAATGGAATTTTATGCAAAAGTTATCCTTGTATTATCAAAGTTTGTCAAGATTGGTCCTTATGCTTTATTAATATCAATTGGGCCCCTTTTGTATTTAGAACCCCATCCAAAACCAAAAAGAACCCTGCCATATACCACTTGACCCCCTATCATTACCCATTGTGAACCCCCCCTTGTATTATTAAAAACACGGGTCAACAAAGTCAAATACATGCTACTGTTCATCCCTTACCTTGTTTACCCGCCAAACCAGAAACCATGGTGGTTTTCATTGATTTGCTCTATCCACTCCCTCCACATGTCTTCCAACTTGTATACCTTGTCCCCTCCACCTCCACTAACACCAAAAATCTTTAATTGACTCAAACCTGCTCAAGAAGAAATTGGCGCCAAAAGTACACTTGGATGGTTGTGATGAGTTTGGCCAATCCAATGGCTCAGAAGTGGTGGGAAACAATCAGAGGTCATCAAGGAGTCCAAAAAGTCATTATATAGAGGAAGAGATGCAATGTATATCATCATCTAGTGTAATTTTTATTTTCTTAGTCGTTTTTTATCATTTTAAGCTTTCTAGTGTAAAACTTATCTTTCAAGTACTGTTTTAATCATTCTCAGTGTATTGTAAATCCTTTTTAATAATCAATTTCAAGCTTTCAGTTTCAATTTCAGTATTTGCAAATTTCAAGTTCAAAATTTCAATATGTTTACAATGTTGTTATTAGTTGTTGATATGGACTGAGATAACTCATATAAGCTCCTATAAAGCTTTTTCAAGCTTTTAGAAACATTAAAATCCGGTTTAGAAGCAAAAACATAAAAATACCAAAAATACCAAATAATTAGTGAAAAAATCAAAAAATCATTGGAAATGGTGTTCACAGCTGGAGCAGGGTAAATCTTGGATGGCCTTGGGTTAGTGGCTTAGTGGTAAGCCTATAGGAGTGTTCTTGGTTCCTTGTTCTCAGTTTTAAGCTTGGAAAGCTTTTGTAAGCCTTTTTATTTATTTTTGCATTTCACTGTTGTAGTTGTTCATTAGCTTAAATTTCTGTTTCTTTGTGTTAATTAGTCTTAGTTAAGTGTATTTAAGTATTAAAATCAGTTGGTTGTTCTTTTTAATTTGAAGTTTATAAAAATTTAGTTTTAACAGTTAAAAGTGCATAACTGTCATTTCTTAGTTTCTTGTTGTTAATGTTGTTGTTTTATGCTTCATTAGTTCTAATATATGATAATACATGGTCTTGAATCAGTTTCATGGTTGTAAATTGTGTTTAGCTTTGAAAACCACCAAAACTGTCTAAGTAAGTGGTGTTTGGATTTGCTTGTTTTAATTGTGCTCTAGGTCTCTTGTGTTATTGCTTATACTTGCTTTGTGTCACATACACACATAATATCTCATCTCAGTCATAAAAATCAGTGTTCTTAAGCTTAAAAGTCAAAATCTCATTTGATTACATCTCTTTTGTTCACTGTTGGAATTTCATGATCCTTGATCATGATTTTGTATTCATAAGTTGTTAACATTGCTCAAATAAGTCTTAATATACCTTGATACAATATATTCAGTGAGTAGTAGTGATTTAAATTTCATTTTAGTCAACTTAACTAGTTTTTTATAAAAGTCAAAATTTTCATTTGGGTCGTTTTTGATTAAAATAGATAATTTCACTGTGTGTTTAATATTGAGTTTTATCTTAAAAGCTCTTGGGAAACTATAGTTCAGTTGGTAATCTAAATTAGAAAAATACTAGTTCTCTTTCAATCAGCTTATAAAGTGCTTTTTAACTAGCTTATTTTGAGTGCCTTTTCTGAAAAATGCCCTGTGCACAGTTGGATGGTCCAACTTGATAAGCTTGCATAGAGCTTATTAGTTGCTCAAATCTTGTGATTTTTGGTTTTTTGGGTAGCTAACCTAGCCATCTTGAGATCCCAAGCTTAATTTTATATTTTGTAGCTTATTTGCTAGGGTCGCTATCAGCTTAAACTTTGTCCCATTCCATCAGTACATACCGAGTTAATCAGATACACTCGAGTAATCGTGTTTATGGCCTTTTTCACAAGCTCACCATAAGATCTCTAGTTGCCCTCAGTGTGTGAGCTTTGGCTTTTTGGATAGTCTACCAGGCTAATCTGTTGACTCAGTCTTTGATTTGAACTTTTGAGCTTATTTACTTAGCTTAAATTGTCCTACAAAAAGTCCACAAGTCTGTTTGGTTTGTAAGTTTAGTATTTGTGCTTGTTAGCTTATTAGAGCTTTTCAGTGTGCTTATCTTTGTGTCTTTTAGCTTCATATAAGTAGCTTGTAGCTTATTTTATCTTATTCTAGCTTTTGTTTCAGTTTGTGAGCTTGTTCAAGCTTAATTCATCAAATAAGCTCATTAACAAATCTGTTAAGCTCATAAGCTTCTCAAATAGCTTATTTTTGATTTGTAAAATCTTTGTGTTCATTAAAGTTTCATATTTTTAGTATTTAAGTAGTTCTCAAAAAGAAAATCCAGAAAAACTTCATTTTTAAAAACAGTGATAGTGTTTATTTAATAGGTTTTAGCTTTTTGATTTTTCTTTTCATCTTATTAATAAGCAAAACTTGTTTTTATACTTTTCTTAGTTTTCTGTCACCCTAAGTTATTTTTAGAAAAAGTTTCATAATTTTCCTAATCTTTTTAGTATTTATTAGAATTTTCAATAGTTAAAAGTATTAAATAATTAGTAATAAATAATTAAAAAGCATAAAAAATATCTTTTCAGTTTTAAAATTAGTTTTATCATATTTTAGATTTTTCCAAGTTGAAATTTTATTTTTCCAGGTTTATTTTATATTTTCTAGAATTTAAGTGTATTTTAAATAATAATTAATTAGTAATAATTAGATAAAAAGTGTAAAAATATATTTTTAGTTTTAAAATTAGTTTTATAATATTTTAGATTTTTCTAAATTATAATTTTACTTTTCTAGCCTTATTTTGTATTTTCTTCTATTTTAGGTCATTTTTAAATAGTTAAAATAGTTTTTAATTAATAATAATTAATTAAATAGTTGTAAAAATAATTTTCTTTTTCTAATAATTTTCTTTTATTTTTAGGATTTCTAAAATGTCATTTTCATATTTTTAGGTCTTTTATTTTTTAGATCTCACTTTTTATTTTGTACGTATATGTAGTTTTTAAACGTGCGTTTTACGTTTCTTTTATCTGATTGTTGTGTTTTCCAATTCTGTTTCCAATTCCATTCCAATCAATCAGTAGTGTAATATTCAATCCAAAACCTTTACTGATCACTATCCTTAGTGATCATTCTATCATCTGATCTAGTGTTTACACACCATTGAGTCTCCGTGGGACTTAACGACCCGGGAATTCATTCTATTCTCCAGGACTTCATTGTATTTGTGTTTTAAGCAGTTTTAAGCTTCTTACGGTTAGCCATTCACAAGTGGCCAGCTTGTGTGAGATAGCTTGACGGTTTAGCACAGATCAATCACTATGGTTGGTACTCTTGACCTGGCTTCATTAGTGCCGTTCCTTAGTACTCGAGGAGTAGAAACATTAGGTTAGACAGATAATGCCAACACACTTAAGTTAGTATAGTGCTCTTTAATAAAGTGATCACGTGAGAAGAGTAGGTTTCAATAGGACCAATGGATTACCAATGGTAAATCACATAGATTAGTTGACAACACTTCTTGCATGAATGTAACTGATTAGACCGATAAATTATTTCAGGAATATAGGTTGCGTTCATAGACCTAGGTAACTGAGAAATCTAGCCTAGTTAACTTAAATAGAAATAAGTTGCCTACGCATTTCTGATAACACCAGCACTTTAAATTAGATCATTGCACTAATAAAAGAATAACTAGTAACTTAGTAGGAGTAATATGGCTAGCACTTGCTTCCTAACTTGATCATAACCTTAACATAATTAGTAGTTTAATTAGTTTTATTTTTCGTTCTATTAGTTTAATCAATCAAAATACTAACCCCCTTTAAAACTTGTAGAAATTTGCTAGGTTAGCATAAAATTCACATACTCCTTACAAACGACCCGTACTTACCATTCACTAGCTACATCTGATCGGATACACTGCCGTTAGTGTTAGTGTATGGGTTAATTCGGTAAAATTTAAATTTAAAACATTGTAAAAATAAATAGACTATAAACGACACATCAAATACACATCAAGCGAATCCCAATGGACCATTATTTAACATGAGTCCATTATCGCATTTCCCTAAAATCAGTCAAATACACTAATGGACTAGGAGGATTCGATAGCGGACAGGACCTTCAGCCCACTCGGCTAAGGCTCATACACTCCATAATTGACCTGAACATAAGCCCAACAAGGTCGGAGTCTAACAAAAAGGCTTGGGAAAACTTCCCCATGCAACACTAAGACAAAGCGCGTCTGACAAACGTGTCCTGGCGAACGGTACACCTCGCAAACTCGCTAGGACCGTTAGGACAAGCACCACGTGCTCCCCTCACTTCTTCTCCGGATGGCTACTACGTGGACCATCAGATTGCCTTTATGGGTTCTCACAACTGAACATTCCTTTGATTAGGTCAAAGTTATCACAAGAAACAATTTCCAGGTCCGCCCTAGGAACTCGACATCCAAGTCGATTATCCTCTCGGGTAATTGACACAAACCAACTGAGTCGATTCGTGAGCGTTACCTCATCTCATGACTCCGGTCATAGTTTGAGGTCTTTACCGAACGTGGGAAACCAAACGATCGACCACCCCCAAACCCTCAACAGATACCATATGTAAACAGTTATATTGTTCTATATTATCTGGTTTGTCTTATTTTTAAGAACAAAAATGCGTACTAGTTAAACTTGCAACATTATATATTATGAATAATTCCATCATCATCTAAATTGCAAATGATTATATGAACTCATGATATTTGTTCTCATGAAACATACACTTAGTGACTCCTTCAATATGGAACATATGTTTCAATGATTATTGGTTTTCTTTTTATTTCAGCCTATGCAAACGCTCTTTTAGGTCATTTTACGCTTTACGAATACAACTGTAGCTACCTTACCAAACAATTATAAAACAAAAAAAAACAACTTATAGCTATCGTCTTCATTTAATAGTTTATCAGCTTACAGTTACCAGTTACCAGCTTACAACTAAAAGTTTACTGCTTGTTTTAACAAACATACCCGATATGATTAAAAGGATACTAGATTTGAAGCGGCAATGGCGGAGATACGCTCTGCTCCCTCAAAACTTTTGATCCTAATCTATTATTTGCAGAGTTTCTGGTCATTTTCGTCAATCTTCCCTCATAAATAAATTAACTAAAGTCATGAAGCAAAACAATAGTAGACTCATGTAGTTTAATCAATGTGTTATTTGTCTTATTAACCGCGGTTATTATCTCTGTACCCCTTATTCTTTTAACACCTTTCTAAACTTCAGGCATATTTATACCTTTTTATTTAATCAACTTCCGGTTTGTTTTCTAACACATTCTATTTACCTAGTATTGCAAATCTAATACTAAAAAGATTTTGATTTTGTATTGATCATCTTTTTCCCACATAATCTAAGTCATATAAGAAAACATACCACACTATAAACAAAAACATTAATGTTGTACTTTTTCTGAATTATCAAGTTTTTACAGATATTTTTATTCGTAATATAAGTATTGTTTCAACAAGGGACACCGAATTTACAGGTTAAAACCAAGTTTATATTGGAATTTTCGGTTTACTTTATCGGTGTGGCTTAGCAAAAACATCCAACACGAGAATCTTGAACCTATGAGCTCGAAAAATCTGAAATCTGACTCGATAAACGCTCCTGAACCCCCCCCGGCTCCAATCTTATAAATATTTCGGTTTCGCCTGTTTGAATGAGGTTGTTGATCAATTTCTTAACAATATATTATGAAACTTTATAAGAAAGTGCCTTTATCTTGTTAGACAATAGATTAGATGGCCCAATTCGAGTGTCGAAATCACGAAAGCTCTAATTTGAGAATAAATAAAAAATTATTGCAAAATAAAAAACATAAAAACAAATCTAAAGATAGTTATTTGATGCAAAATCAAGACTTTGATATATATCCGGTCGTGTAAACTAATAAAAAGTGATTTTGTTTTCTTTTTTTTACGACGACGCGTGATGGAGCATCCTGCCAGTGGAGCAACAATTCCGGTACGATTTTCTTCGGATATAATTACAAGTCTACGACCGCTAACAGCGTCAACTAACGCTAAGCTGTTTGAGAGTTATAATAAAAACAATGAGCAATTGTTGTTTTCCAAATACAACTGCTTATTCCAGCACTTGACGACGCGCTAAACCTCTTTTTGAGGAATGTTAGAACACTGGATCCTGCCTTGAAAGAAGCGCGCATTCGCGCTGCCAGAGAGTGTATCGAGGATTTGGAGGGGAGGCAGCAAGCGCTGCGGGCGGAGCAGCAAGAGCTCATTGTCCTGCTCATTGAATATGAGCACGAAGTTGTGGCTACAGTTACGATTTTGGTAATTTTTTTTGTAATTTAATTACAAAATCATGACCGCTAACCTCGTCAGTTAACTCCTTATGATTGGGAGTTATGGCTAATACGGTGGACTGTAATATTTATTTTATTTTAGTACGGATACACGGCGGTGGCCAGGGTTTGACGGAGTGACATTGAGACGACGACTCAAGGTGTGACAAGATCCAAAGATGAGAACAAGAGCTCTGATACCATATTAAACAATGAAACCCCCGTAGGATGCTTTTCATTATTGAGCAAATATTTATACACTACATTAAACGTAATAATTGCCCAAAGCCCACAACCAGGCTTGGGCCATTTTATCTATTGTCTAACACTATCCCGCAGTTCAAGCGGTGAAATCACGAAAGCTCGAACTGCAGTAAAAACCTCAGAACATTAAATATATAATTATTTTGTTGTGAAGATATATGAAAACAAGCAACAACAAATCTTTAAACACAAACAACAAAAGCAAAAGCGAAAATAAGTAGCAAAAGCAAAGATAGTCACTAGACGACAACACAACATTTTAATTTTTTTAATGAAGATATCTGACAGCAAGCGGAAGCAATCTTTAAGCAGGATCAACAGCAACAACAACAGAGGTTTTCAAGTTCGGTTTTGTGCATAATTGAAAAACAAAGGGAATGATGCTGACTATGTCAGTTAACACCAAATGCTTAAAAAGTTGTGGCCAAAATAGATTGTGAGTAGGGTTTTGGCCAAAAATTAAAATTTTTTATTGAAAAAGGATAAATAGATGGTGGCGCCTAGGCTTCGAAGGGGTGACATTGAGACGACGGATCAAGGTGGCCGATAAGGTCCGAGGATGAGGCATATAACTTTGATACAATGTTAAACAATGAAACCCCAATAAATTGCTTTTATTATTGAGCAAATATTTATAAACATAACAATAAATTTTAATGAGCCCAAAACGCACAACCAAATTTGGACCATCTAATCTATTGTATGACATATCCCCTTTATAAAATATTTACGAAGAAAAATTACTCGAAAATATCTTGATACACAATATGCCATGGACAATCATTAAGATTGCGACAAGTGACAAAATTGTTAAAAGAAATCAAATAAACAATAGATACATGTGATATACTAACTAGTGATGTGATTTGTAGTTATCATTGATAGTTGAAATTGGTAAATGTATGTATATCTAAAGCTTTGTTTTAAGAGATAAAGATATATACACTTGTAGTATACTAGCCGGGTAATTGCATATTGCGGCAGGGGTATTTGTGTAATAAAAATTTTCCGACGAGCAAGTGTTTTTATGTTTTATATTTTTCGTGAGAATAAATGTATCGATGATGTTGCAAAAATATTTCATAGTGATGAATAGACAAAAAAGACTTTGTATTTTAATTGGTAGTTGTATATGTGAAATATGACTTTGTAACATTGATGTTATATAAGTCCTATGTACTATAGATTGTGCTGTGGGCTGGGGAGAGAGAGAAGGAAAAAAAAAAAAAAAAAAACAAAAAAAACTATAGTTTAATATGTTGGGTTGGTTGAAATTTTTTAATGATAATAAAAGTTAGTTTTGCTGTAAATATTTGAATTAATCAAAGATAATAGTCATTTTGTTGCATTTAATTTTCATCAATATGGGTTGCTCTTTATATGTAATATAAATAATTAGGCTAAAAACCGTATGTGATTTTCGAATTACTAATATTTAGATGAACATGTAGACAAACCGCCACAAAAATATAGAGTGCGTTTAGTTAGAAAAAAATTAATTATCTATTTTCAGTTTTGTTAAAAAAAAATAGAGGATTAAAATTTTCAGTAAAAGTAGAAAATGTGTTCGTGTGACATCATTTTCAATTTTTAAGAAAAAAAAAAAGAGTTACAAAGGAAAAAAAGAAAAAAAAAAATATGTTTTATAGTTTCCTTTATTAAGTTAAGAATCCATATTTTGTGTTTCAAAAAATATGTTATAAAAAATTGATTTGAACGAATTTTTATATAATTTTTTTATACAAAATATTTTGTAAAAAATAGTGATGTTTCTCTCAACTAAACGCACTTATATAATCGTCATGTTTATTTGTGCGACAAATGCATGCGTCCCCATGCTAAGTCGGGCAAGGCAACCTTAACTTTGCTATTTTATAGCTTGATATCTGTATTTTGTGTGCTTTGCAAATGAATAGTTTATAAAAAAGAAAAACTTAAAAAAAAAAAGTAGAGACATAAACTCATGATTAGAGGCATTGACGCGCTGCACCAAACAACAGGCTACACCTTAGGATTAGCTCAAACCTACCACGTGTCACAAAAGGGCACCATTGTAATTCAACAAAAAGCAACACATTGTTTCAAATACCGACAACGAAACCTATCCTAATTGGTTGGAAAAATCTAGAAAAAACACCTCACACGTGTCACTCTTCAAACCATAGAACTAATGAAATATCTTGTGTGGGTCATCAACGAACAAAATATCTACACCATCAACTTGCTATTGGTCTATATTTTATGTTAAAATTCTTTATGTTTTGTGAGTTTTTAACACATTTCACAGACTGTGGTGTCCAACTGTCCTTACCCAATTATTTAAAAACTCACAAGATATCATTCCGATATTTCCTTCCACTCATTATTTTCAAAAGTAATGCTACATTCACACAAGATTTACAAAAAAAAATCCTCATAAAAGATGTGACATTTATTGATTGGTGTAGCAAAAAGAAGTGGGAGAAAATATATTTAAACACACCAATTAACAAATGACACATCTCTTATATGCATTTCTTTTTGTGGATCTTGTGTGAATGTAGCATTACTCTATTTTTTAAGGTTGCAAAAATCGTGAATCAGTAGTGAGTCGGTCTAGGCGGGATTAATCGGTGATTAATCGATGGTATTTTGGCAATTTTTTGGTATTTATGGTTAGTTTTAGGTATTCTCAAAAAGATTTTCTTTAAAAACATTATGTATTAGATATAAACAGCGACTATAAGTGATTACATTTGTTCAGAGTTGCAAAAATAGCGAATCGATGATTAATTGTAGTGGCATTTTTGGCAAGTTTGAGGTATTTACGGCAATTGTTGGTATTTTCGGCAAGATTTTCCTTGAAAAATATCTTGTAATAGATATAAACAGTGATTATAACTAATTTAAGGCGAGTTTAGGGTATTTCCAGTAAGATTTCCATGTTTTCGGCAAGTTTGACCATCGTTAACCGCTGTTGACCATGGTTGACTAATTTGTTTGAACGATTTACACAAATCGGAAAGGTCGATGACCCAATAGCACCTAATCGGCGATTAATCGGCCTTGTAGACCTTTTTTTGCAACACTGCTATTTTCAAAGAGGCTCGGAAGGGTGTGTAATGGTGTTATCGTACAAAGTCTTCACTTAAAAAATATCATATTTTTATTAATTTATATGTATAATATTAAACATATACGAGTTATTTAATTCAAGTTTATATGATATTTCTTTTTATTTTATAAATGTGATAAGTTTTTTTTGTTGTTATTGCTTAAGATTATCGAAAATCATAAAATCAGAGACAGAGCTAATAAGATGATTAGTGGGTGCTAAACCACTCCCGATCAGCCTACTTTATTATATAATTATTGAGCCCACATGTTATTTTCATAATAATTTTTGCAAATCGCCCCCTTTATTCATATCGATATTTTATAAAAAACTTCAGAAACAAATAACTTAACCAATATGACATAACATCAAAATAAGTTTACTTATCAAACTATTATTTTTATATTTAGCTTTATTTTTATATGGTTAAAATTTTTACGTTAAATTTGGCCCTTCTTAACTTAAAGGGGTAATTTCATATATACTCAAGGAAATTTCAAAAATTACATATTTTCTTCAAAACACAAGTTTTTAATGCATGATATACAATGCTATTAAAGCATATTTTGAAGAAATATGTAATTATTGAAGTTTGAGTGGGGATGTATGTAAATGCCCTAACTTAAAAATCTGGCTCCGCCCGTACACAATACGACACTGATTATTTCATTTCCAAGATATTATACTAGAAATATTTCACTTAAAGATAAGCTTAAAGAAAAAGGCATCGAAGGTGGTTGATATTTTAATCTAACAACGTATCAAAATATCTAAACCATGAATGGTTGAAATTTCTTTACAACCATTTAAAAACATTTCTTTTAAAAAACCAATGGACTAAAAAACAACAAGTGGATGAGACGTATGCAGCACCATTGAGAGACACATAGATGGATGGCCAATAGGGTCTTGCTTTTTTCTTTTCATTCGACGTGGCAAATTTGGGCCATTCAACGACATGATAGATATTTTTTAGATTTTTATTCAGCCAGATATTTTGTTTTCATATCATAACATGTTATTGTAACACATTTCCATTAGGATAATAACTTTTTTTCATACTTTCAAACAAGCACAAAACATTTAAAACAAACAAAAAAAAAAAAGAATCTCTATGGGGGATGTTTTAGTAAGTAGTGATGCCGGCCGAGTAGCCGACATCCCGGAGTTAATGATGAGAAATGAGGACAAGACGAATGATGGCGGCGGCGGGCGTGGTGGGCGGGATACTGTCTCGCCCACCACGACTGCTGCCACCAGCAACGTTGTTAGATGGGAAAAGTTTTTACCAAAAATGGCTCTTAGAGTTTTGTTGGTTGAGTCTGATGATTGTACACGTCAGATTATCTCTGCTCTTCTTAGGAAATGCAGTTATAAAGGTTAGTACTAAATTTTATATTGTTTTATTGGTTCTTGTTATAAAGTATCCATCTTTTTAGATCTTTATTTGAGAATTTTTTATTTGAGTGAGTATTGTGTTTGATCTGGATAGTTTTAGGTGAATTTAGTTAGTTTGTGGTCAACTGTAGTTAAATATGTGGAAAAGTTTAAGAAATGAAGAAAAGCCCAAATTTTTGAGTCTAATGATTGGTGTTTGGTATGCAAACAGTTGCGGCTGTTTCGGATGGTTTGAAGGCGTGGGAGGTGATAAAAGGGAGGTCTCATAACATAGATCTCATACTGACTGAAGTCGAGCTACCCTCGATTTCGGGGTTTGCTCTGCTGACCTTGATTATGGAGCATCAAGTCTGCAAGAACATTCCTGTTATAAGTAAGATATCGATTTATGCCTAATTGTTTGTTTGTTTCTTCAATCATGTTAATTAAGATTTGGTATCTAATATTGTTTTGGACTTCATTTTGGTTCTGCAGTGATGTCTGCTCATGATTCAGTTAGTACTGTTTATAAGTGTATGCTGAAAGGTGCTGCTGACTTTTTAGTCAAACCTGTTCGAAAGAACGAATTGAAGAATTTGTGGCAACATGTTTGGAGGCGACAATCGGTATGTTTTTAAATTTTTTATATGTTCTTTATTATTTATTTATGATGATGATCTTTAACTATGGTATGGTATTTGCCCTTTATTGTATGATATGAATTCTGATCTTGGTGTATCTTTATTGTAAATTTAGTCAATGAGTGTTGCTAACGGCCACCAAGAAGAGAATGATTTGCAACAGAAAGTTGAAGCCACTGCTGAAAACAATGCTACTAGCAATCGATCCAGCGGTTACATGGATTGCATTAAAAGAAACCGAGAATGTATTGAAAAAGGAAGCGATGCTCAGGTAGTTTTCTTGTTTAATCAACTAGTCAACTGTAATAGAATGGATTATGGGATTTTCGTCTGACTTTTTTTTTTTGTGCTTAATGTGCAGAGCTCATGTACAAAACCAGATATGGAACCTGAAGGATCACCCATGGAACAACCTAAGGACGCCATGGACTACCAATTGACGACCCAACCCATTGAGGCAGAGGGTAACATGATAAAAGCCGATACAATTGGTCAAGAAAAGAACACGGGTATAGATGTCAGATGGGAAAATGTTAATGTGATTGCTGATGCAAATAATACTTCCAGGGAAGCCATTGACTTGATTGGTTCATTTGATAGTTACCCGAAAGCAAGTTACAAAAGCTCTTTAAACTATGGTACTACTAAGGTCGATCATCCTTCACCAGTGTTGGATCTTTCACTTAGAAGATGTCATCCAAGTAGCTCCGTGAATCAGTTTAGTGATGACAGGCACAGAGTGAAGCACTCGGATGTGTCAGCATTTTCACGATACATCAATAAGACACAGCCACCACTAACCTCGGGATCTGCTAGCATTTGCAATCAACAAAAAGAATGTGAAACCAATTCTGAAAGACCTGTTTCTAAGAATCCTGTTGAGTACATTTCTGATACTCATAGTGCACCAGTCGGAAGTCAAAGCCAAAGTCAATTCCCGTCACCGAAGGAAAGGGTGTTTCCAGTTCCTGTTCCAGTAAGAGGATATGGTTCTGCATTGCCACCTCCGTTTTGTGGACAAACGGGCTTGGCCCAAATGCAGAGTCCGTGTACTTCAGACATGCATAATACAACAGAAGCCATTGAAGATCATAGCGGTAGTAGCAATTTCTGTAACGGTGGGACATTAGCACGTCTCAACAGTATAGGTAGTGGAAGCAATGGGAATAATAGTCACCGGTCTACACAAAGGGAAGCTGCTCTACAGAAATTCAGAATGAAAAGGAAAGACAGATGCTTTGATAAAAAGGTATACTACGATAAATAAATATGTGTACTAATGATAGGTTGTGGTCAAATTTAGTCCACATTTCTGATTGAGATTTCTTTCCACAGGTACGATATGAAAGCAGAAAGAAACTAGCAGAGCAACGACCTCGTGTGAAAGGACAGTTTGTTCGTCAGGGGCAAAATAGTAATTCTTCACCTATGGAAGTTGATGCAGAGTTAGCTACTACAAAAACTATAGCTTAAATGAGTAGATATAGTGATGTTCACTCGTTTAGATTTCAATTGTTTTAATGTTCTATCGGGAGCACTGAAGAATCTAACAAAAGACTTTTCTCCCAAGATTATTAGTTTTGGATTGTAAATTTTGTTATATAGAAGTAGTGTTGTTGTTTTAGCCTTTGATCATACAAACGAATATGCTACGCTGCGAGACCTGACCGCTATTTGTTTTGACTACAAAACAACATTGAGTCACAGCTAAGTGACCCTATAGTCATTTTTTTTTTCTTCATAAATACAGCTTTGGAAGCGGAATCACTCACCGAAGAATAGATTTAGAGTTATTTTGGGACTTGATTCTTGGATTAACTAGTGACAATCGAGTTAAAATAGAGTATCGGAGAGTATTTGTATCGAGAAAATACTTTCGTAAACTCTGTACCTTCAAATGAAATCTATTGTGCTTGTTCTTATGGTTTTATCATGTTTTCCGCAACATATATGAGTTCTCATAAAAGGAGATGCTTCTCAACAAATTTTCATTGAGTATTCAATCAAATTACATTCAAACATTAAACAAAGATTGATCATTTATTTCACACCGAAATCTATTTGCAAAACTCCATAACCCATGTATTATAAGCACAAGCGGCCTTGCAGAAGCCTTTGAAGCCTGCCTCCTTGGCTAAGGCTTCAAATTCTTTCTCAGTCCTCTCTTTGCCTCCTGGGTTGTGAGCCAACATGATCACATCAATGTGTATCACATTTTGGGTCGCTGTAGTGGTGTCTGGAGCCTCAGGAAGGATACATTCAGCCACAATCACTTTCCCATTTTCCGGAAGTGATTTGTAGCAATTTTTGAGAAATTTCAAGCAGTGTGCATCACTCCAGTCATGAAGAATCCACTGTAAAGTTAAACACCAAAATGTTAGTTAGAATAAGTACAACAAAAAGGTGTTTAAACGGGTCTAAAGTAAAAATATCCACCTTCATAAAAATTGCATCTCCTTTTGGTACACTTTCAAACATATCTCCTCCAACATGCTCAATACCAGGATAAGTAGTGGCATCTTCAATGACATGAGGTAAATCGAAATTGATACCCTTGAGTGAAGTGTGTTTAGAAATGATCATGTTAAGGCTAGCACCGGTGCCACCACCAACATCAACTAAAGTGGTTAGACCATTGAAACCATCATATAAATCTACAATCTTATTCATTGTCATGGTGGAATGACCAAACATTCCACTGTTGAAAACCTTATTAAATCTTTGGTCTTTTCCATGGTACTCAAAAGCCGACATACCATAAGCCTTGTTGAACGGAATTCCACCATCCAAAACCGCATCTTTCAAATAGTACCTAACATTATGATTTCAAATTTAGTTAGTTAACCTTCATACTATATAGTGTTTGACAAATTTTTAGTATTTGAGAAACTAATATGGAAAATGTCACGAGCATATAGAATTTTACCAGCTCTCCATGAGAATCTTATCTTGGTTCATGAGCAATAGCGGTGCCAATGAGACACCACCTTCATTCTTGATCAAGAACTTGCACACGGGGGCTAAACCATAAAACCGCTTACTACTACCATCTTCGCTCTCCTTGAGGGTACAAGTGAGCACTGAGTGGCTAGCAAGAAGACTACAAATCCTGTCCAGCATCACTGGTGCTTCAAGGTTGCTAACATTCGGGAGCTGAGCCACCAGCTCTGAGGCCGAAAGCAAACCACCAGGACCAGCTTTCGCAATGGTCTCAAGCAAATCAAGCTCAATGGCGGTTTTCACGACCATTGGCAAAACAGATGCAGTTGCTAACTGCATTGCAAATAAGAAAGCTTCATCTTGGTTCGCTTCGACTGGAGCATTAGTATAACCTGAAGTTGAACCCATTTTTTAGCTAATGATATAGTTTGTAGTTAGGTATATATGTTTTTATGTATTTGTTTGTATTGGTGCATTTGAAAGCATGACTGAACTAATGTATATATACACATGTGTTTCACCTACTTCGCGTAGTCTAGCTAACCTCGCTAACATTTTAAAAGCAACTTTATTTGACCAAGTTATAAACTTAATTATCATATGATTTAATATCATGGACATATATATGTACAAGTGGATATAAAATGAAAACAATCAAGAAGAGGGTTCGCAGAAAACGTACGATGACTGACAACCACATTGATCATTATTCAAATTTAAAGTTAATGACTTCATAAAATTATTCCTTTTCACCAACTCTATAGCCATCCAATTGAGAACGAACAAATAAAATTCTTCTTATAGAATATGAATTGTGTGCATTATAACGAAGAAATATATATGGATGAATACAAAATGGGAGTGATATTCACACCACATAAATTGATGCACACACCATAATTATGCACATATTATGTTGTAAGATATACATTAGTGATTTGATATTGTGATATGTGTATCAATTTTTGTGATCTGGGTATCAATTCTCATACTCCCTCCGTCTCAATTTAATTGTCATGAGAGAGAAAGCACAAAGTTTAATAAAAGTGGGGCAACTTTAATTTTCAACCACACAAATAGAATATTCCCCCTTTATATTCCCTAGTTTTTACTAAAAAAGGAAAGTGGACAATTTTTTTGAAACATCCAAAAATAGAAATATGGACAATTAAATTGAGACGGAGGGAGTATAAAATGGGACAAGTTGACATGTGGGGTTTTTGGTGATAAGACTAAAAATGGGTGTCACATGGATAAAAATAAATATGGGTAGACTAAGAGGGTGTTTGGTGTTGCGTTTTGGTCCAACTTATCTACTTATTGCGTTTTGTAAATGAAGATAATCTATTTTGGGTGTTTGGTAAAACATGTTTCAAAAGTGATTATTTGCGTTCTTGGCTCATCAAAACGCAGGTTTGTGGCAGTAAGTGCATACTTACTTTTTCACAACGTGGTTTTGTTTCTTTGCTAAAATTACCAAATTGCCATGAATATCTTTTCTATTAATTGTAACTTGCCAATATCACAACTTTCCTTTCTTTCTTTATGCATTGTGGCTTTAAAGTTGTACTCATAATTTAACATATCTGTGTGCATTAATATGATTTTGTGACTCAATCGATTGACTTTTTATACCTTTTATAAATTATAATTCTTACGTGTTTTAAATACAAAAACATATTTCTTTACAATGTTAAATTTATACTAATAATATGAAGTCTATTTTAGTCATTTAATCTATTAGTTACCAGATAATCTGATTTTCCCAAACACTTAAAAACTGATTATTTGATTATTGCGATACCAAACAGCATAATCAAATCCAAACACTATATTTTAAAATCACGTTTTGTAAAAGCTGATTATCTAATTATTCGTTTTCAAAACGCATAATCTATTTTAGATAAGCAATCCCAAACACCCCCTAAGTTGATTATTTAGTTTTTATCAAAAACATGGTATCTATATTGTTTAGTCGTTTATAGAATTACTATGATCAAGTTGTAAACGAGACGATTCGGTGCTGTTTGTTTATTAAGAGGCTCTGAATCTGACTCGCACATCTTAATCTGAATTTGAGGCGGAAATGTCTGAATCTGAATCAAATAATTTATTTATTTATTTTTTTATTATTATTTTTTTTTTAAGAAAACGTCTGAATGTTTATTAGTTCAACTAGAGGCAGGTCCGTTTCGATGTTTTTACCTCTATTTGCCTCTAAACGAAAAATAAAAAACAAACACACTTAACACCTAAAAGCTCTAACTGACTAAGAGCTTTGGTCTATTAAGAGGTTGTTAAGACTTTTTTAAAGAAAACAAACAACACCGAAGAGTTTGTGTGTCGTGTTTAACTCTAACAAACAACTTACCATGTTGATTTTGCTAGGTATAGTTGACATGATTTGTATAAATAATAATAGAGTGACTGTGAGAACATTCATAACGTATACGAGGCATTCGGACTTGTGCGCTGCACAGTTTGGTTTTTACGGATTTTTGTTGCAGCATTTTTATTAGGCAATGGGTCGTAGGTAAATGTTTGTTGCGTAAATATTTGTGTTATTTTAATCGAATTGCTCTATTTATAAATTTGTTGTTTTTTGTTGTGATAATGAATGGGGTAATATTTGAGAGGTTATGTATAACTTTACGTTTTCTTTTTTCTCAATGCATGCATTAAAGAACACTAGCAGGGTACCTGCGTGATGCGGCAGCGGGTACCCTGTGACTAAATTTTTCGGTGAACAAATGTTATTTTGTTTTGAGCTGTCACATTTCAGATTTATATTTTGAAAGCTTAATTGGATTGTACATTGTGGTTAAAGAGTTGTATATTTTGGTGAAGGGGTAAATTAAATTGTGTATTAATTGTAGGTGTTGAATAGTGTGTTTTTAGTTTTATTTGTATTTGTACATTGTGCTTAAGTAGTTGTATATATTGGTGATATGGTGTATTAATTGTATGTATGTAAGAAATAGTAATTGCTTAAAATCAATTGTGCTTTACATAGTTGTACATTATGTTTTATAAGTAGTATTTACTTAAATTCTAATTTAGAAAATCTTAAACTCATAAATAGGAGAGAGGGTTATCCTTCCATTATAAGTAGTATAGATATAGATATAGATACTAAATTTGCATTTCCAACTTCCATGTTATCTTTCATATTAGTTGTTTGTGATGGTATTACAAATTCTAGTATTTAAAATAGTTTCTTCACATTAAAAGAGTATATGTGAAAAGACTTTTTTCAAGATGTTACATTTAAAAGAGTCTCTTCACATGTAATCTTTTAATATGAATAAGTTACATAAATTATTTTTTGCCTATATATTTTGCACTTTTGTCATAGCGAGTTATAAAATCATTTGTACTTTGATTTTTTTTCAATGACAGAATTCCAGATGTTAGTGAACTTAATGAACGTTGCTGGTTCTTCTAAATTACATGATTGTATGCGTTTGTGGTTTGTGCAACAGACAGGTGAAGATGATGCATTTTCTAAATTGCTTTTCGCTTGTTGTGAGCATTTGAGGCGGGTAATGACGAAAAACTGAAGCATGATGGCGAACATGGAAGCATTAGGTCCTCGTGGTGTTGCTTTAGACTCGCTACAAGCTTTGAGAAAGACTCAAGAGAGGCATCAGGTATTGCTTGAAAAGTTAGCAGATATGTTTTTTCAAGCGAAAGCTGGTGTCCGTGAGGTAGTAGCTACTGCTATTAAGATGAATAAGTTTAATTAGTTGTTTGATGACTTTTATGTCTAGACTTAGTCTTTTACGGAAATATGTTAAATTTAAGTGATTGTTGAGATCAATTGCGAAATAATATTGTGCTATGACATGGTTATTATTATGGTATAGTATGTTAATGTTATGGATTGTATTTCTTAAGGGCCTTATATGTCAACATGTTAAATATGAGGGGATTTATGTTACCTTTAAATTTTTTTTGTTAAATGCTGAAATGATAGTTCTGCATTGTGGAAGAAGAAGTGTACTTCAATTAAATGGGTGTTATTATATATAATGATGCCTTCTCAGTTGCTTGCTTGTTTGTAACACCCAATTTATTAAGCTTGTATAATACACTTAATCATAATTGTTAAACTCATTCCCATCCATACATTTTCTGAGCATTTTCCCTCAGCTAAACTCATCAATGGTTGCTACTCCGAATCTCAATGAGCTTAAAGATGCTTGTGGTTTAGACGATCTCAGTGATGCTTTCAAGTTTTTATTTTCTCGCAAAATAACTGAAGATGGGGGTTTCTTGATTCGTATTGGGGAAGAATGTAATCAACTTCGAGCGAAGATAGAGAAACGTGAACAAAACATGAGTGAGACTGAGACTTTTGGGCCTTTTCATGATGTTGCTACCCAGGCTTGGGATTATCTTTTTGAAACTCAGGAGATGGAGGAGCAGAGGCTTCGAGCTTTGACTGCAATCCTGGTTGAAGCTCGTGAAGGCATTACTGAGAAGGAGGGCCATGTGACCAAGATGGAGTCTGATGAAGATGGAGATGATTAGGTCATTTTCATGTGTTGCTTTTGTGTTTTGCTCTCAATTTATGTTTGTCTTAGTTCCTTTCTTGTGAATCTTTATGTTGATGAACCCTTGGTTGTAAGTATTTGGATGGCACTAACAGAATTTAAAGTGATCAATGGTCAGTTTTTACTCTAATTCTCTATTTATTTTTTGTTGTTTTTACATTTATTTTTTATATTTATTATTTAAAATGGTAACATATTTAGTCTTTATTGTGTGTTTGACTTTTTCTCTCGCACACACATCCATAAAACACATAGAGAAATGGATCTTGGTGAAATAGATCGCCATATCGATTTTAGGGGTTTCAGTTCTAGTCGACATAAATGTAATCAAACATTAAACAATCAAATCAAAAAATATCTTTAAGGGTTTGATTGTTTGATCATTAATCTGAATATGGATTTGGGAGTTGCTTAAGTCATTCACGTATTGTTTTTTTATTTGTATGCTCATTGGGTTTTGTAAATGGGATTTGGATTTTAGCCTGATTAGTTTAATGGGTGTGTTTCAAAATGTGTTAATTCATTTAAAGTTGGTCACTTTATGATGTTTTGTGGTTTGGAGGGATTATCGGATTATCGGTGTTCGATGTGATTATCTGATTAGTCTTTAGCTGTAGTTAAACTGATTTTTATTATATTTTTGAGTGGTGAAGCTTAGTAGTTGTTGCAATTAAAATGTTTTTGATAATGAGTCCATCGATTTACAACAACAAGCATAACTCCTAAACACATGCGAGTCACTACTAAGCTTGATAATGGACTCATTATCAGTCGAAATATGTTTGAAATTCAAGCTATGTTGCCTAATCATTATGAAAGCTTTACATAGTTGTCTTAAGATAGGTTGCTGAAAGTCTCTTTGAAAACAATATTGCGGGTGCAGTGCCTCAATCCTGGGTCTTCATCTTCTATCATTATTATTTTTAGTCCTTCGGGCCTTGTGACTCTAGATAATGCTACATAGAGTTGTCCATGACTGAACACGAGATTTGGAAAATAAAGGCCCATATAATTAAGTGATTGGCCTTGACTTTTGTTGATGGTCATTGTGTAGCATTGTCTTATATGGAATTGACGTCGTTTCATCACGAATAGTCATTCTGATTGTGTGTTAGTAAGTATGATCCTGTGTATAGCAACGGTTTCCCCTATATTTGATCATGTAAGTATCTTGGCACGTATAACAAACTCGCTTAGTTCGTTGATGATCAACCTGGTTCCATTGCACAGTCCTTTGCTTAGATTAACATTCTACAGAAGCATTATGGGGAGATCTTTTTTAAAGCAGCGCGCATGCGGTGGCATCCCCTGGAAATTTAAGGAATTTAGAAACTCAATTGGATATAGGCTTTGCCGGTCTAGGGTATCCGTCGATGCTTTATGGATTTCATCTGCACTATTGAAGGTAACAGATGTACCTTCTTACTTTTTAAACATATCTCATTAATGGCATTAGCATCATCATTTCTCGGAGTTAGAATTGCTCGTTCTTTGTGATAACCATCGTCAGTTTGCCATGTAGTAAAATACGGATACATTTCTGCCACAATTTGCTCAATAGGAGAATCCCATTATTTAATTAGGAACTCTTCTGGGATGTTAATCCAGGTTGCCTCATCCTCCCCTTCTTTAATTTTTGCTGGAAATTTGTCGTTGCCCACAACCAAAACCCTTTATTGAAATCTTGCTTTCGAGTATCAATCTCCCCATTTTCAGTATACTCATTGACCCTCATACTGCACGTAAGTGTGAAGACCTTGCAGTATTTCCACAAATCAGAACAATTTATGCAAGCCTGAACTATTTTGGGCCTTTTGGCTTTTGGGATGACTGGCAAGACTTGTATAAAGTCACCTCCCAACAACACCGTCATACCTCCAAAGATTTGGCTCCTTTTTTCGGGGCTATGGTACCCTAATATATCTCTTAACGTCTTGTCCAAGGCCTCAAAAGCATATTTCTGAGTCATTGGGGCTTCATCCCAGATAATCAATCGTACTTCCTAAATGAGCTTTGCTAAATGCATGTTCTGTTTTATACCACATGTGCTATTCTCCAATAAGTCGAGGGGTATAACAAATCTGCTATGAGCAGTCCTCCCTCCTGGTAGGACCAACGAAGCAATTCCTAGATAAATTAAGGAATATGATTTAGTTATGAATATTTTTAAATTTTCCATAAGTATTGCACTGAATTATTTTAGTATTATTAAATCATACCTGAAGATGCCAAAACAAGCACAATCTTTCGTTCTGATCTTAACCTCGAAATGATAGTCTTATATAGAAATGTCTTCCCTGTTCCTCCAGGCCCATAAACAAAGTAAAATCGGCCTTTTGATTATGGACAAATTCAATAACCTCTTCATAGATTAAATGTTGTTCGGGATTTAACGACAATTGAAGTTGTTGATGTTCAATCTTACTCTTGTTAATATCAAAGGCGAGCACTTATCTAATTAGACGATTTTCCATGTTTGTTAACAACTTTGGATCAGGCCGTGGCAGATCCTGGAACTCTGCTAAAGATCTTCCATTTCTATTTAACAACTCTTGTATTTCTAGCAGACAATAGTTTTGAAGTTGTTCATCTGTGAGCTACAAGTCATGATAGTTAAAAAGGTTTCTTTTTTTTTATATAGAATATCCTTCGATAAACCTTCCAGCTTTCTTCCCATAGTTTTACAGGCCTGCTTACATCACAAAACAACAAAATTGTGACAAATATGCCAAGGAGTTGTGGTCCGAATGCCCACACACTTGCCTCTGATATAGCATGTGTCCATTTCGTGTCATCGTTCAGAAGACCATATGCATTTTGAATGTTGCACATATGCATTTTGAATGTTGCACATAGCATTTTGTTAACAGTCATTAGTTTTACAAAATATTTAGGCCCTCTGACAACATTCAACAACATTCTAAGATAATAGTGTTCACAAGAAGCCGGGTGTGAATAAAAAATTCTCCCGATGCTTTTTTTTGTTTCCTGAGTTTCCAAAGTTCTTTTTTTTTTGTGGTGCCACACATAGTTTTTAGGTATTTCAGCATAGGTAAGTTTTCTTGCTTCCTTATCGCGCTTGTTTAACTCAAACCACTCAGTGAACATGGTTACCTCGATACCTTCCTTTTGGAGCAGTGCTGGTAAACTTTCCGAGTCACGCAACGTGATTGTATTCTGATTTGGCAAGCGGTAATGCAGTTTCATGACTGATGGGTATGAGTAATGGATGTTAAAAGAAAGCATACGACATACTGTCTCACATGGAGCTAAAATCTGACAATTCAAGAAATTTATGATCTCATCTACCTCCAAAACCTTGGCAGTCTTCACATCAGCATTGTTGGTTGATACCATCAAATAGTAATGATATTTTAGTGTCAATTTCACCCTAATATGCTCATCATTTATATCGTTTACTTGAATATATACTCTTATTTGTTAATATTTCATTTTTAGGTTATTAATGAGCATAGGAATGAAGAGACTCAAATTTCGAATGTTATTAAAAGAGAAATACAAGAGTATGCTAGCCAGACAAAGGTTACGGCGTAGTTCCATACTCCACCTACGCCGTAACTATGATTTACACTATGAAGACAAAAGTCAACACAGTTCAAGGTTACGGCGTAACTTCTCAGCATAGTTACGTCGTATATATTTCAAGACTTAGAAGAACTTGGTGGTCAAGACACTTACGCTGTAACCATTCTGCAAGGTTACGATGTAGAAGTGGTGATTAATTTACCGAGAGTTTTATGATCGCAACTCAGTCTTAAGTTACGTCGTAGAAATATTAATAAGGATAAGATCGTCTGAGATTTGATGGTTACGGCGTAACCAAATCACGAGGTTACGCCGTAACTTAAATGAGGCTATAAATACAAGCCCTAATTCTGCATTTTCACATCATCTTCCCAACACACAACACCAAAGGACGAAAAGAGCTTCCAGAGGGACGATATTCAGCAGCATACGAACCATTTTCAAGGGATAATTCACGCCATTAGTTACATAAGTTCTAGTATTTCGTATCAAAATTTTGTATTTGATTCAATGTCTTTTATTATGATTTTAAACATTGGATTCTCTGCATTATTTAATATGATCGGCTAAACACCTTTGGTGTTAGCCTAGTTATGAAATTGTTATTTCCATGATTTAGTTTTCTCATTTTCGTATCGCTTTATGTGCATATTTTCTTTGCTTATTCGTGGACACATTCATTTCGGTAGTATTGATGTTTGGTAGTATCTAGGAAGCTAGGAGAATTGACCATAGGACCCTAGACGAATAGATTGCGAGTAGGGGTAAGAGGTCGACGGGGAATCTAAGATCCGAGAGGCCGGGTTTCCTATTAACCATATGACTATCACTATCTTGTATGCGAATTGACCATAGGATCACCTTCCAAACGGATATACTTAAGAAGTTAAGGGGAGGCCTAAGTTCCGAGAGGCCGGGTCTCCATTAGAATAAGTGTAGATTGTAGCTGGTGCTTAATGACTCAAAGTAGGTTAACCCACGAACTCTTGTAATCGTATGGTTACAGAATAGGAACCTATGGAACATAGGCTAGACGAATTTACCCAAGGAGTCTAGTGACATTTACCCCCACATGGAGTGATAGAAGACATATATAGGAAAACTTGAGTATGGCATAACAAGATTAGTAACTAGGCTCGCACATTTCTCTCTATTGATTTTTTACATCTTTTATTTGATTTTAGTTTCATTTCGTTTATTTAGTTTATTATAATGCAACTCAAACCTCTTTTAAAATCAGTGACATTAGACTTAAAATTGGATCCGTGCTCATAGCTCTTGGGACGAATTCGACTTTACCGATTACTACAAGTCTACAATACACACGACCGGGTACACTGCTCGTTAGTGCATTAGGTAGATGAGAATTATAAATATTAAAACCTGGTTAGAAATCCTGCAACAATTTTTTGGCGATGCTGCTGGGGAGCTATTTTAGGATTTTTATTTTTTTTTAAGTTTTTAAATTTCTTGTTTTATTTCAATTAACGTTTGATCATGCCAGGTTATAAAACTCGAAGCGCTAAGCCCTTCTTAGCAACATTGTATGACAATCTGGAAAAGCAGTTCGAGCGAAGAGAAACAATACTCGTATTTTAGTTCTTAACATTTTCTCTTTCTACGACTCAGAGCATTCAGATTTTGAATCTGAATTTAATGGAAAAGCCAACATTGACACTCTCACCGTGGAACAATACTTGGGTAGGACTAATGAGAATTCCACCAGAGGGTTCTCCATACCATCAACATTGAAGTTCGAAATCAAAGGTCAAATTATCCAAGAATTACAAAGCAAACAGTTTTCTGGTGACAAAGAAGATGAAGATGCCCAAGAACATGTTGAGGAAATTTTATACATAGTAAGACTTTTTGGTGTTCTAAATATCTCGCAGTACACTCTTATGCTAAAAGTCTTTCCGATGACCCTCGCTGGATCGGCAAAGAGATGGTTTAAAAGACTTCCTCTCGAATAAAAAATAACTTGGAATATTCTAAGGAGAGCATTTGTGCAAAAAATTTCCCGTCTTATAGACTAGCGAGCCTTCTTGGAAAAATTCACCAGTTTGTGCAAGAAAAAAAGGGACACTTTACCAAGCTTGGGAAAGATATAACGAACTTCTCTACAGATGTCCCACGCATGATCTGAATAAACATAAAAAAATATACATCTTTTATAGAGGATTGGACGCCGCAACTCGCCAAATTTTGGATTACAATAGGCCCATTCCAGAAATGACACCAGATCAAGCTTTATAATCTATCGAAAGGACAGCCGACCACTGTCATAAACGGCATGTTGAAACAGGATACAAACCTAAGGATAACTTCACACATAAAGTCATGAAGACAATGACTAAGAAGGACAATGATTATTCGTTAGTATTTGAGAAAAGAAGAAAGGAAAGAGAAAAAGATCAAAATACTCAAAGAAAAGAGGAAGTAAAAAATCATGAATGGTGCGAAAGATAGACCTAACTTGGAAGAAATAGTCTACAAAAAGATTAATGAATCCACAAAAAGACACGCACGAGAAGAAGGAATTATAAAGATATTTTTTGAAAGCACCGTTTCATCTCTTAAGGCCCACGATATCAGGATCAAAAATCTCGAAATAAAAGTGGACCAATGCACCAATGCAATTAAAAGGGATTTGGAGGAAAAAGACAAAAAAAAAAAAAGAAAAAAAAAGAAGGAAAGGTCGAAACTATTGAAGAAAAAAATTGGTGTCTACTGATGAGACATCAATCGAACCAACAACCTTTTCTGAAAAAGTCAAGAGGAGACTTGTGAAGGAACAACTCCTGCTTGATAATTTGGGGACTCTTCCTGTTAAGCTACCTTTATTTGATATATTTAAAGATAAATTTAATGATATTCAATGGTTGCACCAATTAGTTGACAAAAAGGGTAGCTTGGAAGGAGTCGCATCAGCTAGGCTCAATGCTAGGTGCTCGGCTATATTGCGGAATGAATTACCTCTGAAGGAGAAAGACCATGGGAGTTTTACTCTCCCATGTTTAATCTGTAATCTTAAAATTAGCGATGCATTAGCCGATTTAGGAGCGGGCATTAACATAATGCCTTATTCTATGTTTACGCATTTGGGATGTGGGAGTTTGAAACCTATCAAAATGGATATTGAAATGGCAGACAAATCCATGCAATCCCCTAAGGGAATAGTGGAAAATGTCTTAGTAAAAATTGATATGTTTATTTTTCCAGTAGATTTTGTTATTTTAGAAATCATTGAAGATGAGAAAATCCTGATTATACTGGGAAGACCTATGCTTGCCACTGCCCATGCCAAATTAGATGTTTATGGAAAAAGAATGACTTTAGAGGTAGGAGGGGATGAGATTACTTTTAATGCTAACGAGATTGTTTCCATTCCCCAAAGTGGAAGTGTCTATGTTGTCAATCAGGTACAGGAGCTCGAAGAATTTAATCTGGAAGAAATTTCTAAATAGTGAAGATATGGTTCAAGGAAATTCTTTTGAGAATGAAAATGTCTCGCCAGTAGGAAACTTTGACGTTTTTGTGGACTCAAAGAAAATAATCTAGGAAAAGGAATGGAGACGGAAGATGCGAACCAAGTGATAAACTTTATGGAATTGGTTCCATAGCAGGGAGATAATAACTCTAGTATACAGCCTTTCCAACCTCGATTTCTTGAAGCAAGCACTAGGGTCCACCATCGTAACCCCTACAATTTGCAACTTACTTGCGAAATCGGGTTTGTTGATTTTTACCCTTTCATTAACACAAGCTCCCCAATAAATATTTTTTCTAAGGAATGTTAGAATCAAATTATGGACAAGGAACTTAAATATAAGGGAAATAACTTTCTTGGTATGACTTGTAATATTCACGTGTTTATTGGAGTCTATGCATTTCCGTAGATTTTATGGTATTTGATGACACCAGCGAGTTTGCGGAAAATGAATTACAAAGGGTTATTCTTGGAAAACCGTTCAAGGAAATTTTAGGCCTTGAGTAAGACGCTATCAAGGGTCTTGTTTGGCTAACAAGTAAAAATGACAAAACCAATTTTATAATGCCAAGATCTATGGCCAATTTCAAACATTGGACAAAGAAACAATTAAGCAAGGTCAGTCCTCTTCTTGAGATAAATCAAGAAGATAAAGCTAATGGCTACAACTATCCCTACCAAAATATTAAAGATTTCTACAAAGGGTGTTTAGAACTTGGAGATGAGTACAAAAGAGACAAGAAGGTTATTCATTGGATAGAACTTGGACATGTTAGCTTCCACGAGATGACCAATAACCATTTTTGACCATGACTTTAAGTCTAACTTAAACACTCGTTAATAAACAAAAGTGATTTTTGGGGAGACAACCCGAATTATCATTTCTTTTCATTTTTATTAGTGTAGTTTGGTTTGGTATGCTTTGTTATAACATTTTGCAAGTATTGAAGGAAGAAGGATGGTTTGGAAACGCGCAACAGAGTTTTTCACTCCTGGAATTTTTCTTAGAAGGTTTCTACGGCGTAACTTTGTGTTAGGGTTACGCCGTAACCATCCTCATACATTTGCATATTTTCAGGTCTAAATTACTTACGGCGTAACTCAATCCATGAGTTTACGCTGTAATATCCTCATGTACCAGAAATTTTTAATTTCATATAACTTGCATTCCATATCCTTGTATTAGTTTGTAAATGAACTTTGTGGGTGTGTTCCCTGTAAACCCTCACGAGACTTCACCCGTCCACTCGGAACATCGAGTGGTTTAAAAGGCTTGTTGCATTCGCTAAATGCAACCGTGATTCCTACGAAAGTGAGTTAGGGTTTTATTTTGTTTTCCCTTTTTATTTTTAGATTTATGCTTGTTGGTAGTGTCTTGATTTCAGGGATTTGAAGTTTGCTCACGAAGGCAAAATAAAGGCACGTCTTTTCAACGTGATCCTTCCACTAATTTTTGGAGCAAATTTCAGGGAATTTCTCGTTCCAATTCTACTTATCTTTCCTTTTTAAAATTTCTGCGTACAAAAGGGACTTTGTACATTTTAAGTGGGGGAACGGGAGTAGAATTATAACTTGAACTTTATTTGCCCATTTTTCTAGTTTATTTTGAAAAATTATGCTATTTTGAAAATTCTTGACATGTTTTTCTTAACAGAACTCGAATAGACCTTAGTCGAGTACACTATATCCTTTTATTTCATTGGTGAGGTTTAACCTTCGTTTTCCGCATATTACTCAAATCCACCAAAAATTGAGTCTGCCGGTAGTATTGTAAACTTTAGAACTTGGCCTTTACATCATTTTGAGACCATAGATGAGTAGTGTGTCAAGTTAGCTTGATACATTTGAGAGGAACAGTTTGAGAAGGAAATGTTTTAGGATTTACACCAAATAGCCTATATGTGTTTTATTATGTGTGTTTATCGATTAGTTACCTCAAATTTTCGACCCCCGTGTTAAACCCTTTTGTTACACTCATCTTTAGTGCAAGATACCCCTAGATACACCCTTCCGAGCCAATCTTTTCATCTCTTAACCCGTATCATGTTTTGTTTCGTTACACCTATTCGCCTTAGCCTACCGTGTAGTCTTGGTTTATGATTGGGAAGTTGTCGTTTGCCTAAGTTTGAGGTTCGGGTAGAGAGATTCGGGAATCACGCCTACATTGAAGAAATATTTTTGAAGATCATTTAAGACCCCCCATATTCCTTATATATTATTCATCTCAAGTGGGGGAATGATTTATTAGTTATGAAAAAAAAATATATGTGTGTATTTGTTTGTTTATTGTAAAGGATAGTGTAAACATTATAAGCACTATTCCTTAGTTATGATAAAGCTCATTGGACAAGTATAAGAGAAGTTTGCCTTTGTTGCATTCATTTGAAGACATTAGTTCATTGAAGACCGAGTTAGTGTGCATACCATTATATGACATCTTCTTATGGCACACTAACTTGCTACATTATGATCCAGTTTTCGCGTCTTGAAGCTTGGATTTTGGATGGAAGTGGGCGGTAACGACTTAGTTGTCGACTAAGATGATATGATTGTTATTTTTATTTTTCACCATTTATGTGCATTGATCCGCGCAAAACAGTCAAGCTAAATCACACAAGCCTGCCACTTGTGAATGGCAGACCGTAACCAGCTTAAAACTGCCTAAGCACGAATGCAATGAAGATCCGGGGAGTATAGTGTTTCCCCGGGTCGTTATGTCCCAGCGAGCTATGCAATGGATTATCAAACGTTTAGTGATCGGGAGATTTGAACGGAAAAGGAGATTTGGAATGATTATAATTAAGGAAAAGCCAACAAATAACAACGGCTTAAATGCAAATTAAAGAAAGTTAAAAAGATAAAATCTATTAAATAAACGCTATCACTATAATTAAAATGATGTTTTTGTTTTTATGTTTTTATAAAACTGAAATTAAAATCTACGCAACGTACAATTAAAAACGTGAAACTTACACAATATTAACCCTAAAAATATGAAAATGATATTTTTACAATCCTAATGATAAAAGAAAAGTTTTAGAAAAAGAAAATTATTTTTACAACTATTTATCTAATTATTATTAATTAAAAACTATTTTTAACTATTTAATAATTACCTAAAATACAAGAAAATAGGAAATAAAGCTAGAAAAATAAAATTATGAAATGGAAAAGTCTAGAATAACAAACTAGAATTTTCAAAACTATTTTTGTATTTTTCTGATTATTTTTCTATTTTTTAGGAATTTTAAACTATTTAAAACTATTTAAATTATCTAAAAATACAAATTTAACTAATAAAAATATGGAAAAATACTTTTTTGGCTTTTTATATTTATCTTAACTTAATAAAAATGAAAAATTATTTTTTTGAACCTTTTCTTAATTTTTTGTATTTAAAACTAATTAAAAATGCTTAAAAACTAGTTTAAATTAAGAAAAATAGCAAAACAACTTAGAAAAATCTGAAAATTTCAGGAAAACTCTAAAATTATATTTGAAATCTAGGAAAATTGGAAAAACAAGTGCTTGTGTACAAGATTATGGAACTGATGTGTTAAGTGCTTAATAATAAGCACTCAAATAAGCCAAATGATTAAGACAGGCCACCAACTGCTAACAGAAGTTCTAATAGGCTAAATTAACCAAAATTCAACTAAAAACAACAAGCCTTAAACACTGGAATGCAAGATAACAAGATTTGATGATTTGAGATTTTTGCTTAAAACACAGGTTTGGGTACCAACTGTTGATACAAGCACAAGCTTCAAATTAAGCTCAAAATGAAAACTACCACTTGCAACCTAAAGTAGACCTGGCTGAGATTAATTGTACCAAAAAGCAGACCATGGAAAGCTCTTTTGAGCCCTGTGCACCAGCTGCAAAAACTGAGCAAATCTCAGTACCAACTGAGACAGAGGAGCAGGGGAGGTAGGCCCAAGTTCACAAGCTTGCTTGAAGCTTTTAGAAAAATGACAAAAATCCACAAAAATGCTTATAAGTACAAAGACCAATTGAACTTTTAGAGTGCCAAATTTCACTAAAAATGGCTCAAGAATGAAGCTATGAAAAATCTTTGCAGTTGGCTCTAAAACAGGTTTCTAGCAAATTTGACTTTTGAACAAAAACTGCAATGTTGACTATTATGAAGTTTGATCCTAATTTCTCAACTGAAAATGATATTATATGATGTATTAAGACTTAATGCAGCTAGATTGATGACTTTTGAACACAAAACAAATGATTGGCTTATCCAATTCCAACAAAGGGAAGTTAAGACAGTGGATGAGCTTTTTTTGACTATTGATGTTATGCAGACCCAAACTAAGACTCAAATGAGCTCAAAAATACTTAACAAACATGAACAAACATTAAGCAACCACTGACTAGACCATTATGACAGTTATCTCAGTAAAACCAAACACACCTTTTGCTAACTGTTTTAACAATTAAATGAGACAAACACTTATCAACCTTGCATCAATGATCAAACTACATTTATATAACCTAATTATAGCTTATTGAACAGATTTGAACCAAATTTAACTACAATGGAAGGTAATGCAAATAAGCTTAAAAATTCACTTACAAGTGGTCCTAAGCCACAATGGCTTGCAAACTGTGAACCAAGACCCACTAACCTAAATATCACCCCAAATGAATCCAAATCAACCCATTTCCAATCTGATCAACCTATTTCCAACTCCATTGCCATTTTTAGCACCTGTTTGACTTTAGTTGACCAAGAACCAAAATGGTTTGAAACTAGATTTCAAGCTTATAAAAAGCTATGAAAAGCTTATATGCTTAACACTGATAAACAAACTGAATGAAGCTTGTTTTTATGAAATAGAAACTTGAATTTTCCACAGTGAGCACATAAACATGAAACTAAAGGAAACTTTGAATTAATGATTGAAACTTGAATAATCTGAAAATGTAACTTGAGATTGATACTTAAGAACAAAATATTACAACTTTTGAGTTTAACTAAGACTTAACTAGAAAAAACGACATAACAGTAAATTGAAACTAAAAATCCTACTCTTTTGCTCCTTCTCTTTCCTTCCTTTTATACCCAATCTCATTCTCTCTCTTCTCTGATGAAATCCCACCAATCCTAGCCCTTGGATAGCTTCAAAATGATCATGGCCGTTTAAATGGTGTTTTGGCGCCAAATTGGCTATCTGCCAAATGGGGGTTGAGTGAGAGGGGGGGGGTGCAATTAATGAGTCTTGGAGGGTAGTTGTGGAGGGGGAACATGGTGGGAGTGGAATGGAGGAGGGGGATGGAGAGAAAGCTAGTTGCGTGCAGCAAATAGATGGGAAGACTTTGGCGGTGAGAATTTTGACCAAGGCTAATAATGGGGGTTCATAATTCAATTTTGACAGGGGTCCAAGGATATGAAAGGTCCAAAATGAGTTAAAGGTTTTAAACTTCAAGGACTTAATGTGTAAATCCTGAAAATCAAGGGACCTAAGCTGCCAATTCATCAAACTTGTTTCAAGGGACCAAAAGTGACATTCTAAAAAAGTATAAGGACCAAAATTGCCTTTTTGCAATTTTCCAGGGGCCATTTCTGCCAAATTTCAAACTTGGAGGACCATTTTTGTAATTTCTCTCAAACTTTTGATATTTTTCACCAAAGGACTAAATTTGACAACTTTTGATTTTAAAAGGACCTTTGGTGACTTTTACTTTTGAAATTATGTGCTCGTGGACTGTTTTTGACAACTTTGAAACTGGGGGACTCAAACTGCCAATTATGCAAAGTTTGCTCATTTTTCATTTGTTTTTGAACATTTTGCATCTGAAACATATAAAATGCATTTTTGGAATATTTCAGATTTTGATGCTGAGCATTTTTAGACGTTTTAGCTCAGATTTGACTAAAAATGATGAGTATTTACACACTCATCAATCCCCACACTAAACTATTGCTAGTCCCTAGCAATTTTTGAGAAAACTTACTGGATTTCATCTCTTTACCAAAAGCCATTACTTCTGGAGTAGCCAAATGTTTTAGTTCAAGTAAGAACCATGGTACACCGATAACCATGTGATTTTGAGCAAACCAAGCTTCCAACGGATTTGATTTGTCTTTACCGTAAGCGTTTCTTCGGACTAGCCAACTCTTAGATAAATTATTATCTTTGGTGAGCTGATTACCAATTATGGATTTTCCACTGCCTTTACCACAAGCCATAAACTTGCTAGCCAACTTCACTTTTTAGGATATGGTGAGTCAATACCATACAATTTTGGGCAAATTGCAAGCTAATATAAACGGATTTGAGAAATCTTTACCAAGAGCCGCTGTTCTCGATTAGCCAATCCTTTTGTCTTACAGACATGGCGGATGATAACCAAATGAGAAAGTAAACACTTACTCCAAAAATTTTGGCCAAAACGGGAATGGATGGATAAATATGATAAAATTCGCGAATTCCCCCACACTTAGAAATGAATATTGCCCTCAATATTCAAAGTACCGGCGTTATGCCAAACATAGAACGTAAAAGGAAATACTACGCCATTATTTAGAAAGGATTTTTAACACGTGGGGCAACCCCCCCACATTAGGGTGGTAGAAAATAGAAAGAAGTCAGAAATATGGGTGAAAACCCATATGGCGTGTGTGCTATGTTTTTGATTTCCGAGTCGCTAGCTTGACCCCCGCATTAATTTGTTCATGGGGAAGCAAAGTGGAAGAAACAATCTCCATCAGACTTTCATTCAAGATGTTTGGACAAACATTTGAAGCACGTGAAAGTTCCACAACGATGAGATATACATAGAACCGGCCAAAATGATAAATGAAAATGCCGGGGTCAAAGATAGTGTCTTCACTTCCGAAGGAGTGAAGAAGAGAGGAAGTCACCGAGTAGGTGAAGAAAAGAAGGAAAGATCATGATAACAATCATAACTAGATCTTCTTCCTCGATTAAGTGCGTTGCACTTATTTGGATTTTGTTGGTTGAGCTCTTTGGGTTGGAAGGCATCTCGATTGGGAGGGTGGGAAGATTTGTCATAACTATGCAAATGAGATTCTTCCCCCATCATGATTTTTGCCATCCAAGCAATCATACTCTAGCGGAGTCATGATATGAGTGAGTTCACCGGCGAACTCCTCATGAAGAGAATCATTCACATGATGTGAATTTGTGAACTCTTGTTCCATGGTGGACTCATCACTATCCTCAATCTGAGTATCAAAGAGTGGATTCTCAGAAATTAAAGTGAATTCAGAGTCGAATTCAAATAGAAGATTGGTGAAAGTAGCTTTGAATGTTTCGGGAACAAAGTGATCAACATTCTCTATTGGACGGTTGGGATAAGAAGTGAGTGAACGATCATTATAAAGGAGACTTTCAATCTCTCCTAGATCGACTTCGAAATCAAAGAGATCATCGTCACTTTCTGATGAAAGTGGACTGATGTGAGTGAGTCCATCGGTGAACTCCTCAAGAGGATCGACTGAGGAGTGATGCCTCGACATACGCAATGTCTCCATGGGAAGCACAATCATCGCTAAAATCGGAGAAAGTTTCCAAATGATCATTTGAACACTCAAGAGGGAAAGAAGAATCACACATATGATCGAAGTTCCTGTGACTCTCTCGATTGGGACAAGGTTTCAACACTAGACTTTATGAAGTCGTCCGATTCCTTTTCGAACAAGTGTCAAGATGCTCGCCCCCATGTTCAGAGAGTGAGTGGGAATATCAGTGATAGCGCAGTTGTTTGAGATGCAATCTCAATCGCTGATATCAACTGACCGAGGAGTTGAGAATATTATTTCTAAAAGGATAAAAACCCTCCTCGTCATCATCATATAGAGCCGCCTTAAGAAATTGGGAACGCCTTAGAGCTGCATGCTCTAGGGCTAATAATTCTTCCCTTGATTCATGGCTCTCGCCGCTAGCAATTCTCCCATGGTCTTTTCACCACTCACTTGATTCTTAAAGTTAATCATCATATCCTCAAGTGTTTTCATTGCGGTTTCAAAATCATGGGAGATTTCTTGAGACAACGGCTCAGGTGGAGTTTGAACCGTATGGTGTTGTGGAGGTTGGAAATTGTCAAACCCGGAAGTATAGTAATTTTGATTCCACGGTTGACATTGAAGAGGACCTCCACAATTTGTGCAAGAACACCACATTCTACAAACGATGTGTCATTGAAACTTTGATAGCACGGTTCTTGCTCAAATGAATACTGAGGAGGGTGGCTAAAATCGTTTTGAGGATAATTGGAAAAGTTCGAATAAGTGCATGAGTTTTCACCACACAAAAACGAACAAAATCCAACCGTAAGATCATTTCCACACCTCTCGCAAGAACATCGTTGACATCGAAAATCAACTAACGGATCCCCACAACCATAGCATATCTGATTGAACGAAAAATTTTGGGGTTGGGGTGGGTAGTCGGAGAAATTTTTCGCTCATTGAAAATTTTGATCATAAGAACATGAATTCTAACCGCAAAACAAACAACTTCCGTATATGTCATTACCGATCGTCAAGACGTACACCAACGACACTATGAACCGAAAAGCGGTTCACCACAACCGACACAAGGAATCGATGATTCCATCAGAATAGAAGAAGTTAGAATCAAATGGATAGAGGGTAAAGGGATAAAGAATCAAAAAGGTAAGAGGGTAAAGAGGATTATTTTCGGATTTTTGAAAACATGATGTGAAAACAAAGAATGAAAATCCTTTTGGGTTTTTGATTTTTAAAAGAAAATATAAACATACAGATGGTATAAACAAAGAGTGAATATCCAAATCACTAATCCTAACGAAGATAATCAAAGACATCCCAATGGGCGCCAAAATTTGATCCGCCAGAACAGTCAAGCTAATCACACAAGCCTGCCACTTGTGAATGGCGTAACCGTAACCAGCTTAAAACTTAAGCAATCTAATGCAATGAAGATCAGGAGAGTATAGTGTTTCCCCGGGTCGTTATGTCCCAGCGAGCTATGCAATGGATTATCAAACGTTTAGTGATCGGGAGATTTGAACGGAAAAGGAGATTTGGAATGATTATAATTAAGGAAAAGCCAACAAATAACAACGGCTTAAATGCAAATTAAAGTTAAAAGATAAAATCTATTAAATAAACGCTATCAATATAATTAAAATGATGTTTTTGTTTTTATGTTTTTATAAACTGAAATTAAATTCACGCAACGTACAATTAAAAACGTGAAACTTACACAATATTAACCCTAAAAATATGAAAATGATATTTTTACAATCCTAATGATAAAATAAAAGTTTTAGAAAAAGAAAATTATTTTTACAACTATTTATCTAATTATTATTAATTAAAAACTATTTTTAACTATTAAATAATTACCTAAAATACAAGAAAATAGGAAATAAAGCTAGAAAAATAAAATTATGAAATGGAAAAGTCTAGAATAACAAACTAGAATTTTCAAAACTATTTTTGTATTTTTCTGATTATTTTTCTATTTTTTAGGAATTTAAAACTATTTAAAACTATTTAAATTATCTAAAAATACAAATTTAACTAAGAAAAATATGGAAAAATACTTTTTTTCTTATATTTTATCTTAACTTAATAAAAATGAAAAATTAATTTTTTGAACCTTTTCTGAATTTTTTGTATTTAAAACTAATTAAAAATGCTTAAAAACTAGTTTAAATTAAGAAAAATAGCAAAACAACTTAGAAAAATCTGAAAATTTCAGGAAAACTCTAAAATTATATTTGGAATCTAGGAAAATTGGAAAAACAAGTGCTTGTGTATAAGATTATGGAACTGATGTGTTAAGTGCTTAATAATAAGCACTCAAATAAGCCAAATGATTAAGACAGGCCACCAACTGCTAACAGAAGTTCTAATAGGCTAAATTAACCAAAATTCAACTAAAAACAACAAGCCTTAAACACTGGAATGCAAGATAACAAGATTTGATGATTTGAGATTTTTGCTTAAAACACAGGTTTGGGTACCAACTGTTGATACAAGCACAAGCTTCAAATTAAGCTCAAAATGAAAACTACCACTTGCAACCTAAAGTAGACCTGGCTGAGATTAATTGTACCAAAAAGCAGACTATGGAAAGCTCTTTGAGCCCCTCAAGGCACCACCTGCAAAAACTGAGCAAATCTCAAGCATCACAACCGAGAGAGAGCAGGAGGTAGGCCCAAGTTCACAAGCTTGTTTGAAGCTTTTAGAAAAATGACAAAAATCCACAAAAATGCTTATAAGTACAAAGACCAATTGAACTTTTAGAGTGCCAAATTTCACTAAAAATGGCTCAAGAATGAAGCTATGAAAAATCTTTGCAGTTGGCTCTAAAACAGTTTCTAGCAATTTGACTTTGAACAAAACTGCAATGTTGACTATTATGAAGTTTGATCCTAATTTCTCAACTGAAAATGATATTATATGATGTATTAAGATTCTCAAGCTAGATTGATGACTTTTGAACACAAAACAAATGATTGGCTTATCCAAATTCCAACAGTGGACAAGTTAAGACAGTGGATGAGCTTTTTTTGACTATTGATGTTATGCAGACCCAAACTAAGACTCAAATGAGCTCAAAAATACTTAACAAACATGAACAAACATTAAGCAACCACTGACTAGACCATTATGACAGTTATCTCAGTAAAACCAAACACACCTTTTGCTAACTGTTTTAACAATTAAATGAGACAAACACTTATCAACCTTGCATCAATGATCAAACTACATTTATATAACCTAATTATAGCTTATGAACGATTTTGAACCAAATTTAACTACAATGGAAGGTAATGCAAATAAGCTTAAAAATTCACTTACAAGTGGTCCTAAGCCACAATGGCTTGCAAACTGTGAACCAAGACCCACTAACCTAAATATCACCCCAAATGAATCTGAATCAACCCATTTCCAATCTGATCAACCTATTTCCAACTCCATTGCCATTTTTAGCACCTGTTTGACTTTAGTTGACCAAGAACCAAAATGGTTTGAAACTAGATTTCAAGCTTATAAAAAGCTATGAAAAGCTTATATAAGCTTGTTAACACTGATAAACAAACTGAATGAAGCTTGTTTTTATGAAATAGAAACTTGAATTTTCCACAGTGAGCACATAAACATGAAACTAAAGGAAACTTTGAATTAATGATTGAAACTTGAATAATCTGAAAATGTAACTTGAGATTGATACTTAAGAACAAAATATTACAACTTTTGAGTTTAACTAAGACTTAGCTAGAAAAACGCATAATAAAGTAAATTGAAACTAAAAATCCTACTACTTTGCTCCTTCTCTTTCCTTCCTTTTATACCCAATCTCATTCTCTCTCTTCTCTGATGAAATCCCACCAATCCTAGCCCTTGGATAGCTTCAAAATGATCATGGCCGTTTAAATGGTGTTTTACGCCAAATTGGCTATCTCCAAATGGGTTGAGTAGGGGGGGGTGCAATTAATGAGTCTTGGAGGGTAGTTGTGGAGTGGGGAACATGGTGGAGTGGAAATGGAGGAGGGGGGATGGGAGAGAAAGCTAGTTGCAGGCAGGCAGTTGAGATGGGAAGACTTTGGCGGGGTGAGAATTTTGACCAGGCAAGGCTAATAATAGGGGGGGTTCATAATTCAATTTTTGACAGGGGTCCAAGGATATGAAAGGTCCAAAATGAGTTAAAGGTTTTAAACTTCAAGGACTTAATGTAAACTGAAAATCAAGGGACCTAAGCTGCCAATTCATCAAACTTGTTTCAAGGGACTAAAAGTGACATTCTCAAAAGTATAAGGACCAAAATTGCCTTTTGCAATTTTCAGGGGCTATTGCCAAATTTCAAACTTGGAGGACCATTTTTGTAATTTCTCTCAAACTTTTGATATTTTTCACCAAAGGACTAAATTTGACAACTTTTGATTTTAAAAGGACCTTTGGTGACTTTACTTTGAAATTATGTGCTCGTGGACTGCTTTTTGACAACTTTTGAAACTTGGGACTAAACTCCAATTATGCAAACTTTGCTTATTTTTCATTTGTTTTTGAACATTTTGCATCTGAAACATATAAAATGCATTTTTGGAATATTTTCAGTATTTTGATGCATTTCTGAGCATTTTTAGACGTTTTGCAGTTCAGATTTGACTAAAAATGATGAGTATTTACACACTCATCATGCATCCCATGTCTTATCCTTACCTATAGTCATGAATCGTGTCTAGGTGAAGAAGCGAGCAATCGTTGGTGTCTTGGCCATGAATTTGTTCATGTATCATTGGTTTTGTCCCCTTCGTCATGACATGTTAGTAATGAAAATTTACCCTAGCATGTTAAATTTGTTCACCCAATGTTTCCTTTGAAGATTGTCTTGACCTTAGCTTTAGTGGTGGAGATTTTTGTAACTGCCAAGCCTATGATAGAATACATGCTACGACCATGCAATGAGTGACCACCCCGAAATTGACACTTAGAATAGAGAGAGTATGTGTGTTTCGTTCCTATTTCGTGAGGTGTTCGGCTTTGATATATTCTATCATAGGAAGTTTTATAGTCATACCTTCCAAGTCACTTGGGAGGCATCTTTTTAACAATGATTTTAATAGGTCTACTTGAAGGCAAGTAGATTTCAAGTAGGGGATATTTGATAAAATCAGATAGTCCTGATATTTTAGTGTCAATTTCCCCCTAATATGCTCATCATTTATATCGTTTTACTTGAATATATACTCTTATTTGTTAATATTTCATTTTCAGGTTATTAATGAGCATAGGAACTAAGAGACGCAAATTTGGAAGGTTATTAAAAGAGAAATACAAGAGTATGCTGGCAGACAAAGGTTACGGCGTATGGCCATTCTCCACCTACGCCGTAACTAAGATTTACACTATGAAGACCAAATTCAACGCAATTCAAGGTTACAACGTAACTTCTCAGCATAGTTACGGCGTATATATTTCAAGACTTAGAAGAATTTGGTGGTCAAGACACTTACGCCATAACCAATCTGCAAGGTTACAGCGTAGAAGTGATGATTAATTTACCGAGAGTTTTACGATCGTAACTCAGTCTTAAGTTACGCCGTAGAAATATTACTAAGGATAAGATCGTCTGAGATTTGATGGTTATGGCGTAACCAATTCATGAGGTTACGCCGTAACTTAAACGAGGCTATAAATACAAGCCTTAATTCATCATTTTCACATCATCTTCCCAACACACAACACCAGGGGACGAAAAGGGCTTCCAGAGGGACGATATTCAGCAGCATACAGACCATTTTCAAGGGAGAATTCACGCAATTACTTACTTAAGTTTTAGTATTTCATATCAAACTTTTGTATTTGATTCAGTGTCTTTTATTATGATTTTAAACATTGAATTCTATGCATTATTTAATATAATCGGCTAAACACCTTTGGTGTTAGCCTAGTTATGAAATTGTTATTGCCATGATTTAGTTTTCTTATTTTCGTATCGCTTTATGTGCATATTTTCTTTGCTTATTCGTGGACACCTTGATTTTGGTAGTATTGATGTTTGGTAGTATCTAGGAAGCTAGGAGATTTGACCATAGGACCCTATACGAATAGATTGTGAGTAGGGGTAAGAGGTCGACAGGGAATCTAAGATCCGAGAGATTGGGTAACCTATTGACCATATGACTATCACTATCTTGTGTGCGAATTGACCATAGGATCACCTTCCAAACAGATATACTTAAGAAGATAAGGGGAGGCCTGAGTCCGAGAGGTCGGGTCTCCATTAGAATAAGTCTAGATTGTAGCTGGTGCTTAATGACTCAAAGTAGGTTAACCCACAAACTTTTGTAATTGTATGGTTACAGAATAAGAACCTATGGAACATAGGCTAGACGAATTTACCCAAGGAGTCTAGTGACACTTATTCCCACATGGAGCGATAGAAGACATATATAGGAAAACCGGATTATGGCGTAACAAGATTAGTAACTATGCTAGCACATTTCTCTCTATTGATTGTGTACATCTTTTATTTGCTCTTAGTTTCATTTCGTTTATTTAGTTTATTATAATTCAGCTCAAATCCCCTTTAAAATCAGTGACATTAAACTTAAAATAGGATCCGCACTCATAGCTCTTGGGATGACCCTGACTTTACCGATTACTACACTACATACGACCGGGTACACTGCCCGTTAGTGCATTAGGTAGACCTTAGGTAGACGAGAATTATAAATATTAAAACTTGGTCAGAAATCCTACATCATTGGTGTTGGATCGATGTACTCTAACCAAACTAACTTAAATAGCTTGTTTAAGGTTTAATAACCTCGGATAAATCTTAAGTTATTAACAATGAAACACTGAGCAAACTTTATTAAGTATGCGTAATTTACTTAACAAAGCTAAGAAGAATAACTTTAACTTAGAACGATTTTATTAATAACTCTAACTCTGCTTATTATGCAGATCTTTAACAATTCTAATAATATCGAACTTCTCTAAAACTCTAATAATGTCACGTGTACCTAATATCAATCTAGGGGTCCTTTTATAGGCTCAAGGATAACCCTAAACGATTTACAATTCTTATTCTTGTACGTCAAGTAAACAATACTTAGAAAGTTCTAGATAAACATTACTTTCTATCTTTAATCTAATACAACCGACTTTAACTTTACAGTACTTTGACTCTTTGACTTTTTCCAGTACTTTGACTTCTTGCTGTACTTTGTCTTTCTCAGAAGATTTGTTAATCTTTCAAGACTTTAATCTTCTCAGATCCCAACAATCCTCCCCTAACTTGAATTCTACTTGCTTGACTTCAAGTTCCTTTTGTGAATTTATCTTTAACAGCTTCATCTTGAAAGAAAGATTGTGTCTTTGCCTTTGGATTGTATCTTTGTAGAGTCTGCTTATATCATCATTTATCAAAATATTCTTTTAGAATCTATTCTTTTCAGCATCAAACAGTAATGTTATTTCTTTTTCAACATTCAGCAAGCTCCATCTTTTCAACAACATAAGACAATTTGTACAATTAATTCAGTTAAGTTCCAGTCTATTCTCATCACTTCCAGATGTACTAACTCCTGTGAGAGGTGAATCATTGAAAATTTAATGGATTTGAGTTCCCTTTACCAAAGCCATTAACTCTGGAGTAGCCAAATGTTTTGATGTGTAAGATCATGGTACACTGATAACCATATGATTTTAGCAAATCATCAGCTATCAACAGATTTGAGTTGTCTTTACCAAAAGTCGTACACTTTGGACTAGTTAGTTATTTCATCATGGTGAACTAATTACCATATAATGGTTTTTCCACAGCCTTTACCACAAGCCATTTTCTTGTGGGCTAGCCAACTCTTCACAATACTGATATGGTGAGTTGATTACCATACAACTTATTAGCAAGTTGTCAACTAGAAACGGATTTGAGATATCTTTACCAGAGCCGTTTGCTCATGGATTAGCCAATCCTTTTGTAACCATGGTGGATTGATAACCTATTGGTATTACCATCTCAAAAACCATTTATTTCTTTTAGCCTTTGTTTCAAAACATTTATTAGTTAACAAAAGGTTTCTTTCAAAAATCTTTTAACTGGTTAAAAGCTGCAAGCAGTACTTTGATGAAAGTACTGTTTGATCAGCAGTACTTTGAAGAAGTACTATATATCAAAAATTTAATCAATTAAAATTCATACCGTTATTCATCATCATCACATTGTAGTCCATCGATAAAACGCTTGATGACCGCACTGCTATTTCATTATCTCTTCTACTTCCATTCCATGTTCCAAAGATCCTCCTCATAAGTTATGGTGTAAGAGGATATCTTCTATTAGCTAACATGTGAATCATCGTCCCATCTTCTAGCTCTAGAACATGTACTCCATATTCTTCAAAGAATCTCCGCAAGTAATCCCCAATTTCTTGGTTTTTCCGATCTCGAAGTACTTGTTTCTTCGTTCCCAAACAGTTATGAGATCTCCAAGTAAGACTAAACCATATCCTTCTGATGAATTGTGTTCATAATATTCTTTGACCACATGATATAAATGGAATAAATCCACTCTATCAATTATATGCAATAAATCCCATAGCATATTGAACACTTTGAAACTTTCATCTTCTTTGTGAAACATCAATAATTCCATCTTTTGATTCTACAACTTCAAAAGTAGTTATTGGAGATTTGTTCATCTTCAATTCAGCATCATCTTTAGAATACTCAAAATCTACTACTCTTAAGTAATTCCTTAGCTCATCATCCCATCTAACCTTAACTTAACTTTCTTTGATGACTTGATCTTAACTCCAATTTTTCTTTTCTTTTTAAACTTCCTTTCTTCTTCTTTGTGAGCATCATCATCTTTATAATCTTTGATACTATCAACTTGTCTTTTATATCTTCTTCTCGACATCATCATATAACTCTTTCATATTAAGATAATTTAGCTTGTTCAAACCAACATATCCCATCTTCTTTAGATAAGCCATCATTGCATTCCTTTCCTTTGTAAGATTTGGTCTTCTTGGCAGAGAAGAAATAGGAAGTGGTGGGTATAGCGCCTTCAAGATTCAATTCTTCTTGTAATTTCTAGCTGCTTCTTCATTCAAAGATTCTTCTTCCTTAGCAACTCAGCATTAAGTTCGCTTGTACCTTCTAGTCGCTTCCTCATTCATAGCAATTTGATGCCCTTATCTGCTAAAGTTGGTTTCTTTCTTCTTTGTTTCTACCAAAATACCTTTCCCTATCCTTTGGATCAATAATAGGTTGAGAATCTTGGTTGTTCTTCTTGTACACCTGAATGCTACACCCCTTGGTTTTGATAAATCATGCAAGATCTCAGCAATGGTTTCGTCATCACTTGCAGTATGTATAGGTTTTGTATCGCTTCTTTTTCGGTATGACGTTGAAGGACCAGCTTCTTCTTCAAAATGTAACAACCTTGGAGTAATCTTCTTGTCCAGTAAGTTCCCACAAAAGACTTTGATCGCAGACCTTGATCATAAGTACCTTGATCATCAAGTACTTTGAACTTGAACACCAATAACTTGCTCCTCAAGATCTTGAACTTCACCTTTATTCCTCAAGATTCTTCAATATTAACATATTCTTTAGTACCTTGAGGTTCATTCTCCTTAACATCATCTTCTTTCAAATTCTTTTCTTCTAAATTCCTCCCCAATTGGACAGAAGAGGATTGTTTTTGAACTTTTTGGCATTTGGTCTTCTTAGACTGCCTTTGCTCCTTCTTTTTAGATTTGACCCAGAGACGATGATGTTGAACCAATGGCCGGACAAAATTTTGAGTCTTCTAAACTTCAAATTTTCTTAATCTGCTTAGCTTGAGCCTCAGTTGTTTTCTTCAACTTGACTAAATCCCTTGTCGAACATAATTATCCAATGTCAAACCTTCAGGGGGTATAGTATGTGAATCATATCCTTGAATTGGTGAATGTTCCTCCTGGTTGAGAATCGTGAATAGATCTTTGTGGAGATGGTGAAGGTGAAACTACAACATCTTTTTTCAAGATTTTGGGAAGTAGCATTAGATGCAAGCACCTTCAGAGGTAGTACCTGAGTATCAAGACCTCGTAAGTTACCTTCTCTATCTTCATCCTTTGCAAAGACGCTCTCATGCTTGAACAACTTCCATAATAGAAGTAGTTAAGGGAGTGTCCCTTCCAGTGAATAAATCACTCTTCCTAGCCATGAAAGTAAAGATCTTGGCTTGTTGTACCACAATAGGTAAAAGACTTGTAGGCTTTAGGACATCTGAAAGTTGTTTATTGAGGAATACTTGAACAAACCTTGGATACATTAACCATTTTGACCCATGAGAGATGTGTGAAAGCATTCCATCTAGAATTAGCCTTGAAAAATTGAAAACATGATCAGTAGCCAATCCTACTATAGCAGATGCTATGTTAGATCCAAATTGCTCCCATGAAGTACTTTTAGCACTAATACAATGAAGCAACACATGCACCAAAAAATTCCAGTGAGGACAAAATAAAGGTTTCCTGAATGTTTGTTCAGTTAAGGACCCTTCATAACCAATGTGCCCAAAAGTATCCCAAATCAGCTTGCTTATCAAAACGAACGCCCCATCAGATCATCAAACAATAAGTCTTCACGAATAGAGGCTTCAGTAACCTTGACATTTCTCCCAGCAACCAGAGCATGAATATATTCTTCATCATTCTCCATATGAACCCTAGCACTTTCCCAAAATTGTTGAATCCAGGGCTCAATAACATCTGGTTCTACTAATAATGCATAACTGATTGACGACCCAGTAAGAAAATTGATAATATCATGAAAGATTACATTCGCTTCAGTCTTATCTAAATTCGCCACCATGTTGTGTTGGAAACAGATACGATTCGCCATTGATGATTATATGATCACAATAAGAAATAGAACGAGTAATATAGGTGAAAGTGAGAGAAATATGGAAAAGATTATGAGATATCAATATGAGGGAAATTGAGAGTAGGTATTTATAGGTGAGATTTAAAAATCACACCATAAATAACAAAGTTACCGTTAGTGTAATTACCCTCAATATTACCGTTAGAACAAGACTTTAATAAGACAAACAAGACTTTCCACGTGCAGAGATTTCTTCAAGTGACTTTCATAAAATCAAAAAGCAAGACTTTTCCATTTCTTCCTTTCAACAACAAACAAACATGAATATCCTCCCCTCAAGCAATGCATAGGACTTTACACTAAATAGTCCTCCCTTAAATGTAGCTCAAGATTGATCATGCCAATGCTTACCACTATGTGAGTAAATCTTGACACATCAAATCCTTTGGTGAGTAAATCACTATTATCATCCTCAGATGACCTTGACAACATTAATGAGCCTATGCTCATAACAATCTCTGATGAAGTGGTGCCGAATCTGAATATGCTTTGTCTTGGAATGATAAACCGATTCTTCACAATGCAAATGGTAATCTCATTATCAATATTGATAGGAGTATTCTTGAAATTGAACCCATAATCCAAGAGTTGATTTTGCATCCACAACACTTGTCCACAACAGCTTGCAGCAGCCACATATTCGCCTTGATGATGTTGCTGCAATTGTTTGCTTCTTACACCGCCATGAAACTAATCTTCTTCCAAGATATTGGCATCCACCTGTGGTTGATCTTCTGTCATAATTATCACCGCATAATCACTATTAAAAAGCTTCCAAGTTAAAAGGTGAATCCTTTGGATACCACAACCCCAACTTAGGTTGTTGTTTCAAATAACAAAAATTCGCTTCACTGCATTCATGTGAGAGACCTTGGGTGAGACTTGATATCTTGCACATAAGCAAACAACAAACATGATATCAGGCCTTGATGCAGTAAGATACATAAGACAACCAATCATGGATCTATATAACTTGACTTCAACCGTTGTCCATCTTCATCCTTTCCCAATGAGTTGATTGATTTAATAGGCATAGTAATGTGCTTCATGTCATCAAAATTGAACTTCTTAAGTATGTCAGATACATACTTGTCTTGACTTATGAAAATTCCTTCCTTTGACTGCTTAACTTGAAGTCCCAAAAAGAAAGTTAACTCACCCATTGAACTCATTTGAAATTCATTCTCAGACGCCTCTCAAACTCCTTGACCATAGACTGTTTGGTAGCTCCAAAGATGATATCATCTACATACACTTGAACTAGCATGATATCCTTCTTATCTCGCTTGATAAACAAGGTCTTATCTATAGCTCCTCTCCTATAACCATGTTGCAATAAAAAGGTAGAGAGCCTTTCATACCAGGCTCTAGGTGCTTGATGTAAGCCATACAGAGCTTTGACAACTTTGTAGACTTTTTTTGGATGTTTAGGATCTTCAAAACCATGAGGTTGTTTGACATATACTTCCTCTGTAATTCTGCCATATAAAAAGGCACTCTTGACATCCATTTGATAAACCTGAAATCCCATATAAGAAGCAAAAGCAAGAAAAATTCTAATTGCTTCTATCCTTGCTACAGGAGCAAGCACTTCATCATAATCAACTCCTTCTTCTTGTCTGTAGCCTTGTGCAACTAACCTTGCTTTGTTTTTGATAACATTACCTCTTTCATCTCTTTGACTCAACACCCATCTTGTAACAATGACCTTCTTACCATCAGGAAGATCACATAATACCCAAACTTCTTGAAGTCTGAATTGTAGCAGTTCTTCTAGCATAGCTTCAACCCAACTTTCTTTAGTCAATGCTTGAGCAATATTCTTGGGTTCCTCTTGAGAAATAAAGCAAGTAAACAAACATGTTTGATGGTCCTTATGATTCAGTCTGTTTTGTTTATAGACAAAGCTAAGTAAAGCATTATGAGGTTTAGTATAAGTCTTAGCTCTTTGTCTAGTCATCACTCCAGAAGTAGAAGGACCAATGATTTGATCAGTAGGATGATTCTTATGAATTCTTAAGTTTGGAGACTGTGTAACTCCATAAGTATCTTCCAAATTAGTAAAATCAGCATCTTCATTGGAATCTGAGAAAATACCTTCATCTTCAAACTCATCATCGTATCTTCTAATCCGTGCATGGTAGGATCATCTAAATCATCCAAAGTACTGGTAATTGGTGCAGCAGTACTTTGATCAAAAGAACTGTCCAAAGTATTGTGAGAGTACTCTGCAGTTTTGTTCTTTTTCTTTGCCTCTTCATAAGCTCTTCTTTGATCATCAATATAAGAATGTGCTAAAACATCTTGAAGAAGCATCTGATTAAGTTCTTCTTGAATAAATTGATCCTCAGCAGACAATGAAGATTTTGGCTCATCAAGATTTTCCTCTGTCTCAGAGGTTTAGGTTCTTCATCAAGAACAGCATCAGGTCTAATATGGACTCCATGAACAACATATTGTAAATCTTCTCCATTGTGCATGTGTTGATTTTCTTCTCTAATAGGTACATAGTTCATAGAAGGAGTTAAAACTTCAAGATCAAACATCCAATCAGTACCTTTACCCTTCTCATTGTCTTGATCTTCTAAAAACTCAACATAAAGACAATCTTGAACCTTCTTAGTGACTCATTGTACACTCTAAAGCCCCTTGTTGGTACAATAACCCAATAAATAATCTTCTTCTGACTTGCCATCAAACTTACCCAGATTATCAATTGTATTCAAAATAGTAAGAGGGCATCCAAAAGGCTTCATAAATCGAATGTTGGGTTTGTTGCCCATCAGAAACTCATAAGGTGTCTTCATCTGTGACTTAGTAATCGATATCATAGTACATAGCAAGCAAGACTACGCTCAAATTTTGCACTGAATTGAATAGGTAGAAGAGAATCTGCTAGCATTGTTCTGGCTGCTTCAATCAAAGTCCTATTCTTTCTCTCTGCAACACCATTCTGCTGTGGTGTTCTTGCATATGAACTCCCTCTTGATTCCTTTGTTGGCACAAAATTCATCCATAAGCTTGTTCTTGAATTCAGCCCCATTGTCACATCTAATACCTCTAACCTTGAGTCTCAATTAGTTTTCAAGTGCTATTATGAGAGTCTGAATAGCATCAAAAGTATCATCTTTAAATCCCAAGAAAAATACCCAACTGAATCTCCTGCAATCATCTGTTACAACTAAGCAGTACTTTTTCTTGTTTAAACTTGCCACAGAAACAGGTCCAAACAAATCTATGTGTAACAGCTCCAAAGGTTCTCTAATGGTCCTCTCCTCAAGCTTCTTGCATGAAGCTTTGTGTTGTTTACCCTTCTTTCACGCCAAACATGAGTGATCATTCTTGTAAGTCTTTGAAGGTAAACCTCTAACTAAATTTCCTTTGACCAGTTTGTTGATATTCTTGAAATTTACATGGCCCAATCTTCTATGCTACTGATGTACTTCTTCAGATGTTGCTTTTTCCACCAAACATGTGGCTCTTCCATAAGAGCACAAGGTGAGGGAAGAGCGGATAACACGTTATTGGTATGCCACATCAGCGCCACCTCATCACCTCCCCAATAACACACCAATAACTAAAACACCCTCCCTCATAATTACACACCACTAACATGTTATTAGGTCCCACAAATACCCCACTAAAAATAACCACTCACTCACAATACACACACAACATCACCAATGGCTTGAGCCATTCAAATGGCTTGGGGACTTTTGGCACACCAACGGCACATAACACGGTATGGTAATAACATGTTATTGGTTCATAGTTGGGACGAATGACATGTTATTGGTATCCCATACCAAGTGCTCTAAGAATGAAGACTCTTCATATCTAGACTATACACATCATTGGTTCTTGGTACTCTAAGCACTACCAAGTTATCATCAACAGGCTTGAATTTAGGAGAAAGGATGAGACATTCTGTGTCAGTGAATAACATAGGATGCTATTTATCACAGATTTGAGAGACTTACAATAAGTTGAACTTGAGCTCCTTCACATATCTAACATTCTCAAAATCTATACTCCCTGCTTTGATGGTTCCTTTTCCAATAATTCTTCCTCCATTGGGATCATTCCCAAATGCAACTCTTCCTCCACTAATAGATCTAAAATGCATTGAATCTCCTTGTCTCATGTCACTCCAGAGCAACCACTATCAACAATCAAATGATCTTTAAGCTCTTCTTCTGGGTTGCCCTGCACAAATATTTAGAGAGTTAGATTTTAGGAACCCAAGCCACATGACTTGTTCCTCTTTGGAGTTCAAATTCTTTTGAGTATGTAATTCTCACTATTTTTTAAAACATGATCCAGAATTATCTTATGATTTTTAGCATGCGAATTTTCAAAACTTTATGGATTTTCAACAAAATTCTCTTTTGCAAGTTCATTCTCTTTTTCTTGTATCACAAAAACATCTGATTTACTGTGATCTAGATCCCCTATGTGAATTGTAATACCCTCTAGGTTGATAGTAATGAGATCTCCTAGGATACCTGTTCCAAGAAGTGTTAGCAGTACCTTGTTTTGATGGAGCAGTACTTTGAGAAGGTACTTCTGTGAAGGTATGGTGGTCTAGAAAAAGGTCTTCTCTAGTGAGGGTACCTATGGTCTGGTGAGAAATTCATGTGATTGACCCTATTTGAATTATTCCATACTGATTTGTGCTCTCTAGGTTTATGATTGGCAGACCTATGCTTTGGAAATTTTCTAAGATATTCTGAGTGATGTTCACAATCCTTGATTAAATGAGTAGGACTAAAGCACACAAAACACAGTTTTTGACCCATACTCCCAAAGTGACTTCTTCTATGTCTATGACCAAAACTATTTTGCCTTCTAGGTGAATGATTAAACCTGTTTTGACCAATGTTATCCCAAAAAGGTTTATAAAGATCGTTTTGAAATGGTTTTCCTAAGGTACGCTTGTGGAGCAGACTTTGAGTTGAAGGTACTGTCTTTTGATCATTGTTTCATCGGCTTTTGGGGTTTCAGATCTAGATTGACCAACTAGCTTTTTCCTAAACTCTAGACTGTCTACTCCAAAACGAGAAACATCAAAGAGGGGTTGATGAATTCCAGTGGGATGGGGGACTGAATGATAACCATTGTCTTTCTTATACTTAGGAGGTGTTTCACTAATTGAATCCTCATTACTAGATGTGTCTGCATAATTAATGAGTTCATCATCACTAGTGGTTATATCCTCTAGGTCATCACCAGATTGGTTCTATTCTATGTTATCAAAGTCCATACCAAAACCTAAGCCGCTTTAATTTAAGCTCTTCGTTGTTTTGAACATAAGTAACATGTGACGAATTTTCTTTCCGGCATCAAACTTTGCTAGCAAATCATCTCTTTCCTTAGTCAATTTCTCAATTTCAGCAATTTTACAATTTAGTTTCCATTCACTTAGTTTTAACTAGTAATCCTGTTGTTCATACTTTTCAGCCTAAGCCATTTCATTATTTTCATGTATTAATATTTTGGCTTCCATTGACTCTAAGGTTATTTGATAACCGCTACTCGAACCTAGCCCTAACACAATTATCTCTTTCAATCACATAACTGCCAAGTAATTTTTGATAAAATCATGACAATTTGAGCATACCTCGAGATAGGTGAACTTGGTGAAGTAGCCACCATTTCAAGTAGAACAGGATCATCTTCACTCTCCATGCTCCAATCAAATCCTCCAAAACCATCTTTAGATTCCATAGCAGCATGTCCAGGTTCCTCATCAAAGGCAGTGCTCCAGTCCAATTCTTCTACTGAATCTTCAAATGCTTCTTCCACTGCTACCATACAATAGGTTACTGGTTCATCATCAAACTCAAGACTTCACAACCTCTGATAAACTTTCTTGAGTAACCAAGGCTTTTGTTTCAGTAATAGGAATTTCTTTGAGCTCCAGCTTTGGTTTCTCAATCATCCTGTTTGCTTGATACTTAGCAAACCTCGCACTCCCCAAAGTGTCCAGTTTTTTGACAATTGAAGCATTCAATTTTGGATTTGTCAAAAGTGATTCCTTGTTTTGGTTTGAAGTCAATGTTCTTTCCTGTTTTCTTCATGTACTTCATCCTTGCAGAATCATTGCAACTTGCCACCTGATATCAATTTCTTCTAAAGTATCCTCTTCAATCTGTGAGAGATCTTCTTCATAAGTTACAGGTAAAGAAGCTTGTTGTGCAAAGAAAGAGCATACAAATTCATCTGAGTGCATGGTAGTAGCGGCGTTGAGCATAAGGGATAGTATATGAACAAGACTTTGAGCCACAAGACTTTGAGTAGGAGAAGCAGACTTTTGGTGGAAGTATCCCTTCTTTTTCGTGATGACAAAAGCAATACTATGTGATTTGAACTGGTTTGGCCATTCATCTCATGCTCATACACCTTCAGAATGATAGAGATCATCAAAGTCCATGACATCCAAACCAGGTTGTCCTCTGATCATTGTAGCTATCACATGCCATGTAGATGGCAAACTCCTTAAGAATTCTCGATTAGCATCTTCAACAGACTTCGCCTTGTATAACTCCAACATGTTGAGGAGATTTTGAAATCTATCATATGCAAGATCAAGACTCTCTTTCACCAACAGGAAAGTTTCAAATCGTTTCAACAGATTGCATCTTTTAGAAGCTTCATTCCTCCAAATCTTGTCTTAAGAGCAGCCCAGTAGCTGCTTTGCATCTTTAGCATCATGAAACCGTAGATGTCCATCGTGTATAGCAGATAAGAGTATGTTAAGAGCCTTCGATTCCTTAAGTGGTAGCCGTAAGACCTGGTTTGGGTGGTTTAGGTTGTCCAACAATCTCCACGAGTTCGAACTACTTCATTACCATTGACAATTACATTCCATAGTGCATGGTCTGTAATGGCAATGTAACGCCTCATCTTCACACCATATCGTATTCTCCTTCTTGATGATTGGAATTCTGAGTGAGGTGATTGATGGTGGTGGAACAGCTTCAATCGACATCTTTATGTTTTATTGTAGTAGGGTTTTAGGTTTCTTCTTAGTCGAGTTTCACACAATCTCGACATACCACTTGTTGGATCGGTGTACTCTAACCAAACTAACTTAAATAGCTTGTTTAAGGTTTAATAACCTCGGATAAATCCTAAGTTATTAACAATGAAACACTGAGCAAACTTTATTAAGTATATGAATTTACTTAACAAAGCTAAGAAGAAAAAATTTAACTTAGAACGATTTAACTCTAACTCGCTTATTATAATTTTAACAATTCTAATAATATCGAACTTCTAAAAACTCTAATAATGTCAATGTACCTAATATCAATCTAGGGGTCCTTTTATAGGCTCAAGGATAACCCTAAACGACATACCCTTATCCTTGTACGTCAAGTAAACAATAATTAGAAAGTTCTAGATAAACATTACTTTCTATCTTTAATCTAATACAACCGAATTTTAACTTTCATGATTTGACTCTTTGACTTTTTCCAGTACTTTGACTTCTTGCAGTACTTTGTCTTTCTGCAGTACTTTGTTAATTTTCAGTACTTTAATCTTCTGTATCCCAACAATTGGTAATATTTTCTTGTATAATAGTTGTAGCTCTATCTGGACCTTTGTTTAAGTACTCAAATAAGTACTTAATTGCCTTTGATCTGTTGCACCATTCTACATTAATGTATGCCTGGTATTTCAGAAGAAGATAACAATTGTGAGGGACCACATATCTGTTATCGTATGTGAATTTACCTTTTACAACACTTGCTTTATTATCCCTTCGACGATAGATAACGTATCTGTCTTGATCAATTATTGTTTCTCTTGTTAAAACAAATAAGCCGTAAAAACGTTTATTTATATTTTAAGATCTTCTAATGTTTTGTCGATATCAAACGTAAAATCATTTTAACGAAACAAATAAAATACGTAAATGGTTTGAGCCAATAGTTTACTAAGACACTTACGTTTTCATATAAAATACTAAACAAGCAATAGTGTTTTCATGGTATAGTAATGCATATGGACAACAACTAGTGTTTATATAATGGGTTGAATACATACTTAGTATGTATTATAATGGGTAATAGAATGGTAGAAGTCTAAATATTTGACCCATTGATTAAATTCATTGAATGTAGTTGGGTAAAACCCAAAGTCCATGACCCATACCCATGGAGCATGATCCATAACCCATGACCCATTGCATGACATCATGCATAAGTCATAATGGGTATTATCCATGACCTATGGAGCTAACCCATGACCCATTGACTAGATACATTGTATCTATTTGGATACCCATGGATCAAAACCTACAACCCATTATCCATGATCCATGACCCACAACCCATCTAGGAGCGCCCTACGGATCCCTAATACACTAAACGGATCCCTCAAGCAAGGGATCTGTGGGATCCGTGGAACGGTAGCATGTTTTTGTCTATAAATAGTGAGCCATTTCTTCATTGTAAGTTGCTACTTCTACACATACTTTCTCCTAGTATTGTAAACTCTCTAACCTTAGATCCAAAGGATCTTTCTATGTAGTTTGTGTTTGTTTTTATGTGATTCTCTAGGTTCCTCTTAAAGGCGATGTCACCACCTCTTGAAGTCGAGCAAGCTCAAGTCCATGAGTTGCCTTGCTTCGTCATCATCAAGATTACTGAAGTTCTCTTGTTGATAGTTCTTTCTTCCTCTCTAGAAGTGTTGTGTCTAAGGCATTAGTGAAGGGTGCCAAAAAGGGTCAAGACGAAGGCATTAGTGAAAGGTGCCGAACGTCCATGTCAAAGGCATTAGTGAAGGATGCCAAAAGTGTCAAGTCGAAGGCATTAATGAAAGGTGCCAAAAGATCATGTCAAAGGCATTAGTGAAAGATGCCAAGGGTGTACAATCGATATGGTGCATCGATGTACAAATATAGATAGGTGTGTCCAGGATATTGATATCCTTGATGATGTTGTAATAAGGAGTGGGTCTCCTTTAGGATAGGTGTTGTGTAGTGTTAGGTAGTAGTTCCTCCTTTGTAATGGAACTCGGTATCTAGCCTTGTACCGGATAAAGTGTAGGCGACGTTGTGATAGGTTTGGTTCTACCTCATGGAAGAAGCCGTATCTATCCTTACATGGAAAAAGAGTAGGCGATGTGTGAAGGCTTCTCCACCATGGAGTTTGTGTCATGTGCTTACTTAACTCGAAGTAGGTGACTCGGGGAGTGGAGTAGGGCAAGGAAGGTTTTCTTGTAGCCGAACCACTATAAATACTCGTGTCGTGGTTTTGTGTTTCTTACTCTTTACCTTTGCATTATATATTTACATACCTATCTATCAACATCCAACATACACATTTAAATAGATTGACATAAGTCGATCTAAATATTTTAAAACGTTTTAATCGGTAAACTATTCAACCCCCCTTCTAGTTTTTCACAATTGGTACCAGAGCTTCATTACCAAGTTTCTTAGAGTATGTTGTACTTTAAAATCTTGATACGATCCGTGTATGATTGAAAACTACAAAGAAGGAAATCTTTTAAAACAATGTTTCTTTTATGTGGATAGTGATAGATCATTCTAACAATTTCTCTTTAAGAAATCTTCTTGCTAGGACTCTTCCAAAGTCCTCATTTCTATTAAAAAAAATGAAGTCAACTCTCAAGGAAGAACACAAAAGTAATCACAACCTACTTGTACTAAGTACAATGGATTACTTTAAAAGCTCATGAAGTATTTCGGATATATGGTCTCTATAAATCATATCAAGAGTTTAGAGGTATGTTCACTTACCCACAAATTAGCTAATTTTATCTTTAGTACGTTTATATGGATATGCTGATAATATTTTTTTTATTATTAAATTTTTTAACACATGAATTAGGACGTTAATAGTTGCAAGTCTCTAAAAAATCTCTCTTCACCACTTTTCCTACTTACTCATCATCGGGAATAGTATTCCTCTTTAATTTTCTAAAGATCGTCAAACTAACGCCGCCATCACAAATAGATCCTTGATAGTTAACCTATCAAACATGACGAAAACGCTATTCAATTAGAACCCCATTCTTCAAAGTTATTTTTGTTCTATAAGCTATTGTATAACTTATTACAAAATAACACCAACACCCCTTCGTCCACAGAGCCGATCCCACGGATTGTACTAGCCAGATCCCTATTACAAGGGATCCGGGGGAACCGTGTGACAGAAAACAATTATATGCTTTTCAATACCAGTCCAACTCTTTTCCTTCTCCTCACAAACACAAAAAATGACCCAAATTCTGCTTCCATCTCCATAGGGCTTCATATCCTCAAGCATCTCCTTCTTGAACATCATTGTAAGTAATTACACTTATATGTTCTACTCATCATCATCATCTTCATACTAGGGTTTATGGTTTTTAAAATTTTCAATTAACCACCAATTGATGAAATTAGGTATTGCAAAATTAATCACTAAAAAGGGTGTTTCATATAATTAAAATTCTATTGTGTTTACAACATTGTTAATACAAATAAAAACCATAAACCCATCTCGGCAAATTATACCTAATTGGAATATTTGTTTTTCTAGGATCAATCATGCCCAAAGCTACCCAACAAGACCACCATGACACCGTCCACTACCTTTCTAGATACTATCGAAAAGAAGAGCTTTCAAAAACCAATCGCAAAATTTTCAAAAAGCTTGAAAACGACTTATCCATGAAGGTCGTGTTGTTAAGGAATGTTTCCTTGAAAACACCGACATTCGTCAAGTCTTCTCGGCAATTAACTTTGATTGTCTCCTAGATATTGATGAGCAAATTTGTTCGGTTTTTATCTTTGAGTTTTACAAAAGTGTTAGATTTTTCAGAACAATGATGAAAGCATCTCAATCACTTTCATCATCAATAATCAAACCATCACCTTACCCCTCAACACCTTTGCACAAATTCTTCGTGATTCCATGTATTTGTAATGTAATCCCAAGATTGGGCAATATCCATTCAATCTTTTGCACTAGATCCCAAACCAATCTACCACACTTTCCTCGATGACCCCGCAATGTTCGAGACACCATCTTCAAAATTAGAGTCGCACCAATCTCGCTCAACCGCAACAAAGCGCTTGTTCACCGTGATCCCTTTCAAATGGAACTCTTCGAAATGAATCCCATCTATAGAAAGTGGGAAGAAATTCTTAGCGAAAATGTCATTTGTTTGGTCGGAAACAAAGACCATCCAAATGCATGTCTTGTCCAAATGATTTATTGCCTCATTCACCAAAGACCATTTAAACTTGCCTATTACATTGTGCAAAGAATGGTAGGTGTATTCAAAGTCAACAACATGGTATTTCCCTATGGTATGCTCTAACACTAATTGCGAGTATGTTAGTGCAATGCAACCTTTCCTATCAACGATGATCATTTGCCGATCACGCCGTGGTACCACTCACCAAACAAACCTCTAAATGATTTATGATCAATGGAAAAGGCTCGTGCTCTCTACTCCTCGATGATGAAGAATAAAATTCAACCTCATGCCAACGCCAACATGGACCCCATAACCTACTTTGAACAACTTTTAACTCTTCCAAACGAACCGGAATTCAAACAATTGAAGGGTATGATCCAATGCCTAACTAACTACCTCATGATGTCGGGAAAGAGGAAGAGAAAAGATTGACTAAAGAGACATTAGGATTATGGTTGTTTTTAGATATCTCTTTTATCATTTTGCAATGGATGCTTATGTTTGTGGATGTTTTACCTTGTTTGTTTGGATATTATCACTACTACTTGTATTTCTGGATTATGAGATATTTACTTGTTTTGATGTTCATTTACAGTAAAAACTCGTAGCTACTAGTATGCATAATATAGTGCAAAAAATGCACATCTTCTGTAATGCTACTGATCTAGAGGAGCCGGATCCCTCACTTTGTACTAGACGAATCCCTCAACTTAGGGATCCGTGATCCTGCACAGAAATGCATTTTGCATATCCATACATCAAACCATTACCTTAGACCACTTCATACTAGCTAAACATAATGCCTTAGGACTACTTAAGTCTTCCTTAAGCTCAGTAGGTATCACACTCACTCATAGCTAATTTAGGATCACACTCAAGGTGCTTTTTGATTTATCATTTCACCAAAACTCATCATCCTTCCGCTCCAATACCAAAACATCATTTCTCACATATCAACACATCTAGTTTTATAATTCTCTCAAGTTTAGCAAATTGATTTTAGTCATCCCTACCTCAAAATGGGTCAAAAACTAGTTTTTCATTTCTTATAATTTTTAATAAATTTTACAAATTTATCCTAAGTTGCCATATGATCTCTAGGATCATTTAACACCACTTGACACTCTCAAATCTCCTAGTGTCATCTTTGATCACCCATTGGTGCTCATAAAGTCCCATTTTCTTCCATAAAAGGCAATCATTAGCTACCATCACCCATTGCCCTTGATCATTTAAGTCCCATTTCATTTAAGACACTTAAGAAGATTGAAACACTCAAGATGTATAGGTACTAGACCTTACAAAACATCATTTTCCTTTTTCTTGGCTGCTGAGAGTCGGATCCCTAGGATTAGCCTAGACGGATCCCTCATTGAGGGAACCGTGGGAACCGGGCAGATGATTCAGCTAATCCTAGCTAAAACAATCATTTCAAGCTCTCCTTGCTAACTTGAATACTCCATCTTGTCTTAATTAACCTCCTGATCGCAACTCGAAGGACTCTTGGCATGCAAATCATTGAATTACAAAAGGATCTTAGTGGTTTAAGCCTTGAATGCACTTGCCAAATCCTTCCTTTTTATAGCCACCTTGTTAGGACTTCTTAGTAACCATCCACAACTTAATTTCAAAGAACTAGAGACCTCCATCTCACTAACCGTTTGTGATCTCATCATGAGGAAAGCTCCTAGTGCTAACTCATCCACCCAAGAAACTTGCTCGGGTTGTTCACGAAATTTCTTCAACCGAATCATCTCCCATTAAATCCACAAACGCTAGGATTTCCCCTCGACCAACTCAACCAATTAAACCAATCCCCAAAAAGGATTGTTCCACAAAATTTTCAATGCCAAACACCACCATACCTCCTAAACCAAACACTCCTATTTCCACTAAACCATCACCATTAGTTCCTAGAGCCATATCATTCACCACTCCACTCTCATCACCACACCTCTACAATTTAGAGGACTTGCCTTCTAGACCATGTCATCTCCACCATTGCCAAACATTCTCCTCAATAGAGAATAATAAGAACAAAATCAAGGTGTTGAATCGAACACTAGCACCGCATCCTTTCACCATCACCCTCAGATAGTCCCTTTTGGATTATGAGGAATCATCAAAGTCAACCACCCGATCACATGAAAGTAGATACCTCTCTACCACCATCTTCATTACACATATTCCACCACCACTACCTGGTAGAATCACCTCTAAATATACCTCCACAAACCCTCCTCTTTGTGAAAACCCAACCAAACCTTCCATCTCAAGCCATTCCATTTCTACCACCATTATTTCCTCAGCCATGACAAAGATTGTTATCATTGTCAACATGTTGAAAGCTTTGATACATGAATAACTGAAGATCAACGTTTCATGTTTTATCACCTCTAACGTTGGACAAGGTCAACAAACCTAAACAACCTTGAGCTTAAGGATTCAAGTGGTGTCCTAGTCTTGCTTAACTTAGATAGTTTAGGAATCATATTTCATGTTTAAGTCATTCTTAGTTTTGATATATGTAGATCATCTGAGATTTTTATTGAATGAAATCACATGTTATATGCCATATTGTCATGAGAATATGTTTTGGTGCCTTAATACATATCTCATTTTGATGTTAACATCACATTCTACATCACCATTGCTATCTTAAGCTTACAAACGATCGATCCCTCGCTTTTAGCTTTAGACGGATCCCTCCAAAGGAGAACCATAGGATTCAAAGTAGATTCTGTTTATTACTAACTTGAGTCTTATTTGCAGGAAATTATGCAATATATACTTGTTTTCTAACCTTTGTTTTGTAGATTTTTCAATATACACATGAAGACTTTGACACCCTTAGCTAGGGGGAGCTTCTTGTCAAAGAAAAACATTGCAAAATCATTTGCAATACTTTCAAATTAGTTACATTACTGACGCCCTCTCACAAAGGAACACTCGTCAAGGGGAGCATGTTCACAAAAGGACGAAACCATTTTGCAAACAAATTTCAATACACTCGCCAGTATTCATACTTACTTGACGCCTCACAAAGGATAGATTCTCCAAAGGGGAGCTAAGATGAGAATACTTCCTTCCTTACTTCATTTTTCGCCTTTTTTCTTTTCACATGTTTTTCTTAAAACAAAAGTTAGTTAGTTTTTAACTTTTTGTTTCGACAAAAAGGGGGAGAAGAGAGTAAAACTCCAATTCAAACTTTTACGAATTTTAGTTTTTCCTTAAAATAATCTATGTTTTGTCATCAACAAAAAGGGGGAGATTGTTAATACAAATAAACCGTAAAACGTTTATTTATATTTTACGATCTTCAATGTTTTGTCGATAACAAACGTAAAATCATTTTAACGAAACAAATAAAATACGTAAATGGTTTAAGCCAATAGTTTACTAACACACTTACATTTTCATATAAAACACTAAACAAGCATAGTGTTTTCATGGTATAGTAATGCATATGTACAACAATAGTGTTTACATAATGGGTAGATATATACATACTTAGTATGTATTATAATGGGTAATAGAATGGTAGAACTCTAAATATATGACCCATTGACTAAATACATTGAATGTAGTTGGGTAAAACCCAAAGTCCATGACCCATACCCATGGAGCATGATCCATAACCCATGACCCATTGCATGACATCATGCATAAGTCATAATGGGTATTATCCATGACCCATGGATAACCATGACCCATTTACTAGATACATTGCATCTTCTAGATACATTGTATCTATTTGGATACCCATGGATCAAAACCTACAACCCATTATCCATGATCCATGACCCACAACCCATCTATAGGGGAGGCCTCACTCTTATCCTCAGTAATACACTGACGGATCCTCGCAAGGGACTGTGGGATCCGTGGAACAATAGCATGTTTTTGTCTATAAATAATGAGCCATTTCTTCATTGTAAGTTGCCACTTCTACACATACTTTCTTCTAGTATTGTAAACTCTCTAACCTTAGATCCAAAGGATCTTTCTATGTAGTTTGTGTTCATTTTATGTGATTTCTCTAGGTTCCTCTTAAAGGCGATGTCACCACCTCTTGAAGTCGAGCAAGCTCAAGTCCATGAGTTGCCTTGTTTTCGTCATCATCATCAAGATTACTGAAGTTCTCTTGTTGATAGTTCTTTCTCCTCTAGAAGTGTTTGTCTAAGGCATTAGTGAAGGGTGCCAAAAGGGTCAAGACGGCATTAGTGAAAGGTGCCAACGCCCATGTCAAAGGCATTAGTGAAGGATGCCAAAATGTCAAGTCAAGGCATTAATGAAAGGTGCCAAAGATTATGTCAAAGGCATTAGTGAAGATGTTAAGGGTACAATCGATATGGTGCATCGATGTACAAATATAGATAGTGGTCCAAGGATATTGATATCCTTGATGATGTTGTAATAAGGAATGGGTCTCCTTTGGGATAGGTGTTGTGTAGTGTTGGGTAGTAGTTCCTCCTTGTAATAGAACTATCTAGCCTTGTATAAAGTGTAAGGACGTTGTGATAGGTTTGGCTCCCTCTGAAGAACCCGTGTCTAGCCTATACCGAAAAAAAAGAGTAGGAGACGCTAGAAAAGCTCCGCCATAAGGAGTTTGTGTCATGTAATGCTTTAAATCTCTAGTAGGTGACTCTGGGAGGGAGTAGGGCAAGGAAGGTGTCCTTTTAGCCGAACCAGTATAAACACTCGTGTCATGGTTTTGTGTTTACTTTTACCTTTATTACATATTTACATACTTATCTATCAACATCCAACATACACATTTAAATAGATTGATATAAGTCGATCTAAATATTTTAAACGAAGTTTAATCAAAACTATTCAACCCCCTTTTCTAGTTTTCCACATTCCTACAGATGATTTAGGAAAATGCTTAGAACATTTCCTTTGTAGTACATGGGGTATCTCTCTTGACCGCATAAGGATCATGTAACATAAAGTCAAGAACTACTTTATATCATCCGGTCATGTATTGGATATGGTAGTTCTACCGAGATTATGTCTTATTTCGCTTGGGGTTTTGCATTTACACCATTCTTATAACCACAAGAGAATATGTGTATGGGGTAGTCCACATTTTTGGAATTTTAATACATACGCAACTGAAATAAAATCCGAGAAAATCATTAGTTAATGTAAAAATTGCTTTAGAAGAATAGGCAAATTAATTTTATGACGTGAGGCGTATTACTCATGAGTCACCAAAAACCTGTTTTTTTCGTAAGATCATCTAACATCTCCATTAGTTTCATTTTGAAAACGCGCGTACCTATTTCCAGGCGATCATGTCCTTTTTGGCCAGGGATATACTTCAACATTTCGTCAGTCTCGGGCCATTTGGGATTGGAAGTGAAAGTGATGAAGAGATCCGGATTTTCGTATGTTCGAAATAGAGCCATCGCATCTTGATAATTTTGCATCATATATCTTGGCCCTCCTGTAAAACTCTTGGGTAAAACAATTCTTTTTCCAAGCCCTGCTGCACTCGTATCTCCTCTTGTTACAGCATCACATACATTATAATAGAGCTCTACACGCAGTGTCTCTTGATTATGTCTTGTCCATTTAAGCCTTTTTTTCTTCAATTGTCATGTATGCATCCACCAGATATTGTTGAAATAGTCGTCCTCCTCTTAGGAAAGTATTGCCTTGATTTGTTCGTTGCTAAATTATGTAAGCATGGTATTCTTTCATTATTATAAACCTCGCTTGTTTTGCGTGACTGCATTGGTGTGATAACGATCTTCTCGTGAAATCCTTCTTTTCCAAAAGGAATTAATATCGGATATTGCAATGCCATGTATTCTAGATAATTCTAAAATACGCGGCCCACCCGCTTTGTCGCCAAAACAATATCTTGTAGGAAGACCGCCACCAAGTCATCATTGTAGTAATGAGAATGACTCCCCACGTGAGGTGCTGTATTTCTAGATGTTGTCATGTCACTCCTTTTTGTATGAGGTTAAAGTTTCCTGAATTATGTGAATGTGTTAGGTCACTAGTTTTACAACACAAGCTTATAAGAAAGGAGATGAGGCAATTGAACAAGCTCTAACACACACACAAACAATAATATGACCGGTTATATAGGTATGAGTGAGAAAGAAAACTTGAACAACCAACCTTCAAATGAAGGTTTACAAGAGGTATTTATAGGAGGAAGCTAGGGCAACACTCCTAGTTCCCTTCCTATCCTTATTGGGCTTGGGTCAAGCTTATGGGCCTTCTACATAAGCTTGACCTTAAACAAACATAAAGGCCATAATAAAGCTACCTATTACATATGAAATATAAATACTTGAAATACTGTTTAGGAGTGATTCCAACAATCTCCCTCTCAAGTATATATGAATGAAAACGGTGAAGGCGTTGATGTAATAGTAGCATGACGTTTTCTCGACATTCTTCTTCTTGTGAGAAGAATTGCCTTGATTCTAACAATCTCCCCAGTGTAGAGAGATAGTTATCTTTGAACAGTTATGCTTTGACGCCATCTTTAACTTTGTTCTTTGATCATTGTTCTTTGTGGTGAAAGTGATAGTATGTTGTTGTTCGACGGTCTGCCTCAGTGTCTCTCGCTTGCTGTTCCAGTGTCTCCACGCCATTCTTCAACATGCTCACACGCTTTGACGCTGGAATTCAATATCGATGAAGTTCTTTAAGTCTTTAACTTTGTAGATTCTTTGGTTTGACGAAGAATCACTGACCGTTGTGTTGCTTTTTTTGGATAGAACTTCCATTAGTGATGATGTTGGCGTGAGCATGAGAAGAATCAAGACGATCATCCCGCCCGGAGCTTCCATAAGAAGAAAACATTTCAAACGGTAATAAGCGGTTTCCGCACTTACAAGTTTGAACTTCGAGAGTGTCAACAAAGATAGTGTGAGGACACAACTCTAATTTTACAAAGGCCATTTCAACCGGAGTCCCACAAGTGAGATAACGCGATGTACCGGTACATCTATACAGCAGATGAGTCGCCGAGGTACATCAAGCATCACCTCACGATCGTAGACCGCTTGAGACACACTCCGTAATCCACGGGGAGTTACCAGTGACTCGCACAAGGTCGTTTGATGTTGACCCGGCAGAGTTTCCATTCAATCACCGAGGATCACAGATGTGAACCTCTCATAAATGTTCTCGGCATTGCTAAGATCTGCGGAAGGACTCGATATGAACCACCGATGATCTTATTAGTTGATCATCAAGTGATTAAATGTCAAGTGTTCCTAAGAGATCTTTTGATGAATCTCGTGGCTCTAGACTCAATAGTGCTTTTGGTTTTCCGAGGAGACTAGGGAGAGGGTCTCCTTCTTCAATACAAGCGATCTCTAAGAGAAAGCCAATAGTTTACGTAGGGTTCCCTGTGAGAATGAAACAAGCTTCGTTTGAGAGAAACTTGAGTGGATAAGAAGGTTTAGTGCATGCGCCATCGGGTCCATGACGACTTTTAATCTTCAATACCGTGTCACTAAGTGACAACCAAGAGCATATGAATTGAACCCCGGTTCCGCCTCTAAGTTGAATAATCTGGAGGGCTATTTCTTTTCACCCTTTTCTTTGCATTTCTTTTAATTCTTCAACTCCTTCTTTCTCCGATTCTCATTTTCTCCTTTTTACAATCATACCTAAGGACTTCTAACACTAACTATTGGTAGTGTCCTTGGGTAGATCCCTCCGGCTCAAGCGGATCATAGGACGGTTATTCCTAACCTTAGTCACCTTATAACTCCATGACTAACCTATGTTTGCCATTAAAACCATCTGATGAAAAAATGTCTCTCAACGGGTTTGTTAATGAAAAACATGTTTGAACCATTGTGAGAGATGATGTTTTGCATAAATACTCCTCCTCCACATGTGCTTAATAGTTTTAATGGTTAAATGCACAGTGAGGAAAGAGCGCGACTTTTGAATTGATTCAACAAGATAGACAATCCTCATGAGACACGGTTACGTGATATAGTTAAAGAGTTACATTGTCAGCTTTTAGGTGACAACTAGCTCTAATAACTACCTTGAAGGTGTAGACAAACCTGGGAAGGTTGTCAAACCCGCCGAGTTCATGTCTATCAAAAGTTTCTAATGGTACATTCTATCGCATAAAGTCCTTTGCGAGACACGCTTACATCACTAGCTTAACTAGCTTGAAATTATTACCCGCCCAGACAAGTCTTTTCGAAGTTACTAACAGCTTAGTACCGCAATTGCTGGTTAAGTCTGAGGTACACGATTCATTTGCATTTTGTACAACATATTTCTTATCACACAATTTTCTCCCCTCAAAAATGGCATATTAAAGTGTTATTTTTGAAACGTTTGAGAATAAATATGACCATTTCGAAAAGTTGCGGGAAGAATGACCACCGTGAACAATTTTGAACAAAGTTTCAAATACTCCCCTCAACAACAAGTGATATAAACGTTGAGGTTTTGAAAGTCTTATGGAGTACTTGTTCTTTTGAGTAAAACCTTGAATAATGAAAGGTTTGATAGGTTTTACTCAAAAGTAAGAAGCTGCTCCTTTTCATAAGGATTGTGGCAATCAAGCTGCACTACGTGGTCCTTTCTTGACAATTACGGGTTGTACAATCGTTATGTGTGCAAAGCCATGACATATTATATCATACATCCAAAATTATGAAGGAAACAATTCAAGGGGTACCTGAAGTGCAGTGATGTTCCCGTGGAGTGCCATAGTATGCTGAAAGCCGGTGATGTTTCTCCGGTCAATTCACCAACATAGCTCTCCAATCGCCTGAATCGATCCGCCTCAACAACCGCTCATCAATCATGGTGATGATTCTTCTCACATCCCTCCTTTCCTGAGAATTCCAGCGCTTTAGATCCCACTTTCAGCGATATCCTTCAACCTGTATGCTAATCCGCCCCAACTTCTTCAAAGTATGATCCCCGACCTGAAGATCACTACACGCTTAAGCAGCTTTGAAGTTCACTCGGTAAACAACTCCTCAAAGGTTTGCTGATGTGCGTATATTGAGGTAGCTGATTGAGATCGGGAAGAGTAAGCATTGGAGGAGTGAGGTTGACACGCGCCTGATAAGATTCAACAGCCATCTGGATATCTTCAACACGCTTTGATCATACGCGTCTAATGAAGATGAGAACTGACTTGATAAATTCACGTTGAACTTCAGCCGAGAATTGTCTCATACGACTCGCACCTGGCAAGGTACATGTCTTCGGCGTTGAGGGACAAGTTCTCAAAGTCGCCTCGGAGAATCCATAGTCCTCGCTCATCTTGTCGCTTGACTATGATATTCTCTAAGAATGAATAGTCCCACTTAGACTTGAGATCAATGTGTTTGATGGCCACGATGTCTTAGAACTATACATCGCATGTTGAGACTTCAACCAGCAGCCTGTAGTAGATTCTTCGCGCTCGTGCCAATGATGAATCCCATACAATGCATCTTGGTCGATGCTTTGCACGCTGTCGAAAACAAGGATTTGCATCGCCTCGATAGCTATGCAGCTTGAGTAAATAGTCACTGGAATGGAAGAGTCAATGATGTAGCGTATTTTCACAACCATCGCTACCGTAAGAGAAAATCCGTGTCTCTATTAAAGAAGTATCGGAAGGGAATCCGTGGTTCGCCTGCTTGGCCAATGGTCGGTAAGGGTTTGGTCCAATCGGTGTAGTATGGAGGGTTGTCCCTTTGTGTGAAGTCAATGTTTGCTTCCCGGTTGAGCCAATCCATGTTGTTAGACATAGCTCGAGCAATGTTTTCAAGATGATATTCGACCCGAGCGCTTTCGTGAGTGTCTTTAAGAAGTTTGAATGCTTCATTCTTGATTCGCTTCAATTCAGATTTCGTCATTTTCTTCACATGGAACTTTTCTTGCAAGAGTTTTGCATGCTCCAATGTAGAACCGTCTACCAATTCTTGACCTTCATCGGGGTAGGGAGTTTGATTGACAAGTGTGGAGAACCATTCAAACTCTTCGGTTTTATCGTCATCTAGCCATGAGACAACTCAGCCGAGTCGCCTTCTTCTTCTTTGGAAGGCCTTGATGATGATACTGGTTTTACTTGTTGGGTGAGGTGGGTTGTTGTCGGGGCTCAGGACCTCTTCATCGCCACCACCGTATACTCAAAGTAATCACCTGTTTTATGAGTCAGGTGGTAACTGAATCGCCCCAGGTTTATCAAGAGAAGACCGGTGGAGGAGACTTTTGTTGAAAAGAAGTTCGTGATGGAGGAGGTGGCATAGAGGTAGATTTACCTGATCGCTTCTCGACGCTTAGGTGTGATTCCTTATCCTTATCATCGCCATCTCTGGTCGCTGGGTTGATCGGTCAATTCCTTGCATGATGATCTGAGTTGAAAATCAAGTAGATTTTCAAAATTTAGCTTCATCCGCGTAAACGCTCCGCATCGCTTTGACATTTGTATCACAAGTTGAGCGATTAACTCGATTCAGAGAGATCGCCTTCTTTGGCCATTGTATTTTTAACCAATGCTACGATGTTAAGGGGTTGTCCGAAAATATTTTCTAGTCACACCGGGACAGTGTCAAGAAGAAACTTGTGAGTATGATCTCTTGTCGTCTTTTCCGCCTTTTGGATTTAGGAACGATATCCTAAGGTACTTGTTAGTGTAACCTTCGATCATTTCGCTCAGCCTCTTCACGATGACTCTTCATGAACTCAACAAATTTTCTTTCTCCATCTTGTCATGCTCGCCATACATATGCTGTATGTGATCAAAGAAAGAAATTTAGCTTTTGTTGAGCACGCTTTTCCTCGACTTGTTTGACACTTTGTGAATCCGCTTATGAGCTTGAGAAATCCAAGATCGAGGTGGTTTCTTCGTGATTTGATGATGATTTTGTTGATCTTTTTGATGTGGTGGTGATGAGTTGAGATGAAGAACTCGATGAGAGGGGACATGAGGAGATTCGGTCCTTTGGAGGTGCGTAAGTATCCTCCTTGGAACGAAGGATCACCGAGAAGAAAGTCATCATAATCTTCTTCGCCATCATGTCCGATTTAGCCTTTTCTTCCGCCTGCTTAGCTTCTTCACGCTTTCTTTCTCGCCATATTCTTTTTCGTTCCTCAATGTTAAGATCAAGAGACTCCTTCACAAGCGGTTGTTGCACAAGAGTGGCACCGCATCCTTTATCGGGTTGATTAACCGCATCGGGACCTCGTGAAGAGTGGACAAGACCACTGATCCTCCGGGGCCACCCATTTGATCTTTTGCAAATTCTTCAGCCTTTTGAATTTGTCTAACTAATTTAAACTTCTTCCTCAGGGATTGATCCAGTTGCTCTTCTTCATCTTCGTGAGCTTTCATCATGAGACTCGAAAGTACGAGTCTTTCCTTTTTCCATGTTCGGCTATTGACTTGTAGATTTACCGAGAAGTGGATATCGTTGCGCATTCGTGAGAAGGTAATCTCTTCATCTCGTGTCAAGCCTTCGAGAGCCATTCACAAGCTTTCTTTTGCGTTCGGTTTGGGAATTGGGATGGGAGCAGCTTCCTTAGATGGAATCCTCTTTGAAGGAGGGTTCCTCTTGGGGAACTTCCTGACTCACAAGATTCTGCCGCATTTCCCGCGACTTCCTTTTGGTTCTCCTTATAGGTGTTCCGAAGATTTTTCACAGATGACCAACTTTGCTCCTTG